>OX438656.1:0-686096 GCA_949316385.1 Globia sparganii | reverse complement strand
AAAAATAACTTTAATTTCGGAAGTCGGTGTCAATAAAAGAAAATGCAGAACCAATGACACCGACTTCCGAAATTAAAGTTATTTTTCACTTTGTAGTGTTTTTTTGGGAGTCGGTTGTTTTTTTTTTTTTGGAAAAAAGTTTTTAATTTAACATTATTGTGACAAAAAGAATATCAAACAGACATTATGCGATCCGATAATTGAAATGATAAGCGAGATTTGTAGGTCAGCTGCATCCGGTTAGACTGGAAGCCGATCCAACATAGTTGGGAAAAGGCTAGGCAGATGATTAAGCGAGATTTGTAGGTTTCTCCACTTCAAAACACACCTAACAAAAGACAATAGTTTGACAAAGGCACCACCCCGCTACACGGTTGCCAGCATTAGTCAACCCGCAGAATAGTAGAAGCGCAATCAAATAAATCGTCGGTAGCTGCACGACAGTCCCTATTATTCCGGGCGGGTAGTGTAATCGCCCGCCATCCGTCACTTGCGCCCGACGAGCCAGGCCGCGCTGTTTTATTGTCTCATGAAATCTCTCTAGTCTGCAGGAGATACCGAGTTGTTTGCTTTTGGTTTAGATTATCTGTAATCGCTTTAGATGCAATCTCCGGATTGTGTTTCGTGACTTTTGAAATTGATTTTCCACTTGTGATGGTTGTTTTAACTAAAACAACATTTTGTACACCAGAGGAGCAATTCTCGTAATTTTAAGAACGTTCACAGTTTGATCTCAGTCTCAATCTGTCAAAAAATACTTCTAATTTCCCTACATTTTGGCAAGTTTATGACATTTGTTTGTCGCTGGGATGAGACTGCGACTAGATTTTGAACGTTTTAAATTACTGGCATAACTAATGGTAGGTTAATTCAATTACAAAAGCACAGATAAGAAATAAACCTTGATTTATTATATAGTAGACTACAATTAAGATTGTCTACAACGACAACTGAAGTAGACAGATACTAGTTATACCTATCTTTCAGTCACCATTTCAATTTAATTGGCACAAATTTTCATTACAAGTTTCTCTAGTTGATGGTAACAGTTTGACATAAAACGAAAATAATTTTCAGAAGAAAGAGACTCAATTCAAGTATGTATTCTATTCAGCACACTGAAAACATGTTGAGAAGGTATACAGCTTCAGAACTCCGTGATATGAGCGAATGCTGAAAAATTCATACTTGTGCCGTAGGTTTTTAACATGCAGATACCAGGGGAAGAAATGAAAGTACTGAAATACATTTTTATAGCTCAATCAAAAGTAGTGTGTGAACGTAGACCAGCCATACCATATAAATGTTGTGTTGAAATGTTTTATGGGGTATTAATCTATACTAATATAGCTGATCCCGCAAACGTCGTTTTGCAAAAAAAAAAAAAAAGGGGGTATGAAAAATAGATGTTAGCCGATTCTCAGACCTACCCGATATGCACACAAAATTTCATACAAATCGGTCCAGCCGTTTCGGAGGAGTTTAACCACAAACACCGCGACACGAGAATTTTATATATTAGATTATAAAGAGGAAAGATTTGTATGTTGTTTGTAACGAATTGACTTAAAAAGTACTGGACCGATTTTAAAAATTCTTTAACCATTTGAATGCTACATTATAACTGATTAATATAGGCTTTTTTTTTTTCCACCCGTGCGAAACCGGAACGGGCCGCTAGTATTACATAATTATATTCTCTGGACTAAGGTGACATCGTAATTTATACGGTAGTTTGCCTTCGCTTCGCTAAGTACTAAAGTACGTGCCGAGTTCTCCCGAGCCAAGGGATTACCTACACCTATAAAACACAAAGCGAGAAGCCATTCGTATTAGGTATTTCCCGCTTTAAAAAACTCAGCGACAAATCAAAGTGTCAAATAATGGCATAAAATTGCCCGTATACGAGAATTGGGGCCCTGCAAGTTGTTCAGTAGGCCATTCTTGTTGATGACGTCATTAATCCCGCGGAATTGCGATCCCGGCACGCCTGTAACGTCACTCGCCCATACAACTGGTACTAGGGTATCATGACAACTGGATGGTGTTGCTTTTTTTCCGCAACGTCAGTGAGATGCCTCTTTCGAAAGTGAAGGGTATCGATGGAAAAAGTCAAAAAAACATTGAAAAGAGAGACCCTTTCAACATAAGTACTCCTTGTGCCCGAATCAATTCTTGGGTGATTTTTCTGTTACAAAGCTACTTCTACAAATAAAAAAAAATACCGATGGTTTTATTTAAGCACCTTGCAAAAAAAATACAGTTTAACTGTTTTTTCATGATTAATAATAATTTAAAAAACAGTTTTTAATACGTACATTTTTCAACATATATATATAGTTAAAACAAAGTCGGGTTAGTTACACAATTGTATCTCAAGAACGGCTGGACCGATTTTTATGATATTTGATTGGTTGGATTTGTCTCTACCGCGAATAGCAGAATAACTATTAAAAATAATGAAGAGAATTCATTTTCTTCTACATTTTGTATGGAACGGCTTTTTTGATGGTTCTGAAGCGGTACGAAGTTCGCCGGGTCGGCTAGTTTTCACATAAAAAACCTAGTAAGAATAACTGAAGATACCTAATAGGTATTTAGGTATCTTCGTAATTACAATATTCTAGAAATGGTTTCTGTTTTTGTGTATTGTGAAACACGAATGGATACTACAAAAATTACTCTCGCGTTGCGATCAAAGCCCTGCTAAATTATTTTTAGATAGATCCACCGATGAGTTTCCACGTTTTTGCACAATTTGCTAAAAAAGGCCAAAGGACCGTGGTGACAGTTATTTCGTCGCCAGCACTGACAAAGATCCATCGGTTCCAGACGCGGGCAGTTCCACAAAACGCCACTCTTCATTAAGGCGGCCGAGACAAAGGATCTCTTCGACCGTGAACCGTTCAACACATCAGACGCTCACCGAGACAGCACAGGCCGAAACTTCCCTTTGAAACGATTAAAAAAGGCAAACGTGTATGGCTTTGCTACATTTTTAATCTTGAAGTCCAAGGGATCTATTCATAAACGATTTTTACCTTCTGTAAATTTTATTTTGAAATAAAATACAGTGAAACCTGTTTAACTGGGCCCTGAATATGTAAGAAACCTCTGTTATTGATAATTACAATGAGAGCCCGACATTTTTGCATTGAAATACCTCTTTTACTGGGAATTTTCAGACCTTGTTAACTGAGATTAGATTTAATGGATTTTTAGATGTTTATACCTCTATAATCGGACTTCTTAGGTCAATAACCCGTATATAAGTGAGACAATTTATCAGGTTTAGATAAGTTACGACATGCTTGTTTCTTTTATGCTTGTTTGTTTTTTCTTGTTTCTGTTACATATGACCCACGTAATATATCCCACACAGTGAGACCCTCTATAAATAAGACAACTGTCATGTTAACCAGCCTACTTAAGAAACTGGGTAAATGAATAACCTCTATAAGTGATAAAAAAATTCAAGGTGCCTTGAGGTCCCAGTTAAACATGTTTCACTGTAACTTATAAGTACCATAATTCCCTATGACCAAAAAATCTATGATTGTTAAACTCATCAATCGGATCTTGAGTTTATTTTTTTTGTTATAGTGAAGTATAAAGGAGGAGAGGCTTGTGGCTAAGTAAAAACAGCCGCACGGATCTATCGATCAGGTTAAGTTACGCTTCCGCGGTTGGTCCGTGGATGGGTGACCATCTTCACATACCAAGACTCCTCCATGCCTCGGAAAGCACGCCTTTAAGCCTTTAGTCCCGGCTGTCATTCGTGAATCTTTGACAGTTGTTACGGGTCGTCAGAAGCCCGAAAGTCTGACAACCAGTCTTACCAAGGGGTATCGTATTACTATAGTTGATTAGAAGACAAACGTTGTTAATTCTAACACAATAATGAACATCATAACGGAGGCTTCGGTAAACCGATACAATGGATTAATGTTTATGTACCCACTTACCCCTCCGCGGAGATTAAGCCTTTAGCAAATTAATACATAAATTGTAATCGATCTCTGCAGAACCGATAAACTAATATTGTTCTATGGAACTGTAACGAAAGACAACAAGATCCATTTGATGAATTTATTTATCTTTTTGCCAAAGGACCTTTCTTGTATCAATATTTTCTTAAATAAATCTATCGACTTCGAAAGTCAACATTTGATTTTCAACTGAGATTCACAAATTCATCTCTATTAGGTGCAGCGCAGACGGCACACTTTTTGTGCGATCGAGTCTGCGGCGCACAAAAAGTCTGCATGGCACGCAAAAAGTCGGTCGCGGATTTTTCACAGACTCAACGCACACGACGCACATCTTCGATCATTCTGTCGGCAGAGCTGTAGGGACGTAGACGCTATGGAAATCGTGCAGAGATCGCGAAGTATTATTTTGATAATAAATCGCGCCATGATAATAGATCACGTGCGTTACGTCCACCCCTAGCAAATGCAGATTGCCGACTAAAGTGTGCGCCGTCTGCGTTACCGCGCGTTGAAGCAAACGTTCAATTTTTTTCACACACTTTTTGTGCGGAGCGGCGCGGCGCGGCGCGGCGCGGTCTGCCCGAATTACACGGATTTTTTGGGCGCCGGACTTTTTGCGTGTCGTGTGCGTTACTGCATATAATTGCATAGGTTCTATTTTCACAGACTAAAAAATGCGTCACGGATAGTCTGTCGTCTGCGCTGCACCTAAAACTGAAGTTGGCCCATAATTTATGAGAAGAGTGAAAGACGTCAAATCGTTCGTATCGTGAAGTTCATTCGTATATTTACAATAGTGGCTGCCTTTGCTTGTTTGATAAAAAGCAATAAGCGTTGAGCGGCCGCGGGGATTAGCGCGCCAAACTCGCTACACACTAATGGTCTCAAACAACTGCGCGGAATAGGTCCACATTGCTGTTTTATGAAAATATTTTTTCATAACATGGATCATGAACAGTGGTCGGAGTAGGTAGAGCTGTTTTTGCTACTTGCGACATGCGGATATAACATGGATATGCCAAATATTTCCCGGAATCCCGGGAATTCTCGGAATTAAAAAAACATTGTTTAAGTAGATTTTATAGGAGTAGGTAGAGGTATTTTTGGTATTTGCTACATGCGAACATAACATAGATAAGCCAAGTATTTCCGAAAATCCCGGAAATTCTTGAAATTAAAAAAAAAAAACAACTACACACATCAAAAGTGTCTAGGGATCAAGCATTTTTATGCGGATTTCTTGAGATTGAGATGTGGCTTTGTAATAAATTTATGATTTTATAAATTTATATGGATCCTTTTTGGTGCATTTCATAATTTGAATCAGGAACTGTGAATCAAATTCGAGTAAAAGATGAAAATCAGCTGTCAATATTTTCCCTATAAAAACATACAACGCATTGAAGACATTATTAGTGCTACTGTTTCCCTACTACTGATTAAAACCAACGTTATTATGGAGCGGCGACGTCATTTAAGCAGGGAAGAAATGCTCAGAGCCGTGGGAATGATAGAAGCTGGTTCCCGGCAACGTACTGTGGCTTTAGCTCTGAATACAAGTCAGAGTGTTATCAGTCGACTTTGGACACGTTACCGAAGCACTGGTACCGTGGCTGAGCGCCATGGAGGACGGTATCGCTGCACCACACGGAGACAAGACCGATACATTCAAATCTTAACTCGAAGAGCTCCAACAATAACCGCCATGATGTTAGCCGTGAGGCTTCATCACTCTTCAGGGAACTTAATTAGCGACCAAACAGTCAGAAACCGCTTGCATGAAGTGAACCTTCATTCCCGAAGACCGCTACGGGTACCACCTATAGCAATGCACAATCGTAGGATTCGATATCAATGGGCTCTTGAACACAGAAATTGGGCAGAAGAACAATGGCGTTTCGTGTGCTTTTCTGATGAGTCTCGTTTTGGTATGAGACCGGATACAAGACGTATACGACACTGGAGAACCCCTGGACGCCAACAGCGATTAAAATCCTGCCAGGAAGTCCATCCTTATAGTGGTGGAACCATCATGGTATGGGCGGGTATTTGGATCGGCGGAAGAACTGAGTTGATTTGGATCAGAGGCAACCTCAACGCTCAAATTTATGCTGAGACGATTGTATCAGACGTCATCGTTCCTCTACAAGTGCAAATCGGTCCCTTATTTCAGTTAATGCATGATAATGCACGACCGCACACCGCAAGAGTTGTAAGACAGACTCTCGCCGCAGCTAACATCAATGTCCTGCCCTGGCCTGCTCAGTCGCCAGACTTGAACCCGATTGAGCATGCATGGGATATGCTACAGAGAAGAGCTCTGCCGAATATGGAGGGTATCCAGTCGCAAGAAGACCTTTTTTTGTTGTTGCAACGAACATGGGCGGCCATTCCACAGCGTGATTTGGATGAACTCATTTTGAGTATGCCAAACCGATGTTCTTGTGTTGTTAGTGTTCGCGGTAGAAACACGGATTATTAATTGTTTAAGTTACCCAATAAAATTTTAGAGAAAACTGTTATTTCAGTCTTTTTTTCGAACTTTTGTGTTAGTGGTTCAAATGTCAAAAATCCCTTTATTAGGAAAATGGCAAATTTCTTTATTAATGCAAAGGTGACTTGGTTTATCGTTACTGTGACAAACGAAAACACTTTATTTGATGAATCCTTAAAGAAAATTTTAATTAATATCAATCAGGAGAAAAGTTATTGCAAAAATATATGTTGATCCCTAGACACTTTTGATGTGTGTATTTAAGTAGTTTCTTTTGTCAGTGCTTAATTGGAACGTTATATTTAAATGGATAATCCACCTTTATTTCAAAATCCCGGGATTTCAGAGGCATATCTATGTTAACATCAATGTTTGCGGTCATTCACCCCAAACAGCTCTACCTACTCCGACCACTGATCATGAAACATAATCACGATTATGTGTCAGATAGGAAAAGTCGGGAAACGCCAGCATCATTGCATGTAACACTTTGTCCTGATACTGGAACATTATACTAAAAGGTATGGCTGTTGTCGCTACAACTTACCGATTTTTTCCGTCAGTTTCGCGTCGTGTTGCCAATAACGTCAATGTTTTTCTTTTCTCATAAGTAAACGTGGAAGCCTCCTCGACGTTATAAACTTATGATACGAGCTATTGTTTGTTTATTATATTACGTTAAATGTTTACGTAGGAATTAGCGCGGCAATAACTTGCGTAATTGAACGAGGGGTTGATAGCGCCGCCTTAAGTTGCTTCATCACACTTCATTGGAGATAACTTTGTGTTCCAGCGATATCGAATAATAGTTGAGACGTAATTGATCTCAGGTTTAGACGCCAAGTCTTAACCATTAATTAAGTTGTATCAATGACTGGAACAATTTGAAGCTAGGTGTAAAATTAATTGAGTCAATTTAAGGTTCAATATTAGTTATTTTAATACATTCACAGCTGCGAATGTTACGTGTTAGGTCACATTTTTTTAACTATGTAGAATAGCTATTTACATGGTTTACAAAATATGTCCTAACCAAGTAATTGCACAGAATACACAACACAGTTTTCCGTAGCGCAAACACTCGCCGAAGTTATATTTACGTTTAAAACTCGTAGGAACACCGAGCAGAGTCAATAATAAACATGGAATAAATCATTACGGCATTTATGTCGTGTGCGATGGGGCGGCAGAAACATATCTGAGGCGGTGCATTCGCCACAGTTCGACGCGGTTCCCACTAATATTATATGGACAGAAGAATCACAGAATCATCATCTGTGGCTTGAAACTTGTTGAATTGTATTTATAGCTAGTTAGGGCCCAATCCACAAAAATGTTCAAGTCACAAATTGCATGAACATTTTTTTTTTTTCAGTTTGAAGCCGAGTCGTCACTTCGTTCGGAATCTCACTGCATATAGATCTCCACGCAAGCGTTGCACGTTTAGCAAACATTTCCACTGAGCCGTTTCGGTACGTTGTAATTTAGTGAACGTATCATAGAAATCGCAGCGAGACCCAAACTAGGCTGCTTTGACTTTGACGACAGGAGGCGGTTAGCGGTTTGTTGACTGAGGCGAAACTAACTGAGACGTGTGTGAATGATTAAATCCGCCCGGGGGCCGCGGGGCAGCCAATGAATGCTTGTCTGAGTGCCAGACGTGGACACACGTGCATAAGTACACACAGGCACATCCACTAGCGCGTCTCGTGCCTAAGTGCATATAGTGGGTAGGCTACGAGTTTGTGCTCTTAGGAAAGAGTACCAGCCGATCGATTCTGTAAAAAACTCACCGTGAAAAGTTAGGTGAAGTGAGCTTAGAGTGAGCTGTCAAGAGTATCAATTCCTAGCGTCAGGATGACACTGACAGCTCACTCCACGCTCACTTCACCTAAGTTTTCACGGTGAGATGGTTACAGAATCGCACTGCAGATCATATTATGCAACAAGAAAGTTAGGTGTCATATCAAACCATAATTTTCTTTTGTTTACCTAATTATAAATATCATAGAAACTTAAATTGCTGTTTTATACTCAAATCACTACATATGTATGACGACTTTGTTTTATAAACAAAGTCAACGTCTGTCTGTCTGTTTGTTTGTTAGAACGCGATAAAGTCAAAAACTACTGAAGGTATTTTCATACGGTTTTCACCAACGGACGGAGTGATTCATAAGGCTTAAGGTGTATAGATCATCAAGGGTTTGTGTAAATTGGCGGAAATATGACGATGATTGTTGAAGATATCGGAAAAAATCATGCCGAACGGGAGCATTTACTTCTACCAATAGAGTTATATGAAAACCACGATAAAAAGCCCGATAGACCCGATAGTACGTGCTCGTGGGATATTTTCCGAGAGCCACGCGGGCGAAGCCGCGGGCAAAAGCTAGTTATAATAAAATTAAACTTTACAGCACCTTATCTAAATTAATTTATTTAATAAAAAAGTTGTGTGGCAAGAACTACTCCCAACCGCACCATCACATTTTCTCGGAACATACAAAATTCCCAGCACAGCAAAATAATCTTTCTTCGTCTCGAGCCCTAAACAACTTCGCTGTAGTTAGTGCGCGGTATAATTAGCTGTAGTTAGTGCGCGGTATAATTATCTCAACCGAGCTATGAGCCGTAACTTTTTAACCAACGCTGAGTAAAACAACCTCGCTCTTGTTTTGTGGTTCCGCTTTTGGTTCACTAAGAATCGTATTATATTTAAGAGTCCCTATCAATTTCGCGGGATGAAAACAGAAAATCAGTTTTTTTTAGCGCAATTTTCTCAACAACCTTAAGTTATCTACATTCTTTTTTTAAATACACAGTTATTTATCACCTATTTATCTAGTAAGTCTAAGAATTTAAATTTTAACATTTAAATTTGTAAACGAACGATCGAATTTAAGTTTATAAGGCATTATTTAGATATTTTACTACAATTAAATAAGTACTCAAAATAAAAATATAAACATTGATTTTGGTAGATAAATACCTTAAATTTTAAAATATTTAACACTTATTATTATTTTCAATAACATCTTACGCGTAGACAAGGGTTTTGCACATGATTTTATTGGGTTTTTTCAGCGTGATTAACATTTTTTTACAAGTACTAAATCATAAAACTTTAAAAAACAAAATTGTACACTTACTAATATAATATATGCCCAGTATTTATATATTTTTTTCAGATTGTTATTAGCCAGTAAGTTATGAAAGCAATTGAAAAACATGGTGTTTCGTGCTTACGTAAAAACGTGTGTTAGATTTTTATTTTTTGTAATTTATATTAAGTAGTTATCAAAATTTAAAATTGTACACTTACTAGATAAATAGTTGATAAATAACTGTGTATTTAAAAAAAAACTAGTTAACTTAAGGTTATTGAGAAATTTGCGCTGAAAAAACTTGAATTTTCTATTTTTAGACCGCGATATTGATAGGGACCCTATACGACTCCTACAATGTTTTTGTTTCAGAACGGCTGTTTTAATTTTCGCGAGCAGTGATGTTATGATTTAGTGGTTCGGAAAATATTTTGGAGTGTTGCCAAACACACGAGCGGACGAACATCAACAGCTAGGCAGGATCCAGTGATAAAATTACTAACGAGCGTATTATGCGGAGAAATATTCATTGGCTAAATGGCTCCCGGTGTACCCACGCAACTGGAAGACTAGCAGTCGTTCTGCCGTCGAGTGCAATCGCCGTGGCCTCAAGATCGCTTGTTAAACAGTGCCCGGGACAAACCAAAATCACCTCTATTGCCTACCAACAGAATACAATTCCTCTCGCTTCTTTTCAAAAGAATAATACAGACTACAGTAGAGAACTTTCAGATTAAAGTGCTTTATTCCATTTTAACTTTCATGTAATTGTTTGAACGGAATGCTTCGCAAAAACTCATTGGAGGTATACCTACCGATTAGATAGGTATTAACTTTATTAATTAAGTAGTAGAAAATTCTAAAAGACTATATAATATTCAGACGGAAAAATAGGACTTGAAATTTTATAACACACGTCTAATCAAAATAAATTTAAATCACAACATCGTTTTTGTTCCACATCTTTAAATGCGTATAACTTTCCATTACCTACGATCTTCAGAACTCGACTACTAGGACCACATAAACAGTTTAGCAGTGGTCTCATGCGCGGAACGTGACCACTTCACCATTTGCCGTTCCATTCATTCGTTTACCTTTTCCGAAAGACCTGCAATCAGTCCCATGGGAATTCGTCAGGATTTCGCCGAGGTCTGACCTTTATACACAGAAGGGTGTAAATAGGGCCACATAAACGTCATTTGCAGGCTTGTTCAATTTATTACGTGTCATGGGTTGCCGCGTCATTCTCTTGATCGCTCTCTCCCGTGGGTAACACGCTACATTTAATATTTTTCAAGTTTTTTGTTGAAATTGTTAACTTTTTAATGCGTCGCAACTCGCAAATCTTTAATATGAAACGATTGAGAGTATCCACGGATTCCCTAGCTAGCATGCCTTGTTAAATACGCTGAGTTTAATGTAAAAGATAAGCTCACTATTAAATCAACTGAAAATTTTAAATACTTATAAGAAAATTAAATATTCAGTCTTATGCTAAAAATTAATACCCAAAGTACACTCGAAGACGAAGCCAGTTTTAAAATACACAAGACTCGCTAATCTGTTCTTAAAGCAGAGAGAAAATGTCTTAAGTAAATTAAAATGGAGTTTAATAAGGAGGAGGGTGCAAAGCCACAGCTTTTATCAAAGAGAATTGAAGGGAAGAAGAGAAAAGAGTACAAAAACACGAGCACATCGCCAGGTTATTGGCTCCCTAATGAAATATTGATGAAGTTACAAAGGGCGGGTATAAATGCTCGGTCTTTATCCGAAGAGCCCCGATCAATTATGGCACCGTTCCACTGTAAATACTTACATATTAAAATTTTGTAATTTGAACTAATAGCTAACTTACATTTTCTATTGTTTATGGCGGAAGCAGTACTCAAACGGTGTTTAAATTAAATACGTTTTCAGCTTGAAAAATGAAAATGTGTTTATTCACAGAAATAATTTTTACACAACATATATTTTTATTACCTCTGCCAAACCTGCAAAGCTGTTTGTTGACAGAGTCAGACAGAGCTTCTTTTATTTATTTTTTTGCTTTGAGCTCACTGTTTAAAATTTCCGGATAAAATAATACACGGACAAAGCGTCAAAACATTAAACATTTATAAAACAATGTCTTCGCATGCTGTAACAAAACAAAAAGTTTTGAGCAGACGTCGTAATAAGAAATATCTCCATTTTCATTGCTCTTTTCACCAACAAAGGACCACACAGAGTAAGTAGAATGCAAAGGCTAGGTACTCAGGGCGCTGTTTAAAACAGGCCTCTGTCAAAATATACGCAACTACATTATTCTAATCCAATCAATACGTAGTGTACATCTTGTGGATACACGTACCCACGCACAACACATCAGTCAACATCAGCCCAGAGTTAATATGAGCAGTTGTGCGTCGATGCGAAATAAATCGGTGTTTCACCCGCGCCAGTGTACAGGCTCTCTCAATTCAGCTCATACGTTATTTATCTGGCATCAGGCCGTGGCGTCATCCATCACGTAAAAACGGCTCGACGTTGTGTTCCGCGCCAGGCTACATAGGTACCTATCACGACGTTCGCGAACGGGTTGAATTCTAAAATTAGAGTTCCAGATATCGATGGATCATTAATTCATTATTCCATTATATCATTATAAAAAAATGACGCCTCGTGAAGATAAAGAGAATATATTATGTGCTGACATTTAGCTGTCGAAGAGCCTTCAAAAGGGTGGAAATGATTTTGGTTCAATACGACACGATAACCTAACGAGCCCCTATGGGTTTTTCTTTGGTATCAATTTAGAAAGTTTAAAAAGTCCACAGCTTGTATATACAGGGTTACTTTTCAATGACCAGCCAAATTTAAGGATGTGGTACAAGACCATCAAACTAAATAACTTTCTCCATGGGACCAACATCGTAATCGCGAATAAAAATTCAGCCGTCCCATACGTTTAGGTCGAGTAGGTATTGCAGTTTTCTATGGGACAGTTGCTTAAAGGCTGGTCATTGAAAAGTAACCCTGTATATATATATATAATTACTCATGCCCTAAATTCATTCTAAAATATACAATCTAAGGTTTAGTTACTTCTATAATAGATTAAATCTGACTTGAAGCTAGCCAACCTTAACTGAATATATGGAGGGACAGTGAGGAAGGACGCGAGCGGAAGAGAACAGCGGACAAAGGAGAGAAGATTAATCCGGAAGGCGGCTGGCAACAGCCGGGATTAATCACGCCAGGTAAAAGATAGCCAATATTTATCAACCATCTGAAGATCAAAATGGCCGCCTAAGGTCTACTATACATACACGTAACTACAAGTTCACGCGATGCAACTAATAGGTATTAAAAATAAATCTACCTCCATTCCTCTAACTTCATGGAAGCCTTCAAAGGCAAGTTAGTAAGAGTAGATGTGCAGATCGGCATTGCCACTGTCATTACTAATTAATACGTCTATTGATTATGGTAATACGATAATTCTCGATAATACAACAATATATTATATGCGTTCGACTGGTCAATTAGCCACCTCGTCCTGTAATAAGTTGGACATGGATAATGGCTCAGATTACGTACAAAACTAGCCCCAACGCAAAAACATACAAGTGAGCTCACCAATACTTTAAATTCCTATTTTTCAGTTGGACACAAACTCAATTTTCTCTAGTAATTTGCAAACTGGATAGTTTTGTGTCCGCTATGTGTGTTCAGAATTAAAACATCAAATAGACGAGGGCAGCGATCTAGTTCTGTCGCGGAACGAATCAAATAAACATGGGACTTGTTTATGGAAATTGGATCTGCGTAATTTTTATTTGTAGTATTTTATTTTGACAAACGTCAAAACGCACCCAATTTTGAGAGCGAATTGGGAAAGGAACAATGTGATTTATTCATGAAAAGTAAAACTATTAATCTATTGCAAGGACGTGTGGTAGCGTTTGCTGCAGTTTTATAAGACCACAATGTTCGGTTAGTTTCATCTGAAAGGTTTCCATTCTCTGATTGGGATTACTTAATTAATCAGGGAAAAAGATAATGCATACTATGTGAATAAAATATATTATTCACAAAATATTCAGAAATAGAATAACATATTCGTGTTCGAATTTTGTATCGCTAAAATGTAAATGTAAATGTAACGCTTTTCGCTGTGCTAAGGATGGTATTTTCAATATCTGCACAATTGTTTAAGCTTTATAGTTACTAACTTCCTACATAGGTACTCCAATAAATGATTGATCGCAAACGAATCAACATTACCAATACAGGTATTTTTTATTCACAAATTCTCGTAAAGGCATATTCTTGTTTCTCTCCTATCTACAAATTGAAAAGGGCTCAGATGGTAAGCGGTAGCCAAACGTTATTGAGATTTACAATTTGGTAAATTATTCAAATACTTTCTTAAGATGTTCCAAATCGAAAAAAAGAAAGCGGTTAAGATAACAGTAAACCTTTGTAGGAACTCTCAGATGAAATAAGCATCGTAGATACTTTTACTTTACTGTTCGTTCGCATACAGAATTCCAAAGCAATTTTCTTCAGTAAATGGAAAAACAAAGCACATTAAAGGTCTCCAGTGAGTTCTAACGACTGAATGGCTTAGTAGCGAATGTTTTATACCGACCACTTACCACAACGAGCGCAGTTAAAATCGATCGAACCTTACTGAAACCTTTGCAAGCATTCCACAATAGCTATTGCACGTTTGAAGTAAAACTAATGTCATAAAAGTGTGCATGCTGTTCGTGCGAGTTCGGCTGAGGTCGCTAATGTTCGTGTAAAAATAGCAGAGCGAGTTTGCAGGGATGGCAACGACGTAAGTTTGTTCAAAGCCTTATTAATAGGGCATGCAAAAACCGGGTTGATTAAGAAAACCGACTTTTTCGGGTTTTCTTGTTTACAAAACCGGTGAAACCGGTTAAATCGGTTTTTTCGGTTTTTTTTCAGTTTTTACTAAGGAAATGAGAAATATGTGTGTAAAGAAGTGAAAATGCTGAAGTCTAATCAAAATATGTATTTTTTACACTTATCTGACTTATTTTTGAAATAATGTACCAGTTTACCACTTACACTAAAATATTTTTTTACATAGAATAAAGCAAGTGGTTTCGTAAGCTTGATGTAGAACTGCCTGCCGCTTTTAATATTCTATCGCATTCTTTGCATTTTGCAGTGCTGCCGTCCGTGGCACGTAAAAAATAAAACCATATTGATAATTTATCACCAGCATATTTTTTATTTTCCACATATTTTGTCTTCGCTGTGTCGGCATCATCTACATCGCCAGCCCTCTTCATGATGTTTCTTGCTGTAAATATTAAGAGCCATTTTAGCAATCTTTCGTGATCATAATCTTGAAAATAAATAACGGACAAATGGAAGGAACTTTTACGCGACGTAGTCTATTTAAACACAAAAGCAAAAGACAGCACATTTGTGCCATATTAACCACTGTATAAACTTACTAACTACTACTAAACAAAAAAAAAAAAACAATTCTACATAAGCCTCCTTACCTAACCTATGTATTAGTTTTATATTTTCAACATTCACAATATTCACATTATGGATTTGGACATATGGATTTTATATCTGAAATAAAATATTTGAATTTGAATTATCCAAAACCATTCAAATTTACTTCATTATTAACATACGCAAACAAAACATTAAAGTTTGAAAGTAGCAATGTGCTTATTGATCAGCTCAAACTACTACAAACAAAAATAGGCTCTTGTTTATAGGCACATTACATATTTACAAAAATATAAACGTGCCGGCTGGCATAACCTAATTAATGAAAGCTATTAAACATGCAAACTATCTCTGCTGACACAACAATTATCAGTATTTGGTCATCACTTCATGAAATATTAGCAATGCATAATTTATGAGAAAGATTGTGATTAAACTTACTTTGATAAAAATAATATCTGCAATGTAACCACCGTTCTTCTTTTTTTTTTTTTTGAGGATGGGAAATCATCAAATGACCCCTCCCGCTCTGGGTGGAGCAGAAGGGAGTGTCAGACTCTTACTGACTAAAACCCATCCGTGTTTCTTCCTTAGCCCTTTATGTTCCGGGGTAGCGGTAAGTCGGTAACCCCGCTGACATCTCTATGTTACCACCGTCTAACACAACACGTGCACTCGTGTCACTATTCACTACTCACTATGCACACTCACTCACTAGCCACAGACTAATCGAAAAATAAATGGCGGCAGGGTGGCATAGTAGTGCGACAAGGATAAAAATTAACGTGACCGAAATAGGAACTAAGGTGACTAAAATTTAATGTATTTTTGTATTATTAAATCAAATAAAAGAAAAACCGAAAAAACCGAAAAATCCGGTTTTGGTATCCAAAAAAACCGGAGTTTCGAATCAGTCGGTTATCCGGTTTTTTCGGTTAACCGGGTATCCGGTTTGCATGCCCTACTTATTAATGGCTAGTGGACGAATCGGGTGTGGTACAAAGTACGGGCAAATGTTCACAATAGTATTTTGGATGTTGACAGTTTACCAACGTGACGGAGAAATATCCGACCAACAAGGCATATAATTAGTAACTAAATATAGTCGCAAATGTTAGTAAAGAACAAATATTAGGGTTCATACGCACTATGCGAGTAGCCGCAATGCGGCTAGCCGTGCGGCTGACCGCAGGAAGCGGTTGCGAATGCGGCCAGCCGGATCGCGGGCAACCGCATTCGCAACCGCAACGTGCGGTTGAAGAACCGTTGCGATTTGCGGTCATAACGATCCATTTCAAAGTTCGATTTGCGGTTATATCGTCAAAGATAGACGCGGAAGAAGTTGCAGCAATTTACTACATTTACAGACGTTACGTAAAGAAGAAAAAACTAAGAAAGAAATACTCGGAGATGAAAGCAAGCATTTTGTAATATTTTTCGAAGAACTAAAAAATCTATCGGAATACTCTAGTAATTTGGTGTTCCAAATTGCTGGCCGACTCTGGATTTCGATGATAAATTTTTCGGTATCGAATTCCATTTTACCAGACGTACCACGTGCACACACTCACTCAATGGCGGACAGCCGCAGACTGAGCCGCACCCGCACAGTGCGTATAGCAACCGGCCGGCTGGCCGTCACTCGGGCCGCAGCCGTCCGAGCGACCGGAGCGGTCTGCGGGTAGCCGCATCGCAGTGCGCATAGAAATGAATATTACGTACATAATTGTGCTTGCGGTCAGCTGCACGGCTAGTCGCATTGCGGCTACCCGCATAGTGCGTATGAACTCTAAGCGGCTGACCGCAATCAAAAATATGTACGAGAAAGTAGTTTTTATTCGCACTGTGATGCCGGACGGTCTGTGTGCTTCAGCCGGAGGGTAACTACGCACTATGCGGTTAGCCGGAATGCGGTCAACCGTAGTGCGCGCAACCGCATAGTGCGTAGTGACCCTCCGGCTGAAGAACACAGACCGTCCGGCATCACAGTGCGGATAAAAACTACTTTCTCGTAAATATTTTTGATTGCGGTCAGCCGGACGGCTGACCGCATTTCGGCTAACCGCATAGTGCGTAGGTACCCTTAGGGTTAGATTTTGATTAGATTATTGTAATTAAGCAATATGACTACTAATAGTAATTTAGTCTCGCCCGTCACAGACATTCGGCATACTAATTGACATTACTTAGAAAGCTACAAAGCAAAGCATCGCTATTATCGCCGCTACTCACCGCAAGTGACGTGGGACTTGATTGCCTAATCTAGGCTTGTTCCCTCGGGGTGCTACCGTAATTATTTCCACAATATATTATATACAGGTATCGTTCCATTTGACCGAATCGTGGAGTTCTGTCTCTGTGTACTCAATCAATGTGTAGGTTACTATTTATTTTCTAAACATTTAGACAACAATTAACAGAACCCTTGGTAAATAATTCTCGTAAGTAATCTAAAACATTGCTTAACATTATCGGTTAGTTTTATTACAATTTTCCTTGCATAGCTTAACTTAATCCACGTGATCTTACATTATTTTAACAACAATGTTTTATTTAGAGTAAGTACACTGTTACTACTGTAGCCCCTTAACGATCATGTCCTGCAGTTTACGGCTATAACTATGGTATTTTCCGAAAGTATCTGATAAAAATGTAATCAATACAAAAAATACTTCGCGTCTTCTTCCCTGTAATTTGAACAGCAGAAACTATAGAAAGCCACCGACTACGCTGCAATGCTCACATACTGCTTTTAAACAAATACTCCCTTCCTTTTAAAATAAAATATACTTTAAAAAGAATTACAACCTCATTTTTCACCGTGATGATCATTCAATTACAATTTAATAATGTTATGCAAGCAATAACAACTGTTGGAATAAGTCAACTTCTTCTAAGAAATCTAAATAGAGATAAATACAGATAAATCTTTTTGTTACATTATTCTACCAAACTTTTAAACCATATACTGAGAATAAATTTTAAATTTTTGTCAGATTTTCCCACGGATTTTCCATACTAGAACTGTGAGTCGTCAATTTTATTCCACGTATAAAAGATATCTGTAGACCAATTCTCGTAATTTAAAACGTTCAAAATCTAGTCGCAGTCTCATCTCGGCGACAAACAAATGTCAAAAACTTGTCAAAATGTAGTGAAATTAGAGGTATTTTTGACAGATTGAGACTGAGATCAGACTGTGAACGTTCTTAAAATTACGAGAATTGCCCCTCAGATTTTGGTTAAACAGAAATTAGGCTGAGTCACGACTTGCGTCGCAATACCGGGTTATATATCTCTAGTAGGTATCTATTTACAAAGCTGCACTCGTCTAGATGATTTATGCACCTAATCTGTTAACGCAGCCCGCATTCTCCCAGTACTCGATTGCCGACCCCGAGAAACCAATACACCAGAACAGAAAACTGGACCAAGGTGAAGCAGTTAGATTAAGATAATATCAACAACCAACTTGTTTACTGCTTGCATTTTTTATTTCAGTTTGTGGAAATTATTATATATATTTAAAAAATCACTTTCTTTTTTAAATTACTAGCAAAATATACGTTGCAGAACTGTAACTAATATCCTGCTACTATTAATAAAAATAAAATGATGATACCTGTTTCTATACTCTTCAATTTATCCTACTATCCTTCCTACTAATAATATAATATAATATATAATATAATCCTACTAATAATATTATAAATGCGAAAGTTTGTGAGGATGGATGGATGGATGTTTGTTACTCTTTCACGCAAAAACTACTGAACGGATTTTGATGAAACTGGACAGTAATATAGCTTATACATCAGAATAACACATAGGATACTTTTTATCCCGATATACCCACGGGATCGAAACTTACGCGGGTGAAACCGCGAGGCGCAGCTAGTACTTTATAAATTATTTTCGACCCGCTTCCTCCCATGCTAAGTACCACAACTAAACAAGCCCCTATTGTATAGAATTAAAACTTGCGCGTCGCTAACTACTCCGGCCTCTCGCCTCCGGTTAAACAAAACAAAGCGACAATTAATAACCCTCCAACGAGATAAAACCTAATATCTAAGCTCACATAAAAACACAGATAGCTCAAAAATAGAACAAATTTTTCGATGAAAAACTAAACATTCGTAGCGGGCGCTCTGAAACTTTTATCATTAATCATATTCTTTTGAAAGCCAACTAAAATAATACTTCTGTTATTTGTTTTAAGTTTCTGATAACCAAAAAATAGATACGAAAGTTATATTTTTATGTCTGTGCGGAATTGATATTAGTTTGGAACTGAGTATTATCTAAATCCAGTGCCTTTAAGTAGCAAGTACCCACGTATTGAAGCAGCAGAACTGCATTAATGCAGTCTATAATTCAACAACAAACCCGACACTAGCATTAAAGTTATACCGTCCGTAGACGATGCTACGCCATTGCTACGGCGTAGCAAACAACTTCCACTAACGCATTCAATTGTATAATGCACGTTGAGATCGTACACGCTATAATAGCCTCTATATAATAATGGTAATGTCATGTAATGGCATACATATCCATCGTTGATACATGACGTGAGGTTCAGTACATCCGTAGCGTCGTAGGATAAGCCCGTCGTAGCACATTGACGTGGAGGCGAGCGACGTAGCGCCCGTCGAGCGTAAAATGCAATCTGCCGGGAATTAGGATAGACGTACAGTGATATACATGAACCTAACTACAGAACAATATGCCGAGATGAGTGTTCAAGCTAAGTGGATGGATATATAAGCGAATTAAGTTATTAGATGCGTATGAGCTAATGTCGGAATAATTGAAGATGAAATTGGATTTACTTGCATATCATTTCCGTTATAATGGCTGACAAACTCCGAGAAGGAAGGGTTACTATGTTAAACGATGAGATGTCATTGAAGCATCAAAGCATCAAATATTCACCAATCCATATATATGAAACATAGTTCGAGTTATTTCGGGGTCTGTAACTCATTAGAGAAATATCATTTACTAGCTTCTGCCCGCGACTTCGTCCGCGTAATTTTTTTTTTCCCCGACCCACCCCGTCGCATCGTGTCGCCGGCCTGCGCTATTACTTCGTTTTCGCTTGGCGAAAACTCCAGACTTTTTTTCTTTTTGCTCAACTCCTAAGGGTTCTAGCGTCAAGTTTAATAGAATATAGCCTTCCTCAAGAACTGGGCTATCAAACGCAAAAATATTTTTATATATGCGACCAATACTTCCAGAGATTTAGAGCTTTCAAACCGTGTTTCAAACAAACAAACTCTTCAGCTTTATTATTAGTATTATTTTAAAACTATGATATCTCCTAAGATATACATTGAAATCAAATGATGTCAATGGCAATTTTGTTCAAAATTAAATACATGTCATGAATAACGTATTTATTTGGATAAGGATTAATACCATGTTTATAAAAACACCTTCGCAAATAATGCATTATTTTAGAACAAATTTGGTTAGCATAAAAGAGGTTATAGTGAGCTAACCTTAAAAGATAGACATATGCTGTTGCGGACTTTTTTTAAAGCTTTTAAAGGGGAACAATTCTGTCATATATGATTTTTGCGAAACTTTAACCGTTTACGCAGCGCACGCAGCGGAAGCTCTCAATAGGGAAAAAATCCCCCGATTTTGAAACATTCTTCATTGGTGCTCCGCTCCTATTGGTTTTAGCGTGATGATATATAGCCTATAGCCTTCCTCGATAAATGGGCTATCTAACACTGAAAGAGTTTTTCAAATCGGACCAGTAGTTCCTGAGATTAGCGCGTTCAAACAAACAAACAAACAAACAAACTCTTCAGCTTTATAATATTAGTATAGATAAGGCGTAATTCGCAGTTGAATAAAGTTATAAGCATACTCGCAACTGGAATAATATTTCAGTAACATTTGGCGTGGTGTCACGTGACGTCATTAAATATTAAGATGGCTGCTAGTTATTTAATGTCATTCCCATTTCTCCTACGCTCGCATTGTCTGATTAAACTGAACGTCATTAATCTTGTAGAAAGCGAACGATGTTTAATTCGTGGAAGATGAGTTATTTTGTGTGGAGATAAAATATTCAGTGATATTCTCGTGAATCGAGGAATTCTTGAATGAATTTAAATAATTGAGTTGACTGTAATCATTGATTTATAAAGATTTTACAGTAAAAAGAGTATATCTTTCGTGCCTTCTTATTTCATAAACATGAAAGTTATAAAGAGAGGACTATGTACCAACAGCCTCTTACTTTATGTAACATCCTTATAAATTGTAAACCAGAGTTAACCTCAGTGTAGTCTACTCTTTCATCATTGAAATCTCATAATTTACAGCTTCACTCTACTACATAATATCATGGTAACATTTCAGATTACCAGCTTTTCTTTACCTTCTGAACTTGTGAGTGCGTTCATACATGTCCATTGAAATTATAATGCAAGCGACGTCTAGCGTTGAAAGAAACACAAGTCAGTTACCATCAAGCACCGCATTTTGTGAAAGTCACATGGCTATTTAGCTAATGTGTTGTTCATTGGTATTCTCTCGATAGTCATATTTGTAACATTGATAACGTTCCGCAAGTTACTACCGCCCCAGCCAAATGTTATTCATAGATTTCCATCTAATTTGTTGGCGTGCAGGCCTGGCGACCCCGCCACGACCGTGTCTATGACGTCATGGCGGCACACGCCTAAAAGTTGGCGAGTTTTTAGCAAAGTCTCGCAAATTGATGCCTTTATCATGAGTTTGGGGTAACGAGATTCAAGCACGTGGCCCGGGTAAATTACACCGAAACTTTCTTTATTTGTGTGAAAACATCCGCCGCCTGCCTCACATTGTATTGATTTTCCTCTAATTAGAAAAGCGGTTCGTGTCGATGCGCCACTAATAAAAAACATACTACTCCATGCAGTTTATTAGAGACGTGTCGATGGCTGCGCTCGCCAGTAAGGCATTTTTATTCTACGGTAGTTACAGTTCCTGAACGCCGTAAAATCAATGAACAATACGAAGGTCATATAAGTGGGACACTCACTATTTTATAGAGGTCGGCAGATAAAATGACAATATAATTCAGATCATATATTTTCTAGGCTTTTCAGCAGTACGAGATTGATTGTAGTTTTATTAGTCTATTTACTTTTATCTCACGAAAAGGGACACCTTTAGATAAAACTTTGCGTTACGCTAAATAAAGCTTTACTTGCAAAGTTCTTTGTAAGTCAAAGCTAATGCGTAGATTAAAAGCGAATACCGACGCCGCGCACGATTTCTTTTAGCAAGTAAACAAAGAAGTGTTGGGCAAAGAACAATAGTGTCTGGAATGTAACTAGTTTTCTATTTAATTACATTTATTGCATTTTTTTCGCTATTTGCACGTTATTTCACAAAATGTTTTAGACAATAGTGGCCTAGAGTCTATAATACACGATTCCTTTTCCTAGTCTAATAATTGGTGACTATTAAAAAAAACTCTTTAGAACTTATTTCTTTTAAAACAACCGGCTAAGTGCGAGCTGGATTCGCACACGAAGGGATGCCGTACCACAAGGCAAGAATGCCGAAAACTCGTTACTTGTGACCCCTTTCATTTTAAAAATTTTGAATTTTTATTATTTGTTTACATTACTCTAATTTCGTGTTTTTAGTGTTTCGTATTAATTTTAAAGTAAAAAGCAAGCGCAGCACGTTTTCCAGTCGCATGCAAACAATGACTTATAGCAGTGTGTGAACAAAAGTGTGCCTGTAACAAGTGTATTGTTTAAACAGGAGGTGTCGAGTGCCGCCCGACCGCCACGCCGCGCGCCGCTGTGTCGATGCAGTGTTTGACGCGTATGTTAGTTATGAGAGCCTGGTACTATTCGTGTCAACTGGGAAAACTTCTAACCGGCAAATGTATCGTTTGCTGTATTAACATTATACGAGTACGTTTTTATTAATGCAAAATTACTTTATGCACCAATATTTTCAAAATGCATACAAAAGTAATATACGTTTCATGAAGAGCGTTTTATCGAAATGTATTAAAGTAGTTATGAAAATAAAATACTACAAACATGTGTAAGTAAGTTTGTAAAACTGGTGCAAAACTTCATTAAGCGCTGTCAGTAAATAATGTTGTGAAACTTTATACAACTAGTTAAAGTTGAGGACGTAATCGAATAATATAGAGTATCGATAACACAACCCTAAATACCCAGGCGAATTTAGCAACCGTCCGAACGTTTAACGAACAACTGACAGATTCCAATAAACTATTTATCTATAAAAAACAAATTTGAATTTTATTACATAAAATAATATTACTTTTCCTTTCAATAAGGAGAATGTAAATGAAAAATGGTGGCGCCGCTTCGACTAATCTAATTAAGACTATTCTCCTGTCCCTGAAAAATTACAGGAAATATTTCAAATAAAATGTTATGAGATATTTTACGGCTACGTTAGCGTGGAATATGGCGGAGTATCAAAAACTTGGCTCTGATTTCGGCGTGGAACTGCTTGTAATGCGAACTGCTTGTCTGCGACTATACCCGCCTTGAGTACACCCAAACAACACGTTTACGCCACCGCGACGCATTGCTCAAAGCACACCGTGCGACTCTGTGAATAATTACGAGATTCATACTCATCCACGGTGTGAATAATTTACGAGTCGGATCTCTGGCTGCTGCGGAGTGAACTTACAATCACGGTATTCACTTTAGAGCCAGGTCGCAGTTAATTCAAGTTTTGCTATAGGTAGATGGCGCGCGTAATAATGTGTCCGCGTCATTCAGACGGTACATTTGTCACTTCATGTGCGCCGTCAACTACTTATTATACTATCCTACTGGTTGTTCTACCATTTTCGTTGTCGGCTTCCAGACTGATTAGGTGAATTGAGTAACAATTTCTATTTACCTCAAATATGTTAATATTGAGGTCTGAAAATAATTCAAATAAAGATTGAAAACCTCTACAAGTCTTAACGCCTCCGTTTGAGATTAAACCTTCATCAAAAAAAAACATCTGAAAACGTTTTTCTTTGGGAACTTTGAGCTGCGGTTTTACATGGAAAACTTTTACAATTATTCAGTGAATGTTGGTCTTTATTAAAAGAAACCCTGTAACTTATAAAGGCATTAATTACGACCGTGAGTTAATGAAGAAGCCGGAACTGAATAGAGTGGAGGCACAAGGCAAAGCACCGACTATCATCGGTCTCATCTTGCTAAATATTAAACTTAAAAAGAAACTTTTCCTTTCCTGTCAGCTTATTTAATAAGTCAACGACAGCTCAAGCCACACTTTCCTCGTGCAGCCAGCTAGTTATAATGTCATACCTTAAGCATGCAATTCCAAAGCGGCCGATAAACGGAGGTCGACGAAGATATCGACGTTACTTACGGCCGGGCCGCGTATAAATTTACATTAGTTACCTCCCTGATCGCCGAGTTAATGTGCTGTTCACCGAGAATAATGAGACGACCTACCATTGACGCTGATCACCGCCCAATACACTAAACACTTGTTAGGATTGGATGAAACAAAGTTATTTGTTAAGTCGTTCTGGATAGGCAATGAAGCCATTCGTTTTGTATCACCTCATCGTCATGGAATCCTGGTACCAGGATTCACCCGCCTGTTATCTAAAAAGTAGTTGACAACAGATAGTTTTAGCGGACTGTTTCAACATGAATAGTTTGCAAGATCAAAATAAAAATAATTTATTAAGTATTAGGCTGAGAATCAGCACTTTTCGAACGTCATAATTACATAAGACAGTCCTCCAAAACGCGCGCCCTTCACCACTTCCTAGTGCTTTCGCTGGGGAGAAGAAGTGGCGCAACACACTCCCCAGCAGAACAGCTGTCTGTTTAGTTAGAAAATACTTGATTGTATACAAGATTAGGTATGCAAAGTAATTAACAAGAATAATATGATCAATTGTCGAGGTCGCTAGTAAACCACCTATGTATTGCAATCAAAAAACATTGAAATGAGTAGATTATGTCAATAATAAATTAAAACTGAATTGACATATACAGTCAAATAAAATAGACTATTATATGAACTCATAACCTGTCACTAAGCTAATTCTGGAGAAAGAACATAAACATTGTCTTGAGTTAATCAGAGAGACCAACTATTCTTATCGTTTAAGTAGTCGTTGATGGAATAGTATGTACGTAGTTTGTTCTTATTTCTAGGGGTTAACCCTATCGTGATTATCATTATATTGCAGCTTGACAAACATAAATCCAAGAGAAGCTTAAGAATATTATAAAACGACGTGCATGTAATAATAGGTTATCCCCGCTCCAGTGAGTACACATTCTATAATGTAAGATGCCAGCAAAATGTATCAGCCGTAAACATTTTATGGTCAAAATGATAGCAAACGTTTGCCTTCGCTCAGCAGCGTGAGAAAATATCATCTGCATCTTGTTCCACGTTTTATATCCCCAGTACAGTACCAGACCATGCGTTATGAAATAATCGAATTGTTCGAACAAGCATTAACTGCTGAAAATATTGAAAAACAGGCTGTATTTTTAATCTCGATTACCGCGGCAGTGCACACAACAATCACCTCGTTAAATATTGGTCGCGTTTAAAAATACATTCCGACGGTACTTTTTTGTTGAAAAGAGGCCGCGATAAGGTTTGTTTTTAGGTGACAGAGAAACGGGTGGTTAATAAAAGGTCGTTTAAGGGGTTTTGTGAGTTGAGCCTTAAATATAGCAGAGTTGCTAACAAAGTTTGACAGCGTTAATTACACACGGGGTTACGGTTCCGCGACCGATCTGATAACCCCGCAAGGCTGACGCCTGACAGTTTCCCGCAGCCCGACGAAGCCATGCAGCCCACGCAAGTACTGCGTCCGTTCAGACGAGACATACGACGGCGACATAAGTGGGCGGATGCTAACTAGATTCAAAACTGTTTTATATAAACAGAATAGTATCTACATTATGTAGAGCATATTGATAACAGCATAGGTTCGTCTCCAATTACATGACTTAAGTGTAACTGGTGCAATGTAGGTGTACTACAGGTACACCTCTACCTAACCCATCGGGGAACAGGCGTGATATTATAATATAGAAAAGTGTCGGATAGGATAGACAACACAAAATCCGAGAAAAACTTGAATCCCGGTCCAATTGGCACTACCTACTATGTGGCAATTTTGAAATAATTGTTTGCCGGTTATACAGCCGTATTTTTAAACATACCTTTATGTTTAAATTATTAAGCTTAATAAAATTGCACGGAAATAAATAGTCGGTAACCTCTCGGGACACATTGCACGGAAGTTTAGAGGCAATTTAGCAAGCAACATCTCGTTTGCTATTTATAAAATATGTTGCAAACGTTCCCTTTCGAAGTTATGTTGTGATAAATCTTTTTACTTAACTGAACGTTTTAAAAATACGTTTGGTTTATTTACTCAGGAACTTGCCCAATATAATTTTTTGTTACAATTTTGAATCAGATCTATATGTGCTTGAAATCGCACATGTAAGCTGACTGTGTCGGTATGTCAGTCACGTCTAGTTGAGGTACCTTCGCCTGCTGCTTATTATATTTTCGATCTGTCCATCCCTGCACGACGCACGACATAAAACGATAGTGCGTAGATGTGCTGGCAGCAAACTAACATAAGATGGATGCTGTTACAAAATGCACTGCTGTCTTTCAGGATAGACAATACGTAGACGGCTCAGTTGGGGCTACGAGTACAATCTTCGTTTTGTCATCTCAAACCGTATCCTTGCTACACAAAACTATTTGGATTTCACAAAGTATTGTCCTTATTCCAAGCTATTATTACTCTACAGCAGTTCGCAAAACTTTCCCGTACAGCGCAAACTACAAATCGGAGTAAGAAGCAAAGATACTCGTACATTATTCTGGACTTGTAAAAAGTAAGTAATAAATCACCCGGCTGTTCCACGTCGGCTCGCACAGCCCCTGACATGTTTATGGAGCCCTGGTATCTGTTTCACTGAGAATGTTTGGAGATAATTGAAATCTCATCTTGTGATGAAGTTGATATTATGATTGAGACGGGGTGTAATTGGCTGTCATGGTGTTTAATAGTGTAACAAAGGTAAACCTCGGCCTGCCATTACAAGCATGACGAAGTAAAATCTGGTTCACATTTAGCATTCTAAATCCATCCATTCGACATCAATAAAAATTAATCACCACATTCATCATTAATATGAGAATTTCCATCATCAAACAACTGTAAATAAATTGATACCTTGACCTTACAGCCAACATTCCAATGAATCACTATAATACCTACATAAAGATTACAATACGAATTAAGGGTATTATCCCTATGCTTACAATTTAAAGGTGACCAAACAAATCTGCCAGCCCATTCATAAAAGTTCCACTTGTCGTGACAAACCATATTTATTGATGTCTATTTTCATAATCAATCTCCTCACAGTCTTCAGGAGTCGCGACAGCTTGACATTTCGCTAATGACGCCTAAACACTAGCCGCTCCTGCTCAGCAAGAATCGACATTATAGGAAAGGAATAAAGTTGAGTTTTCTTTGTCGATCAGTCAGGGTGCGTTGAAGCGGGTATAGGGTTGTCCCAACGTCCGGCTAAGGGGTTGGTTTTTAACAGGCTCGTCCAGTCCGAAATGAATACGTCCGGTTGAGCCAGGTTTTGTTCTTGTTGTTTTGGCTTAACGTCTAGAACAGTTTTATTTAAAAATGAGTATCCTTTGTGTAAATATTGATGGCGAGCTGTGCGCCTGCTCTTTCAACGAAAAGTAAAGCTCCAATGATTTGACTTTCGACATCCATCTCATATAAATTTCACCTATCTGAAATTTAGTTGCATTAAATTCACATCAAGGATGTGTTTATCCTAGGACTCTGTCAACCCTAAGAGATTCGAAGGCGAAAGTTGATGCGAGTCCGCGACATTAATCCGTGAACAAACGCGACAATCTGCGGACTCACCCTCTTAACGAACGACGGGCCGTCACTGTAAATTGTTATTCTTACTAGATCAAACTTGCTAACAATATTGAATTTTATTAGATTTTACGCTGAGTTGGCAAATCTGTATAAACTACTACCTACTCATAAAAACTAAACTCGCGCCTTTCTCCCATTGGGGTAAACAGATACCACAGAATGTCACCTGCTACAAATCGCGAAAAAATCAGCTGTGCCCTACATTTATGCTCGTTGTACAGCTGATTTTTTTTTCGCGATTTCAGGTTTGGTCCCATAGTAAAAGTTGTTGATAATGATGAGTACAATGACCTCTTAAGAGGTTGCTGGTGTTTTACAAATAACCCTGTATAGTTTTTATTTTCTAAATTCACGTTATTTTTCATTTCCTTTTGTGTCATCTTAAGTCTCTGTATTGCTAGAAATTGTGAATAGCTTGTCATAAACATAAAAGATCATTGTGTTGTGTACGCCAAACATGAAAGCCAGGAGTTTTCACTAAGTATTATTTGAATAAATGAATTCATTGAGGGAGGTTTAAGGCTTGAGGTATCGAGTCCCGGATATTATTTATTTGGCGACTTTGCGAAACTCTTCTTGAGACAATTTCATATTTCTTCTGAGGAAACTTTGTTCAAACTTTTGTATTGAGTGATTGGACCATGGTTCTGGATCGGATTGGAACCAAAATATAATCGATAAAAAGATATTCCGATTTTAAATTGATCTGTCAACTTGTGTTACCTTATTCTTGATCGAGAACAATCATGAAAGAATAATGCCAATCAATAAACTTCCCTTATAACCAGTAAACGCATTTCAATTTAACACGGATAATTGAATACAGCACATAAACAAAAAGATCAAACGCAAATGGATTGCTCACCACCATTTCCCAGCGACAATCTGAAAAAACCTGTCAAGAGCGAGTCGGACTCGCGCACCGAGGGTTCCGTACCATCATGTTTTTAAATTTTCATCGGCGAGGCCCATAAAGAATATAAAAATTATCCTGGACCGATCGGCCCCGGTCGGGGGGATAAAGAGAACAAAAAATCCTGGAACATACATCAAAAAAATACCGGCGAACTGAGAACCTTCTACTTTTTTGAAGTCGGTTAAAAGTATATCTTAGGTATTTTATTACAGTATGTGAATTGAACAAAATTAATACAATTGTATTAATTTTATTCTTATTATTTTCGATATCAACTTTTAGCTATTAAAGGTAACAGCAAAATTTTTTACGATAAACACACAAAGGGAAAGAAAGGGATAGATGCATTAGAATTGTCTAATACAAGAACGAGACTTTTCCAAAAGACATCAACGCGCGACTCAAAAGTGTGCTCGTTTACCAAGCCGCCATTTTAAATAGACCCCTGAGGTGGCTCATAATCTGAAATATTTTTTATACTGTTCACTTACCAATAAAAAGTTATGCCATCCTTTTTGTAACTAGATATCTTGGTATGTTTCCCCCACCAATTCATCGCGCATGAAGGCATTTTGATGCGTTATAAATTTATAATTGCATAAAAGTTTTGGCGAGGCCTATATTCGTTAGAGAATTTTAACACTGCGGTGTAAAATATTTCAGTTTTAGGTCAGCGCCATCTCTTGACCGATAGTGTAACTAATGTAATTTTTGATGATTTCTGAAAATGTGTGCTATTTAGAGACATCGTTTTATTTTCCTGTAATCTTTACATAAACTTCTAGCATATAGAATAAGATCAGATCTTTCTTCTTGCAAACTTCGGAGATAAGGGGGGAGGGGTATTTTTTTACATTTTTAATCAAAAGTCGAAACTATGTGGCCTAAAGAAACAAGGAAAAAATGTTTGAGAATGTGCAAACTGCGCTCTTTCATATGATATCCCAAGGCCCTAGTAGCACCACTTAAAATTTTTCAGACCCCCTTTCAGTACTTGTTGCAAAAAATATATATTGAAAGCAAATTAAACAATTGTTCCAAAAAAAATAATAAATTTAATGATTTAACTAAAACTACGGTACAACATTTATTGATTTCTGTCATAACATATAACAAACAGTAATATTTACGATACGGCAGTGATGCACCGTTCCGCGTAGCTGTCTCGAGCAAAAGTAATGTGACGATTGTGTCGAACACTGAACGATGACCGATCGTTGGATCCGTCAGTTGATTTTGACAGTTCAACTAGCTTCACTCAGTTGATGTTTCCTAATACGGCCTCTCCTGACATCCTGACGTCCTCGGCAGGTCTAGATGGTCCAGCTTCCTCATCATTGTAGTCTGGTGTGCTTTGTACCTCGGACATGGCTCCAATATCTGTTAAAGGCATGGTCTCATCCGATTGGTCTGCACCTGAAATTTACATCTACTATAAATACGAAGCTAGGACTTACACCAAGTATTAGAAAGGAAGGAAGGCAAAGAAAGGTGAAGAAACCCCCAGGAAAAGAGTGAAAGTTATTTATAATCCGTATAAGATTACAAACAATCAGCCACTATTAGGTTCACATAAGACTAGACATACCATTCACAAGGTCTAGTGTTTATAATTACAAGACTAGACATAGTACACAAGGTCTAGTATTCACACAAGGCTAGACATAGCATACAAGGTCTAGTATTACACAATGCTAGACATATCACACAAGGTCTAGTATTCACACAAGGCTAGACATAACACAAGGTCTAGTATTACACAATGCTAGACATATCACACAAGGTCTAGTATTCACACAAGGCTAGACATAACACAAGGTCTAGTATTACACAATGCTAGACATATCACACAAGGTCTAGTATTCACACAAGGCTAGACATAACACAAGGTCTAGTATTACACAATGCTAGACATATCACACAAGGTCTAGTATTCACACAAGGCTGAAGGCAACAATACCTCACAGACATTCAAGGGTTACTCACACGCAAAGAAGGCAGCACACTCATCTGGAGTCCATTCACCCTTCCAAGGTACCATGAACTGCGCCGCGGCATAGGTCACCTTGCCATAGGCTCCAGCAATAAGCTTCAATTCGTATCGGCCATTCTCCAATACTCTTGTCACCTTATAAGGACCGCGCATTCCGGAATCCAATTTCCCTTTGGACTGCGCGTACTTAATTACAAAAGCAAGATCACCCTTTTGAAAAACATGAGGCGGTTGGCGCATTTTGTTTACATATTTGTCTTGGCGACTCTGATTATCCTTGAGACGCTCAGCTGCCCTCTGCCGGTCGAGTTCTCGCAAGGATCGACGATCACTATCAGAACACTCTATAGCGACATCACGGACCAGGTTTTGTATTACGGGAGTTGTACCTTCAATACCGATCAACAAATTTAACGGAGATGCTTGAGTGGTCTTTTGTTTTGTGACGTTCAGTACAAGCTGCAAACGCCATAACTGTTCGGACCACTTACTTTTCTTATTATTAGTCTCGACTCGTAACATGTTAAGAAGAGTGCGTACATATCTTTCCACTTGGCCATTCGCATGATGCATCTCAGGAGTTATGTAATGTATAGTGCATCCTAAATCATTAATCCATTTAACGAAATTTGTGGCTTCGAACATACGACCTCGATCAGTAACTATAAGGCGTGGAGTGCCAAATAAGGAAACAGCGTTTTTAAACGCTTTCTTTAATTCGTCATGGTCCTGTTTATAAAGTGGATAAGTTAAGCAGTACTTAGAAAAAGCGTCAACCAATACCAAAATATGCTTATAGCCATTGGACTCCGGTAAAGGACCCAGGACATCGGCGTGAAGGGTATGAAAAGCAACATCTGGCTTAGTCCATGACGTAATGGGCTGTAACGGTGCTCGAGGAATCCGTTTGTTTGCTATGCAAGTTAAACAGTGTCCTATGTACATTTTTACGAAAGCATGAAGATCAGGAAACCAAAAGTGATTTAAGATCAATCCAATAGTTTTGTCTACCCCTATATGACAGTGCTCATCATGAAAGATTCTAAGTAAACTTAATCTGTGACCTTTCGGTATAAAACAAAGTAACCGTGATTGCTCACCTACAGGTGAATAACGATAGTAAAGAATCTCATTGTTTTTAACGTAACGACTAGCATCTAACTGTCGTTCTTCTAACAGTCTTAATAATTTTTGCGTTTCGTCATCACCCGATTGTGCAACTTGAGCCCAATTTCGCGGCCTGTCTATGTTATTTACAACGCAGATGGGGTTGCGACTAAGGTAATCCGCATGTGGCAGTAAAACACCTTTTCTATAGACAATCGTAAACGTGAAATCTTGTAGGTAGACCCACCACCTCGCTACACGAGGTAGTAGGTCCTTTTTATTTTGCGTAGCCTTTAACGCGTTACAATCCGTAATTACCTTAAACTCTATGCCTACAAGGTAATGCCGAAAGTGACGTAAAGCTTTGACTACCGCCAACGTTTCTAGCTCATAGGAATGGTATCGCACCTCTGCCCCATGTGTGACCTGACTATAATAAGCAACAACTGATTTACGACTATCCATACCTATCTGAAGCAATACTGCGCCATATCCTCGACAGCTGGCATCCGTATGGACCTCTGTCTGCAAATCAGGATTAAAGATAGCAAGAATAGGCTCACTCGTCAAACACTTAATAACCTCATCACGAGCTTGTTCTTGTTCTTCACCCCACTTAAAATCTACATCTTTCTTAGTCAAACGCGCAATACATGAAGTTTTGAGAGCATAATTTTCGATGTACTTTCGAAAGTACCCCGCTAATCCTAAGAATTGTCTGACTTGACGGACATTTTCGGGCCTTGGAGAATTGACTAACGCGGTGATTTTAGACTTAGAAGGGCGTACTTTACCGTTGCTGATTACTCGACCTAAATACTCTATTTCAGTACCTAAAAATGAACACTTTTTCATGTTTAATGAAAATCCAGCGTCTGATAACGTACGCAAAACATCACGCAAAATCTGTAGTCCTTCATCAACGCTATTACTGACCAATAAAACATCATCAATGTAAACCATCACCGTGCCATTGTTTATGAATGAACGAAGTGTATTGCTAATAATCCGCTGAAAGACAACTGGCGCATTAGCAAGTCCAAAGGGCATTTTCATATATTCATAATGCCCTTCGGGTGTAACAAAGCCAGTCAAGGGAATCGACGCATTATCAAGACGAATTTGATAAAACCCTGATGCCATATCAAGGGTTGTAAAATATTTGCCCTTACCCAACCGATCTATATGATCCTCGATCAATGGTAGGGGGTACCTGTCTTTAACAGTGATTCTGTTTAAGGCACGAAAATCAACGCACATTCGATCCGTTCCGTCTTTCTTTTTAATTAAAAGTATAGGACTCGCGTACGCAGATTCGGATTCACGAATTATTCCTTTAGCTAAAAGGTCGTTAATTATTTCACGTACCCTCAACTTTTCATTAAAAGATAACTTGTACGGCCTATAATACACGGGCGCATCACTGTTCAAACGAATGTGCATGCTACCGGTTGTCACGGTTGAGGTAGCAGTTCCAGTTATCATAAATTTAGAAAATTCATTTAATATTTCGATAAGTTTTTCCTTATTGGCGACATCAAGTGACGTCTGGATAGGATGCTCATTCGATTCGATAGCCGAGACTTTTGCGGCGACAGCACTAAAAGTTAGACGCTGGTAGTTCTTTGTGCGTACATACATTACTCCCTCGCGATTAAGGACGTCTGTACCTATTATGATAGGCGCGTTCATACTTTCACTAGGCACGATTAATAGGTCGACTTCAAGAGTAATTTCTTTAAATTCAATAGTAAGTGTCACATATGAAAACACCCGAGTGATAGTATTTCCAACACCTTTTAACTCTCGATAAGTGGTTTTTGGAGCGCACGACAAATGATTTACCACAGAGGACGAAATAAGAGAAACATCTAAAGCTCCACTATCAATCAAAATGTCAATGGGTATCCCTTGGACTACTCCAACTATAATATCTTTGCAATTATTAATGTCGGGTAACGAACAAAAATTTACGTTGCTTTTTCTATTATCAGAACGTTGTTTGGCGAAACAATCGTTAATATGGTGCCCACTTTTTTTACAATACGCGCAAACAATTTTCGTTCCCGGCTTTACATCACTGTTAGTCGTATTTGTACTAGTAGTTGATGGTTTCTGTTTAGCATGACAGTTAATTTGTTTATGTCCGGTTTGTCCACATGAAAAGCATTTTAATGGAGTCTTTTGAACGGGACGTTTGGCAAAAGTTGGTTTCACAAACTCCTTACATGCTGCAGCGTCACGATTTAAACGTTTTTCATGCTTACCAACCTCAACCGGTTTTACAAAAGAAGAAAAATAATTAACTAACTCGCACGGCTTAAGGTTCTCATTCGTAGCTGCCGCTTTAATGTTGGGTTCATTGATACCACGTATGATAATAGCACTAATAAGTTCGTCACTCAAACCTTTAACTATTTGTAACCGTAATAAAGACCGACGAACATACTCCGCATACGTAGCAAAACTATCAGAATTGATACTCATGACTTCATAAAGAATGTTCGCCACATCAATCTTTTTCACGCACAATGATTTAAAATCTCGTTTAAAATTACTCCAAGACCGGTCTGTCGTAACCCAATCATCCAACCAAGACTTTGCATCGCCTTTAAGACAGTGACCGATACGCGACAAACATTCAGCATCATTCCACTTATTTAAAATTTGCGCTCGATCTACCTCATCAAACCACGCATCAACGTCGTGTATATTAGGGTCAAAACTTGACACATAAAAATCACGTGTACTACCACCGTATTTTATAGATTGAATAGCCTTCACAATTTTTTCCGTTGAATCGTGATTTGTTGACGGTACTTCGACATTAGACGACATAGCTACCGACGACCTATCTTCTAACGCATTTAACCGGGCCACGATTGTTTGTAACGACTCGCGTAATCCCGAATCACTCCTAGATCGTGGGCTGCACCTCGAACGATTGCGATGCCGACGTTTCGAAACTTTGCGACTCCTAGAACGCGAACGACTGTGCGAACCACTACGGGAACGATGTCGTTTTCCCATTATTGCGACACTCAACACGATAATGCACAGGGATCAACAAAATATTACACCAGAAATCAATAATGCAATAAGTATTTAAAACCAAATGTGGGTAGTTATCCCACTTCTGATGAAAGCAAATTAAACAATTGTTCCAAAAAAAATAATAAATTTAATGATTTAACTAAAACTACGGTACAACATTTATTGATTTCTGTCATAACATATAACAAACAGTAATATTTACGATACGGCAGTGATGCACCGTTCCGCGTAGCTGTCTCGAGCAAAAGTAATGTGACGATTGTGTCGAACACTGAACGATGACCGATCGTTGGATCCGTCAGTTGATTTTGACAGTTCAACTAGCTTCACTCAGTTGATGTTTCCTAATAATATATATATTTCTTTCTTATTTGCAAAATGGTTGGACAAACGTCATCTTAAACTATTCCAAATTTCAAGATGATAGCACTAGGAGTTCTTGAGATATCCAGCTGTGACAAACAAACGGACGGACGGATAGACAGACACACAGACTGAGTCTCACCATAAGAGTTCCGTTTTACCATTTTGGTTTGGAACCCTAAAACTCCGGTGTAATGTCATACAAACACGATCACATTACAAAACATTCAATTTTTCCTGTCAATGTATACAGGCTTAGCTCCGGTCGATCCTCTCAACATAATGGCTTGTACACACTCCTCTCGCGCGGATCAATCGACAAATATTAGCTTTAATATTTCCCAGGATGTGCAATAATAACTTGCAACCCTTTTGTATCATGAACTGTTGAGGGTGGCTAAATTACTACTGTACAAATGGATACGGCTAAATAACAACGGTCGAATATAGGACGAGTCCATCGACACATCGTCTATGATTGTACAAAGTCTAACACAGCCTTCCTCGATCTTCTCTTCTTTACGAGTCCATGTTCCGAGACGGTTAAACTACCAGCAGGCTTAGCATGACGCTTTCTATTTCTACGTAGAATAGACACAGCTCCACGCAGGCCCAATATGGTTTGATAGATGTCACATGGCTTCGAATTTTGCTTCATGCCAATTTCCTCACGAATTTCATCACCTCTGCACTCAAAACGGTAAAGGAAAACTCCTTTACCGTTTTGAGAGCAGAGGTGATGAAATAGTACTCTATAGCTCTTTCTATACAAAGTGACATTTCGTTTCTCCACTTTTGACATCGCACCGTAGAAATCCTTCTACAATCTGTCATTTTGTCTTTCGTTTCTAACGATCTTTGTCTAGATCTCTTTATATGTAGATTATTTCAGAAGAAAGTTTTCTATCCCAACTGTCAAAATGACGCTGACGACTGACAGTTGTAAGGAGATTTTAAACTTTCTACACGACGGCCACAAAGTATATACGGTTATCTACAAAGTCATGATATAACTACAATATTTTTTTGTTCCAAAACACGGTACGTCGACACTGAAAACAATTGTTGTAGATGTCTTTATATACGTGATTTATTATCAGTAAAAAAAAACGAATAAAAATCCTATGACAAAACAAAATTCTGAGTCGAATTATGTAAAAGAGTGTATTTCGTAAAAAGTGCAGTTGACTCTTTCTACTTTGCTGCCGTCGTACTGTCTACACGGAATGTCATCTTTGTCTACTCTTCCGTCGACAAAACGGTGCTCATGCTAAGCCTGATGCTAAGCCTGCAGAGGTCGTGCAAATAATTATACCATTTTTTATGAAATGGAAACCTAAAAGTACCAAGCGGACATATGTAGCAAGAGATCTAGCTCACATCAAACATTCACTCTTTAAAAGTAAACGGTCCCGGGTAACTGACTGTCATCGGTTTGAATTGTTTTGCGTGTACAAAAACCCTTGTCTATTTTCAGCTGAAAACTATGTTTGTATAGAAACCTCTGTTTACTATGCCTATCAAAATCCTTTCTTTACCCTACGCTTGCGTATGTACATAAAGGAAAAATATGGTCATGTTTCCAAAAGATTCTATGAAAACAACAGTACGAGTAGGATCACAAAATTATCCAAACCACAACATTGCGCGACCCATAATGCGAAGCATTAGAGATTAAAAACATGAGGCCTGGCCGTTTCGTTACTACAAGAACTATTGTATAACAGAAAAGAAATACATTTTTCACCTTACGCCCATGTGATGGTAGCGAAACGGCCAAGCCACATATTTTGACTAAGGTGTAGAGTTTGTGAAGTTAAAGCTTATAAAGTTAGGGCGTGTTGAGTTAGGAGCTTGGCTCTACATGATATCCGATAACTTTATAACAGTGCGAGCCATATGGTCTCATCATGGCAGCATTTTACATGAAAATGTTTGTGGTGAGATTTCACTTCTTTTTGTATGTTGCTAATGACAAAAAAAAAAATACTTTTCTTTTTTTTGGGGATTTACTAAAAATCCTGAAATATGTATTTTATTATTTATAACAAGGAGTCCCTATAATATCAATTTTCATAGCTCTAGCATCTAAATTTGCGGAAGTCTCATACAAACTTTCATCCCCTAGTTTAAAGGGTTGGGGAGTAAAAGTTCCAAGTTTTAGATTTTTTTCTTGTTTGTGTACATACTAATACTAACTAACATACCAATTTTCAGCTTTCTAGGACTTAAGAAGTACCCTAAGAGTTTTGATGATCTTTCAGTGAATCAGTGACGAAATCGGGGTTTTTTAGATATCAATAAAATCTGAAGTATAAGAGCTATGCAATTGAAACTTTATACGTTTAATACGAGTAAGTACACTATTGACATCATATCCCGAGAATTTTGTTTATCTGGTATAATCCAAACCATGAAGTGCTTCGAGAAAAGGTAGGTAGTGCCCTTGCGCTTCGCTTGGCTCGTCTTGGCGGGGGCACTACTGTGTCCCCAGATATGGTATAAAAATAATCCTTCCATGCCGCTTTCGGCTACGACGACCGTTAGAGATATGGAGATATGGTGTAAGTACATAATAAAGAGTATTCTATTCCTATTGAAAATGGCTCTTTTATTTAAAATAGGTAGTTTAATTATAATTAATACAAAACTAACTAATAGTTTTTTATACGATCAAATGAGCATTATGAGTCGTGAACACAGATATAGATACACCTAGATATCGCAAGAGCAACTACTTCGCGTGCCAAAAATCGCACCAACTTACGTTTAAAAATCGTAAGCCGCCACTTTCGCGCTCAGTCCTGTGTACTGCTGGCTGGGTGAGCGTGAGTGACAAAGAGTGCTTGTGACGTAATAGTAGGTAGTCAAAAAAATGGCACGCTTGGTTTTCATACAGATCGTGATACTTGCGTTATCTAGGTCCATCTATATCTGTGATTTTCCATATTTCCGTAACTCTAAACAAAATAATAAACAAACCAGTAAAAATGACAAAACTTCGTTACCAATGTAATTCAGTAGCGAATTACATATGGTATATTTTTAGAGCTTTCAATCAGGATCGAATTTAAACATTTCATACCATTATTTTATTACAATTTATGTCGCAAATAAGGTATGAAATGGTAAAAAAATAATATCATTTAACAGGAGGGAGGAGGAGGGGGCGGGCGAGTGAGAGGTTATAAAAAAACAAATAAAACAACAAAACATTAATATTTTTATAATTACGTTTCCTTTTATCGTTTTTTCACATTTTACAATACGGACAATATACTAGGACACATTTTGATTGTCAATCGTCCATTTTAACATTTCGTTTTTTATCTGATTTATGGTTAGATTTTTTTTCATTAATTTCTCGAAAAATATGCATTACCTTTTAATAAGAGTGGTAGCGTTACAAAGAGGACCCAACCAGCTTTAACCCCTTTTACACCCCAACTCCTACCAAACGGTAATAGATCCAATCCTACGAAATAGCTATTTTACTGGTTATTTTATATTACACGACTCCTAGGCGAATAAGTCAATCCTACTAATATTATAAATGTGAAAGTTTGTGAAGATGTTTGGATGTTTGTTACTCAATCACGCGTAAACAGCTGAAAAGATTTGGATGAAATTTGGCGCACAGATAGTTTATAACCAGGATTAACACATAGGATACTTTTTATCCCGATATTCCCACGGGATCGAAACTAACGCGGGTGAAACCGCGGGGCGATGCTAGTGTTTAATAATCTCAGACAACTTCACTAGTAGACATTCAAGTCAATAGCTTAGTAGCTCAGTGTGAGGCGAGTTCGTTTGTGAACTACCTACTTACTTCATAGTTTAACGGATACGCCCTAACTGTTTATTAATTAAGGTAGGGTCCGTCCGGAGTAGGGCTTCCAATACCGGGATCCCGTACATTTTTCGTCACTGTTCAATACCGGTACTGAAATCACCATTACCGGAATTCCGTTATTGGTGATTTTATTTTATTTTCAGTAGAAACTGCAGACACAATTTCGTTCTATTGCATATTTCCAACCAATTTACCATAAGGGTAAGTTCTAAAAACTGCTTATTATAATTATCTCGTGGTTTATTTGGATGTTTGTTAGTTACATTTTACTACTACTTGCGCAGGTAAAGAATGGAATTAAAAAAATGGTGATCTTTGTATTTTGCTTTCGGTCAAGGCAAGAGGTACATAGAGCAATAGAAGTACTATCCTGAGGTTCCTGAGGTGAGAAGAAAGGTGGGGGTACTGCGGGGGGATGCTCCCACGCGTTAAAAGGTGCATCCTACGGAAAAGTGACCCAAGACATTTTTAATCATAAAATATTGGCATTTTCAATCTCATATAGCAGCCGGGAGTAAATTTTATGCTTTCGCTGTAATAGTAAAAAATGCTCAAGATTCCATAACAAAATAGCACTTTTTTTCTGGCCGGCTTTAATTTTTGGGTATAAAATATTCGACACTTGAATGATGAATGTCCTATGTAGGTATGTAACTACAAATTTACGGTTTTCGGATTTCCTTTACTTGTGCTACATGACATTACTTCTTGCTAAATTTTATGATTCTAGGTCAACGGGAACTACCCTATAGGTTTTAATTCCCTTGGGTGTGTCAAAATTTGCGGCATGAACGGAACATAAACACCCGTATTTTTTGATTGTGTTGACTTAGAAGTTTGATTTTTTTTCACTGTTTCAAGGAATTGCAGCCCTGAGTATTTGATATTAATTTCAAACTCCACACGTTCCTGACAAAAAGGGTCTTGACAGACGGACAACGAAGTGATCTCATAAGGGTTCCGTTTTTCCTTATGAGATACGGAACCCTAAAAAAGATCTTTTATTGTTTTGTGGTAAAACTTAGTAGTTATTCAATTAATAAAAGAATTTTGGAAAAAAATTGTCTAATACCGGGATCCCGGTATTGGAAATATTCTAGGAGGTATTAATACTGGTATTAAAAAAATCCGGTATTCGAAACCCCTAGTCTGGAGGTCACTCGGCATAATCATAAAACAATCCGGGCAACATCTAGCCGAAATTCGCCGCACAGTTCCCACGCACCTCACCCCCGCGACGGTCACGCGAACCGACCAATTCGCTTAATTAAAATACTTTAGCAAACATACGTACATAAATTATGTACATATTACACCTTTACATCACACGGGTTAGCTAGTTCGGAATACCCCGACTGTGGCCGAGCTTACCCGAGAGCCAATTATCTAAATAAAACGGCATTTACTTTTGTTTGTACGACAAGGCCTTTGTTTTGTATTGCATGTCAGCTAAATTAAAATGAAGGTAATAAAGGTAAAAAGAGGAAACTCTCTTTGGCGACATCCGACAAGAGCGGATCTTGAAGATCTTAATTAAAACTTGGAATTAACCTCACGGAGCCTTTTAAACTGGAGAACTACGTGATCTCGTACAGAAGGCTGAAGGAGCATCCTTATGTTTTGATAAACACTGGAGCTTTCACGATTAATAAGAATCTAATAAGTTGGTGAGTGTCTTTTTAATACACTCATGTTACCTAATCAATACAGTCATGCTTAGATAAACCATCGTAGTACTTATATCGTCAAATACGAAATATTTGAAGATATTAGATTTTCGAACCAATTCAGCATTCATAGCAATTCGCGATTGAATTGGTCGTTAAACTCAAATGGCTGACCGAAATATTACTGATGGCTGTTCAGCTGACATTCCTTGAATTCACAGTTGAATTGTTTTCTGACTTACCTGTAACAAACAAAAAAATCGATTAAAAACGAGTCGAAGTTAAATAGATAATCTCATTATTTTAAATGCCTAAATGTTTGGTATATCAAAAGGCAGCTCTATCGGTGGCGATAGAACTGTAGGCCAATTCTCGTAATTTAAAACGTTCAAAATCTAGTCGCAGTCTCATCTCGGCGACAAACAAATGTCAAAAACTTGTCAAAATGTAGGGAAATTTGAAGTATTTTTGACAGATTGAGACTGAGATCAGTAGGCCTATTCTGCTAATTTAAAACGTTCAAAATCTAGTCGCAGTCTCATCTCGGCGACAAACAAATGTCAAAAACTTGTCAAAATGTAGGGAAAATTGAAGTATTTTTGACAGATTGAGACTGAGATCAGACTGTGAACGTTCTTAAAAAATACGAGAATTGCCCCTCAGACTGTGAACGTTCTTAAAAATTACGAGAATTGCCCCTCTGATATCCCAAACATTCTTAAAATCTTAAATATATCTCATCCATAACGAAGAAAAAATGTAAATAAAAAATAAGGTCTCGTTATTCCGCACATAGGTTTCTCATGTAGTTTGTTTTTACAATAAAATGGCGGGAGTATCCGATGCTATTATTCTACAAAAATGGTGGCATGGTGGCAAGACTGTCTAGACTCTAGAGGGATGACAGCACTTAACACCACAGGGTACACACAGTTTGGCGGGACGGCTGAGGGAGAGAGCCTCACGTCCCAGCCGCCGCAGGAGACGCTCCGGGCGTCGGGAGCCGCGTGACGACTCCCAGCCACCGTAGGCGCGGGCCTGCGGGCGGAGAGTAATGGGTAACTCTCCGTCCGATCAGGACCAGGCCCGTGCCGGACGACGCGTACGTGTTCCACGAGCGCCTCAAAGAGATGTCAGCATAAAGGAAGGGGCCCGTAAGGGCCGAAGCCTGCCGGGGCAGCGGGATTGTCCGAAAGGGTTACCGCTACCCCGGAACACAAAGGGCTAAGGAAGGAACACGGGTGGGTTTTAGTCAGTAAGAGTCTGACACTCCCTTCTGCTCCACCCAGAGCGGGAGGGGTCATTTGATGATTTCCCATCCACAAAAAAAGGGTACACACAGAAGGTCCACTACAACTACATAATAATGAATAGTATGATACCCTTACTTTTACACAGACATTAATCATTTCACTATGTCCAAAGTAAAGCTGTTGGCTCCGTGGACCACTTGTCTCAATTTCATCCGAATTCTGTTGGTAGGTATGCATTCCTCCAAAAACCGTAAGAGCTATCTTTGTAGATAGACACGCGATACAGTTCAGACAGGGTCCTAAACCCACGTACTAGTGCAGTCAACGCCCCCTCTTAGACACGATACAGTTCAGTCAGGGTCCTAAACCCACGTACTAGTGCAGTCACCGCCCCCTCTTAGACACGATACAGTTCAGTCAGGGTCCTAAACCCACGTACTAGTGCAGTCACCGCCCCCTCTTAGGCGATTGCCTAGCAACCTGTGCCTATTCAACATTCTACTATGACCTTTTGGCTTGTTATATTAAAACTTGACAAATATACAAAATAGATGAAACGGTTTAATTTAGTAATATTACTCAGTCTGAACTGTTCTTGAAGCTCTAGAACTATATCTGTGTTCATTAAAATGGACTCAATGAGCTCCTGAACGACTGAACTAAGTTCAGAGACAATACATGTCGGGTAAACAACAAGTAGTACAGACGTTATTGTTGATGTATCGTAAAATGAAGAGCTCTGTGCACTTAAAAGAAATCTATGAAGCGTCGAGTACTCGTGAGTGGAGTACAGTTGAAGTAAACGCCATCCCAGTTTTACGGTACTCATAAACACGAGTTACGATCCAAGGGGTTACGTGCGCAGGTATCACTCAATTCAGACTGCCTCATTCCCCGTAAACATGATACGAAATCACATAAATCTTGAGAGACCAGAAAGTAGTACACTCATAGATAACAGTTATCTTTTTATAGGTTTTTTAATAATAGTCTTCTTGAAACTAGATAAGTGACAAAATTGCGAGTAGTTTAGCGATATTAAATTTAAAACGCGTGGGTGGAGACTTCTAACGTCTTGTGTAGAAGGGTTATTGAATTTTCAGGCAATGCGCTAGGAGTTGCGTCTCGCTTTGCCTGAAGACATACATTAGTGTTACATATCCTCTCGAAACCAACATTCACTACACATTTATGAATGAATATATTACGTATGACTTGTTCGGGCACATTATTAAAAGACCACAATTCTGACACAAATTGGGTGTCAATCAAAGAATCGATGTGAACTGAAGCAGTAAATACTGACAACAGATCAACCACTGTTTTGTGCCTACCTGTACCACAAAGGTTGTTCTTAAGTGCTTGACAATCAACCTTTGATGCAACAGGAGACCAGGAGTGCAGAATAATCAGGCAGTAAGTTAGCAGAGCAGAGAGCACTATATCGGTGAGTAGTAATTGTTTCCGATCGCAATCACTGTCGCACCAAGCGGCGGACCACCGCAGCTGTCTAACATAAGTGCACTTTGATGTTCATTTAGTCACATTGTGGATCACTGAAATGAATACTCGTCAACTAGTTCAACTATTTATTACCTTTGAGCTAAAATTCAGCACAATCCCTAAATAGGATTCTCGCCACGATGTGTCCTAGTGAGATGTAGCGTATTCTTAATATACCCCTTTTATTAAAGGAAGAATGTTCAAAGGAACCTCAAATTACGAGAACGCGAACCAAAACGATAAATGCAACAGTGTCTAACCTAATTTCATAACTGAAACGAGATTTTCCCGGAGTGAATCTCGTTTCCACAATGGTTTCAAGGTATAAAATTGTGAGCTTCCACTTTAATTTGTTCAAGTGTACCTTGGGAAATATTACAAACGAGTTGCAAACTGTCAACAGGCTGGGAAGTAATGAAATTAGGCCGAAGCTAGCTTGTCAGAGGTATGCTAACTGCGGCTAGGGAAACTGACAAATTAAGATTAACTCATGGACACAGGACGATGATCGTTTCATTTTCAGGAATAATAATCTGTGTCTTATGTAGGATCTGATAATTTGTAATGCTGCAAAGTCATGAAAAATGTCCGTTAGCAAGAATGTTCCTATCTTACTGTTTACTAGATCTCCACACAGTCAGCTAAAATATCAAAGTGTTGCCTCATGAAAGGCACTGTTAAAATAACAAGTAAAGTGTAACTAAATGGTGCTGTTATATTCTTTGACAATTCTTGTTAACAAACGGAAACTACGTAGGAGCCTCGGGGACGCGGGAACCAAGTTTTTTTATACTCTCTAATTTATTTACTGAGTTGTTGAGTTAATTTAGGTGCGCACCCTTGCGCCGCCAACAAATCTAAAAGGACACAGGAGTGAGGAAGTCCAGGAAGTTTTAAAAGTATCCACGTTTTATCTTAGTGTTATTGCAGTTCTTTGGAAACTGCGATCTCAAATTCTTGTCATGCTCCGTAAGTTAAACTAAAAACTTTGCTTTTATAGAACAGCCTTTTAGGATCAAACTAAGGATTCTGAATGATTATTCTACGCACTAGGGGTTCTTAACCAGCTTCACAGAATGTACTGCATAGAACAGACTCCGCCAGTATTGAATCACTTTATTTCGCGCCAAGTGACGTCTGGGAGAGCCCTCAGCTGAAGCGCTAAAGTCAAGGTAATCCTCGCGCGGACTGATAGAGCACACAAACTCACTCGTTTGCTCATGAGTGTGCTCGGAGGGCTTTGAAGCTATTCAACACGTCGCTAACGAACGAACGTTCACAAAATTCATATCACTAAATCAAACACATAACCCTCGTTTAGGGCTTCGCCGTTGTCGGGTAAGAAATAGTCTCGAGGAAAATGCAGTAAGTGACTTGTCTCACTTGTGTAAAGACCGGCCCTACTTGTTAACCGTTGCGTAAACTCAGTCAGCCTACTCTCGTTAATATATTTTCGTCACGAACTCGCTAATTACTGCTATGGGCCAGTTCAACACAGCCAGAAAAATAAATCGGCGTCCAACTAGAACTCATTGAGATTCGCACAGCGAAAATACTAGGACGACATGATAAATGTGGATATTAAATCCAGTTTTGTGAGCTTTGTAAAAGAATAAGTGGGACAGTGTAGTTTATGTATGGAATCAAGCGACCACGTCTGCCGTCTATGATGACCGGGTGTACGTAATAGTCTGGGTGTGCCTTTCAATTCAGTGCCACCGGGACTGCTTTAAGCGCTGGACAATCTCGGGATATCTGCTATTGGCCCCGATTCTGTTGTTCACAAACTAAACTAAATTTAAGTTCAGTGCATCTTTTCCTTTGTGTTTCATTATGAAAAGGACAGAAGATAAATATTAGTTTAGTTTTGTCAAATTAGTCAGCGCCTGACGTAAATTCACGTATTTTTAGTAGCCAATTTTTTAATCACGTCCAAACTTGTCTATGGATTATCTAATTTGACAGGACTAAACTAATATTATCTTCTGTCCTTTTCATAATGAAATAGAAAGAAAAAGATGCACTGAACTTAAATTTAATTTAGTTTGTGAACAACAGAATCGGGGCCATTATGTACCTACTTAAAATATTCGTAAATTGGCTATGTAACGCTTGAAATATAATCCGGCCTCATTTTATATAAGTATGTTTATATTTTGTTACAAGACTAGTCCATTTAAAAATCATGCCATTCAATTATTATCACTGTACAGATAACGTTGTATTTGCTATCAAATAAACACTATGCAATTGATACCCCATTGTAGGTGTCGTACAAATCGCGAGCATGTCATCATCAGAAATCAATTTTGTAATATCGTTTGAAACGTTAAAGGGGTTTTGAAGGGCATGAAATTGTAACCAGAAGATACAAAAAAGCGGATCAAAATATCGTGTGAAAGTGATATGTTTATCTCGCACCTTTCGGATCATGTATTATCTCTATGAAATCGAAATATTGAACGAACGTGCCGAAACAAGGAGCTCCCTGAGAATTATTCAAATAACCTATGAAGTTTTTGAACAGCGCAAGGTCATGGTTATATCAACAATTCGATCTTGACAGAATTCAAGCGGTAATTACAAATTGTCAAGTCAACAAAGACATTATAATTAATACTCAGGAATATAAAATTGAAAGTTAAAATATCTTTGATTCGATTGAAACGTGTTTCATAAAATTATAAACTCGATTTATCAACGTCAAAAGGCAAATACAAGAATAAGGGGAGCAGAAACTGCAAGTGTTTTAGAGGGTCGTTTGTCAGCCGCGATGTGCATGCAATGCAAGTGGAACGTTTTTGCTAGTTTCGACGATTAAAAATACCAATGACAATTTTAGTTGTTCGTATTGGAAGAATTTCTAAATTGTTATAGCAAAATAACAATGGCAATAACCGGGTTTAACTGCGTCGTAAAGATGGAAGACATTTTAGAAAATGTAACGTTCATAAATTGCCAGTATAAATAAATGCCCAAAAACATTATCAAATATTTTGCTGCGTCCGGGCGGCATGTTTGCCGACGCGGGCTTTGATAGTTTTTCGTTTCATCATGCGCAAGAGTTGCGCATTTCTGCTACGCCGTGTTCGCGCCAGCCCCAATACCATTCTTAGAACGTTGGCTGAAAGGTGGGACTCTCCGATCTTGGAGAAGTGGATACGACTGCACGCAGTCAAGTAGACGCTCCCCAGGACCGGCGTGCCTCACGCAGCTAAATGTTACTGACACTAGTTTACAACTTTTCATTGTTACTAACGAATATGGAAGTGATTCTGAATTAAATGTTTATTATTATTATTAACTATTTCTCAAATGACTTTTCTAGTAGCAAAACTGGCAAACATGGCGGCAGTGAATCCTGCAAACGAATGAGTGTTTACAACGGAGTGGTACAAAAACCGCGCATATGTGATGCGACGCAGCGAGACGTGTTTATGTACGAGCCCCGCGAACGTTGGTTTATGAGCGCAGAGGATGAGCGCACTGGAGTGATTGCGTCGTTTATGGCCTTATCACCATGTTATAACTTAAGTATCTTTGTGCGAATTCACGAAGAACGTGGGCTGTGGCATACTTTTTCCAAAATATTTTAATTTTTGCATAAATGATTTATGTTTTGTCTGTGTATTATTAATCGAATTTGCGTTCCATGGAATGCTGGTCTATTACCATTTCTTGAGAAACGTTTAAGGGCCTATACTACCTCAAATGACTTAGCATGATCCTCCGTTATGTCGAAAATACTGCAGCATTAATTTAGAAATAAATATATGGTAAAGTTGAGGATTAATGTTAGGTGTTATGTTAGACGAAAACACGATTTCATAAAATTTTCTCGATAGAAAAAAATTCCAAAGTTACCTCCAAACCGAACAATAAACCGCTGGTATTCAAAAATACTTCAAATTAGATCATGAAACTTTGTATACTAACCGAACTAACTATAAAGCAGGTCTTATGCTATTTACTTTTTTTAATTTACCATTATTTTCACAGTAAAAAGCAAATACCTAAACTATTGGCGCTGCCTGCCGCCTAGCACCGCACTCTGTCTCGCTCTCACTCAGTCCGCGAGCAGTATCGTGCGAGCGAGATAAAGAGTGAATTTTAGCTGAGGTAGTGTAGGCTCTTAACCATTGGGACGGTGAAAAAGTGAAAATGCCAATCCATAAATCGATCTAGGACCTCAACGGCTCGAACTTATCCGCGCTTGTTAACGAACAAGACAGGTTAAGTCGAAGTAACCGTATGAAATAGGTATACTTATTAAAGTTTCGTCAGGTAGACACAATGTTGTAATCAGCGCATTAATTAGCAAATACGAATTCCGAGATTAAAAGTTTGTACGTGCCGAGTTTTAATTCCTTCTTACATAAAAAATCCAAGCGCAATTAACTTTTAGGTACGTGTACTAAGAAAAAGTAAAGGATAATATAATGGCTAATTGAAATTCATCCATCGCAGTGCCACGAACATTACAGACGTTTTATTATGATTACGGAATCCTTGCAATGCTTTCTTTCTCATTTGAAAGTACTCAAAAAAAAAATGTATATTTAATTTAACATCTTTCCTCGAGTTTTCTTGGATATTATTTACATCAGTTTCCGTTCTCATAACTCGAGTCGTTTCCTCTTCCAATAAAGCACATTATCATAAATTCAAAACAGACCTATTGCAGGTACTAAAAGCCAGCCGCAAAATATGATAACGCGGCATTCCACCATTTACACAAAATACACATATCACTAAAAGTGCCAAAATGGCTGACAATAAAGTGACGTGTGAAAAACAAAACGCAAACAAAAAAGCCACATTGTTACCGGCAACCGAGGAAAATAAATATGGCCTACGCTATAATGTTCATCAGTCAGGAAGTTCAGAAGGCTAAGGGACTAATCACACTTATTCAGCTCAGTAGGCCAATTCTGCTATTTTAAAACGTTCATAATCTAGTCGCAGTCTCATCTCAGCTACAAACAAATGTCAAAAACTTGTCAAAATGTAGGGAAATTTGAAGTATTTTTGACAGATTAAGACAGATCAGACTGTGAACGTTCTTAAAAATTACTAGAATTGCCCCTCTGTTCAGCTTTTGTCCATAGAAAACAACGATTATGTATGAAGTCCGTTCAGCTTTCCGCGGCTGAACGGACGCGTACGCATCTCATACAAAATCGCTGTTTTCTATGGACAAACGCTGAACAGAGCTGAATAAGTCTGATTAGTCGCAAACTCATAACAACTGGCTAAAAGGAATAAAAGACTCATGTTGCGCTCCTGGTTTGAATAGTCGTCTAGTAAGTTTACCTACCTACTGAATCCAACCTAATCGAAGACCTCGGTCGCGACTAGCTTGATGTGTGCACTAGCGATTGAATCATACAGTAAACGAAAAAAGGCTGATTCCAGTGTTCCTAAACATATTCAGCTCGATGCTGTGTACTTCTGTTCCTGAGCAACCACAAAAAACAGCCAGTCAGTCCTGTAGCTACCAGTGAAACTTCTACCCATACATACAGGGTGGAAAACATCAATGGGCCTTGAAGGAAAACTACTTTAAATCCTTAAGATAGATTATTTCCTTTATTTTTAAAAAGAAACAAAACTATATTCACCGATTTGTCGACGAGCTAACCTAAACCGGGAATCGAACCAGATAAAAATTAAAAATATAAATACTCGCTATTTTATTCTACTAATCGATAGGATTATTCTCTCTGGCTTTATAAAGTCTTCTTTCTTTGTACAGGCGGTTTTCTTTTGGATCGCGCTCCCTCAGAATATCAGGACGGTAACCAATCGGTTCACATTTAAAGTGAAAGTTCGAGAACACATACACAAGAAGTTGGCAGATTCGTCTCAGATTTAAGTTGTTGTAGATTTTCTTGTTTATCTCTCATATCTAACTTTTTTTATTTTATATTTTGTTGTATTTATGTATTTATTCCTATATGTTTTTAGTTTTAATATTTTTTTATATTTCTAATTTGTTTTCTGTTATTGCAACTACTGTGTATTGTCTCTGCATCACCCTAAGGTAGACTGGTAGAAAATGCACAAGGCATTTAGTCCGCCTTTGTACAGTTTTTACTTGTGCATAAAGTTTTAATAAATAAATAAATAAAATTATTGTTCAGGAAAAAATCTCTCCAATAAATATTTGGTCTTAGAAATAAAAAAGATCATGAAATCTAACATTCATTTTATTTTATCACCAATTCTAACATGAAGGGCACGTAAACATGAAAGAAAATGAATACATAACAAGAAATTGATACTTGAATTATTTAAAAATTACAATTTTATTATACTTTAATAATTTAACTGATGAGTTGTTCGAAATGAGACCCCTCGTTACGGATACACAAATTTAGTCATTTTTTAAATTCGAAGTAAGGTTGTTCTTGATACGCCATTATTACACAATTACGAAATGGAAGCAAAACAAAACAAAATCGATAAAAATGTCCAAGATGTTCGTAAGAAAGTTAAACGTTCTATTTTTAAACCCCGACAAAAAGAGGGGTGTTACAAGTTTTTAAACTTTTCGTCAGAACGGAACGCCTCGTCTAAGAAGGAAATGTACATAGAATTATTATCACCAATTAAACGATTTTCTTATCTAAGTCTTCAACAACGTATTTAGAGGTAAATAAGCTTGTACTTCCTATAATGTCTTTGGATGTTACAGTTATAAAAAACGTGTCTTTTATTTATTGAAAGTGAACAATTATAGAACTGGTCACTTTCTAGGTAATGTTGAGTTCACGTGTACTAAATATTAGATTTCATGGATATTTTGTATACAGACGAGTGTAAAATCTAATGGTTTTTGGTGAAATATTTATCTTTAACATTGACTAGTGAATAACATCGACTAGTGAAATAAAATAGGGAATGTTTATTTATTGAATTTTTAGCGAGTTTGATTCCCGGTTTAGGTAAGCTCGTCGAGAAATATGTGAATGCAGTTTTGTTTCATTTTAAAAATAAAGGTGTGGCTTACAGCCTCATTTGTGTGCTGGATTGGTGGGGAATAAAACCACTGTGAAGATGGACGGTGGACTATGGAGGTATTAAACTATTAACTTAAATGAAAATACAAGTTTCCACTGTCAAAGGTAGCGAATACTGAAGTCTACTCAGTCTACTGTCGTGTACCAGATCTGAATAGCAACTGGGAACTGACTTGTAGCAGATCTGAATATCAAGTGAGAACTGACTTTCTTTGTTTTTTTTTTTTTTTTTTGGAAATGGCATCTCGCAGTTCAACCTGTAGGAGGTTGTCGACTGCTTAACCGGACTTTCCTGTGGATGCCTTGAAGTAAAGGCCTCCAGCCAGGGCTTAAAAACTAACTAAAAACTAAGCGACTCACGCTAAGGGCACCCCCCGTGGGGTTCGGACTTCGGCTTAGGGCGTCGCTGGAAAAGGGCAGCAAGGGACAGGCTGGATCGGTATTATTTAGGGACGAATTTAAAACTACAGGCTCAGCGGCGCGGGCTGGCTCGAGCAAGGGTCGGGGTGGGGACTTTCTTTGGACGAGCAAGGCCCTTTTGTATGCCCCAGCGGCGGCAGTTTCTCCCTACCATTTCCCACGCTATGGGTCTTACCCCTGTACAGTACTCGCTACGCTATTGTTTTATTAAAAGGTAAAGATTATAAACACATTTGGTGCGGATAACAATGTCGGCACAAAACTACAAGCTTCTTACAATCTATTAAAAATGTTACTGGGGAATGTCCCATAGCAATGTCGGCACGAAGCTATAATCTACTAAGAAATGTGTATTTTTATGAATGGGTGCAGGCAATAATCTTTGTTCACATTTAAACATTAAGCAACTAATAAAACAATGAATTGTACTAAGAAAGACGCTTGGCAATAAGTAAATACAATGCGTGACCCAAGTTCCAAAGCACCGCCGTAGGGTCTCACATCTGGCTTCATCTACTTTCTAGAAATGATTATTATGATACCTGTGTGCTTCCCAAAGATAAAAATACCACGTGTCTATAACTATTCTACTTAAACTTAAAATATGCGATCGGCTGTCCTGCACAAAAGGAATGTTTGCTTTAAGGTGATTGCGCAGTGATTACCGCGAAATTCAAATTTTCTTACGTTTTTCTTGATCAAAATATGATTCGCGACTATAACAGCTACTTATTCACAGAGTTATAGTCATTAGAATCATTAATCATACATCTTCCTAAGTTAGATTTGTATCACAAGAAGAAATCTCCTAGGGAAAAGTGTTTATGGTACAAATCTCACTTATAAAGATGTATGAATGTTTCCTATGATTATAATTCTGTAAATACGTACCTGTTATAGTCGCGAATCAAATTTGATCAAGATACAACCTGAAACTGACCTGCAAATTGCAAAAAACGTAAGAAAATTTGAATTTCGCGGTAACCACTGCGCAATCACCTTAAGTAAAATAATCTATCTTAAGGATTTAAAGAAGTTTCCCTTCAGGGCCATTGATTTTTTCCACCCTGTATTAGTACAGATAACCCAGGTCACCTGGTGTATCTACACTACCTACAGCTACACAGTCCAAGTATTAACGAAGTAAAATAACTTGAATTGACACTCGGGAAGTTCTATATCGACAGCGAGCGTTCAACTAAAAGGCTTTGTTGACTATTAAAGTTACTAGTTCACAACTAAGCGAGTTCGATCGGCTCCCGTTTACACTAGTTACTGTACTGTGGAGCTTCAAGTTTCACTGAATCATTATGGAGTTTGACGTCACGGTCGCAGACTAGACAGCTAAGGATTCTTTTTTTTTTAGTGAATAGCTACCATCTTTTGATCGGTTTTCGACCAGAAACAGGCGTATCTCCCGGTATTTCAAATTCACATTTTCGCTTCTTCGTTTAGACATCCTCTTTGGTTTGCCCTTTTTTCAATCTATTTGAGACCGTCGTAGCAGTTTGTATTTCAGCATGTTTAAGTTATAATAACCACACTTTCTTTAACACTGAAGCTAACCACACACAAGTAACTTTAACTACCGCCCTATCCTGTGTGCATCCGTCACACAAAGAGGAGCGAGTGGGCACTCCGTCCCGCTTAGCGCCGACCGCCGAGACACGCACTCACGGCGCCGCCAGGGAAATTACCGCGTTGTAGACTACGGGCTTATAAAACACTTGTTTATTAACTTAAACCCTCGCGTTGACAGTTACTGCGCACCTGACGCGAAATAAAAACGTTATTTTGATTAATGTTTGGAACAACTGGGTTTAAAATAAGGGACAGTGCAACAAAACACCTGTGTGGATTTACGTTGCGGTCATCAAAACACAGCCCAGTGTGACACCCTTTGTAAAATTGCTACATTTATATCTGTAATCTTTATGGTTAACATAATAATAGGAGATTATATTCTATTCTGTACAGAAGGCTTTAAAACTTCTTTTCCCTTTGACCGCCACGGTCGTGTATAGCCGACAAATGAAAACGTGCCCAACAGGTCACCGTCGGCTAGTGCCGACAAGAAAACACCATGTTTTAAGTACAAAATAAATAAACTAAATTCAGTTTTCTGTGTTTATACTTAAAACATGGTGTTTTCTTGTCATTGGCGTGTTGGGCACGTTTTCATTTGTCGTCTATACACGACCGTGGCGGTCAAAGGGTTAAAAGGTGTATGTTTGTCCAGCTGTGCAAATTAAAACTCTGAATTAAGAGTAGTAATGGGACTGACGTATTAAGTCGCCCTAGAATAAGACAACTTCATCCTCCAAACAGCAGCAACGAAACTTCAAACATAAAACGAACCCCTCTCCATTAATGATGCATTTTCCAAATAGTTTTCGTTTAAAGGGTCCTCCACTCACAAAGCCTCTGTCCACTCATTACTCTGTGGAAGCCCACAGCCCACAGCCCCGGGCGGAACGGCTTAACTTTGTATCGGAACGACTTGTACAATACACGCTGATACAAAGTTATCTCGCTCTAAACACACTGCTATTGACTTCCGAACGAAATAACACTATTATAAAGGAAGAAGTTTACTTGTTCGTGCCATTTCGATTGGAGTTGGCTGTATTTTGTTGTTCAATTTTGACTGTGCACAGGAGTGTAGATGTTAAATGAAAGTCAGAGGCAAACCATGAAAGCTAAACGAAACTTGCTTGCAGAGAATCGTAATTAAAAAGGTATTTTCAAAGGTTGTAAGTAATCAAAAGGCACTTCTGCGGAATTAACAGCACATCAATAAAAATGACCTCTGCTGGATACATTTAAGCTAAACGAGCAATCTCTCTCAAAGAATCGCCGGAGAGCATTGAAACGTACATTTATTTAAACGAGCGTCCATTCGGGCGAATCTTTCTGATAAATCTAGATCACAGCTGATATCTGGCAAAACTGATTGCGCCTTCGAAGGCTCGCTTGCGGTGTAAAAAGGATTTACACCACAAGCGTGGCTCAATGGGAACGAAGGGGGAAACAATTGGTACAATGTGCTTACAGACGGATTTAATATAAATGCCTTGTAATACCGAATGCAGCAATAATCTGCACAGGTACTTCACTGATAAATAAAGTCGCGCCTAAATATCAAACTGTTATCCGCTTTGACCACGTTACATATTCAGATTTAAACAAAACTTGTCAGGACATTCACTGATTATAAATCACCTCCAAACATCCGTCGATAGCAAAAACGACCCAAAACTTTAGCTAGGGCGGTCCCCATCTTCACTCTCCCAGATCAGCCAAGCAGATTACGTAAAGTTGACAAAATAACCCGAGCGACGCGTAATAAGCTTCAACAAACTTTCAGTTTGGCGAACCAATTAATTTAACTAAAGTATTAAAATTTACGTGCATTAAAATTTAGAGCGCTGCTAAAAGCCCTGAGTAGTTTATATGCGCCTAGTCGACAATCCGTTATGGCTCCGCGCCGCCGCTGCACCGCTGCATCGCTGCAAAACTGGCGGAGTGCACTAATAACACGAGGCGACAATTTCCGTGCGCCGGGCGCAGATTACCTCCTTGGTAATTGGACTGGCTGCGTTGATAGGAAAGCGCTGGAAATGCTGTTAGTTACAATCACATGTGCACGCCGTTTATAATGTATATATATCGCTCAGGCTTCTGTTCCCCTGGTACATAATCTCGCCCCCTACAGGTTACAACAGGTACACACATATGTACACGTTATCTATGTGTGCTGTGTCCGTTAAAAATGAGCGAGATGACAAAATAAAATAAGCCACGAAATTAAGTACGTCAATGTTTTCAATAGAAACTTGTTTACGTACTTCGATATGCATGAAATATTTGTTGTGGGAGTTTCCCTGACCTTGACTTTTCGTTGATTGAAGTAAGAAAAATTACGTTAGCTTTCACTGCGCAATAAAAGAAAGTACCTGAATAGCCTCTTGCACCAGCAGCAAACATTATACATAATGTGATCTTGGTACTAAGTGCGTCATTTGTTGGTCCTGGTGCATTCATGTTCTCAGAACCAGGCGACCACACACCTTCCAAAAGTTTTCACGCTCACATGTAGCACTTAGTTTTGACTAACAATAACAGCTGATCGAGAAATAATAAAGGGGTTCGCGAATACGTAGCTAATGAAGTTAGCCTGTTGCCAGCGCTACAAGAGAAATGAGGGATGGGAGAAGTTCACCGTGACAATCTGCTGGGGAGTTTGTCGCGGCATACTTCTTCCAAGCTAAAGCACTAGAAAGTAGTGAAGAGCGGGCGTGTCGGGGATGTTTCTGACGTACAAAAAGTGCTGATTCTCAGCCTAATTTGAATAAATTACATAGCACTGAAAACAAGTCGAATTCAATCGGTACTTTCTAGGAAAATCGCACTTACCAGGAAAATTGCTCGGATGACGATGACATGACACGAACATAATCGGGGCAAAAACATAGTGTGATGATAACCATTACAACTACGAGGCGTGATACAGCACATTGTTGTTCTAACGAATATTGCCGCGACTTACGCAGTGTCGTCAATCTTTACGCGGACTTCGGGCGCAGGGAGCGCAATCTATTGAGGATCGTCGCGTTACTGAAGTGTGAACCAATGTTCTACTGATTTACATTTCGCATTACATACGGCGGATTTATTGAGTTAGTTGTACGCCAATTGCGACACGGGATTTCTTTTTGAGATTTATCTTATTCAATAATGTTCTTACGATGTCAGAAAACTTGATTATTACGCAGTTTGTCACACTACGACAATTGCCGTGTTATAAACATTTCATAGGTGACAAAGAAAGACAGTCGTGATTTGCCTTTACTTGCGGTCAAAAGTCAACTACGCTTATCAAACAAGTTCCCTAGTATCTAAAACCTAAAGGAATCTAAAAGATGTTTTTAACAAAAAAATAGATATAACACTACCGAAATGACGTTAAAAATGTTATTCTGAATTTAATTATGAAAACTACGAACCCCAATTGACATCCGACATTTCACGTCAACATCCCACACTCACAGTACAAATAGAGCCGCATATTGAATTAACAATTTTATTCGGGAACATAAAACCGTGCGTTTTTTCGTGTTTTCACCTTTATCGGTGTAGTGACGTCATAATTATACGTGTGACGAAATAAAGCCTCTCCCTGGTTCATAAAGCGTTAAACTCGAGCCAACAACGCGACTAACCTTTGTGGATAAATAGCTATAGCGATAATTAGGTGGGTGTGTGAAGGCGACGCGTTACTTTACTAAATGCTACACCCGTTTAAGCCAAGCTTATTCCATATTTTGAGTGGCAATAAGAAAGGAGGTCGCTGTTTAATTGCCAACAACCGCATTTTGGTATATTTTTTAATTTTAATAGCACTCTATGTTCCGTATTACAGAACGTCACTCAATACTCAAGCATTACTTAAAACTAGTTTCAACCAATCAAATGGCTTGAATCTAGTTTTAAGTAATGCTTGAGTATTGAGTGACGTTCTGTAATACGGACCTATGACTCTTAACTAAATACCAGTGGTATTAGTTGCTGGTATTAAAACGGAACATAAGTTAGCCAGAATCAGTGCTTCCAGATTCACTGTAATTACAGTAGATTTACTGTATTTTAGACTTATTTTTCTATCAACATGTAAACAAAATTTGTCTGTAATTTTACTGTAATCGATTTTGAAATCTACTGTATTGTTTTTAGAAACTCCTGTATTTTTTAGCTCGCACCACTGTAATATTACTTTTGGGATCTGGAAGCACTGGCCAGAATAGACCACTGCAAGTAGTTGATACTTCAGCAATTAATCAAACATTTTTTTCAATTCAAACTTCACGAACGATGTAACCTGTCACATAAATAGGGTACCAGGATAACAGATCACGGCAGGCGGTGGATATTGAAGCGGTTCTTAGTCACCGAGATGAAGTCACGTGACGGATGGCCGAGCGCGGCTACCGTATAATGGGACTGTCAGATTGCCCTCGCAGTGATAATCTCGCTTACCTAGTAGGCACTGAAGAGAATTGAAAGTAAATAAAGATTATTAGGGATAAATAAGCTGGGGGAACCGCAATTAGAATGGGCTTAATTACGGTAACCGTGGTATTTGGAAGCGGTCCCTGCGGTCCTGGATTTGCGAATCTGTACCGTTTCTCTGTTTACAGAAGTTTATTTAGCTTAAAGGTTACCCACAGAAATGATCAGTTGAGAACTATTTATCTGCAGATCGGTCTAAAATTCGAACTCATCAAAATCCGTGTGGGCACAAGATCAGTGCGGCTAGGCCTACAGCGACCAAAACATCCACTCCCTGAAGCGAATAATTGAAACTGATGGTATCGTTTCGAGTATGTGCATCCGGTCAGCGTCAGACTGATCAGGCTTAGTTACGTCGATTCAGATTTATGTATGGTGGTTGCGTAGCCTTTAGTGATTCAACAGGAAGATAGAAGATAGGCACTGCTGTACATCACCGTAAAATCGAATCATAGCACAACAAAGCCTTGTATGCGGCAACCCGATACAGCATAATATGGATCAAATAGGATCAACTACCTCTATTGTGTAATTACGTTAGTCGCCGATCTCTCTCGGGAAATGGAATTATAAACATGACACAAAGCGCCCGGTGTGCTATGTTCGCCTAGTATACCGCTATTATGACCGTGTTCTGCGGATCCGAACGTCACATGAATGACCGACGGTACGGCCCGAATTCAGATTCGGGCCGTATCGTACTAACGTTTTAATAATGCCTGGTTATTTCAGAATAACCAGGCATTATTAAAACGTTAGTTCTCTTACACTGTCTTTAGTGATTTAGTTCTTTTAGTGCAAGAATGTTTTATTGTGACTACAATATGGGTCGCTTGTTTCTAACTGCAATCTCAAATCCAACTGCTTTATGATTTAACAATATAATATAAAATGAAGTTATGCTTATGACCATTTTCATTGTGCTTTAAAAGTAAAATACTAGGTCTCCGTAATGGAATACGGCTATGAATCAAGAGGATTTATTTGAAACCATTTATCAGACTCATCCCGACTTTTATGTGCAATGCAATGTAGAAATGTTGAAATTGACATGTTATTTATCCAGTGCATGTTTCACTGTAAATGTAACAGATGCAATAGCTATCAGAATGCTAATAAAAACTTTTTTACAAAAAAAAAAACAACCGACTTCCAAAAAAAACACTACAAAGTGAAAAATAACTTTAATTTCGGAAGTCGGTGTCGCTGTTTGCGCATTGTCGTTTTTTGACACCGATTTCCGAAATTAAAGTTATTTTTCACTTTGTAGTGTTTTTTTTTTGGAAGTCGGTTGTTTTTTTTTTTTATAAAAGTTTTTATTTTTCACTTTTTAGTTATATCTACCTCACACAAATTCATATAACACTACTTGCAACCGGGAAATGAGGGTGTATAACGCTAGTGTTTACATACTTTTTGTGAGGGTGTACCATGGTATACTGAACACATCTGCGTACCCCTTTAAAGGGTACAGGCGCGATGTTATGTTGTGTGATTGCGTAAACAATGGAAACATATGCGATAGCAGCAATCGCGGTTGATTTGCTGGCATTTATTGAAGAGTACCGTTGTCTGTCTCCGAAACTCATCATCAGATCTTTACAAAATTAAAATGGGACCTTTTAGAAATACACATCTTTCAAACAAAAAAAGAATTTGCAAATCCGTCTATAAATGATGAAGTTATGCCCGAACCCGTAAAATACTTATAATTGAGTAGTTCCGATGGCCATCTGTGGTCTTCATCATCAGTTCCACTTCACCAAATGATGCTTTCCGAGAGCAAATGCACGAGTTACTATAAAAAATACCCAAATCGCTATAGGTGTGCCTATAAAATTTGAGGGTTTCCCTCGATTTCCATGGGATTCCCTCATCAGATTCCGACTTGGTGACAATGGGACCACCTCGGAAGTATTTTGAAAATCGGTCCACAATTGGCGGAGTAATCGCGTAACAAACACAAAAAAAACCGTCGAATTGATAACCTCCTCCTTTTTGAAGTCGGTTAATAAATGAGCATACATGAGCCCAAGACTGAGGCGTGAGTCTAGTCGTGGGTGGATGGTATACTGGGTCTAAGACTATGCTGTAAAAACCGTAACAAATATTATAAATGCGAAAGTGTGTTTGTTTATGTATACGCTAAAACGGCTTAGCGGATTATATTATTTTGCACACGCATAGAGTATGACCTGTGTAAGTACATAGGATTTTTATCCTGGTAGTACGTTCCACGTGGGCTAAGCCGCGGGCAAAAGCTACGAAGTTATAATCATGATTGCATTTCTGTGATATTACGAGTCAACTATCTCCTAGACAGTTATGGGGCTAATACCTCAGCATTGTCCTAGTAACCTACTCGTAGCTGTGTCGGTAGTAAAGGGCGCCGCGACCGTCGGGGCCGGCCCGTCCTCATAAAACTACACCCTCTATACTAGTGTACCGACTACATCATGTATACGGCACGTCAGGGGTGCCATATTGTTTGTTTCCACAGCACTCGAATCAAAAAAATAATCAATCTTATTACGTTTATTTCTTGGTTTTAACAAGACGTTTCCTGCTCTTTTAGTGTTATTTATATTTAAATGTTTAAAGGTAAGTACAAGTTCCTAGCTGACTGCAGCCGACAGCAGCAGGCGACATGTCGCCGCGACACAACTGGTTTCTATGTTTTTCTATGAAATACGTGTCAAGCGTGCCTCTAGCTATAAAAAATTATATGTTATGAACATTTTTAAGTTGCAAGACAGGTATATTGACAGATTGCTGTTGCTTTCTCTAGCTCCTGCGCAGATATTCATATTGCAACAGCAGCAGTTGAATTGTCAACTACTCCAGTGGTTGATTACTCGACCAGTTAGTTGATCTTAATGAAATAAACAATGACTTCTCAAGCGGTCCATATACAATGGTCAAAGATTAACTGCTCGAACTGCCCGAATGCGGCCGCCCTAGGCCCGGCGCCCATTATCGGCATCGGCAAGGAAAGGGATCCTTCGGCATCCCTACATGCAAGCGCACACTGTCGGAAACTATGCCTTGGCATGCTGCAACGTTCTTAGGGATGACGAGGCGTCCCGCACCGTCCTTTCGTCCCTCGCACCGCAGTGCAAGCTAACCCCGAGTGTTGTCTCGGCGCCGGCGGCGGCGGCGCGGTGGGCGACGGCGTACCGAAGGATCCCGAAGTATCCCGAAGCATCCTCAAAGCTGCCGATGCAGTAGCCTCAAGCATACCGAAGCGGTATTTTTGTTACTACGATCATATATCATGGAAATTTCTACTTTATTGCCATAAAGTTAATGTATAATGCTTTTTATCACCTAAAATCCTCAGCCGTGCCGATGCCGATAATGAGCGATGGGCCCTAATTTGGATCGTACTTTTCGCCGTTATGTAACTTTAAAAATACATACACGGTGTTTATTGTTAATAGGTAATACGGGCTGGTGTCCGCAACTCCACGTCAATGCGCGTATTTTGTGTTTATTGTTAGGTATATACTTTTAAATACATAGAACTCACAAAACTGCTGAAAATAAACAAAAAAAAACGTATACAGGAATAAACAACGCCCGCAAAAGAATATTGTTAGCTAAACCAGCACAACCTAGCCACGTAAAATTTAACTACCTACATGAAAAGCGAACCTCATTTTCTACTGGCACAAATATAAAGTTAAAATATATGGGATTCATATTTTCGCTTCCACAAATCCTCGCAGTCCATGTACTAGGGTTACATAAGAATGAATCATGTCGTGCGCCGAAGATTCGCTGCGAGGACTGAGTGTGGAAAATATTCAGAGTTCAATGAACCTTACTACAGATATGGTGGCGAGATTCCAGATTAATGAAGTACTGGTGTGGGACAAACTGATACCTTCTGTGAACTAGCGCTTTTACTAACGATGGTAGAACCGATTGCGCTTACAGCAAACGTAGGACTTTTAAATTTTGCTATCTGAAAATATTTAATTATATGAATAGAAATAGGTAGGTAGGTCTGTATACCGAGCTTTCACTTTTGCAAAAACAAGTTTTTGAAACACAGAGGTCATCGAGTTACGGCTAACGAACGAATCTATATAACTTAAAGTTACGTTATATTCTACGGTATATTTTCTCCTAGTACGTATGTAATCTAACCGAATCACTTTATTCAGTGCACAAAAGCATAAAGTATAAAATAATAAAGGCTTCACGCACACTGGCATAAACGTCGCGTCACGTCGACTCTGAGAAACCGAGATTCTTTTTTTTTTCACTCACGTCTCGCGTGTTTGTAGATTTTTGCGCGACTTCATAGAAAATTTACTAGGCTGAGACATCACAAAGCGACACGTCTCATCCGTGTGTGAGACCCTTAAAGTAGACGTTGATTTAATGTTAGTTTTTTAAGGACAGATTGCAATCATTACAAAAGTTTAATCTGAACTGTTATAAAATTAAAAGCACTAAGCAACGAAGGAGCGCCTGTACCACCCTTCATAGAGGGCGGCTATAGTCATCTTAACGAATGAAGACAAAGGCGGGCTGTCAGACGCCGCGCATCAATCAGGCTACAGATTACAGATCGCACGCAACACGTCATTACGAGCCGCCACAATGCTGGTAATTGGGCGCAACCACAGAGCGCCATTATCTCGCTGAAAACGTGCAGACTAGCTGTGCTCACGACCAGTGTTTCGACATCCCTTTTTTTTTTTTTTTTTTTTGTGGATGGGAAATCATCCAATGACCCCTCCCGCTCTGGGTGGAGCAGAAGGGAGTGTCAGACTCTTACTGACTAAAACCCACCCGTGTTCCTTCCTTAGCCCTTTGTGTTCCGGGGTAACGGTAACCCTTTCGGACAATCCCGCTGCCCCGGCAGGCTTCGGCCCTTTCGGGCCCCTTCCTTGCTGCTGACATCTCTTTGAGGCGCGCGTGGAACACGTACGCGCCGTCCGGCACGGGCCTGGTCCTGATCGGACGGAGAGTTACCCATTACTCTCCGCCCGCAGGCCCGCGCCTACGGTGGCCGGGAGTCGTCTCGCGGCTCCCGACGCCCGGGGCGTCTCCCGCGGCGGCTGGGACGTGAGGCCCTCTCCCTCAGCCGTCCCGCCACCTCCTTCGCTAGCATGACTGCTTCGCAGAAGGAGGTGACTGCCTCCCACTCCCTCTCGCCCCGGACCATGGCTTGAACCAGGGCCGGGCGCGAGAGGTCGCCGCCGCCGCCGATCGCCTCTGCGAGAACACGGCGGTGCTCCGCCCAATTGGGGCATACCGCCACCGTATGCTCCACCGTGTCCTCCGGGCGACCCTCGCAGTGGTGACACCCGGGCGTATCCTCCCGCCCGATAATGTGCAGGAACCTCCCGAAACACCCGTGTCCGGTGAGGACCTGCGTCAGGCGGTAGGTGAGGGCGCCGTGGCGCCTCTCTAGCCACTCCTCAAAGAGGGGTCTTCCGGTGGTCTTCTTGGACATCCCTTAGGCGTACACAATGTAAACAAAGACATACGTACCACTTTGTGAAAACGTTTTCTCTACGCGGTATTTTCAGTAGATACCTAGTAAATAATATAGCTATTAACATAATAGTTTTACAAGACCTGAACCGCAACTAAAATATAAAATAATAAACCCTTAGTATTAACGGCCATTTACGAAACTTTTCTCACTGGCGAAACTTTCAGTTCCTATGTTTATTTTTCAAACTGAGCTGAGATTTATCAGGTAATATACCTGAAATGTATCTACCATGCAGCCCAGTAGAAACGGTGAAAAATATGCAGTGTATAAATTAATATACCAAAAATAAGAAGTTAAGATACATAAACATGTAGCAGCTCTGTTTTTCAGGGCTTAAAATCCCGCAAAATGTAGATTTTATCGCGCAGTACGGAGCCGCGCAGTGTTGCCGAAAGTCAGCTATCATGAATATTTATTTATATAAGAGAGAGATCCTCCTCCCCGAAATATTTTTAATAACTCCATCCACTACTAATTAAAATGTTTTCTATCGCTGCCAAATTTACAATCAAATTCCATTCCATTTCGGCGAACTTCTATTTTCTATTCTGTACTTTCGGTTTTCGCATGCACTATAGCACAATATTTTCATTGTACTTTTTGAAACTGAATTCCACAACAACAATATCGTCAGTCCATACAAATTAAGTCAGTAAGTAACACAAATCCGTTCAAACAAGTATTTCTAACATCTTGACGCAAAGTGTCGCCGATAGGTTCGTGTTGCCGTCACACCGCCAGAACACTCCAGTACTTAAAGTGTCTTAAATATTCAACTGAAGAGAGTATTGAAGTAAGTTTTCATCATTTAAGCTATTCGAAAATATTAAATAAAAGGCTAAGAGAGTCAAAGTCAAGTTTAAAGTTAGTTCCAGGTTTTTGAAAACAAAGATTTTGGGATTGAAACGATATTTCTAAAAATTGTATTAATAATGTCTATCACGTTTACGCAATTCGTCACGTCCTCAGCTTGAAATAGATCGTTTCATCATGTCTCCTTATTTCATGGTGTACAAAGGAAGTAAAGAATAGCATCCCCTGAACATACATATAGAATTAAATCATGGGTATGAGGTAGTATGAATTACATAACTGTTAAAATAAGAAGCCTTAAATTCATATAGCCTACAATAAGTAAAGGACAGAAAGACAGAGAAAAATAGAAAACACCGCAAAAGCATAAACCACATTAAGCCAACGTAGCAGAAAGTCTGCTGCACCATTTTACGACATCAAAATGTCAAGCACACAACAACACAGGAAAAAAACAATATAGCGTAAGCGATAAAATTACACTCCCAGCACTAAACCGTTTGGGTGTTTGCATACAGAACCGTCTCGGTCGCAAACAGAGCCCGGACGTTCACCCTCTACCAACCCCTGCTGCTTCGGACGACAAATATTATAAATCAACTGATATTATTAAATATTTTTGTTTCCGAACAACTATTTATTGAGATAGTAGTTGTATGTTCTGAAACCACGTTCTGTTAATATTCAATATTGTTCCTTTCAAACTTTATATCCACAATATTGATTGTTCAGTTCAGAATAGCAATCAGATCAACGACCTCTAGTTCTCAGAGCCAGAAGTAAGTTGCTAAAATTAGCAAAGAAACAAAAATAAATGTAGGGTTGTTATCAAAAGCGTGCCTCGCGACCCTTTTATATGAAGGGTTATACTTATAATATTGTAATCCATAAGCGTCGACGAAGTGTGAAGAGAGGGGCCCACGAGGGGCCCGAGGGGACGCCTGCAGTCTCCGCTTGTGTGGAGAGGAAATAACACTCATCATACACGCCATTATTGGCTAATGAGTGACTCGACTACTTTTATAAGAGGATTACTAAGAAAATGGGTGTCAGAAACAGAAAGCAAGTAAATGATTGCTATCGAAATAAGTGTGGGGTCGTAGCAGTACGACGGGAATAAATCACAATGCGATGAATACGAAGTGCCGAGTTGGAGAAGCAAACGGGGATGTGGAAGTTGTTTTAGAAATTATAATAATCTTTTTACGAGCACGGTCCATCTTTCAATAAACAAAAACTCAACAATAAAACACTTTTAGCACAATAAACCTTGCTCATAAAGAAACGCTTATTTAACATCAAAAGAAGATGAATTAAAAATCCCAGCATCCACTTTTTACAAACGTTTTTATATTGTGAAAATCTTCCTGAAAGCATCCCACAGCACATTGAAACCGAGCGCTCATTAACAAAACGACTAGGAGCACATAGAACGAAGGCGCCCCACTCAAGTGCAACCTGCAAATACGGCTGAAACAAAAGCGCAGCGACGGCGACCTACAAAATTATTGGACGTGTTTCATAATACAATACAATGAAATCTCGTGAGCCGGCTACTGTCTACCACAGAACATAAATAGTCTGGACGTCTGAACAAAACGTTTTGTATTCCGAATTGTGCGGTCGGAATTCATTTTTCTATTCATTAGACGACTGCTTTCGAAAAGAAAAACTGTTTGTAGCAAAAATATAGCGAAATAGTAATGTGTGTACCGTGCGTTTGCTTTTATCAAAAGAGATCCATAAGAATTTCAAAGCTGACATATCCATTTCCCAGCTTGCCAGCGCGCTACGAACATACGTAGCACATAACGCCTACGCCGTAGTCGTACGTATGCGACGTAGGCGTAGGCACGTAGCGTCAAAAGCACCAGCTTTCCCTGTAAATGTTTGAATACCGTTGTATTTCTGCCATCCAATCCTTGAAGTGGCATTAAAAAGTCACTGAAAAGCGCTCCATTTTAATGAGCTTACAAAAAGATCTCAAATTAATTTCCTTGAGCATTTCTCCAAGTTTCACTATTTTACACGAGCGGGCGATTAGCTGTGTAAATATATTTCGGAGTGACGAGCTCGGCGACCTGTATTCATGTTCTAAATTAGACCACTGAATATACTCGTCAAGTGTTATAAGTAAACGTTATTTGTTGCTACTTACTACACTTGTTTGATGTTCAAGTAAAACCTTTTAGGTTAAGTTACAGAGTAATTTGGTTACATTTTCTGTGGAAGCGTCGGGTCGTCGTAGCGTAGAAACACTGTTTGATTCGGCATAAGTAAAGGTCTTTGGGCATCTCAGTATGAAAACCATACCCATGGCGGACACAAACGAAATATAGCCGAATGTATCGATATATGGCTCTGATTTACTATGACATTTACATTTCTATATTATTATTTTGCTTGAGTACGTTTTGTAGTTATTCTTGTATTTGTTAGTATATTGGCGTAGCTAGCTGGTATATTTCAAATGATTTAATTTAATGTTCTGTGTCTTATAATGTTAATTACTTTACATAACCTAGTACTGTATACAATGAAGTATTTTCTAACTGAACAGACAGCTGTTCTGCTGAGGAGTGTGTTGCGCCACTTCTTCTCCCCAGCGAAAGCACTAGGAAGTGGTGAAGGGCGGGCGTTTTGGGCGACTGTCTTTTGTTAATTTAACTTTCGAAAAGTGCTGATTCTCAGCATAATTTGAATAAATGACTTTTGATTTTGATTAATCCCATTATTGAGAGTCAAGGGAATCTCGAAAAAAAAACATAAAATTATCGTGTATACAATTTTAGTATGCACCAATATACTATTATTTTTAAATGTTATAAACGTGTCTGGTTCAAGTGTTTTTAAGTGTGTGTGGCATAAGTGTTCAACTTTTATAAAATGACTAGCAGTGCCCCGCGGTTTCACCCGTGTTAATAATTTGAGTAAAAAACCTACTAAACTACTAAAATATATTCAATTACTTTAAGATTATTATTACTGAGTACGCACGGCGACACATCATGCTATACATAACCAGCGAGGTAATTGCGTAACACACTATTAGTAGCACTGGGTTTCAGTTTGACAGATCAACAACGTTCATTGCGTTTTTTACATTGTTGAGCAGACACATTTTTCCAACATATGAAGCAATGGATTAGCAATGTTTCAAAATTATTCAAATTGAGATCGATAGTGTGTTTCGTAATTAGGATGCAGTATAAGCGGACTTCTGATTGTACGAAAAACCTATACAATGCGAGGTCAGCTAAAACTGGAAATGTATAGCTTGATGTGTAGCCGTGTGTACATTAGTTCAAGAAGCTATTTTAGGTACATCACGCTATGATCAGTAAGAGTGGAACTATAGTAAGCCTCGTACAGCTAACGGCGCGCGGCGGCCGTGCATATTTATTTTAAAACTATGATATCTCCTAAGATATTCATTGAATCAAAAGTTGTCAGGGGCAATTTTGTTCAAAATTAAATACTTGTGATGAATAACGTGTTTATTTAGATAAGGATTAATATGTTTATAAAAACACCTTCGCAAACAATGCATTATTTTAGAACAAATTTGATTATCATAAAAACGGTTATAGTAAGTCAACCTTAAAAGATAGACATATGCTGTTGCGGACTTTTTTTTAGAACTTTTAAGGGGAACAATTCCGTAATACATTATTTTTGAGTAACTTCAACCGTTTACGCAGCGCACGCAACGGAAGCTCTCAAAAGGAATAATTTTTCCCGTTTTTGCAACATTTTTCATTGCTGCGACGCTCCTATTGGTCGTAGCATGATGTTATATAGCCTATAGCATTACCCGATAAATGGACTATCTAACACAAAAAGATTTTTAAAATCGGTCCAGTAATTTCGGAGCCTATTCATTACGAACAAACAAATCTTTCCTCTTTATAATATTAGTGTAGATAATTATATACATACAGTGATCACATTATTCTCTTTAGTTTAAACCTATTATGATTAATGTCCGCCACTCTTCGCAAAGCGGGTCAGATATGCCTAATGGCCTTTGTTTCCAAAATAATCAAAAATGTAAAATGTCATAATTATAGAAGCAGACAAAAGGAAGTATTTCCCCATAATTACCTATGTACTGTGCCTATGTCTAATGACAGAACATTTGCTTACTCACTTACGTAACGTTACGAGCAGAATGTGGGTATTATTTTCTATTATAACTACCCACATAACACCGTACATTTTTTCGAGATAACCACAGCCAAAGAGACGTCATAAATCTCTGGGTCGAGTTAAATGATCCAAACATCCCGGGAGCGAATTCTTTCATTTACGGAGATCGTTATAATAAAGCCCAATTTTCTTATTCCTTGCATCGTTTGTTTCCCTCGCAGATATTACTGGTGATATATTACGTGACAATTAGATTATGAGTCAATCACTGCTCGGAATTAGGAAGGTATTGTTGATTTATGTTGACGAATAAAGTGACATTTGTTTTGGTACAGGTATTGATAGAATACTGCTATGTACCTACTCATATCATCACAATATTTTCACAGCGGCTGTGACCAGGGGTCGACACTCGACTGACAGTGCGATATAAATAACGTTATCGCGTCAAATTCCCCAATCCTGCACTTTACCGAATCGGTGTATATTTTAAATTTACGATACAGTCGGTAGCTTACTGTAGGTACATTTATTTTGGCGTCCAACTGGGACTTTATTTTATAAGTTGTGTAATTTTGGGCCTTGCGACGATTATTATCGTTGGGGACGTTGGGAGTCACGGTGTAACGTAAACGAGGTTATTTTCAAATTACAATGAATTGTAAAACCTAGCAAACGTACAATAAAACTAATGAATTGCAATCTGTCATGAATGGGAAACGTGTCCATCCGTTAACAATTTATGGAAAAATAAAGATGAACATCATACAAATAAAAGCTAAGTACTCATTATGGCAATTTAAGTTCAGAATAGGAACGAAAAAATCCGGTAAGTCCATATAAGGATAATGTACCTTCGGCACTCCCTGAAAATGAGATTCTTAAATCGCTATTGTTGAATCTTACCCGTCGGGTGCCGCGATATCGTTTACGAATTATTAACAAACATAAAACAGCGTAATAACGTCTTTAAACCCGCGTTCACCTTGAGGTAACGGATATTAAACTCTCTGTAACTGAATAATCGACGCCAAAATGTTAAATGAAGCATCGCCCTTCGTCTTAGAATTAACGTTTCTCTTGTGTCAATCAAAGTAGGTATTAAATTTAATGTACCCTCATTTGTGTTGCATTTTTTGTTGTTAGTATTTAGTTCGTAACTCGTAGTGGAGGGGTAGTGATAGTCGAGCGAGTCAACAGTCGAGGCGTGTAGTGCCGTGGCTCGGACGTGTAGTGGGTGACGCGCGACCCGCCGATATCCAGTTAATTGAAGGACCATAGCCACGGCACTATGGCATTAATGACCGCCACTCGCCAACTCAATTACAGTACTCTCTTACATGCTGATCGAGATAGATAATAGTTCTATTGGAATTTAATTAGTTTGAAATAAGTGCGCGTTTGCGACGTCGCGCGTCTGCGTTTTAATTGTTACGAGACATTTCAGTTTTAACTAAAACTTACTAATTCAACCTATTTTAACCAAGTGTGTTATTTGTGAAACATTGTTGTAATGTTTGATTTTCTTAGATTCAATAATTACACAGATATGTACCTAACTTACGAAACATGAATGAATATAAATACGTTTAAAATGCAATTCTCTGTTTATCTACGTATACAACTAACTGGTCCCTAATGAATCCAATCCTGTTATAATCAAGAGCTCGCAATAAATTACCGTCAGCTCAATAACAGCAGTATTTGACTAATTGCAGCATAATCCTCAACGTTTACATGCAAGCGGGACAAGCAGAAAAATAAAATATGGCGTAAAAAGGGTTGACGAGGCAAATTGGCACCGCGTTCATTAACCGATGTCTCTCCGGCAGGGCTTTGTTCCCTCCCCTCACAGTTGGGCCCATCCGCTAAATAACATTTACCTGATACTCGTACAATACTTGTTCCGATTAAACGCCAGTGTCCGCTGAGCACACGTTGAAAGCGATAAATATTTCACTACCGTCAATTTCGTCAGCCAGCCGGAAAATAGCGGGCACAAAGTGGCTTGAAAGGTAATTAAATGACCGTCTGTGTAAAATATTAAAAGCGATATTCGAAACTTTATTACTTAACTAGCGTTTCCCCGCGGCTTCACCCGCTTGAATGCCGGAAAATACCCCACGAGAAAGTGCTACCGTTAAAAATCATCAGAATTCCTTCAGCCGTGTGCCAATCCGGAACATAGATCTAGATTCTAGAATAACAGGCAAACAGACAAAAATTCTAAAATTCTATATTTGCGGCATCGGATCGGAACAGATCAAAAATATTCAATGTACAGTTTTGACTTCGTTGATGTTTTATTATGTATGGAAAATGTTTGTTAATAAACTGGCCAGTTTTCGAATTTTCAGTAAATATTGCAGGGTAATTAATCAATCATTCACCAAATAATACAAATTATGTTACATAACGAGTCATTTAATAACTTACACAAATTCCACCAAACGCTGCAGCACAATATTTTCTCGGCGGCACGTTATTGAGCGAACCAGGCAGTACAACTTAACAGCTCTATTTCCACGCCGAAGCGGATTAGCCATAAGCGCGGTAGAAACAGCCAAGCGTTTTATTTACGACAGTTCGTCGCTTACATAAAATATTCATTTAACGCTGGGTTAGGGTTCGACGGGATACAGCCAATAGCCACAAATACATTTAATACTTTATGCCCAAATTGTACAGGACATGTTAGTGTTGCAGCGACCGCTATTAGCGTTATCTACATCCACTACGTTACATTTGTTAGATGTTAGGTTAAGGTGATTGCGCAGTGGTTACCGCGAAATTCATTTTTTTTTACGTTTTTTGCAATTTGCAGGTCTGTTTCAGGTTGTATCTTGATCAAAATTTGATTCGCGACTATAATAGGTACGTATCTACAGAATTATAATCATTACAATCAATAATACATGTTCCTAACTTAGATTTGTACCACAAGAAGAAATCTCTCATGGAAAAGTGTTTGTGGTACAAATCTCACTTAGGAAGATATTAATACATCTTCCTAAGTGAGATTTGTACCACAAACACTTTTTTATTCTAATTCTTTAGATACGTACCTGTTATAGTCGCGAATCAAATTTTGATCAAGATACAACCTGATACTTACCTGCAAATTGCAAAAAACGTAATAAAATTTGAATTTCGCGGTCTACCACTGCGCATTCACCTTAAGCATAACGCTGCAAAGTTGAAAATAGGATCTCTAATTGGCGTTCATTTAATTCATCAGATGAAACGCATTGAAACAGCCCTGCCGCCGTGACTGGCTGGCCCGACTTCCCTTTGGTGTTACAGGAGACTTGGGGATCTTACTAAGCGATGAGCAGCAGCATCCATCTATACCTCGATAATTAATTAACCTGATGTGATCATTTTATTCTTTATATAAGTCATAGAAGCAAAAGTGTTGAGAAATATATTTATAAGTCAAAATCTTATAACTTACATAGCGTAATATAATATAATGCTGTCATACGAAATAATGACGTGATTCTAACTAATACACCCTTCAGAAGTACAAAATGATCTAAAATTCACAGTTGAGTTACTAACTTCAATTAAGTGGTTAACTTCGAGAGTACTGAGGTTAATCCGGATTATGTTAAATGAAAAATTATCCTGAAATACTAGATATGAAAACAAAAAACACATATTTAATACATTATTTAACAGAGCCATCTTTAGCACTTCACACCATCCATAATAACACCACCAAAAAATTGCTGTTGGTAACAGCTGATCCATACTAATATTATAAATGTGAAAGTGTGTGTGTCTGTTTGTTTGTCCGTCTTTCACGGCAAAACGTAGCGACGAATTGACGTGATTTTTTAAGTGGAGATAGTTGAAGGGATGGAGAGTGACATAGGCTACTTTTTTTTTTAACCGTGTTACCCCGAATTTAACGCGAGCGAAGCCGCGGGTCAAAGCTAGTAAAGAATATTTAATTATTTACTCGTTTGCACATCGTCACTTAGCGTATCTTTTACAATTTCATATTTGTTCTACGCTGCTGCTTTTGGCGGTGGTTAGCGCCTGAATTTTATGAAATGTTCCTAGAAATCTTTTTTAAAAACCAGACAGAATTGTATCGAACAGTGAGATGTGAAAAACTTGTGTTTTAAGCAAAACAGCGGAGAAAAATCCTCGTTCCTCTAGCCTCCAACTATCCGAACAAGATTGGCGGCTGACACAAATTGCCCTCGGCGATTGGTTGGCACGTTCGCACCAAATATAAAAAGTTCCTCTCACCTCAACGTTTATTTTTCCTCAGCTAGTATCTGTAGGGAGGATCTTTTATTTTTTCGGATATAACGGATCACTGTGCTAAGATGTTTGATCCTCTCAAATACGGTTTTTGTTGACGCATGGGTCGAGCTTTTCCTTCGCAGTAAGTATAATTAGCGGCGTCAATATCAGTCGATATGGTTGAAAAGGCACGTGCGAGGTGCTGCCGCGGAGTCCGCGATACTCGCCCGGTATCGATCCCGCACACACCTGTCCACTGACACACACCACAACATCCCTGCGCTCATTTGCATAGCTGTGTATTCATGTCTTCAATTGTATCCCTCGTGGTCAGACACCTACTCTGTGCCAGTTAATTAGGGCTATTCATATTCAAATCATTCAAGTCAATAGATATAATTACGGAAGAGTATTGGCGTTTTGTGTTCATTTTTCTTCCCGTATTGAATAACGTTTTAGTATAGTCGGGAAGTAGTCGAAAATTACGTTAATTCAAGCATTTAAAACAATAATGAAGCCAACATCGAATGACCTTTCCGGAAAAACCGCCTCATTTTAATTCGTAGACGGTTCGTTTGTATCTGTTATACGATATCAAAATTGGACAGTAATATGAGGATTTTACTATCGAGTTTCCTCATTCAACTAGCTGTGTTTTTTTTTAGAACAAGGTGGGGGTCAGTTCATTATGGAGGTTTGATGCTACGTGTCCACGGAGTCTTGCCAAGAAGTTCAAACACGTTGACTGTAAACAAACCAATTATGCTAGCCGCTGTGTTTGAAGCTAGTGTTTCACGGGCCGAGGCACTGTGACCACACCGCCCGTGCCACATCAATCAATCGCTGAACACTGCTGTACAAGCTGCGATACTGCCGCCACACTCACGCCGTAGTAGTACCCAAGGCCATAGCAGATCGATTTCCACCTTTATGACGTCTAAATAGCATATTTTATTAAAACATTCGTATTGATATCTTGACAAATAAGTGTTATTTTTTGACACCTCGAGTGAAATAGTAATCGACGTAGACAGTTTTAAATATTTAATTAAAACCTATAGCCCACTTTACTTAAGAACCCGTTAGTGGCAGTTCACTGAAAGAAAGATTTACAATCTGCATTTGTCTGGGGAAAAATATTCTCCTCTAAGGAAAGCACTGAAATAGTAAAATCTACGCGGACGAGGCTTGTGTGAAACGGGGTAACTCCTCTTCCATGTTTTAATAGCTATTCGCTCTGAAAGAACATTACATCAACTCGATTAAAACTAACTGTTAACAGTGCGTTGATCAAATCTCAGACCATGGCATGCTAAGACAGACCCCAGAGGTCTAATTGTGTGCTTTGTTTACGTATAAGGAACTTGTATTTTATAAAATAAAATAAATAAAATAAATAATAAATAAATGGACCACTTTAGATAACATTTTAAGGGTAACTCGTAAAACGCGAAGTAAGCAAGTTACCTTAGATTTAGCTCTAAAAAGTTTACCTTTTAAAGGACTAATTCAATCTTTGTGGTGTTAATTGTGGAATAAGTGCAGCTAATGAATTAATGAACGCTCTCGACACCGCAATTAATGAGCCATCGCAGACGTCATATCGACCCGCCTGCCCCGCCATCTACCACTAGATTATGACCTAAACGAAATGCTCACAGCCAGTCAAGGAGTTCCCTGAAAGAATTGCTCTTTTGACTGAAACGCTCAAATTATGTATAAAGTGCTTTGAACCAATTTGGGAGATTGTTTCTTGAAAATATTAAAGGACAGACCAATTTTGCTGTCCCATTGTTTGTTTGTAAGCAAAAAGGTTGGTTTTACAAATATATGTGTGTCCGCCTCTCTTGAGTAACTCCGGGATTTCTCTTTTGGACGAGACTTACAGCCAAAATTGCAAGACACTTAAAAAATTTGAGCTTTTAAGTTCTACTTTTTATTCTGGATATAGATGCTGCAATATAGTCAGAATCTAATTGTCAGTGCTCGGTTTTCGCCTAAATAAAGTTAGGCATATCGGCTTTATTTGGTGGTAAATTTTCCAGTATATTTCAGTGCAGCCCGTGAGCTCGCTCGTCCCGCGTGGCATGCGCCGCACAGAGCCCATTACACGTCCAGACACTCTATTATCGGATATTGTTAATTAATGCATCGGGGAGAGCACTTTGCGCATGTTTCTGCTTACATGCTTTCATTGAGTTTTTTATCACGGTGTTCATTAAACGCTTACGTATTGACTGCTTTATGTACTCAGCTTCGATACTGTATTTGGCGATTTTAAGAGAGCTTATCAAATGCTTATGCTTATAAAAGGGGCCTGGGTGATACATTTATCGTATCGGATGAAGTGGTCACATATTACTAAGTTACGGAACTTCGCTACATGACCAATAGTTAAGAAATATGGGACCAAACCTAGCAGCCGATGACTTTGGAATCAGATGGAGGACACGTTCCATTGTGACAGAATTTTTAACACCAACTTGGATAGTAGATATTCACCCGCAATCGACCGCTCGTGAGTACTCATCCAGCTTCATAGCATTGAAAGTTACTCACAGTAATCTTAAACACTACAATAACTTCCATTTTCTTGTCTTGCAAAAATAAAAGTAAAAAAGCACTAGATCCAAATCTAACTTTCTTAAAAAGTCCTTGTCCTTACTTTGAAAATATATCACAAGATTCACAAACTCTGGAATTTTAAAAGTTTACAAGTTAACATTCTTATTTAAGGCTCCCAAATGACTACTTATCTTGACATTTCTCGTGCTTTTTCAACTTATTATTTCCTGAAAATTTTAGTCGCCGAATTTACTCGACTTACTTTTCCTTATCTCGGATCCTCTTGCTTGAAGGATCAGATTGTAGGCTATTGTAGGTGTTAACAAGTTGCCTTTATATACTTTAGGACCGGAAGCTTACTATAATTTCATTAATATGAAATGCCATAGTTTTTCTATGCTTGTGGCGAAGCGAATGAAATGTGAGTGTCAACGATAATGATAAGAATAACAACGAAATTTATACAGAAAACCATTATTTTTACGAAACGACTAAGTATTGGAAAATCGTGTTTTTGTATTTTTTTTTTAATATATCGTCGACCGTAGATTCAATTGAGGTAAGGGACATTGGGTTTCTTGTCCCTTACCTCAATTGAACCTACGGTCGACGATATATTCCAAGACCGAAACATGTTTTCGCTAAGTTACAATATGCTGGGAAACCGGTAAATTACTTAACATCGTTTGTTTAGGACTACGAAGGCCACGTACGCGCTAATACTTTCATAAAACCGGTAACAATAACCCCGACGGGCATAAACAATGCTGTTGCCAGCTGGATGCGCACACGCAATGCACCGGCTGCGCTGTCTCGAGACAGTTAGCGCCACCTGTGAGTGAAATCGATCCGCGATTACACACCTACACATTAGCGAGTTTAATTTCATGGAGGTCTAAGCGGCTGAAGCGTAATTAACTGGAATAATAACATACAAAGTGCACTGTTTAACAATCGATTCGTTCAGCGTATTGGCTCTGACTTTATGATAAATGAAGAAGAATTTCTTCTCAGCTTCGTTGTTCAAAAATATCCAGTTCAAAACATTATGAAGGAATAAATGTGCACAGATTCCACAATAGATTTTCCCACAGCATTCGAGTTCGAATTTCTTTTCGTCTACCGAGTCTATTGAATTACAAACAAAAATATTGTGTTCCTTTCATAACTGATACTCTAGCTAGATTTCGATGAAAGTTTTGGTTCGTTTCAGCAGAACGTGCTGACATCAAGATCTTTCGCTTACGTAAGCACCGAGCTGGCACTGGGAAGGGTTGTTTTCATTAAATGCTTAGCGACTTTATAGCAAAATTTTCGAAGGGAAGTGTTGTTAATTTGATATTTCGAATATTTGCTGTGTAAAATGCTGTTAGAAGGGGAGACCAAGTCCAAATTATCATTAATTTTCAACTTTGCTCGTACGAATCATATTACGTGCTGCGGTCTCACTCCCTGTTAGAGCAGCCTTTATTAAGGTTTTGAGACGTATCCAGAATTTTATTCGACTTCGTTAAGGGAAGCCATTTTCTTCATCCTTGTCCTTCATAATTAAAACAAGTAACCACATTAAGGTGATTCACGATCCTCTTCTCCTGAAACACATTTGTTTACCTTTGGTTAGAGTTAATGAGGCTGTAGAACTGGTGTAGATTGCTTTCTAAAGGGGATTAAAGCGATATCGTTTTCGGTGCGTGTAAATAGACTTTGTAAACGCTATTTGCCCATCAATATCTATTAAGATTCCGGGTATTACAGCACGTTCACTAAGTATTCGTAATTAATCATCGATCCTTGTGATGTCACAGAATTCTCAACCACCTGGCTCTTCATTTCCATTTGGCCGTACGTATTGTATAGTTCACCACAACACGTACCAGATACCTACTGTATGTATAGTGCCACTTCTAGGCATCCTGTTTGCACGGCACTAGGTGGATTAAATGGACAGAATTTTTCAATTTCCTGTCAGTCCTTGGACGCGCGATCGACGGCGTTATTCAGAAATGACATTATTTCCGCGCTGCTGGTGTAATTCATTCAGTGTGACAGCACATTTTGCGGTTTCCGTAACTTTGTGGCAATTGCGTGTTCTTCGAAATGTAAGTTTTGCTAGTGAGTTTTTAACTTTGCAACCAAGTCCACTCGTCTTTGATGGATACCAAATTTTATTTGTAACAAAAATGACAGATGATGATAACTACGCCAGAAAGGTAAAGTCCTTAAAAGAACGCTCTAGCGCCTCGCGGTCTGAATTTTACTTGCATTATTTTTAATCAGGATTTTAACTGTTACACGTATTTATTAATCAGGCAAGTCTCAAGTGCTGTGCCACTAACCCGTTGCGGATGGACATTACTTATATTCAGGGCTCGGGTCACATTTAATTGGTTTTGAGCTACGCGCGACGCCATTCCGTGCGGAATTATTTCCGGCTAGTTCACCTCTGTTTCTAACCACCATTGATTACTCGTGTTACTGTACTGGTATCCGTAATATATGAGCCTTTGTTCAATTAGGTAACCATACGATTGTTTTAATCGTTGCAGTTTAAAGGATAAGTACTAGAAAGATAACCAGATGCATATTTAACGGTATTTCAACACAGCGATTGTTATCTCATCTCCGAAACCCAACAAGCTGGAACCTACACCGGTCACCGAAACTAACCTTTAAACTGGTTTAACAGGATATATGATCAAATGTTATTTTAACAAAACTATTAATGATCTAAAGGTACGGTGCAGCCAGTTATACAATAAAGAAACGGTATCTTCTCGATAGATCGATGTCACCGAAGCCGCCAGACTGGTCGAGGGAAAAAACACTGGTTCTTGGTTGCAAAGTGCAAGGTCGCGGTCAAGTACGAATGGAGAAATTATGTCGCTACAATTAGTTATAAGAAATATTCAAATAAAAAGACGGCTATATCGTGGTTTGATTGAGTTGTAATATGCGCGTGTTTGCGATGTTTAATTCTTGATGGTTCGCTATACTGCTGTATTATTGATTATCAGCAGTTATGTTAGTACTTAACGATGGTTATAATTATTAAAGCGACCATAGACCTACATGCACCTACAGTAAACGTGCCGCGACTTATGAAATGTGTTGTAAGTAGTTCTTTCCACAGAAACCTCTTCGGCCCTTTTCCATTCCCCTCATTAAAGACTGTTTCTAACGCGAATGCTGCTCGCTCGTTTTTTATTAAAATTTCATTGATTGTTGTAACAAATGTTGCCCATTGTAATCGATGGACTGAACTATGGAGCAGACAGGTAACCAGTTGGATAGTTCGTAGATTACTTGATCATGATAAAAGTGTGATATGGATGACTAGCCGGTTTTACCTCAACAGCAAACAAAAAACATTAAATACGTATTGTTCTGTAATTTACGCAATTATGTGTAGTAAGATGTTGTGTAAAAACCATGAGACTTATGAGTTGTCTTTGAGGAAAATCGTACGTTTTATGTAGGTTATCGTGTGGATAAAATAGGATAAGGAGAGGTCTCAAATATTTCTAGATGATCCGAACCACGTTATCTGCAGCCGGTCTTTATTGACTTTCTACATGATCCACTACACTGAACTGTGTTGGGGGATATCATTCGAGGTATTATCGCCAACCTAGATAAACTGACAAGTTGCTACAATAGTGAATAGATCCGATGTTAAGGGCTTGATTGCCGCTTAAATACCCATTACAGAATATGACGAAGCATGACCGTTGGAGGTAAAATTTAAATCGTGTGTTTACGACAAAACACCGCTAGTGCAGTTTTTTGCGCGTGTCGTTACATAAGTAGATATTTGAACACCAAATTATACCTACTAGAAAATGTTTCATGGCGACGTCACTGCGATTTGGTGTTCTACGATAGAATCAAATTATTGATAATGTATAACATTTTAATGGACAGATATTAGTAAGTATAACCAAATAGATAAGTGCAAAAGTACCTGCCTACAATTACGGATTACCGACCTTTATTATTGTCATTATTGTCTACCGATTGAATGGCAATTGGCAACACATTCGTAACATAGTAGGTAGGTACCTACAGGACATTGTTATGAGCAATTCTTCGTATGCATTTGTGTATGTGCCGTGCATAATTTATCAGTTTATCACAGTTCGTCGCATGTTCTAACATTAACATTGTAACAGCGTTCTAGAACTCTTAAACGAAGTTCCAAAGATTTGCAACTTCAGATTCAACTATTGAAATGCGCAGGATTGTGGGTAGTGATGTGACTTCGATTCCTCGGCCGTATTTGCATAGATTGCTACGAAGTTAAATATTCAAGGTAAAACACGTCATTATTTTACGCATCATAAACCACAGTAAATGTTTAGATGTTAAATAATACGGCTTCATACGTAATGCCTGCACTAGCCTTCTGGAGCCTCGCCGTGAAAGTATGCTCCGATGCTCGGCCGACAGTAAAATATCAAAACAAACATAGATCGGTCGCCGGCCGCTGCCGCGGAGTTGGCCGCGCGATCCTGCGATTCACGACCAAACGCGATCGATAAAAACAATGAAAATAGACGCGGCTGTCGGCCGACTACACGCTACTGCATCATCGCCAAGGTGATAAATAATCAGCATCAATGATAAAATTCATAATTATTCGCTACATTAACGAGGTACGAATTAAAACTTCTAAATACAGTGTCTAATCCAATAACCTTTCTAAGACGAATCTAGTAAGATTTCACGTACATGGCCTTAGGCAATTATGGTGCAACCGTGGAGGAAAGTGACGTGACGACTTACCAGATGCAGGACGGTGTTCACTACCTCCCGGTTGGTCACCTGTCCGACTTCAATCAGCCCGATAAGAACAGCGAATTTCAGGCTATCGTTCGTCGTCATCCTGACCACTTCTTCAGGTCTCTTGATATCACTAAACGGCGGCGATTTTAAGTCCGCCATGGTTTATTTTGTCACAATTCACTGATACACAATTTTAAAATCCACTCACGAGCATAAAATTCAAGAAAACATTATTCCTTCGGCTCACATGATAACACACCAAAGTCGCATTCTGCCATTTTGGATTTTGGAGATGTTGCCATGTTTAATTTTCCAGTTGGTACCCTGATAATTCTACTAAAATTCCTGTCATTTTTGAAATGGTAGAACCATAAATTAGTAAAGCGGCCTATCAAAAAATATTTCTCTAAATATGGCGTTTATTACGAAATTAATAACCACAAAACATAAATTACTTTAGTACAAAACCAATACTAAAAACTTGTGAAACAAAAATGCAAATTATGCTAATAAAACGAGCGTCTTATTTCATTTGTAAAATAAATCATAATGTGACATCTCTCACTCATTATAAATTAAATTGGAATGGAGAGTGGAGAAGGTTATAATAAATTTAAATGGCAATAACTTCATGTAGGATCAGTGTGACCAACATCAATAATACGTCTGTGTTGCTTAATTTACGAGTTTTGTTATTTTTACAATTATTTTGATCAAAAAGAGCCTGAATTTATTGCACAATTTATGTTCTTGATTGCACCTAAAAAAAAAACTAATTGTGATTATTGATTTTATGTTGTCTGCTGTGAAATTGGCTACAAAAGCTAATGCAGAGTGAAGTGAAGCTCACTTCATGTCACTTTGTTGAAATCAGTCAAAAAGTAAACATGGCGGCGATCGACGTTGAGCCTCAAAAAGTGAGTGAAATTATGTGCATTTCTGTTTAAAACTAATAATTCAGTGTATTTTGTGGTAAATTTTGTAAAAGAAAATATGAGCAACCATCCTAAAAATAGTAAGACTTTGTATGTTCACATTTTAATAAAGAAAATTGAAGCTAAGGGCGTTGCTCTTCCGACAAAAAATTGGCTATTGAATCCGTTGCTGTGTTTATCATCGTTAAAGAATAGTAAATAAAACATTCCTTTAGACCGGTGAACAAACAACGAACATTGCGTTTACGTTGGTCAATTGCGTCAATTATGTTTGATAAGCGAATGCGTCGGGTCGAGTCAATTGGTTGTGTGAATTCGGTCAGTATGCTGAGATAAGTAATGAATTTTAGATGGAGACGCTGCTGCGCACTCTCAAGCTGTCGGGGCACGTCGGCTTCGACAGCCTGCCTGACCAGCTGGTGAACAAGAGCGTGCAGAACGGGTTCGTGTTCAACATCCTGTGCATTGGTGAGCACAATGACTAATTGTTATAGTTGAGCTAATCACCATCACCCACCTACGTTATCGCTGGCACGGATAGCATGCGGCCTCGTTCATTTACTGCTGTTAATGTAGGTTCACTAACTAATGAGCAGACCTCGTTATCCTTGGCGCCTATCAAATTATACACTCCCAGAGACGTGCTTTATGAACATAAGAAATAAAAACTTTATTCACATTTTTGATATAGTCAGAAACATGTCATCAATAAAATAAAATTAATGTCATTAGCATCATTGCTGTACAAAATGTAAAATGTTTCTAAAATATTTTCATTAGGGACTATGAGATAGTTGCCTGTTTTGAACTGGAACACTACGAACTGTCATATCTGCACTATTGTTTAGTCAGAAGACCACAAAAGGATTCCTACGGTTGCGACAGCTCATTGAAAGAAATGTCTGACTAGTTAATACTTAAGTACTTATTAATAAAACAACATGGGTATTGGTTTATTGGTTCAGTAGGCAATGATCATGTAGGTAAAAACTGTGGCAATAATATTTGTTTGATTGATACTTCGGTTTAATTAGTCTATGAGTTCTTTATGCCCCGAAGATAACGAGGTCTGTTAATGAGTTGTACAGGAAAATTAGTGATATTGCATGGAATTCTATGAAGGGTGTAAAACAATGTTATTCACCATGCAGGTGAAACTGGGCTGGGTAAATCAACCCTGATGGACTCGCTGTTCAACACCAACTTTGAATCAGTGCCAAGCCCACACAACCTGCCCACGGTCAAGTTGAAGGCCCACACTTACGAGCTGCAGGAGAGTAGCGTTAGATTGAAGGTATGTTGAACATCTTTGTTATCATTCTTACTCATGTTTGTCTACGGTCCTTTAGACTCTGTAATTGTTTAGCACAGTGCGTAAAAGGCGTAAAACCTTTTAAGCAAAGAGAAAGAATAAATGGATACCATTTAACTTTTAAAACCTGAATAATGTTACTTCTGTAAGTGTGTAAGATTTAATATCAATTCTTAACTTGGCAGCTAACAATCTGTGACACTGTTGGCTATGGTGATCAAGTGAACAAGGAGGACAGTTTCAAAGCAGTAGTGGACTACATAGACGCCCAGTTTGAGGCCTACCTGCAAGAGGAGCTCAAAATCAAGCGAGCATTGCCCACTTACCATGACAGTCGACTGCATGTCTGTCTGTACTTCATCTGTCCCACAGGTGAGTCAAAAGTTTTGTTTTTATGCCTGAAAACATATATCTTCACAAATAGACAATACTCTTAATAATGTAATATTGCACCATATAAGTTACAGGTACGGTCCGAGGGAGGGGGGGGAGTCGTGGCAGTCATGACCCCCCCAAAATCATTCAAGCTGTTGAGAATCTGAATGATTTGCTTGTCTTACCAACTTAAAACTGTACTTAAGCCATGGAGATCCCGATGGCTATATACAAAAACATTAAGAACATAGGCAGACATAGGGACTGACAATAGAAGTAAAAACTTAAAACTATGAAATGATACCTAATGGGTTCAGAATGTGCCTAAAAAAGTTTATACTTCTCAAAAGCCTGTCATAAAATATAGAATCTAGGAAGCAAGAGCGAACGAAGCAAACTCGGGATATTGGGCACCCTGCTTGTACTATGATTTGAATGGCTTAGGTTAAGGCCAGATTCCAAAACCTAAACTGCTGTAAAACGAGTTTTAAGCTTTTCGTCATAATTCGATAAACAAGTTCTCTTTCTGTATGATGGTCAAAAAAAAAACAGAACCTATTCAAGGTATAATTTTCAGGCTCGCTTCGCTAAGCTCGCTCTTGCAATCTACATTCTGCTGATTCTTGAGCTTTTCTTCTTATGTCGACAAAGCAATTCATTCCTAGTCCTTTTGGAATTATTAAAAGAAAACCTACCCAAGAATGTGAAAAAATTTTTGAGCTTGCTTCGCTCGCTCTTGCATTCTACGTCCTCATAGTTGCTTAGGCTTGCCTGAATAAGTCGACAATGTAACTCCTATTTCTGCTTGAAAATCTATATTATATAAAAATGAATTGCTGTTCGTTAGTCTCGCTAAAACTCGAGAACGGCTGAACGGATTTATCTTATCTTGCTCTTGAAATGTTCGTGGAGGTCTAGGGAAGGTTTAAAAGGTGAGAAAAATCGAATAATTCCCGGGAAAACCCTAAAAACAGCCCTTTTCTATTTCCCATACAAACGTTTTCTAAATAAAACGTGGAGTCAATTGTCTTTTATTTATCGACTGAGGCAGTACGAAGTCTGCCGGATCAGCTAGTATAAAATAAATAAAACCTAACCAATCCAAGCCGGTTTGTTAAAATTTTCGAGATTGCTTCACTCGCGTTTCCCAGCCCACATACTCTACCGATCTAATACATACGACAATTATTAAATACCAATCTAAAAGCTGCGTCCCTGAATAGCATAAGACGTAATGTGGAGCTGGAGATCATGAGCCTTAACACAACACCACGCCTTTAATCCCTAGAGGGTTAGGCAGGGTGTACCTTCATATAGTACTTACATCCATATTTCGCCAGCTATATTAAAGTCCCACATCATAGGGGCGAGCCTACTGACACCAACCGGGCACTGCTTCTGAGAAATTTCAATGGAAAAACCTAATAACAGTTTACCCAACCTAGGAATCGAACCCAGGACCTCATGCTCAGCAGTAACTCTCGCGACCACTAGACCCACGAGGAGTTAAACCTCCCTTAAAATATTCCTTGGCACCTATGGTGACCCCCCAAAACCTTGGTCTACGACCGCGCCTGATAAGTTACAGATATAAATATAGAAATATACAACTCTTTAAAACCTCTTATTTATTAGGCTCTGCAACAATGACTATACTATGAAATAGCAAACTTAATTCTAAGCACCCAACACTAACAGAAGAGCACTTATGAGCTGTAAACGGATAGTTATTGAATATTCAAACATTTTAAATTATGTATTTGTTAGGACCAAAATCCATAAAATAGTAGTTTCTGCTTGCCTACATGGGAAGAAGGCATGAGATTATGTTCGATGTAGAAACCCCGATTATCATTTTTAAATATAACCTATTTAGAACTATTTAATCTACCTAATTAGAATCAAAGTAAATAATGTTAGGAGCATTCTGATTATAAATATAGTTATCCTGTGTGATATTTGCATAGCATACATACATACACAGACAAGAGCTGAGAAAAACCTGAAAAAATGCCTCTACCCAACAACATTTTCAACAAAATGTAAGTTTGGTATGGTAGTGGAAGTAGGTAACTAAATCCTCTAACGGATTTTGACTAAATTTTGCAATGAAGTTAGATAAGTACTTGTTTTTTTTTTAAACTTGAAAGACATGGGAAGTTTTTATCCAGCAAAATAAAAACATGCAACTATAAATGCAGAAAGAATTGACATATTGCACATGGCCAGTAAGTGCAGACCCAGCATTTATTTTTCATTGATTTGTTTTTTAAAGACGTAAGTTTTCGGTGTTACTATATCAATATAAACTTTCACTGCATATTGGTCTAGTGCATAAGGCAGATGGCCCACTGAGTGACACTTTTACGAGCTGTCCTTGACACGCGGCCGCTCACACACGTACGATTTATTCAGGGCGCGCGCGGCATACTATATACTGCCCTCGAATTGTGTATACTCCCCATAAAGTGGGTAACGGCATTCCTGCTACAAATACACGAGATTAGAATGAGTAGAAACTATGATTAAGGAAAATTGAGTTTTATTTCTGTTGTTTCCTCATTTTATGATTACGTGTCATCTAAGTATTTATTTAAATAAAAACTGTTTTACAAAAAAAAAAAAAAACAACTGACTTCCAAAAAAGACTACAAAGTGAAAAATAATTTTTATTTCGGAAGTCGGTGTCGTTAGGATTCGCATTTTCGTTGTTTACCACCGACTTCCGAAATTAAAGCTATTTTTCACTTTGTAGTGTCTTTTTGAAACCGGTTGTTTTTTTTTTTGTAAAAAGTTTTTATTTTTTCACTTTTAAGTTGTACCCCACACAAATTCGTATACTGAACACTACTTCCTATGTAAATATCAGTGACAAGAAGTCATTAACATCATCAATAAAAATTAAGTGGAAAACGTACGTATTATTGAAGCTAACTCAAAAACTACCCAAGCAAAGTTAATAAAATGTATATGGGACCACCCCTGAGGCATACCCTATCCATAAAAAAAAAATATTTTGAAATCGATTTAAATTGCCGGAGATATCGCGTAACAAACATACAAAAACATCCAGTCGAATTGAGAACCTCCTCTTTTTTGCAGTTGGTTAAAAAAAATCAGCCCCAAGCAGTGCCACTGTATCATCAACCTGTTTATCAAATTAACTTCGTTTGCATGCCCCAAATATAAGAGACAAAGTAACACATGATAAAGGAAGCGCTTGGAATTCCTCTGCACTGATTGTGTGGTACACAAACTGCTCAAATGTAAACACGACAAGTGAAGCGGCGCAGGCGCTTACACCGCGCCGCCCGCGCCGCCTATCGCGACTTATGCGTGATACTCGTGCGTAACTCCACGCCTAATTGACGTCCACTTGTCTTACTCGATGTTAACTAAACAGTACTCGCTTGTTGACTAGATAATTAACTTTGATTCATTAGCGGTGTACCTATGACTTTATTTGCTCTTGACTGTTTGTGTAAAAAAAATATTCGGGTCGTATTTCGTCACAAATAAAGCTACTGGAATGTAGACATAAATACAGAACTGAACAATTTACTTAGCTACATGATCTTGGTCATATTTGGCGTCTACTATACTGATTATGTTACTTTTTAATTGCATAATACCATTAATACTCAAAAGTCGAAATGTTTCAACATAAAACCATGATCATACAAATTCAGGCAGTCTTAACTTTCCACTATAGTAAGACGTCATGATGTATTTGGTAGGGAAAAGGCTTACTAACGTCATATAAGGAGCAGCGCTAACGGAAGTGACGCGTATGTGGTCCGACGCGCGACGCCACGCTACGGTGCACCATTTCTATCACAAACAGATTCCGTTTATTTTTTTATTTTTACCAATACGGATATCAACAATGCTCTGAAGAGTTTAAATCAAATAACAAAGATAGTTGATAAATACTCAAGTGTGCAACAACTTTAACTCATTATTGAAGCTGGTCACAGATGGACAAGCGCTCTGGTGAATGTTTCTGGTCCTGATCGTCAATTGATACATACAAACGGTCCGTATGACCCATTTTATTTAATATCATCTATTTTATTGGACTCTGTTTCCTTTATTTCCAGGCCATGGGCTCAAGTCCATCGACCTGGTGTGCATGAAGAAGCTGGACACGAAGGTGAACATCATCCCCATCATTGCGAAGGCGGACACCATCTCCAAGACAGAGCTGCAAAAATTTAAGGTATGCTATCCATGAGCTTAAGCAGCTTTATTTTATTTCCGACTAAACTTGAGAACATAGCCAGTTCATAAGTAAAATATTCAGTAAATTCATCAAAGCGTGTAATAACTGTCCCTGGGATTAGGAATGTGCTTATTATGCAGACAGTGTTTCCAATTATTTGAATAGTTCACCGACTTAGAACTTGTTCTTACTGATATTTTCTTTTCCCCATACTTCCAATATGGTTCTACTTGCCGTTTCGACCCTACCACCATTCAACGAGTATAATCATCTCGGCATTGTGCATTCTTTCCGTGTTTTCTTACAAGAGCCAATATTCATCACCATTATCAACTAGCAACACACTCATGGGAACATGTAGGAGCATAATTTGTGTATACTTACATCATACACATTACTATGTAATTCATGTCGGACTGCCCAGTGATTCAGCGAACTTACAATGTATTATTGTACCATATGACTCAGTACTACAAACTTACAATGTATTATTGTACTATGACTCAGTACTACGGTCATAAATTACTATTACAATATTTTAATCATTTTTATTGGTCATAACTTTCTCTGGTATATTTAAATAAATATAGCATGTACCAGTTTCGGGTAAAAACAATAATAAGTTATTAATTTTATGAGCAGTGTTAGTAGATAGTATCGCAATGTTGAGTTACTGCAGTATTTGCAAGTATAATCATACTATACTTCCCTTACTCGCCTTTCACTGTATTGCCTATTTCTTTTTGCAATTATGAGCAAATAAAAATGATTAATGCTTAATCTGTTAGTGACATTCTTTTACACTCAATATTTAACAATGACAGTGTTAAGGTCACTTGATAAGAAGCCAGTCAAAATACTGAGAGACCATAAGCATTAAAGTCTCACGTGATAAGAAGCCACTCAAAATACTGAGAAACCATAAGTATTAAGGTCATGTGATAAGAAGCCAGTCAAAATACTGAGATACCATAAGTAAAGGTCATGTGATAAGAAGCCAGTCAAAATACTGAGAGACCATAAGTATTAAGGGCACGTGATAAGAAGCCACTCAAAATACTGAGAGACCATAAGTATTAAGGTCACGTGATAAGGCCACTCAAAATACTGAGAGACCATAAGTATTAAGGTCACGTGATAAGAAGCCACTCAAAATACTGAGAGACCATAAGTATTAAGGTCACGTGATAAGAAGCCAGTCAAAATACTGAGATACCATAAGTTTAGTAAAGGTCATGTGATAAGAAGCCAGTCAAAATACTGAGAGACCATAAGTATTAAGGTCCATCAATGACTCCTACCAGTGGCGAAGTGTGAATTTATGACAGAGGTAAGCCGGAGCAAAAAAAAAAAGTCAAACCGTTTCATTATATTTCAATGATGAATTGACTATAGAGTGGTTGTGTTCTGAATTTTCGAAGGGAAGCCGGCGGGAATAGAGTTGTATGGTACCTTCGCCACTGACTCCTACCAAATAATATCATCATTCTCTTGTCCTTATCCCAATTTATTTTTGTTCAGGGCAATAATTGTCTTCTTTAATACTTCTTTATTAGTCGTCATCCCTGTTTCTAGCTATGTCTGACTCACAGTCTGTTCCATATTTTCTTGGCACTCCACAGGGGAAGACTTGTAAAAATAAAAATCTTTCCATACTACTAACACTTCCACTGCTGGTACTTAAACCTACCAGAGAAACGATACAAACCATCCTCATTCATACTGCTTACTAAAAATAATAAGTCTGTCAAAAATGTCTTTGCAATAAGGCGTGAGTAACCACGGTTACTTACGCCAATAAATAGTATGGACATACCTATGTATTTACATAAAACGAGTATTTTTTTAGCTGTAATGAGATTGACAATCCTTTCAACTTCATCAATTACTAAGCATTCTAAACTTTAATTCCAGTCAAAAATAATGCAAGAGCTGCAAGCAAACTCGGTGGAGATCTACCAGTTCCCTGTGGACGACGAGTCGGTGACGGAGGTGAACAGCGTGATGAACTCGCACATTCCCTTCGCCGTGGTGGGCTCCACCGACTTCGTCAAGATCGGCAACAAGACCGTGCGCGCCCGGCAGTACCCCTGGGGGACGGTGCAAGGTATGGAGACACTTTCATGGTATATCTTTACAAACTTGTTGATTCTGAGGTACAGTATTACAAGTATGCGCCCGACCCAGTTCTCGAAAATGGCCATGTCACGTTGTACTGGGATCGGTCTATCATTACTGACGACTATTGTCGCCAATAAATCTGTTAGAATGGTGATAGATCGATTAGTGCCCCGCGCAATGATTGTCGATTTTACCATCCCACATGACGGGAACTTCGTGAAAGCTGAGAATGAAAAACAAATCAAGTGTCTTGACTTAGCACACGAGGTTGTTAACATGTGGAATGTGAGCTCGTCTGTCATTGTGCCGATTGTTTTATCGGCCAATGACCTGATGGCCGAAAGCCCCGATCAACATCTATTGAGGCTGTTGTTAGGCGGTTGGATCAAAGGCCCGATTCAAAAGTACTCCTCGATACGGTGTGAGGAGGTCCCTGTCTCTTGAGCCCTGACCACCGGTAGCTTGGAGCCTGCTCCCGACACCGGCAGATCACTATTTTTCATATATTATATTTAGTCGTTCTTTTATTATATTTTAAGAAATATTTTATGGAACTAAATAAATAAACTTTATTTCATACCACAAAGAATCCATACAGTAGTGTTAGTAAAGAAAACTTAAAACTAATGTTAGTATCATATAATAATTTTAATATAATGCTAGGTGCAACCATAGGTAATAAATATAATACGGACTGGTGTCCGCGAATCCACGTCAATGCACGTATTTTGCGTACGTATTAGATGCAACCATACAGCTACGATGTAGATAAATATAACTTGTAATCACGTCGAGAAGTTACGTTATCAGCAAGTTTGATAAGTGGGATGACTGGCCACGGTGAGCGCCACTTGTTAACTACTGCTAAGGTTGTCAGAATATTGCCACATTGAGGTCACACATTGCCACGAACCTACTTTGCAGATCATCATTTCTATCTTATTACAATATAATAAACTAATTTCAGTTAAGGCCCTATACTACCTCAAATGACATAGCATGATCCTCCGTTATGTCGAAAATCCTGCAGCATTAATTTTGAAATAAATATATGATAAAGTTGAGGATTAATGTTAGGTCTTATGTTAGACGAAAACACGATTCCATAAAATTTTCTCGATAGAAAAAAATTCCAAAGTTACCTCCAAACCGAACAATAAACCACTGGTGTTCAAAAAATACTTCAAATTAGATTATGAAACTTTGTATACTAACCGAACTAACTATAAAGCAGGTCTAATGTTTTTTTTTTTAATTACCATTATTTTCACCGTAAAAAGCAAATACCTAAACTATTGGCGCTGCCTGCCGCCTAGCACCGCACTCTGTCTCGCTCTCACTCAGTCCACGAGCAGTATCGTGCGAGCGAGATAAAGAGTGAATTTTAGCTGAGGTAGTATAGGCTCATAACAGTTAATATTTATTTTGCGGTTTCATATTGATATTTTGTGTGATACTTTTTTATGCTCTTTTTTTTTGTAAAATGTGTCCAATAGGCTTTTTAACATAGTATTTGTTAAATGCGTTGTATTATGTGCTTAGAATCTAATTAATGACTGCTCCTATTTTCCAGTTGAGAACGAGTCCCACTGCGACTTCGTGAAGCTGCGCGAGATGCTGATCCGCACCAACATGGAGGACCTGCGCGAGAAGACGCACGCGCGCCACTACGAGCTGTACCGGCGCCGCCGCCTGCAGCAGATGGGCTTCACGGACGTCGACGCTGATAATAAGCCCGTGTGTATCTTTATACTCAGACTTGCTATTCCATTGATTAGGACACTGAACTGTCTTTGAACGTCGCTAATTTTACAAAATATAATAGAAATAGCGACCCGCCCTTGACGAAACGTCGAGATTTCTTCTTATAGATTGTAAGTAAGTTTAATATTAATGATATTAGGGAACAATTTGAACTCGGTGCCCATTGTGAGAACAGACCATAGGACTGTTACTTTCTTCTCTCCTAAATACTTAAGAGCCTACACTACCTCAGCTAAAATTCACTCTTTTATCTCGCTCGCACGATACTGCTCGCGGACTGAGTGAGAGCGAGACAGAGTGCGGTGTTAGGCGGCAGGCAGCGCCAATAGTTTATGTATTTGCTTTTTACTGTGAAAATAATGGTAATTAAAAAAAAAACATAAGACCTGCTTTATAAATAAACGATTATTATTATATTATTATTATTATAGTTAGTTCGGTTAGTATACAAAGTTTCATGATCTAATTTGAAGTATTTTTTGAATACCAGCGGTTTATTGTTCGGTTTGGAGGTACAAAACTTTGGATTTTTTTTCTATCGAGAAAATTTTATGAAATCGTGTTTTCGTCTTACATATTAAGACCTAGCATTAATCCTCAACTTTACCATGTATTTATTTCAAAATTAATGCTGCAGTATTTTCGACATAACGGAGGATCATGCTAAGCCATTTGAGGTAGTATAGGCCCTTATGAATGATTGTAACTTTCATGACAGGTATCGTTCCAACAAACATTCGAGCAGAAGCGCAGCGCGCACTTGGCTGAGCTGCAGCAGAAGGAAGACGAGATGCGGCAGATGTTCGTGCAGAGGGTCAAGGAGAAGGAGGCCGAGCTCAAGGAGGCCGAGAAAGAGGTACACGTGTTCTGATCATTCAACCGAACGATGAATACTGCTGCACATAAGCCTCAAGCATTGCCTCAAAACAAACGGCCAGACCTGCGCTTCCCGCAGATAAGATAGGCCGCCCGAAAACGAACAAAGCCGTGTCGCAATGCTGTAGCTATGTGCATTTAAGATATACCATGAGATACTGCAATAGATATTTGAAATAAAAGTAGTAAATAATTTAATATTGGTTGAACAGGGTGTAAAGTTCACTCATCCTCTATTGAAAAGAGAGGATCCTCCAGACGGGTTTTGTGGGTTATTGCTCGACGATTGATGTCGGGACTTTGTAATTATATGCTATTCGCGCGGTAAACTGCTCGCACGCTGCAGTATGTTGCGTGACGTCAGTATGATGCGTAGTTCTCATGTGGCGATGTAGATTCTACATAATACATAAAGCTTACCTACTACGTTTGACCTACCAACACTGACCATAATTTGACTATACAACGATCTTATGGCGCGTGGTTAAAAGCGGCCATCTTGTTTTTTCTCGGTACGTTTCACAAAACAATGGCACTAAATTTTTACTAACAGCGCCAACTGTCAACGTTATATGAGCGCCAAATGATCCATAAATAATGGCAGTGTTATGGTGGTTATTCATTATTTTTTTCTTAAAATATACTTACATTGTCGAAATATTCATTCCAGTTACACGCGAAATTCGACAAACTAAAAAAAGACCACACTGACGAGAAAAAGCGCCTTGAAGAGGTACGCAAGAAGATCGAGGACGACGCGATCGAGTTCAACCGTCGCAAGCAGCAGTCGGCGCAGGCGCATCACACGCTCACGCTCGGCAAGAGCAAGAAGAAGTAACGCCGACACACGCTGCCGCGACACCTGTAACGTGTGGCGCGACATGCGACTGCTACAGCAACACACGCGGTAACACGATATGCAACATGATACTATACCTGTTGTACGGACAGGAAACTTGTTTGGTAGACTGAATATCAACTTAACGGCTTAACGTGCTTTCCGAGGCACGGGGGCATCAACACCGCGCCTGATCTCTCTCCGGTCGTGTCGGATTGCCGTCCCATCGGACTATGAGAGTGAGGGAAGAGGTACTGCACCTGTATCTGCGCGCGCACACTTGTACACTATAATATCTCCCGCGCCGAAGGCTAGTCTCCGTTGAGATTGGCCGCCGTGGCCGAAATACTGTCTGGAGGACTATCAAATTAAATTGTCTGTTGATTCTTACAAGTTTCATTATGGCGATACCACGGCAAGTCTATTAAGTGTGTCAATCTGCTAAACAATTCATTCTCGTGACTGTACATTCATATTACAGTTAAATTAATGTAAGTTTCAAGATAATCAGTTTTTAATATGACTATATCAGTAGTTTTAATGATTTGTAATGTCTTTTTATATGGCATTGCTCATTAATAATTGTGTGACAGTGTGGGGTGAAGGTTTTTACATTTTATCGCGTGGAATGTAGATTTAAATATCTCAATATTCATAAGTTTCTACACTGATATTATCAAAGATTATATTTAAGATCTAGCTTGCAGCGTTTGCTAGCCTCGAAGTTGCATATCGTGTGATCACTCGAAGTTTCAATAATATTTAATGTTACAATCGTACGGAAATCACTTAAAGGTCACTGACTTAGTTTTTATTTACGTGCACATGTTAATCGCCTCTTTTTATTTATATCTTTTATGTAATACTTTCTCCATGTAAAGTTCTTAATAATGATTAATTTATAACTCATGCGCAAATTGACTTACAATGTAGATAATGTAATAGCTGCCTGCTTTGATTGCGATATTTACCTAATGTGTTGTTTTTAAATACAGTAGGTACAAACCGTTTCGAACATAAATATCATAATAATTGATTTAAAATGCCTAAATCATGCATTGTTAGTGTTAACACTCAGGTTTTAACTCAAATCTCAATTGTCGCATGGATTGCTGATGACATGATCTTCAAGTAGTTCTATAATAAGTAAAGTATATTTAAGTTTAATTGGCCAAATGATCTAATCAACTATGCGGAGTGACTTTACCAAAATGTATTAAATGAGATACCTAATAATACTTTTATTTACAAGTTGTATGTAGGTCTAGTAAGTAGTAAGGAATACTCGAATATGACGGGACTTTCATTTGCTGCCATTCCTAGGGGCATACAAGTTTTCGGTTTTAACTTTCGTGCTTGTCTTCATTTGGTCGGTTTAGTAACTGTATGTATGAATGAAAATCCAAACTTTTGAGTAACAAATGAATTTGTGTTTTTATTTTTCTTCACAGTGTGTTGAAGCAACATATTCGAGTATTCAGATGCGCGTAGTGTTTAGTTTTTATATTATAATAATAAACATAGTTATGTTTATATAGTTTATTATGTACTGACGTAACAGAGCGTGTAATAAATTGCCTATTTACCGTAGCATAAGGAAATAGCTAGACATAATAAATTATATTTACTATTGCCTGTAAACGATTCGCACGCACTTGAGAGCAAGTTACAGATAAGTTAAAATAAATATCGACTACAACGCTTCCTGAATGCAGTACTTTTAAAAATTATACTTGAAATCATAGCTCTCTAGTTCTTATATAATTTAATAATAAAATAGCGAGTTTCAGATAGGCGAATATATAAAATGAACTATTCTCATGGCATTTATTCAGTCATTCCTACTTTAAATTAATTTTATACCTAATTTTGAATTATTTTGTATTACCTGACCGGGGTATTTAATAAATAAAGTTTAAAATCGTAACATACGTTTTATTTTACTATTAAATACATAGAATAAAACAAACAGTGACGGTCGTGTTACCACATCAGTAGCTACCTGCCTCACTTCCGCGTCGGGTCGGAGGTGGAGAAGCCCGATGATGTCGAGTGAGTCGACCTGACTCTAACATTTTAATCGAATCTTGCTGTGTTACACAAGTTATGAGTTATTTCCTCCCAACATAAAATATAATACAATCATAAAACCTAAAATATGACTAGAATCAAGTGGACAAACTATTACTATTTACCTTATTAGAATTAGTGATATCAATTTAGACCACATTCAGACGATGGATGCAATCTTGGTCACCGGTCACCACTCTCATATCGAGTTCCATTCAACTGAGCTCGTCTAAACGCACCCTCATTTCATTATTTCCTATGCACATTTTTTTGGGTTACCATTATTCTGCCGTACGTTATAACGAAAAAGGGTACAACTAACATTTGCTCATAAAAAATTATAAAAAATCTGGCAGGCGCGCTTTTTTTTCTGATTCCGAATATGTATCTATCTCAATTTTGGAAAAAATGTTAGTTGTGGCCTTTTTCGTTATGACGGCAGTATTATCAACACGTAAACGGCCGCTACCTGCCCAGAACTTTGTTTCATAGTTGTATCAAACTGTATAGCTTGTCTTTATATTATACCGTCGCCTAAGGTACACATTGTGGAATGCAATCAATTTATTGATTCTCACTATCATAATTTCAACAACACAGACTGTTCACAATGTTCCAGCGACTTCTCTCTAATATGATTACACAAGTGAGATGGTGAATGGTCTGGGCAGTTCGTAGCACATGGGCTTGTACATCTTGTTGTAGTAGGTGTAGCGACGCTTGTGCGGCGTCACGGACGAGCGCACCGGCACCATCACGCGCGCCGGCGCACGGGGCGTCGCCAACTTGCGGCACTGGAGACAAGGGCGGGAAACTAGTGTCAAGACTGTAGATGAAATGCTGGAGCCTACTGGTGGGCTTCGAGCAGCCTCAATACCTGTTATTTTTGTAGCATTGTGAATAAATGGTTATGGTTTCATATCGTTTTGCATAAGGGACTAATCACACTTTATTTAGCTCTGTTCAGCGTTTGTCCATAGAAAACAACGATTTTGTATGAAGTCCGTTCAGCTTTCCGCGGCTGAACGGACGCGTACGCATCTCATACAAAATCGTTGTTTTCTATGGACAAACGCTGAACAGAGCTGAATAAGTCTGATTAGTCCCTAATTATTCACAGCCTTTTTTGTATTGCCTTGAATAACTTTATTCGCAGATTGTGACTGATTTGATGTCGTAATTACAGAAACATTTAAGAAGCCATTGTGCCCTGGCACATCTCTTAACCGCACCCTATCATCAGCATATCTCTTAAGGTCGGTAGCTGGCTGGACTAACTTAGCATTGCAAGACATTGGCCCCGATTCTGTTGTTCACAAACTGAATTAAATTTAAGTTCAGTGCATCTTTTTCTTTCTATTTCATTATGAAAAGGACAGAAGATAAATATTAGTTTAGTCCTGTCAAATTAGATAATCCATAGACAAGTTTAGACGTGATTAAAAAATTGGCTACTAAAAATACGTCAATTTACGTCAGGCGCTGACTAATTTGACTGGACTAAACTAATATTTATCTTCTGTCCTTTTCTTAATGAAATAGAAAGAAAAAGATGCACTGAACTTAAATTTAGTTTACTTTGTGAACAACAGAATCGGGGCCAATGTATTCGAAACAAAATGTTAAAAGTTTTTTGTTAAAGCTTTAGGTGATTATCAACCAAGTTACGAAGCACTAAGATCAACATTGCCGTGTATGTTAGGCTGTGGTGTCGCGGTGCGTGGATGAAAGTGCACTAATAAAACAACTACATTATGAATATCAAAAGTTTATTATCAACCATACATCATTAAACGTTGGCACAGTATTACAGATAGGTAGATCGGCAGTAACATGTATATCACCTGTGTATATGTATACGCTAAGCTCTGATTATAATTATTATTCAAAACTCTCACCAAGTCTAATAATACTCTAGTGATGATGTCAATAGGACTAATAAAACGATTTCATAATTTATTGCTGCGATATTAATTAGCTTATTAGATTTTTCGGGCAGGGCCATATTCTACGGTATCTAGGCTTTTAAACCCACTGTAAAAGGTGGAAGTTTCCAATCTTTTTCATTTACATACCTACTGTTTCCCTTTATGTATACATGGCCTTAGTCTTTCTGTAAATAACAGTTTTGTCTCTCGCTCAATATGGACCATCAATTAATTATTATCAGTACCTATGCTGTGTCCCATTAATTAATATTCGTACATATATAATAAAGTTGTGTATAACCCATGCTTTAAGAACTTCTCGTTAGAATCCATCATTTGATACAGCATAACTTGGAAGACTATTGACTCCCTTAAGTCCACAGGATGTGGTCTCATGAGGAATGAACACCGACACAGCGTCACTAACCCAATCTAAGTAAGATTTGAAGCGTTCTTCCGAATGTCTTATGAAAGCTTTCAATTAGTATTAATTCTAGACTAATAGGGATAAAGCAAACTTTAAATAGTTTAATTGAACACTACGACTATCACTATTCTCGTAGAGCTATGATTATGAACACAGTGTTCCATGTTTAGTGTCGGCGGACTCAAATAGTGTCTATCTAGTGCTTGTATATCTATCGTCAGTGCAAAAATATCTCCTATCGATTCGTATGAAAATATACCTTGTGTGGATTAAACAACATTATTTGTACCGTGGTGGTCGCGTGAGCGTGAGGCCACAATTGAGGAGTGACTTTTCAAAACGGCTTATTTCGGGTTCCCAATTTTACTTTTTTTTTTAATGCCAATCGGGACTTTATGTACACTCACATTATATGACGTGAATAACGCCACATATTATGTACACTCACATTATATGTACATAGAAGTTTGTTACTAAAAATATTCATATATGAAAAGTTTTCGTATTTTTCTTGGTCCTGAAAAAAATGACCATACAGAAATAAGCCATTTTGAAAAGTCACTCCTCAATTGTGTCGCTACCCTAACTATATCGACTAATGTGCAGCACTGAATCAAACAATTATGTCCCAACAAAAATAAAATAAACAAAATTCTAAAACCAAATTCTACAATAATCACTAACTTTATTGTCAAACGAAAGAAATGCGAAATTCAAAATTATATCACACACATCATGTAAAATAAAACTAAAATAATTTTCAGAAATTATAAAGATTCAAAACACAATTAATAATAATTATCAAGATAAATCAGATACCATAATTATTGCAATTGGAAATTACTATAAAACTAAATCATAGCGTATCATTATAATTACAATAACAAATTCATTATGACTAGGTCTCCCGTACAGATGGAGTGCATGAATGTGTGAATTAAATTAATTAGAGCGACTACTTAATGCTAGGAGATGATAAAGATGAGATTGCTCAGTTAAGAGATCTAAATAATGCTTACGAGTTACCGAAACTAATTGAACTTTATAACGATGCCTTAGTTAAGTGTCAAACTTTAAAATTAATGGAATGAACAGTACGCGCGTGCACTCATTATCTGGGAGGCACCTCCCGCGGGGGAGGACTTCTGTATTTGGCTTTGATGTGCAAGAAGGGCTTCTTGGAGGAGTTGTCGTCGGCGATAGTGGCGGCCAGTGACAGTCTGATGCTCTCCTCGATGGCGGCCTGCGTCATCGCTCCGTTCACAGAGATGCTTTTGTTCAACGGTTTGAAGTCGACGGGAGTTGCCAGACTCATACTTCTGGTCTTTTTAGCGTAGCCATTGGTTCCGTTAAACGTCTTTTTGGGCTCATTGACGGGAGTGGAGGCGAGGCTTTGACTGCGCGTCTTCCTGGCGGCAGTGGTGTCGGTGGGCGTGGTGGCTGCGCTGGTGCTTCTGTTTTTCTTCACCTGGTTGAGTCTGTCGGTACCACAAAACGCCCTCTTGTCGTCCTTCTGCACGAGAGCTAGACTCATGCTGCGAGACTTCTTAGGTGCATTAGGCAATGTGGTGGATGTGAGTGATTTCCTATGCTCTACAGGAGGCGTTCTAACAGATCTACCGGTCGGCGTGTTAGGGGTGCTGAAGCTGGAGGGTGCGGACTGCTTCCTGCTGCGCGGGGTGGCGGGGGACTTGGGGGAGCGCCCGTCCACTGAGTCCGCTCGCAGGGGAAGTGTTAAAGCGGACTTCAAGCTTCTGGCAGATGTCGGTTTGATAGGCGTGGAGGTGCGGCGTGCATCGGGGAGGGGTGAGCTCTTGCCGCTACTGGCTTTACTGGAGGCGCGCGTGGAGCGGCCACTGCGGAGCTCGACTGGGGAGGTCTTGCCGCTGATGGAGAAAGCTTTGCTATCGACAGGTGAAACGGTGCCGGCTGCTGAGGGCTCCTTGGTGAGGGAGGCGCGACTGCTGGCGGGTGAGAGCGGGGCTGGCGCGGGTGTGGGGGGCGGCGTGTCGGCGAGCGGCACGGGCAGCACGTCGCGCCGGCCCTGCGTCACCAGGCGCACCTGGCAGGGCTCGTGGCGTGACAGGAAGTGCTCCAGCGTGTCCCAGCCGCCGCCCACGCGCACCATCATGTGGCGACCCTTCAGCAACTGGAACAGAATTTGGAGACAACGGTAAGTCGAAGAGTCAAAATGATACATTAGTTCATAAAAAAAAGCATTCAGTCTCCATCGTGTTTAACTATATAAGTCGGTATTTGTTCTCTTCGTGATTCCCCCGTGATTTTGCACTTCCTATATTATGACTGTGTACTCTGAAAGTTCTCAAAGTTTGAATTTAAGGAAATTATCTTCCTGTAGCATAATCTGATCGAGAATGATAAACAGGTCCATGTCAACTTACCCTGATGAAGACATTCCTGCCAGCGATGTTGTAGCGCCCCTCGCCGACCTTCTTGACCTTCAGCAGCTTGGAGCACTTGCCGGAGCTACAGCTGCAGCCGCGCTCCATTAGCCGGGTCACCAACTGCACCTGATCATAACAAAAATATTGGATTAAAAACATGAATACTTCGTCATTGAATATGAACTGCTATAAACTTTCAAAAAAACTTCTATTTCATCGTCACTTCGTCTTCCAATCTTGGACGCCACTCGGTCACTGCCTTACAACCTTATAGCCTTGCCAACTACACTGCCCAACTTCATTTCAGTTCTATAACTCGTTTTCCGACATCGATAACCTTCGTACGTCTTCGAATCCCGATCTTTGTAACTTAATTGAATCTATAAGCCTTATATCAAGCATGGAACGTTCTGTGCAACTCTCACCCTGCAGTGCTATTCTGTAAAAATCACACCGTGAAACTAAGGTGAAGTGAGCTGTCATTACATCTGATATACCCTATTGATAGCTCACTTCACCGAAGTTATCACGGTGAGAATTTTACAGAATCGATCGGCAGTCCATAGCCTCATGTGGGAGCGTCCGCGTCTCAGGCCTTCGACAGCGCATTGGGCCGTGTTCCACGCGCTCCGTGCTACCACATTGATTCCCGTTACGTGGATCTGCTGCAGGAACTTTACGCCTCGGTCACTACAGATCCGCATGCATATCTAAACCTGTACCGATCATGCGGGGAGTGTGACAGGGCGACACGACACCATTTCACCGAAACTTTTCACAGCAGTCCTAGAAGACATCGTGAAAAGTTTAGATTGGGACTATTGCGGTGTTAACATCAATGGTGCCTACCTGTCCGATTTAAAATTCGTAGATAACCTTGTGATTTTTGCTGAAAACTGCGATGATCTCCAGAAAACGCTCAAATCCTTTATCGTGCTTCTTTTATGGTAAGACTGAGGATGAATATAAGGATAATATTCAAATCCTTCTGTTTAAGTCGGAAATGAAACGTTGACCAGTATTCTTTCATTTAGCAAAGAGCATAAGGAAATGGAGATATCGAGAAGAATACAGCTTTCGTTTTTAGTAAATTGGACGACATTCTGAAATCAGCCAAAATTCCACAGTGTATGAAGATCACCAGGGGAGCTATTCTCTAAGGATACAGCCTTGCGGGCAGCGCTGAAACTATTGTTTTCACCGCTGTGACAGCGCTGACCGCAAGGCTGTATACTTAGAGAATAGGATGGCAGATGTCTAACCAGTGTGTCTAGACTCAGAAGCCATAAGCACTTACATTAAGTCAAATATTTTTTGCATGCAAAAATATCTGTAAGTGCAGGCCATAAGCGCTTAAGTCAAAGTCCGAGTCTATTTAGCCTTATGTTTTTTGTTAATGTCCATCCAGAAGGCAAAACTTGTAGAACTCATCTGTAGATCTAGACATGATCGGACACCGTCAGAGACGCCGGCACAATCTGTTTGCGCAATTCTGCCATCTAAAGCTGAACCAGAGCCGAATCCTCAGTCTGTTGTACTCTTGAATGTGATATGTTTGCGGTTAAATGGAGTAAAATTATGCGTATACATAATGTGTCTGGTATTCTGTGAGAGAAAGTATGCAAGGGAGTCCACTGTACCATGTTAGTTTTAAATTAAACTATTATTTAACTTAATTATTGTCAACGTAATAATTATCTCTATGATTAATGTAAGGTGTTGTTATTTCACATAGGGAAAATTCACAGAGAAGCTTTTCAGAAACAGTTAATCAACGTTTGTCAGACTAGTCTTTATAAATGACTAAAACCACTGCCGTCTGGCAACCACAATAAAACTCTTTTCGATCATTTTATAGCTGTTAAAAAGTGAACGTACCCTCTTATCAAGTTCATTGGTAGGTTTGAGCGGCACGTCGGAGTCGGTGCTGGCGACTGTTCCCTCTGACTTGGTGCTCTCCGCGTCAGCGTTGTCCATCGCTAGTTGCGCTGCAAATGGTAATCAGAACTTTTAACTTTATGTATAACAGCGTCAATTATTCAACAAAATGCACTGTTGCACTCTTTAGATTCTTCTGATACACTTAAGTAGAAATTCGTGCGTGGTTTAATGTGTTAGGTAAATACTTACAGTCGCCGGGGTCTGGTGTCTTAGGTGGTACTTCTATGGTAGATCTGCTGAATAAACAAAAGTTCTCATTACAGCCAGATCAAACATTGACAGACTAGAGAAAACGTTGAAAGTAAGTAAGTACATAGTAATTTCACTTTTGTAGTTAGGATCAGCCGATCGATTCTGGAAAAATCTCACCGTGAAAAGTTAGGTGAAGTGAGCTTAGAGTGAGCTTTCAAGAGTATCAATCCCTAGTATCAGGATAACACTGACAGCTCACTCCACGCTCACTTCACCTAAGTTTTCACGGTGAGATGGTTACAGAATCGCACTACAGTTGTATTGGCGAATTTCTAAAAAATAAGAACTTACTTTTCACCCCGCGGTGGCGGCGAAGAGTCTCTAAACTGCCATGCGGTCGCTGACATAGCGGAGTCAAGCCCTGAATCCCGTTCCTCCAACGCAATCTCCTTCTCCAGCTGCACCAACCCTGGAGGTTCTACGTTGAACTTGGTGGCAAGGCGAGCCACCTCCAGCAGGCACAGGATGACCTGCCGCGGCTGGTTGTGCAGCACTGTGGTACCAGGGATGCATAAGTTATAAGAGGAATCTTTGTCTATCTGGCTGACCTTCGTTGCGGGACCAGCTTCCTCCAGAAGGCACGTAACGTGACCACAAACAAAATCACTACATAGTATAAAACAAAGTCGCTTTCTCTGTCCCTATATCCCTATGTATGCTTAAATCTTTAAAACTACGCATCGGATTTTGATGCGGTTTTTTTAATAGATAAAGTGATTCAAGAGGACGGTTTATATGTATAATACATGTATAATATACCTAGTAGAGAAACACTGATAATTTTAGAGGTATCTAATGTGATGTCGTAAATAAACCCTTTTTTTGCGCTTACATTGCAAACGCTGGCTGAACCCTATGAGATACATCAAAATAATGTACGGTCAGCAGCAAAAGTCGATTAACACTTCAGTTTTTTAAATCTCAGTTATTGAGCAAAACATTTGTCCAAAATTGCAGCAGTAGTACAATGCAATTTTGAACAAATATTTTGCTCAGTAAATGAGTTGAAAAAAAACTGAAGTGTTAATATTTTGCTCAATAACTGAGATTAAAAAAACTTAAGTGTTAATCGACTTTTGATGCTGACCGTACTACAGTATTGTACACCTTAAAAAGGTCTACAAAAAAGTCCGCAATGGTATATGTCTATCTCTTAGGGATAACCCACAATAACCATTTTTTTTCCCTTTACTTTTTACGAGAAATGATGGCTTATTTACAAAGCGATTTTAAGCAATAGAGCATTAATCCTTATCCAATTAAGTACCTTAAATACATTGTGCATTTAATATAGAACATTTTACAGCATGTTATTTAAATTAATATTTTCGAAGATATTACAGATTTAAAATGCAGGGACATAGCGGTTGCTGCGGTATCGGCGGCAGGGGCTGGCGGCAAGTTAAAAAAAAAAAACCTTAAATTAAAATTATTAATTATTTAATTCAATTTATTAAATTGCATTGCACCCGTGCGAAGCCGGGGCGGGTCGCTAGTAAGGATTCAAAGAAACGTGTGGGGTCGGACCACTGCGCACCTGCAGGAACTATAAGTTCCATTTCCAGTACATTTTGACCTCACTATTGGCTTCAGCACCTTCGAAAATCATGAAAACTATCCCAATTTCTCTTTATCTCTTTCTATTAGATACTTAGGTACTTATAATAAAAAGTCGCTTGGGGGATAAGGCTTTTTTGTTAGGTAAGTACGTGAAGATTTATACCACTTTACTCCTACTGCAAGCTTCGTCAAAGAACTTCGTTCCAAAAACACTACGAAGTGGAAAATAACTCTATTTCAGAAGTCGTTGTCATTGGTTCCGTATTTTCGTTTTTTGACACCGAAATTAAAGTTATTTTTCACTTTGTAGTGTTTCTTTTTGGAAGTCAATTGTTTTTTTTTTGTAAAAAAAGTTTTTATTTTTTTCCTTTTAGGTGGACCTATCCCACGAAAATTCATATAACACTACTTGCTAAGTAAATATCAGTGTCAGGAAGCTATTAAAACATCATCAATAAAAACTAAGTGGAAAAAATCCTATTATTGAAGCTAACTAAAAAACTACGCAAGCAAAGTTAATAAAATTTATATGGGACCATTTCGGAATAAACCTCTTTGGAACACTCCTTTTCCTTCATTTTTTGAAGTCGGTTAAGAAACCAAAGATATTACCATGATTTTTGTAGATATCTCACCAAGATCATCGCTTTCGAAGAGTAAGTTCTCGTGCACGCCGAGCTCTCTGCAGAAGGTGATGAAGTTCTCCGTATTGTCTCGAGAGAAAAAGCTGCGACGCGCCGCGCGCTGCCAGCAACGCCCGCGGATCTGAGGCACCGGCTACGAAGAAGAAACCATAGTTATTATTTCTTGAGGGTTTTATGAATCAAAACCAAAATAACAGAATGGGAAAGGAATCTATAATAGTCCAAAATTGCTGTAGTGGCCACAGCGTATCGCGACTTCGTCCGCGTGAAATGTACCTATGTTCTGCACGCGCTGTCACTTTGTTTTCGGTTAGGTCTTATTAATGGCAGTTTCGACAAAATAGATGTACTTAGTAGACTCGTTCAGCCCTCCACTACATACAAAATATGCAAATCAATGCCCAGGTGGAGTCAGTTGATATTGCTGTTTTCTATTAGGTCGAAAGTAAACCAAAAAGCCACAGGACAAAAGTTCAAAAGACGTATTGCTTATAGGCATACTTACGCCTACTATAAGTCCTTGGTCCAGCGCCTCCCGTGCCCGGTCGTGTATGACGGCGGCCAGCTGACATAACTCCGCGCCGTTGTCCAGCACGTCCAGGAAGTTCTCACCAGACAGATACGTTATACCTGGGAACAACAACAGCCGGGCATTAGACACACTTCCTCTAGCTACATCATAATACTCTTTGACTCAAAGTTACACTTTGATGCACACGTTGATCACATCACTGCCAAGGGTTTTCAACTGTATGGCTTTGTAAGGCGGACCTGCAACCCATTTAAGAAACCATCTACATTCTTATTACTATACAAAACACATCTCAACTGGAATATGCCACTTGTGTTTGGAACCCCTTCTACAATAAATACAGTGACCAATTGGAATCAGTACAACGTAAATATCTTAAGTTTCTTAACTATAAACTATTTAAGAGGTGTTCATCACATCACACTCTTCTATATAAATTTTCCCTGTCAACTCTTAAAGAAAGGAGACTGTATCTTGATCAATCGTTCCTATACAAGATTTGTCACAATAAATTTGCTTGTAATGACCTAATAAACCAAATATACATTCGCATACCTAGTCATTCCCAACGTATTCGTGATACTTACACTCACAGACTATTCGCGCCGAAGCGGTGCAGAACCAATGCAGGTGAACGAGCTCCTTTACGTCGACTAATGATAAGTTACAACAATAATTTTGCTGATACTCTATTGACATATTCGCATTGTCACTCGCACAGTTTAAAAATAGTTTTTATAAAAAATCCTCTCAAGTATGTACCACATAGTTTAGTTGTTTTAAATTCACACATCTAGTTTGTTACATGTTATTTCTCTTTGCTAAGTTTGCTTGGATTTTGCTCAAACTATTCATACAATTGGATTAATTTGTGGATAACGATGCTGGTTGCGTGATTAATTAAGTGTCTCATAAAATATCTGTACCTACATATTAAGCATTGCGCAATTGTTTGTTATCCTGAAGAAATAAAATAATGGAAATTGTTACTCCTAAACGAATGCTGTTTGCTGTTTTCGCTTAGAAGAATGGTAAGGAAAATCTTATCTTCTGGGTCTCATTTTTAGGTTATTAATGGACAGTAAGCAGTCACTAATTGGAGCTCTACATCCCTCGTCCAGGATAATTAAGTAAAGGGCATTAGATCACGTACCGCCTTTTTTGGAAACCCTTAGCAGTGTAAAGCGATACCCGAGTGCAGCGAGCAATAACTTCCAGTGAGTTAGGTTAGTTATAAAAGATAAGTGCAATCTCGCCATATATTAAAGTTACAACTTAATTCTTGCACAACTCGTTTAATAAAACATAGATACAATGTAAACGAATGACACACTTCGATCTTGCTGCTATCCAAGATATCGTAAAACATAGTCGTCGTGTTGTCGACCGAGTGCGACCTATAAGAGGCCAGTATAAGCTGGACCTTCGTAGTTCGTAGCTTTACGAAATGGCAGCAACATTTCGAACTCATTCCTACATTAAAACTTAGATCCTCTAATGGCCATCTGCATGTCAATACATACTACAGGCTGGACAAACGCATCATACGACTCATCTTACTAAACGTTCTTAGATATCTGCAACATTTGCTTGTCTGTCATTATTCAACAAAAGGCATCAACAAAATAAAGTGCTTGATAGATAATAATCAGACAGGTCATGTTAAATTCATTGGCATCATTGTGAAATTCGTAAGGCTCTTTTCGATTTCGGGTTCTAGGTGTAATGTAGCAAGTTTACGACTTTGTGAGTGAGTTGCATGACTGCAATGAACCTAAATTTTACGACAGAGAAAAACTATGCAATGGCCAATGCCTTCAGTACGGTATCGACTCAAAACGATAACAGTAATGAATACTCACCTAAAAATAGAATTATCATAGCATAAAATAAATAAATAAATAAAAATTATTTCAGACTAGGTCCATAACTTTGTTAGTATTTTGGTGTTAGTAACAATAGCATAGCTCCTTAGATTCATATATTCGCCTGCGGGCGGAGAGTAATAGGTAACTCTCCGTCCGATCAGGACCAGGCCCGTGCCGGACGGCGCGTACGTGTTCCATGCGCGCCTCAAAGAGATGTCAGCATAAGGAAGGGGCCCGCAAGGGCCGAAGCCTGCCAGGGCAGCGGCATTGTCCGAAAGGGTTACCGCTACCCCGGAACACAAAGGGCTAAGGAAGGAACACGGGTGGGTTTTAGTCAGTAAGAGTCTGACACTCCCTTCTGCTCCACCCAGAGCGGGAGGGGTCATTGAATGATTTCCCATCCACAAAAAAAAAAAAGCCTACCCAGTATTTCTTGTTTTTTATTTGCGGCTTTTCTTTTATTCTTCCAAAGCGATTAATATTAATTCACAATAAGTATTCAGGAATTGGAGAGCCCACTTTACAGAATCGTAAACAAAAACAACCGCTGTGGCCGACCCGTTACTGGTTGTCTATTTAGTAACCACTTTTTAGGCGTGAATATAAGTATGTATGACGACTTTTTCTGATCTGGCATTCTTATACTCTAGCATTTCTGCCGGCCGCGGAGCGTGTCTCGTGCGTGCCTGCCCGCCATTGCGCACGTAAACAATGTGATTTAGATCTGGAAATACGTGAAACAGCAAATAATTCGAAATTATGAAGCGATGAGTAATAAAACATTGAATAATGTGCGCAATCCAAGAAATAGCAATGTAGCAGAATAGTGTGAGAGTAGAAAAAGTATTCTTATTCTCAGACTAACTACCAGTTAGCCTGAATTTCTTTTATTTTCTTAAATAACTAAATGCAATATTTCTCCAGAATTATTGGTCTCCTCTTTTGGGTAGCTTTGGTTTAAGGTATTTTTGCAATAATTGTAAGGGCCTGCTTACAATGCTCAATTCTGCCGTGCTAAGCTCAAAAGCGGTATCTTAATAAAAATCGTAAAGTTGATTTTTATGGTATCGGAAGCTTAAAGAAATACGCATCCAATGAGCTAAGCCAAATAGCGGTATCTTAAAAAAATAAACAAAAAGTTTTCCCTATCTCAGTTTTACCTCAAATCATTAAGAGATTATGAGCAAAACTTCAATTTTCTCAAAACTAGCTTTTCCTGAGATACCGCTTTTGCATTTAGCACGACAGAATTGTAAGGGCCTGCTTACAGTTCTCTATTATTTCCACCAGAAACGTAAGCTTCAGGGACCGAAAACCTGTATAAATTACGGTACCGGTATCGAAGAATTTCGGTTACCTCTACGATTAAGGTAACCGCTATCTGGGTAACCCCAAGAAGAAAAAATATGTTACCTTTATTTAGGTTACCGTTTTAATACCGGTTACCTAAAAATGACCTTGACTACGAGAAAGAAACAGAATATCGCAATGCCGACAATTTGTTGGCATTAGAAAATACACCTACTAGGGAGATCGTCGTGCGTGCTGTACCTGTACTGTTTATATTTATTTAGTTCGCCTTTTTGAGGAGTATTTGATTTAAAGTAAAAAAAGAAAATGAACAAAGGTAATTAAGATAATATTACATTGTAAATTGGTAAAATACCATTTGTTTATCTTTTTTTCTCATCATTATAGATGGGCAATCCACCGTGTTTAAACCAAGGTAAACACCCAGAAAATTGGGTGCTTAGGTACTTGATTTGACGAAATTACATTAGCGATGTTAAAAAATATATGTGATTTTGATTCATCTTACATCATTTTAGACAATATTAGTGGAATCAGGGAGGGTAAAATTAATTGGTATGAGATAAAAACGAAGTTTGAAAAATCACATTTTCTATTATTGAATAGCTTGTGTGGTCACAAGTCTGCAAAGGGATTACTTAGCATTGAAGACTCGAGCATTAGCGTGTTAGTTGTCATTTTCTTCATTTGTAAGTTGATTTAATTGATACCCCTTCATCACAATCATCATCATTTCAGCCGAAAGCCGTCCACTGCTGGACATAGGCCTTCCTCAAGCACCTCCACTTCGACTGGTTCTGTGCTTCTCGCATTCAACGTGTTCCTGCGGCCTTCACAAAGTCGCCAGTCTACCCTGTGGGAGGCCTTCCAACGCTACTTCTTCCGGTACGCGGTCGCCACTCCCGAACCTTTAGGCCCCATCGGCCATCTGTTCTGCGAGCGATTTGTCCTGCCCACTGCCACTTAGGTTTGGCAATTCTTCGGGCTATGTCGGTTACTTTGGTGCTCCTGCAGATCTCTTCATTTCTAATTAGATCACGCAGGGAAACTCCAAGCATAGCCCTCTCCATTTCCCTTTGGGTGACATTTAGCCTTTTACGTTTCCGTGTCGTAGGCCATTACTGGCAAGTTGCCAGTGGCAACACGCACTGGTCAAAGACTTTCGTCTTGAGACACAGCCGTATGTGGGACGAGAAGATATTGCGTAGCTTCCCGAACGCTGCCCAGCCGAGTCGGATTCGACGATTGACCTCTTTTTCGAAGTTCGACCTACCCAACAGGACAGTTGGTCCTAGGTAAACATATTCGTTCACGATTTCGAGTGTAGCGTCTCCGATCTTCATGAGAGTGGGCGTTACATGGGCATTTGACATGACCTTCGTTTTGTCCATGTTCATTTTAAAACCCACTCTTTCAGAGGCTCTACTGAGGTCATCGATCATTGTACTGAGGTCCTCCATAGATAGTCTCAGCCATGACTACGATATGGTCGGCAAACCGAAGGTGAGTTATTTACTCGCCATTGATGTTAATGCCAGCCCCTTTCTAGTCCAGAACCTTGAAGGCATCCTCCAGTACAGCGCTGAACAGTTTCGGAGAGATAACATCTCCCTGTCTCTCTCAGAAGGATAGATTTCGAGGTCTGGTCCTGGAGTCGGACTGACATAGTGGCATTTTCGTACAGACACTTCAGCACCTCGATGTACTGATAGTCGATCTGGGTCCGTTGAAGAGACTGCAGTACAGCCCATGTCTCGATCGAATCAAAGGCTGTCTCGTAGTCCACAAACGCTAAGCAGAGAAGCAGGTTATACTTTTCGGTCTTCCGTATAACCAGTCGTTGCGTATGTATGTGGTCTACGGTGCTAAACATTTTACGGAATCCGGCTTATTCGGGACGCTGGAAGTCGCGAAACCTGCGCGCGAGACGGTTCGTGATGACCCTTGAAAACAGCTTGTAGATATGGCTCGGAAGTAAGATGGGCCTATAATTCTTAAGAAGGGCATTGTCATCTTTCTTAAAGAAAAGTATCACCACCTCTCTTCCATGCCAGTGGTGTTTCACCCTCGAGTATGACTGAACCACGCAGCTTCTGAAGGGCCTTAAGCACGGGTTTTCCGACGGCCTTTAGGAGTTCGGCCGTAATTCCATCATCACTCGACGACTTGTTATTTTTGAGCTGCTTCAGAGCCATCCTAATCTCATACAGGCTGACGTCCGGGATGTCTTCGGTATAGTGTCGGGTAAGTCTAGCTCTCGGGTCGTTTGCCAGATTCGTAACGGGGTTACTTGTTGACGTGTATAACTGTCCTTAGAACCTTTCGATTTCTCTTCAACAGCTGAGTTTTGGCAGATACGATCCTCCCATTATCGGTATTCAGTTTCGTAAGCTGACTCTGCCCTATAGTCAGATGTCTAGCAAAGACCTTGGAGCCTTTATTCTGCTCTATCGCGTCCTTAATAAGGTTTGTATTAAAGCGGCGAAGGTCGCTTTTCAAGTACTTAGAGATCCATCTATTGAGCTGCTGGTACAGACGCCAGCACATCAAGCTACCCGAAACTGTCAAATTTTTCCAATCAACCTTGAACCTTATACTATAACGATAAAGTTGAAAATCTATTAAAGAAATTTGACAGATTGTAGCAGCTTGACGTGCTGGTGCTGGCGTCTGTACTTGAGCGTATCATCTGAAGACTGCAGAATCATCTCGCGCCTCTCCTTCATGAGCTGTAAAGTAGGATCAGAGAGCCTCTTTTTTTATTCGTACGACGGGTCTTGAAGATCTTAGACCCGACCGTGGACAGTTTCTACGAACCCATCGTTATACTTGTCCACAAAGCTCCCTAGGCACTCGAAACGATTCTGAAGTTCAAGCTGAAAGTTCTCGGTGTTTTAGACTTGGATCGGTGCTGAGCGGAGTGTAGACTTTATCAGTCGAGATCTTTCCAACTTGATGTGCCTCTTACCATGCGGTGATCACGTCCGGTTTTCACCGCGTTGGTCACAGAGACATCATTGAATACTTCTTCGTCGAAATAATGACGTCAATCTCATTTTTAGTTGCATCATCCAGGCTCTGCCAGGTCCACTTTCTGTGCTCACGTTTTCTGAAGAAGGAATTTGTCATAAAGAGACCTTCCTTTTCCATAAAACTGGCCAGGAGATGGCCCCGGGGGTTCCGGCGTCCAACTCCAAATTGCCCCACTCGGAGCTCATCATCGTTTCGTTTGCACAGTTTCGCGTAAAAGTCCCCCATGAGAACGGTGAAGTGAGTTTTAGAGCCATGCATGGCTCTATAAATATTCTCATACATGGTCTCCAGCTCATGGTCGGGGCGTGAACCTGTACGACCTTCAGCGCATATTCTGAGTACTAGGCACGCCACCCTGGTCGACACACTGTCGATCTTCACCACGTTGCTCAGAAGGGACTTATGGACGATAAGCCCAACACCACCTTGGGACTGCTGGTCGCCCTCCCGGAAATAGAGCAAGTTTCCAAAGATAAAGATAAAGATAAAGATAATTTTATTTGTCAAACATGCGTATACATGCAAATTAAGCATGCAGGATGTCACCATATTAATATTTCGTACAAACATGTTTCACCGTAAGGCGTACAAATTTATAGTGCTTACAAAAAAATTAATTAAAAAAGTTAAAAGTTAGTTAAAAGTTATAACAGTAAAATAAAAAAAAATAAAATAAGTCAGTAAAATAAATGAATCATAAAATGTCACAAAACTGAACTACTAATAAAATAAAATAAAATAAAATAAAATTAAAAAAAAAAAATGTCAAAACGTGTCATTAAAAAAATCATTTGTATTATAATAACACTTATCTGTTAATAAATCTCTAATCTTTTTTTTAAACAAATTTACCGGCAGTGCTTTATATGACTGTGGTATTTTATTATAAATTTTAGGAGCCATACAGAAAACGCTTTTTCCCATTAATGCAGTCTTTGATTTATGCGAACACAGTTGATTATTGTCACGTCTGTTACGGGGGAAGGTGTCAGCTAATCGTGGAAATAGACATTGATTTACCCTAACAAATACCGCAACCTCAAAAATATACAGAGATGGTAGAGTTAATAATTTGTGTTGTTTAAATAATGGCATACAGCTGTCGGTTGACTTCAAATTGAACATAGCACGAATGCATCTCTTTTGGGCCTTAAATGCAATTGCTTTATCCGTGGAATTCCCCCAGAATAAAATACCATAGCGCAATAACGATGCTACTAGACCATGATAAGCTGTTACTAAGGCGTCTGTGTTTACTTCTGGGGCCAGTTTATATAGTGCGTACGCAGAGGAGCTCAGCCGTTTACTTAAGTATTCGATGTGTGCCTTCCAGTTCAATTTAGCGTCAATAATAATTCCTAGAAATTTTGTTGTGTCGACTTTATTAAGTACAGTGTCCATGTAAATTGCGTTAGGGTCACATATAGGTTGGGTCCTTTGCCTAAAATGCATAATAGTTGTCTTATCTAGATTTATTTTTAGGTTGTTCCTGTTTAACCATGATATTATTGATGTCAAAGATTCATTTATGTCACTTTCATATATGTCCTTATTTTTACATGCTATAGTCATCGTGCTGTCGTCGGCAAAGAGAGTCATGGGGTGGTCAACAGCCCTAGGCAGGTCATTGATATATATTATGAATAATAAAGATCCGAGTACGCTGCCTTGAGGAACACCGTACGTAGGTGTACGTTCGCTTGATACATAAATTTCCTCTTTTTTTGTCTTAACATTAATTCTATCAATTTCTGTGTATTGTTTTCTATTAGTAAGGTATGACTGAATAAGGTTTAGTATGTTTCCCCTTATGCCGTAAGCTTCTAATTTCTGCAGCAAGATGCTATGGTCAACATAGTCGAAAGCTTGTGTCATATCGCAGTATATAGCACACACCGCGATTCTCCTGTCCATATTCGTCATAACGGTATATAAAAAGTCATAAATGGCCATACTGGTTGACATTTTTTGTCTAAACCCCTTTTGCTCTTCACTAAATATATTTTTCTTTTCAAAGTATAAGTACAGTTCTTTATAAACGTATTTTTCAAAAATTTTGGACATTATAGGAATTAAGGCAATTGGTCTATAGTTAGCCATGTTTTCCCTATTGTTTTTTTTAAATAATGGTTTCACTCTTGAAACTTTAAGGGCATCCGGATATACACCTGAGCTGATGCACAGATTTATTAGATAGCTTAAGTGGGTACAAATGGTTTCAGAAACATACTTTACAACCTTAGTAGAAATACCATCATAACCTGTACTATTTGTAGTTTTTAAAGATTTAATTATGTTTAATATGTCTACAGGTATACTGGGTGCTACAAATATTGAGTCTTTCTGTTTTATAATATTATTTGTCACTTTGCTTCCCGAACCTTGACTTGGTTGAATTTTATCTACGAAAAAATTGTTAAACGCGTTAGCTATTTCTAGAGGGTCATTTACTATTTTGTCATTGACATTTATATAGCTAATGGATTCTTTAGGTAAACGCGGTTTCAATTTATTGATTATGTTCCAAGTCATTTTTGATTTATTTGTTGCAGTTTTAATTGAATAATTGTTTTGAGCGTGTCGAGTCAATCTCATAATTTTTTAAAACCTTTTTGTGTAATTCGTAAAAATGTTTTTATTCGTCTTATTTGGTTTTAATCTGTAATGCCAGAGCAATTGACGTTTCCTTTTGCTGCATAATTTAATACCATGTGAGATCCATTTTGACTTTTTAATTACATTTATTGTTGTCAGCTTATATGGAAAACAAAGGTCATAAAATAGTTTAAAGTTGTCAATAAATATGTCAAAAGCGATATTTGGATCTTCAGTTTCATATATTTCCGAAAACGTCAAACGTTTTAAGCAGTCCCTAAATTTAACCATATTCTCAACGCTAAAGTCCCGTCGTTTTCTTCGCCAATATTTTAACATAAAAGTTTTTTTCACCGGGCATTTTATTATTTGCGCTGTGTGGTCTGACAGCGCAAATTCAATAACATCCGTTTTACATTTAGCTCTAAAATTATGTGCTAAATTGTCAATACAAGTTTGGCTATGAATTCTGGTTGGTTGCTTTAAAGCTAACTTAAGATTGAAATTTAATAACAGACATTCGAAATCCAGCACAACCTTATCTTTCTTCAATAAATCAATGTTAAAATCTCCCGCCATTATAATATACTCATACTTTTTTTTACATATTTTTCCAAATTTGAGGATTATCGAGTCCTCCCCCTCTCTTCGGACTTCAGATAACCCCACTATACTCCATCGTAACCTGCTCAATTCTTTCTCGAGTTCGGTGATCACCTCGTTGGCATCGGTCCGGAGTGTACGCGTGTTGTATGTTGCCAGGTCCAGTTTTCGGTGATTGTGGTAGCCAAATCTCTTCCAGGGGTTCTTAGCACCCTTTCCCTTACCGTGGCCTTGGCCGCTACCGTAGCCAAGAGTAGGCGGGCCGCTGGGTACTAGGGGCCAAGTGTTTTTGTGCTTCTCATTCTCGGGAGGGTTTTCCATAATCGCCACGGTTGGCAGGCGGGTTGGTGATCTTTCTCCGGTACCTACGTCCCTTAGTCGTCTTTTACGACACCCACAGGAAGTAGGGTGTTGCTATTCTTTAAGTCCGGCCCCACGCACCACACAATACTGATACACCTTAGCTTCCTGTAAATACTTTAAGATTTGTTCATAACATTTGGTGCGCACATGGCTTAATATACTTACTTAAGTTCCTTCACTACAAATTTTCCGAATAGCTTATTTCTTTTGTCTTCTCCCTCTCCATAAAAAGCACATTTTGAACAATTCTTCTTAACTGCAATATCTTTTCTTTCCTTCTTTTTATACCCGTGGGGACAGAAAGGCTTGACTTTAGTATAGTGCCGCAGAAGTTGCGGGCCAAAAAGGGTCAAAGCTGGTAGGGCTTGAGTCCTCGATTATAACGCTACCACTCTTATTACAAGGTAATTCATATTTTTCGAGAAATTAATAAAAATTGTTTCTAACCTCATTCAGATAAAAAGGGAAAACGAAACGTTATTATGGGCGATTGACAACCAAATCTGTACAGTTTGTCCAGTATATTGTCTGAACGTAAAAAAAAAAACTACGCCACTTGCGTCATGTCACTATATGTCCCAAAACCGAATCGGGGCACCCCGACTCCACGTAGTCTTTTAGCTGTTACCCCTAGAGTGTTTATAAAAAACCGGAGGCGCGGAGGGAGAGCAGCTCACCTACGCAGCTTCGGCTTGCTGGACCAGCCTCAGCCGCTACGGCTCGCACGGGTGCCTATGCTTTGTTACATAAGAGCGAAGGGGCTGCACTTCCCGTAGCGCCGAAGACGTTGCAGAAACAACTTTGTTTTGACAACAAGTGTTTTGAGGTTAAGTTACAATAATCAATTTTTCTTAAGAATGGTGCTTTACCTTTTCATGGGAATGGTACCAGGGGAAAGGGGGCAACGCCCCACTTCCTCCCTCCTACTCCCTACCCCCTTCTCGTGCCCTTTTAAGCAATTTTTGAGTGTTGAGGGTAGGTTACAAAAGATCGTTTTTCTCGGAAACGTTGAGTTACCTTTTCATGGGAGTGATGCCAGGTGGGAGGGGTCAATCCCCCCTCCCTCCCCCTCAAGTACCAACTTCCCCCTCCTGCGGCACTATTCTAAAGTTATACCGACAGAAATAATAGATGGGGAACTTGGTCTGGGTAGCTTTCTTGGTGACGGTAAATCATCTGAACATTGTGTCTCACTATCTAAATTTTTTTTCTGCCGGCTCCGAGAGCAAAGTCTGTTCTTTTTCTCTCTTACGATTACTTAATAAAAAAATAATTAGATGGGCTATAATACCTATCTACGTAATATTTATTTATTTATTATTATTGTTTTACCATTTATGTAAGCACACCATATATACAGATAAAAAAAAACACACACAGAAAAATAGTTACAAAGGTGACGCTTATTTCATAAGAAATCTCTTCCAGCGAACTTGCAATAGGACAATAAATAGAAAGATGTAGACAGCGTGTGAAAGAGTAAAGGAGACAAAAAAATTGGTTGTCTGTAAAGTCGGTTTAAGGACGATAGTTTTACGTGATAACGTCATCGTCTCAAAGAAACATTGATGAATAAATGTGTCACAAGCCAACGCTTGGGCCCGTAGACAGACTTGGGCCGATCGTGCCTCTCTATTGCTTGTTCCGCGCTCTCGCTTGCACGATCAGGCTCAGGCGGAACGTGACACTTTTTCGTGCGTGCAGCCGGTGTTCATCGATTTATAAGACGTTATCACGTCAAAAAAATTCATAAAATCGTAAACAATCCACTTAATAAAAATAAATAAATCTTATGAGATTAAATTTACATTCAAATAAACATACATACATACTTCTAAAATAAATATCACTAGAATGTTAATATGCAATCAAAATAATAAATACATACACAACCATGATGAAGTGGAAAGATACGAGTTCTTTTACTCTTTTTTTGAAATCTGCAATCTATAGGTACCAACTCATCATAGAAATCAACTCGGTAGTTTTGACACATACACAGGCGATGCGCGCCCTTTAACTAATGTCGGTGGCACGTGTATGATAGAGGTAATTTTTATTTCGGTAACCGGTATGAATACCGGTTGTATTCAATAGTGGTAACCACCTGTAAAATACCGGTAAATCAATAAAGGTTGTAACCGAAAAATACCGGTATTGATCGTACCGGTTTCGGTCCCTGGTAAGCTTTACACAAAATCTGGTATCAACTTACGGCAAAATAGCCACACCACAATCGCAAATACTTATATTGAGTGTGCAATCCCAACAATAACTTACGTCCCACCTAACCGGGACGGTGCAGCGGTGAACTTTCACGACGGACATAGGGCAGGGATCGAAACTGATCGCATTCTCATGACCCTATCACTGTAGATCTTGCCGGCCGCCGCGGTTCTCTGCTACCCTGGTACCACGGGGGCTTATTAATCGACGACCTTTGGCCCTATGGCACTGCTTGCACTTTATTTCATTATCGGGACCGATATTACCGATTTATTGCATGGAGGTGGATAAATAGTGGGATTGCCGTTCATTGATTTGTTGCTATTGACTTCAATGTACCTAACATTGGTGACTGAACAATATCTACTGCAAGCTTGCCATATTGGGAAATATCGATAGGTATATTTAAATAATTAATCAAATTGAATGACCGAATATCCTCTAAAGTTAAAAGTTTCGCAAGAAGCTGGCAGTATCATCACATCGGTAATATTGAAATGCCTATGGCATTAAGTCCGCCTCTGATCTGAACATTTATGTGCTTGAAGTATTAAATAAATAAATATGTTCTCATTGTTTGTTTTATTTCTTTTTTAGTATATCCATGTATATTTATTTGTGCTTATATTTATGTGTAATTAGGTTTAGATTACATTTACAGTTTTACGTATCTTTATTTTTAAAATATTTATTTTATTCCTCAATTTTCATGGTTACACCTACCTCTGTTTGTCTCTGCATCACCCAAAGGTTGACTGGTAGAAAATACCTATGGCATTAAGTCCGCCTCTGTACATTTCTGTGCTTGAAGTATTAAATAAATAAATAAATGACGAATAAGTTTTGCCAAATAAGTTTGCTAATGGTATCGGCTCGAGGCAATCTTCGACTCTTCATAAATTAATGATATACGCATACAGCCTGGTAATGCAGTGAGTGAAGCATCTAAATGTATGTTCATATAAACTAAATGATTTATCACTTCGTTAGCTGCACGCTTGCTTCTTCAAACTAATTAATTTATGAGAGAAAAAGTAACCACCGTGTCTAATTAAATAAAACACCTTCGGACCGGATGGTTTTCCTGTCAATTAAAAATGATGGAAAGAAAACAAAAACAAAAGTTCCTTGAATATGGCTAACGGTGATAGATAATACGATGCCAAATAAAATATGAGAGAACTAGATTTTTTTAGCCAAGTCGGTAGATATTAAGAGGTAATTCAATTATTTCAGATATTTTTGAACAAAAAGAGCATTGCAGCAGCAGATAGTTGGCAATGAAGTAATTACTATGTGCGGCCTGCAATCTGTTGGTGGAAGAATGCAAGCCGGCGCAGGGAACCGGCTTTTGGATGGCCAGATACATGTGTTATACCTACACAACGTGAGCAAAAGATAAATAATATCGGTGCGATTGTGCGGGACCACCCAGCCGCTAGCCGCTATTACAAACTTACATTTGAAGTTGGAGAATTGACCGTATATCGATGTATGGGAGAACTCATTTTTCAACTAAGTACAATGTTAATATTCTTGTTGGGATAAATTCATCCTAATACGGAACCCTCACTTTTGGTCACACTTGGTCGGTTTTTTTTGTACATCTGCAGTTTTGATACTTTGTTCTTTAGGGACAATCGGTGCTGCAATAAATCAGCAGATCTCAGAGCTCTAGTAGCTCTACAGACTGATATGAGTTCAGTATTTTCTGTTAAACTTCAATCAGTTACGCTGACTTCGAACAATATTTATCGTCCATACGACAACAATAGAGCTCTTTGTACTGTAGCGAAGATCAAGATTACGCTCACATCACGGCCTCGATATTCTATGTTGTCATTGAAATTATTTAATTGAAAATCGATTCGATCATGATCGGCATCGATCTAGTGTAGGGCGCGACTAGTGAGGGACCTAGATGCTCCAGTGATGCATACTCTCAGCGCAGCTGATTACCTATTATCTTATTTAATTAAGCATCAAGTAGGGTCCCCACTTCCTTCGAGGTTCGATCGAGAGCAAGGACGGACAGATTAATTGAGTACTGATAGTGACAGCCATGGAGGAAGGAAAAGTCCACATAGGTATAAGATCTGGGTTGTCTAACGTTTGCGGATGATAACAGCAGTCGCTCCGAAAAACAGAGAAACTGAAATTGACGACAAGTGGATATCAGCACAGCGGATTGAAGTATGTGTTTTCAGTCAAGCGATGGACGGCTACAAAAGAACATAGAATGAAGAGACAGTCAAATGACAACCCTACTTCACATCATCACATGACATTTAAATCTCAAATCTACAAAAAATATGGCTCGTATGAAATCTACAGTAACTAATTAATTACTGCAAAAAATATAATCTGTTGAATGAAATTGTTGGCCGTTTTAAAATGCAACGAAACTAGTAGTTGTCCAACCATTTTTTGCATACTACAAATGTAAAAGTTGTTTTTATTCAGGAATGCCAGATATTTGTGTAAACGACTTGTCGGATTGTTATCGGTACAATTAATAATTAACTGCGATAAAGTTTTATTTCAATAGTTCAATTCGGCGAGCGCGGCGGTACGACTCATGTAACCGGTCCTCATGAATGCATAGGAGGTTTTTCGTCCGTAATTAGCGTGATAATAATCGAAGCTGACAGCGTCTTGCAAAATAAATAAATTAGTGATAAATAACAACGTCGTCGCAGACGCAGCAAGGTCGCACGTACTTGTAAGTTGTAGCTACAGAATTAAATGCCATATAGGCCAGATAATGACAGGACACACACCGAGATGATGAGCAGCAGTTATTAACTACGACATTCAGACTATTCATTCATTTAAACTTACGGCGACTGTTCACGGTCACATACACAAGTAAATAAACTTGCGGCGACTATTTACGGTCGTATACACAAGTAAATAAAATTGCGGCGACTGTTCACGGTCATATATACACAAGTAAATAAACTTGCGGCGACTATTCACGGTCATATATATACAAGTAAATAAACTTGCGGTGACTGTTCACGGTCATATATACACAAGTAAATAAACTTGCAGTGACTGTTCACGGTCATATATACACAAGTAAATAAACTTGCGGCGACTGTTCACGGTCATATATTCACAAGTAAATAAACTTGCAGTAACTGTTCACGGTCATATATTCACAAGTAAATAAACTTGCGGCGACTGTTCACGGTCATATATATACAAGTAAATAAACTTGCAGTGACTGTTCACGGTCATATATACACAAGTAAATAAACTTGCAGTGACTGTTCACGGTCATATATACACAAGTAAATAAACTTGCGGCGACTGATCACGGTCATATATATACAAGTAAATAAACTTACGGCGACTGTTTTTTTAAAACGAACGAACAAAATTACTAAGTGTAGGATAACAACACAACAACGGTTGTCTTATACTTAGTGATTTAGAATTTTCCTTATTTTCAAAATTCAAAATTTGACCTTTTTGGTGGTTTGGCTAACTTGACCAAAGTGAACTTAACCTTCCATAAATAATGCTTTATAAAGCTTATTCTATAAATGCCCTATTCATTTCGCTTGCAACCTCACTCACTGGAAAACAAGCAAAAATGTAGGCAGAAAACTGAATATGTATGGGCAATTAGAATTTAAATGAAAAGCTGCGTCCCACTCGTTAGCTTAGCCGCAGAATACGTCGTTTTGATGCCGCACTGAGTGCTCCTATATTACAGGACAGATTTGCATTTTATCAATGCATGAGCAAATATCACTGTACATTGAACACAATCTTTCTACATCTAAGTGTAAGAATTTTCCAACACGTTAAATTCGTAAGTTTTTATCCCACGCTAGAGGACAATTCAATAAATAAATTCATGAATCAATAAGATTCATATCGCGACTTTATAGTCTAATGAAAAATACACTTAGTTAGGTAATATAGACTTATCTAGTATGCGCATCAATATGGTGAGAAAAATAGAATTAAATCCGTCGCCGTCGTCTCGATTTTGTGACCAGGATCACACATCAAGACGACTTATTAAATCGAATCTGTAATGCATTTAACCTTAATTATTAATTTTCGCATTCCAATAACGGTATCGTAAGGATGTCAATGCTGGTGACCAATCGTGCCGGCGATGTACACTGCGCCCGCGCCGATTAACGGGCCGCCAACGGAACTTCGATATTGCAATAATATAACTCCATAATTTATAAGGTGTTACTTTGCATGCCGTAATAATTGAAGGCAGGGGATTACGCGTGGCACTGAACTTCAGGGGCGTGTGTAAACCTCAGTGGGGGATATAATAAAAGTAACGCGTAAAGTTTAACTGAGAACCTGATAACAATATGAAAAGATATGCACATGAAAATGTAGAAATCATGCATTTTCACAATTTTCAAACGATTTTAAATTATTTATAATGCTGACAAGAAAAATGGACAGTTTGCGGGTAGGGCAAGCAAACAAGCAAATCCCTTGTTAGCAACAATACATAACAGCTCAAAGATACCAAATCGCTTAATCCATTGACTTACACCAAACGCAAAATAGTATTTAAATATTCATAACAACGCGTCTAGGCAGCGGCAGTTGACTGTAGATATGAGCAGACACCCTAAACAGCCTAATATTACATTAGCATTTTATGCATGCCCGGTACTCTGTCCACTTTTACTGTAATTGCGTAAATGGCTACCTGCATAATTTGATTAAACTTGTATCCTAGAAATTCAAGTCGTTTTAGTAACGATAGCAATTACTCAACTACGCATAACTTTATATTAGCTGAACTTTCATTTAAATTATGATTACTTACGACTGCCAGTAATTGAATCCCATAGGTTTACTAAATACATTAATTAGCTTATGGCCCCGATTCTGTTGTTGACAAACTAAATTAAATTTAAGTTCAGTGCATCTTGTTCTTTCTATTTCATTAAGAAAAGGACAGAAGATAAATATTAGTTTAGTCCTGTCCATGTACCATAGACAAGTTTAGACGGGATTAAAAAATTGGCTACTAAAAATACGTCAACTTACGTCGGGCGCTGCCTAATTTGACAGGACTAAACTAATATTTATCTTCTGTCTTTTTTTTTAATGAAATAGAAAGAAAAAGATGCACTGAACTTAAATTTAGTTTACTTTGTGAAGAACAGAAACGGGGCCAATGTATTTAGTATAAAACCTAAGCCCTCTGGTCGACTAACCGCGTGACCAGAGGCTTGCCCTCTATCTTGGCCAAAGAATCAGCATCGCCATACAACGTGGCAATGCTGACAGTCTTTTAGGTACTGTTCCTGTTGACAGCGATGCGGACGAATTTTTGATGCCCTATGATTCTTTTTTTAGGGTTCCGTTTGTCAAAAGGAAGAACTCTTATAAGATCACTTCGTTATACGTCTGTCTGTCCGTCTGTCAAGACCCTGTTTCTCAGGAACGTGTGAAGTTATCGAGTTCAAATTAATATCAAATACTCAGGGTTGGAATCCTTTGAAGCAGTTACAAACTTATACTTCTAAGTCAACGCAATCAAAAGATAATGGCATTGTTCCGTTTATATCGCGTATTTTGACACTCGCAAGGGAATCAAAACCTATAGGGCACTTCCGTTGACCTAGTATCATGAAACTTGGAAAGAACCAATGTCATGTAGCACAAGTCGTAAAGGAAAAAATCCGAAAACCGTGAAGTAGTTACATACCTAAAAATTTGTACGGAACCCTCGGTGCGCGAGACCGACTAGCACTTGATCGGTTTTTTCATATACATGTATATAATTTATTATTTTGAGTCTGTTAGCATGAATTAGCAACAAGATTCTTCTGCAGACACAAAATCCACGACTTTTTTGAGACAGAGACTTGGCAGAAGCTTTTGATTGTGTTGATCACGAATATCACGATCCATTTTATGTTTAAGTTACAACCCTATAGCAGGCACTGGCGAGCTTTCGATCTTGTTATCCTGGCGATCAAAGATAATATGCCCAGGTCAATCAGAACTGATTAATAACTTCTTAGAAGGGTTGTGTGCCACAGGGTTCAACCCTGGGTTCAGCAATGAAAACGAATTAATTACAACAACAGGCAACCACACCTGATAGGTGATGGTCTAAATGATGAGGCATTCATATGTTACAACACAGTTATGTGGTCATGTGTCGCCAGCCATTACATCGACCCGCGACGTCACCCACCCGAGACGTGGCCGATCATGCGTTGCACTAATTACTATTTACTAATCACTTGCCTTACTTATGTTACGGTATCGCTCATTCATGCCCTACATTCGTGACGCTTTTTGTATAAAACCATCCGTCATCGCTTGCACGGACAATTCATGAGTTCAATGAAGCATAAAACAATGTGCGAATCGATACATTTTTCGATAATTTTTTTTTCTTACGTGCTAATGTAGATGCTGTCTCTGGGATATAAAGTTCATATTGCTGTAATAGTGTTAGATGTAATAGTGATGATCTTCTGGCAGAAAAGTAATTGAGAAGACGTGTATGTGATCGTAATGGCTGTCTCGTGCGTGCCATGTTGGTTTAAGACACAATAATCTGCTATAATGCCATTATTACGGACATTATCGTAAATTATATCGTTAGTACGTAGGGTAAGAGTTTTCCCAAATAGATGATAATGCTATAACATAATGGATGTTGTCAGAAAGTCTTAGTTCTCATTTGAGGGGGACCACCCGACTTGCCTGCCATTTACAAAGTAACGTAAGAAATACACGGGGATTGGCAGTAGTGGCGTCCGTCTGACGAACCCATCCATAAGGGGCACGATGTTTTATAGCCATCATGGTGATAACAATCAAGGAAAATCTGCAGGAAATAATACATTACTTGAACGAACGAATACCTACTTAAATGCATTAGCCAGCCTCGCCTTACCGTATAATGCACAGGATTTCAGCAGTTAACCAACCAATTGCAATATGAAAATGTCTGCTTTGAATAACCAGGACTACAAGAACCAGCGGAGTTAAGTCACAAAGCAAATAAAGCAATGCACCAAATTCAGAATAATAAAAGAATTTAAAAAGAAGCTCTCCTTTGAATCTAATCTGGAGGCACGGTAGTGAGTCAGACACAGAGCGCAAGGGTTCTACCTTCCTTTTTTTCGAAGCGCTTCGTCGTTTTTTTTAACCCTCAGAGCTTTGGTTTGGATTATACCATATAAACTAAATTTTCGGTATATGATGTCAATAGAGGATTTATTAAACACTAGCTTTTGCCCGCGACTTCGTTCGCGTGGGTTTCGTACTTTCCTCAAATAAATTTAACACCCTCTCCACCTCCCCCTGAAAGGTATTCCGAAAATTATTGATTACGATCTTTATACTTATTTTATATAAAGAAATAAGTATTCGGGCCAATATTTTAGTTAAACTACCTAAGATGTTTCAAATAAACTATCCTCCCTTTTCATCACGACAGGGCTTGTTTTTGCATTTGGTACGTTTCCATTTTTATGATATAAAGATTATTTATAAGTACCTACCCATTTTCGTGTTAATGGAAGTTGGAGTTTATACTCCTTGAACTTTATTACCCTTTTCTACCCCGGTAGGAGTAGAATAAGTAAAACCCTAAAACTCACACTTTTTTATTTTAAGTAAGTAAGTAGTAAACCCCTAAAAGTGACAATCTTTATTATTTACTGAGGCAAATGTTGAAAAGTTTCAAGTTTCCTAACCAAAGGAATAAGACCACATTTTCACCTTCACAGTTTTTATCCCCCTAGGGGCGAAATATTGAAAACATGTATGGGACGTTTCCATATCTTGATTCAAAGATTATTTATACCAATTTCCCATTGAATCAAGCCACGCAATAAAATACTCCTCTGTGAAATGGACTACCCCCGTTCACCCCGTTAGGGTTAGATTTTCGAAAAACACAGTCACACTTTTTTATTTATTTTGGTCTTAAGTATACATACTGAGTTCCAAGTTTATATTATTGGACCGCGCGATAAAATTCTTCCATACAAACTGACACCCTCAATCTCCCTATAGAGCAGAAAAACATGGGCACGCCACGATAGTGGCGGTAAGACCCCTCTTTGAGGAGTGGCTAGAGAGGCGCCACGGCGCCCTCACCTACCGCCTGACGCAGGTCCTCACCGGACACGGGTGTTTCGGGAGGTTCCTGCACATCATCGGGCGGGAGGAAACGCCCGGGTGTCACCACTGCGAGGGTCGCCCGCAGGACACGGAGCATACGGTGGCGGTATGCCCCAATTGGGCGGAGCACCGCCGTGTTCTCGCAGAGGCGATCGGCGGCGGCGGCGACCTCTCGCGCCCGGCCCTGGTTCAAGCCATGGTCCGGGGCGAGAGGGAGTGGGAGGCAGTCACCTCCTTCTGCGAAGCAGTCATGCTAGCGAAGGAGGTGGCGGGACGGTTGAGGGAAAGGGCCTCACGTCCCAGCCGCCGCGGGAGACGCTCCGGGCGTCGGGAGCCGCGAGACGACTCCCGGCCACCGTAGGCGCGGGCCTGCAGGCGGAGAGTAATGGGTAACTCTCCGTCCGATCAGGACCAGGCCCGTGCCGGACGGCGCGTACGTGTTCCACGCGCGCCTCAAAGAGATGTCAGCATAAAAGGAAGGGGCCCGAAAGGGCCGAAGCCTGCCGGGGCAGCGGGATTGTCCGAAAGGGTTACCGCTACCCCGGAACACAAAGGGCTAAGGAAGGAACACGGGTGGGTTTTAGTCAGTAAGAGTCTGACACTCCCTTCTGCTCCACCCAGAGCGGGAGGGGTCATTCGATGATTTCCCATCCTGAAAAAAAAAAAAAAAAAAGAGCAGAAAAACATAAAATGACAAACTATAATTTACTTAGATAAGTATTTGTGCCAAGTTTGAAGCTTAAATTTATCCATACCATTTTTTTGGAGTAAATCAAGCTACGCACTATAATACCGGCCTTAAAAATCGAATTACCACTTTTTTACCCGTCAGGGATCTACTTTCGAAAGACCCATTTCTTATTACTTAGACAAATATTCCTTCCAAGTTTCAAGTTTATTAACCAAATGAATAAGATTTTTCGTATAAAGTTTTTCCCCACTTTTCACCCCACACAGGAGGAATTTTGAAAAAATGTTTGGGATGTGTTCATAACTTGACTCAAAGATTATTTCCAACAATTTTCGAGTTAATCAAGCCACGCAGTAAAATGGAAAATGAACTACTCCTTTTCACCCCGTCAGAGGTAGATTTTCGCAAAACCCTGATACATGTTATTCTTTACTTTTGGTCTTAAGTATAAATACTGAGTTTCGACTTAATCGGACCGCACGTTAAAATTCTTCCATACAAATGTTGACACACCCTAATCGCCCTTTAGGGGGTAGTTTAGAAAAGGAAAAAATGCCAAAATTCAGAATTTACTTAGATAAGTATTCATGCCAAGTTTCAAGTATATTAACCAAATGAATAAGATTTTTCATATAAGCTATATCCCCACTTTTCACCCCCACAGGGGTGGAATTTTGAAAAATCGTTTGGAATGTGTTCATTACTTGACTCACAGATTATTTATACCAATTTTCGAGTTAATTAAGCCAAGCAGTAAAAGCGCTGTAAAATTAACTACCCCTTTTCTCCCCGTTAGGGGTAGATTTTCTAAAAACCCTGATACACGTAATTCTTTATTTTTGGTATGAAGTATAAATACTGAATTTTGAGTTAATCGGACAGCGCGTTAAAATTCTTCCACACTTATTTTGAAACCCCCCAATCCCCTGTTAGGGGGTAGTTTAGAAAAACAACAAATGCCAAACTTAATGATTTACTTAGATAAGTATTCGTGCCAAGTTTCAAGTTTATTAACCCAAGGAATAAGATTTTTCATATAAGCTGTATCCCCACTTTTCACTCCCACAGGGGTGGAATTTTGAAAAATCGTTTGGAATGTGTTCATTACTTGACTCACAGATTATTTATACCAATTTTTGAGTTAATTAAGCTAGGCAGTAAAATTTGCCCTGTAAAATTAACTACCCCTTTTCTCCCCGTTAGGGGTAGATTTTCGAAAAACCCTGATACACGTAATTCTTTATTTTTGGTACTAAGTATAAATACTGAGTTTTGAGTTAATCGGACCGTGCATTAAAATTCTTCCATACAAATTTTGACACCCCCTCATCCCCCTTTAGAAGGTAGTTTAGAAAAACAAAAAAGACCAATTTTCATAATTTACTTAGGTAAGTATTCATGCCAAGTTTCAAGTTTATTAACTCAAGGAATAAGATTTTCCATACAAACTTTCATCCCCCCTTTAACTCCCTTAGGGGTTGAATTTCGAAAATTCCTTCCTTATTCCTCGTCTACATTATAAAAGGAACCTCTGTGCAAAATTTCAGCTATCTAGGTCCAGGGGTTTGGGCTGGGCGTTGATGAGTCAGTCAATCAGTCAGTCAGTCAGTCAGTCAGTCAGTCAGTCAGGACTTGTCTTTTTATATATATAGATATAAGTTTAAATTGCATAGCTCTTATACATTAGATTTTATTGATATCTAAAAAACCCCAATTTCGTCACTGACTCACTGATGATCATCAAAATGCTTAGAGTACTTTTTGAAGTCCTTTAGAAGTGAAATTTGGTATGTAAGCTAGTATTAGTACACAAACAATAAAAACATTCTAAAACTTGGAACTTTTGCCACCCAACCCCTTAAACTAGGGGATGGAAGATTGTATGAGACTTCCACAAAATTTGATGCTAGAGGTCTAAAAATTGATATAAATCGCGATATGATCGCAAAAAGTGGTGAAATCCCGCCAAAAATAGAACCTTTGTACGCTCTTGAAACGAGGAATACAAATCCCACCTAATACATTTTCATGTAAAATTTTGCCAAGAAGAGACCATAATATGGTTCGCACTGTCAAAATCTTATCAATCTTATCATGTAGAGCGAAGCTTCTAACTCTAAACGCCCTAACTTCGCCAACTCTACATCTTAGTCACAATATGTGGCTTGGCCGTTTCGCTACCGTCACATGGGTGTAAGATGAAAAATTTATTCACTGTTCATTGCTTTTCTGTTATGTAACAATAGTTATTGTAGTAACGAAACGGCCACGCCTCATATTTTGACTAAGGTGTAGAGTTTGTGAAGTTAAGTTAGAGCTTGTAGAGTTAGGGCGTGTAGGGTTAGAAGCTTGGGTCTACGTGAGATCTGATAACATTTTGACAGTGCGAGTCATATGGTCTCGTCTTGGCAACATTTTACATAAAAATGTATTTGGTGGGATTTGTATTCCTCTTTTCAAGAGCGCACAAAGGTTCTATCTGATATGAATTGATAGTTAGAAACAGGATTGCGCCACCTAGGAGTGAGTGTCGTCGTAAATCTGCGCGTCTGTCTTCGCAGGTATGTGTCTGCTCGTGACTCGCCTGCCATGTAGGCGGCGTGAAGTGTCCACCCATCGCGCAATACTCTTTGAGGCTTGATAGACCTCCACGTTATACGTGCGGCCCTAGTAGAACCGAAACATTCACTAGGCCAGAATAAATCGATCAAAAAGCAAAATTCAGTAGAATTATGGTTCCGGAGAAAACATGAAAAGAGTTTTAAAAGAATTGAGAAGCACCCAATAAGAATTACATTTATAGGTAAACGGATTACAGCGCTCAAAAGCGCAGAAATAGATTTATGTTCCATCCAAGTTGCACTGTAAACAAATTTCATAAAAAATAATTTATTACTTCTGCCTTGGTAGACCGAGGAATTCTAAAATGAAATATATTTTAACATAACCAAAACGAAAAAAAAGTAAGTAAAAATATTCACAAATATTTTATTAGTAAACGCCTATAAACTCTTAATCTGCTACGGTAGTAAAAAAAAAAATAGATATGCTTCATAAACAGCATGCTTATTTACGTTGTTTCCATATCCACCTACATCGAAGCGTGAATTTGTCATGGAAGTAGTAAAGTTAAGCTACTAATTATCAGCACATCTTATAACGTTGTCCGGTGACTCCCACGCGGCGCGGGCGCAGACCCTCGTCGGCAACTACACAAAAACACGCGCGATCATATATGGAAGCGATGATACAATCACTTGTCGTACAAATTGTGCTTTATTATTACGATTCCTTGGCCCTGTATACTATGAATATATTTCAAGAATTTGGAGTGGACTTAATCGTATTTTGATTTGAATTTATTGATATCACCTTTATTCATTTGCAAAACAATATTTTGAACTCATACAATCACCTCTGTTAATATTTGATTAGAATAACGAATGGCGAGAATAGATGTAGTCTAGTTTATGGCGTGCTTCTAAATATAGAACTTAATAATATGTAACATACAACGTACCCTCGATTCAGAACTTGTTGGTTAACTTGAATCGCGCAACGAGAGCACATGTAATGATGAGGTAGATGGTAACATCCGCTGACCCTAAAGTAGTCATTCAGTTTGCAGAAACATTCATCGCAGCATTCTCATTCATTTAAAAATGTATGTTTGACCAATTTTGATTTGCAACATTTTTTTTTGGAAACTCACATGGCATTTACAAGTCGGAGAAACTCGTAAAATTGCAATTTTTCACGGCGCTCGCTCCGAATTATATAACTTATACAACGTAATTGTTCACTGCAGACCAACAAACCGCGGGTTTATCTAAACAGTTTATGATTCGCGTCAGTTTCTCTACAAAATGTAGTGTGACTTACCTATTGTCTTATTGATCCAATCGGCCAGGTCCTCCTGCAGTGGGAACAGCTGTCTCGCCTGCGAGTACAGTATCTTCTCTCTGTAGAAGTCCTCGTCTTCGGAGCACGGCGTCTGCGCCGCCAACGCACAGTCCGCGCGCTCAAAGCTGCTGCTCATCTTTCTATTCACTACGATGTCTCCATGACCGATATGGCGTTCCTCTTCTTCCTTCCCCCCTTCGAACGAGCTCCGGATGTACTCGAAAGCATTGGTTCTCTCAAAGGCATTAAAAATTCTATCAAAGTTGCCGCTCAACGGCCTGTCGAAGCTCTTGGGCTCCACGGAGGTCGGCGAGGTGACCGGCCCCCACGACGTGCGGCTCCCAATGGCAGTCGGACCGCACCGGTAATATGCCATTGTCAAGGCTTCGCTGCAACAAGGACAATACAACAGTGAACATCGATTCAATTTCAGATAAGACGCAGCCAATGCATCTACTTTGAACTGCGAGTAATGAATGACAAGTGAACATGAACACATTCAGTTTTAGCGATGGATATTATTCTTAACGAGGGTTTTGATGAGCGTCATTCCGCCGCATAAACGGCCTTTTCAACAAATATGAACTAGGTATTAAAAGAAGTTTAAAGAGGACGTTTGGAAACCTATTTTCTGCACGAGACTAATTTGCATGTCTGACGAGGGCTGTGTTCGGTAAAAACTAACTAATGATGAGACGAAGGTCGCCGGAGCCGGCGCTCTGACAGACGGTAATTAAGACACAAAGTGATCGCTGACACAGAGATATGATCACTGACAGCTGGTAATTTACCGACAGGTTTAGGTGAATTCGCTACAGAAACAACAATGATTTTGTTTTGATTGGACGCGCCCACTTCACCCGGAAATTCGCATTAATCATTTAGAATAGCTACATAGTATGTAGCAAGTTTATCATCTCATATGTAGTACATACAAGATGATAAACTTGGATTCGTAAAGAAAATAGTACCTAGTCATAATTGCTTGGTATCACCGGTTTATTAACAAAGGAGTACTGTTGAATGTTTATTTTCGTTGTTGCACTGAATCACAACCACGTTCAAAAGTAAACCTTCTTCTTCATGGGAATTCTAATTTTAAGACTTAGAGTCCTCAGGACCATAGCCGCTCAACTTTCAATTGTATTTCATTAGCCACAGTGAGTTGAGCTAGTAGTGATGGCGCCTAAGTTTGGTAGATCGTCGGCAAAAAGACAAAAGCTCGGAGTCGCGGGTAGATCACACGGTGTATGCTCCCCATATATGTGCCGGTCGTGCTGCGCGTACCAAGGTACGTGACGCGAATCCCTACACAACGATATTTGGTATTGTTTCAGTTTGGGCCATGATTCCGCCGCTACTTACTACACTAAACAATGAATACCATTTGGTCACTATTTTAGCGACTTCTAAAACAGAAATCCACCACCAAGGATTGCCTAAACAGTTTGGAACATGTCACCGGAATTTATAAAGCCTAAAGGGAAAGGGCTTACAAGCTGTGACATAGATTCCAATGATCATACCTCATACAACATAACATTTCGCAATAACTATAAATTATTCCTTCCGTTCCAATTTGCACGGTAAAGTACAATACGTGTCATATGTAGCATGCGTTACTTATGAAAGGAAGTCTACACGAATGGGAAAATTAACAGAAAAATAACACACAAACATGTACCATTTTTATAGAAAACTCATGATCTGTGAAAATGACTTCATGTAGGTAGTTGACCGAATTAGAGGTTCGTGTTGCTCGTGTGCACCTAGGTGTGTGTCGTGGTGCGCGGCTTCTATTGTGCGCCGTGGTTCTTGTATACGTGACCACGTCCTGGGAGCGCGGAGTGGACATGTACTCACTCCATGAGCTGTTGTCCACAATATGAACAAAATACAGCAGCAGTGGATCGAGGTAGAAGATCTGATACTGAGCATTAATAATAGTGGATTAAAAGGTAAATTATCCTTGTGAAATGCTGAAATTACCTAAGTACATGAGCTTTTATGTGAAGAAGCCAGTTAAACCGAATCGATGTTCCAGCCCTAACACGCAAGAACAAAATAACATTGCCAATAATAGTTTAAACTTATTCAAATTACGTTTTCCCATGAAATTATAATATTTTCCCCATGACAGTTAGTTTATGTGAATGGGAGCAGTTGGACGAGCCGGCACGCGCCTATCCGGGCCGTCCCAACGGCGGTGCGACACGGAAGCCACGGGAAAATCGATTCCGACGAATTGGGACAATATTTTGCATGCCATTACTTAATTTCTATTTCAAATGGTACCCTTTTCCAAAAACTTAGAGTGCAATTTTCTTTGTTTCCTCTTTTGATGGAAGATAACACGCGAGGCCGGGTGCAGGTGACTTGCGGATTTCTTCGGGAAAACGTGGTTGTATAACGAAAAGTTTCGTCGGAGTACACTCTTATATTATTTAAAAATGCAGGGGAAGTATCGATTCATACCACTCTGTACTATGTAGGCCGTTTTATTCACATGAATATGTACGTACCTTAATAAAACTTGAAAACTGAATACATTATGAAAATAAACTTTCATGCTTTGTTTCATCAATACAGTCGAGAACATCACAAAAAGTCTTTTAGTTTTTACGACTTTGCCCTTTTGAAGCAACAATATTTAATGTAAAGGTCTGCTCACACTACGTTGTCAACAGATCACGAAATGACCGCGAGCAGCAGCAGTGAGCCTAGCATCAATCAACATAAAGTGGTCGGACCTATGTTGTGTTGCCCACGCACACCGAGCCTACGATGTAGGGCTTATAGGGCTGCCCGAACTGAAGAATACAATTTTTCAAATCAATCATATTCTTTTCAATGTGCCCAATATTAAAATGTGGTTGTTATCAACTCCAACGGTTAACATAAGAGGTCCACCGTCCATGAAAGAATCTTCATGTTGCTTCACAAAATGTGGTCCTATGTTTGTCGGTCTGGCTTCTTCACTTTCAGCTAAAAGCCATAGACTATAATTAATGTCCGATTGAGTCCCTGCATAATATATCTCCAGCTATGCAGCTGTCAGCCCTACACCGTATAGGTCAAGTTGAGCGGGCCGGTCGCGTCGTTCAAGAAAATCGTCCATTTACGCAAATTACACACAGACTCGAAGGTCTCCACTCCCGGCAGCTTTTTCATTACGACGCTCTTGAGCCCGTTTACACGATTCATTTGTGTGAAAAATGAACATACATTCACTTGAAGATGGGAAAGGATGAGCAACCTTATAATGACAAAGTTACGGCAATTTGTTGATATCTTATTACTGAACCAAGTTCAGAGAAGTCGTAATGAAAGTTATTGTGTTGAACCGAGAAATTGAAGAGGTCGAGCGAGATAAATTGCACATCATTAGTCTGACAAACAGCTCAGATTCTTAACGACCATATCAACTTTGAAAAGGAACAATCAATCTGATTGAATAATGCGAAGAAGCTTGTCCCTAAGTGACTAGGGCTACAGGAATATTGGAGACATCTCAGTGAGTGGTTGGTCGTCGAGCGGCGGCGGTGCGTTGACTCCTGTGCGCTCCTTAATTGGATAATCACATTCACTCCCGCTCAGAGCCGAGTAACCAATGCAACTCGCACATTGTCCGCATTGCATACATTCTTGCACATCTAAGATTTCAGTGCGATAGTGTCTCTACGTTCAAGTATTTAGCATTAATTTGATAAGCCAGTTGTCTAATCATTGTCATTCATTTCTTCATTTTTAACTGCGTTTTAGAAAAGCACATTTCATTTGTGTCTGTATTTTGCATAAAGTTTTGACAATTTCAGATTTTCTGGTAAAACATCCGTTTCTATTCGAGTCACTTTGCAGTCAAAACAAATTCTGGATCGAGTCAAAAGTGCATTATCGGTAGTGCATTAGTAGTGCATCGCGGTTGCGAGCCGACGGTATCGTGTTACCGCTCCATTGTGAGGGGATCCATATGACTCTGTGCTGATATGGACATAACGGCAATATAGCATAGATTTTGGTGTCTACAGATAGTCCGCTCTTACAAAAGGAATGAGTCTGCATGAGTCATAAAGTTCTTGAAGATAAAAAAGTAAAAATTGTGAAGAACGAAAGAGGCGGACAATAGTAGCTGGTAGCTGGCTTTAATACCCCTTTTTGCAACGATTTGAAAATGAAAAACATGCATGTAGTAAGCAGGTACAAGCCGCTCCGACATTTCTGAAGACTGGTCGTCTGCGATAGGCGCATGAGCTGTCTGCCGCGTGTCGTCGACCCGGGAAGGGACGGCTATCGACGCGGATTCATGTCAAGAGATCGCAGATACTTCAATTGATCCTGTCGCACTTAGAAACCATTGCCAAGGAAAACGGTACTTAAGGTTAATTGTACTGAATTTTGCTGGCTTGGCCCGTTGAATCAGGTTTTCGTATTTGTCTGGGAACTCCTTGGTCTGTTCGAAACAAAGGGCCAGCTCGCGCGAGCACTTTTGTATCAAGAAATGTTAGCACAGTAAAGTCGTCAAACAAAATGTTTTTCGCATTAGGAAGTCGTGTTGGAATATTGGGGTCAATCCTAAAAGGTCGGCTTTACGAAAGGTAAAGTAAATTCACGATTGCTGCGTGATGTAGTAATGTAATTGGTCACCCTTTCAACTACATGTTCACAAGATTACAGGCTAGCAAATCAATATTGTAAACTTATCTCCACTTTGCTAACTAAATTATTCGCTAATGGCCCGAAATAATGATAAAGAGAACGAAATGGTTATAAGTAGTGGAAATGGCAACTTACAATTTTACGAGAAAACTTAATTTTTAACCGAGTTCAAAAAGGAGGAAGTCCTCAACTCCGTCATAAATAGTCGGATTTGCAAAATTATTTTTTGTTCGATAGAGGTTTATTCTGAAAAAATGGTCCCATTTAAATTTCGTAAAGATCTGATGATGAGTTTCGGAGACAGACAACGGAACTCTTCAATAAATGCCAGCAAATCAACCGCGATTGTTGCTGTCGCATATGTAGGTATGCATTGTTTACGCAATGTCACAACATAACATCACGCCTGTGCCCTCTAAAGGGGTACGTACGCAGATGTGTTCAGCATACCATTGACGGTACACCCTCATTTCTGTCAAAGTTGTAATTGGGGTACTTACCTCTAATCTTGCAAGTAAATTCAGGCATAACTTTTTTGTTTATGAATTGATTTAATTAACCGACTTCCAAAAAAGGATGAGGTTCTCCATTCAGTTTAAGTATATATTTTCGGGCATAACGCCGCCATAAAAAAAATAGATTTGAAAAATTCTTTAATGGATAAGGTATGCCTCAGAGGTGGTCTCATCCATATGTTATTAACATTGCTTGGTTTGTTTTTCAGTTAGCTTCAATAACCAATACGATTTTTTTGCACTTAGTTTATATTGATGATGTTTTAAGAGCTTCCTGTCACTGATATTTAATAGCGAGTAGTTTTATATGAATTTGTGTGGGGTAGGTACAGCAAAAAAGTGAAAAATAAAAACTGTTTTACAAAAAAAAAAAATACGACTTCCAAAGAAAAACACTACATAGTGAAAACTAGCTTTTCACACCACCTGCTCGTTAACATCAAATTAATTTTAGAAGTTGGTGTCAATAAACGAAAATGCGGAACCAACGACACTGACTTCCGAAATTAAAGTTATTTTTCACTTTTTAGTGTTCTTTTTTTTTCGAAGTAGGCTGTTTTTTAAATACACTAGGCCGCAAAGAAAGCGGGTCGATTATAAAAAATGCGATAACTTTGAAAATACTTGAGCAATTCTTTTAAAATAAAAACTAAATTAAAATTTATTTAATTACAAAATTTTCTTTGTTTCTGGTGATTGTATGTAAAACTACATATAAGTAAAAACAAAGATTTTAAAATTCGAACAACTTTGAAACCATTTGTTTTACTTTTGTTGCTGTTAGGGCTTGCAAATATTCGGAATTTTCGATATTCGAATATTCTTTTTTTTGTTGGGTATTCTGACTTTTAATTGAGTTTATAAAGATAAAAATAAATCGGGGTCAACAGGGACGGGGGCCTCGGGGATCGAGGTTCCTACTCAGGGAATAACCCATTCTAATTATTCGAATATTGAAAAAAATAATGAGCGTTTTTAATAATCATGTCTATATTTGCCAATATCTTAGATATATTAATAATCTGGTTAGTATGAAAAGAATAAATCAAAATTTTACTGCAACAACCAACCACAATACATCACAGTCTTATAAATCGAGATTTGAGTGTTGTTATAATATCTATAAAGAAATCAAATGAACTAAAAACAAAAAAAATAATAACAAGTAACATCATAAAATTGGCAATGCACTATAGGTATGTCTTATTCTAATGTAATTTTTGGTCGCAGCACTGAATTACAAAAAGAGATATAATCAAACAGATTACCAGAGAGTGGTAAAAACATAATGGCAAAGAGCTATCTCATGAATAACATATTAATCATTATAAGATTAGCAGATCAAGGTACCACATAGTAAAAAATTAATGCGTTTGAAACCCTAACATTTAACTTTGGCTCGGTCTTCAAAGTTTTATTTATTTATTAAAACGCACAAGTAAAAAAAAATGCTGTCAAAGGCGGCCTTAATGCCTGAGGCATTTTGTACCAGTCCTTAGGGTGATGCAGAAAGAAAACATGGTAGGTGCAACATACGGGATAAATAGCTAGGAAATGATTATAAAATACAAGAATAAATACTAATACATAGATAGATACATACATACATATAAACAGAATGAACCGTCAGGAGAAAAATGATCGGTAGAGGAGAAAACGAATCCAGCAAATCAGCGTTGGGATGTGACGGCCAACTTCTTACGGATATGTTCACGTGCCTTCATTTTAAAAGATAACCGACTGGTTGCCGTCCTTATGTTCAGAGGGAGCGCATTCCAAAGAAAAACCGCCTGAACAAAGAAAGAAGAATGAATGGAGCCATTGTTAATGGAACGAAGATTTTGCATGGGCAGGGCTGTACTGGAACTGGGTTTAGGTTTAGGGGGCTTAAGTACATAGCATAGGAAAATAAGGCCGTGACTGGAAAAGCCAGGAGAAACATGTTGACCATATGAGGAAACTAGGGAAGCATTAGAGGTGAGGATCAAGTCAAGCCAAGTATCAACACCTGCTATATTATGATGAGTGGGTTGGAGAGGCAATACATGCAGACTGGCTGACACGATGAGGCGCAGGAGTTTAAGGGATCTAGCCATTTAGACTTTCAAATGGTCTAAAACTCGAAAGGCAGCATCGAAATTCAAGGCTGAGTTACGCTTTACGTTAGAGAACACATGAATTGGACTCTGGATGACTGGTCAAGAGTTAGTTTTCGGACGAGTCGAGGTTCAGGACATACACGCACAATAGGAGGCAAAGAGTCTACAGAAGACCAGGAGAGCGCTATAACCAAGCTTGGATTGAAGAGAAAGTGCCGTACGGCGCAGGCTCCATACTCGTGTGGGCTGGAATTTCTTCCGAAAGCCGCACCGTGCTAGTCGTAATAGAAAATGGCACTTTAATTGCATAAAGATACGTGAATGAAATCTTAAATGAGTATGTTGGCCCATTTTTTGTAAACATGGGCGAGAACGCCATATTTACGCAAGATAACGCTCGTCCCCATACAGCAGTTTGTCTACCATGAAGATGGCGCTATTACACGTATGGAGTGGACACCATCTTGACCACCAGTTGAACACCATCGAGCATGCCTGGAACGAACTGGCACGACGTGTACGCCAGCGAAATTCCCCTCCAATCACGCTTCCTGAACTGAAAGAAGCACTGGTAGAGGAATGGGAGATAATTCCTCAGCATCGGCTCAGTAATCCTGTGGAAAGCATGCCAAGCCAGTATGTATAACACCTGTGTTAACAGCTCGTGGTAGCAATACAAAATACTAAAATGTGTGAAAATTGCAATATACAAATTATACATAGCACATTTTTCGAGATCGGTCGAAAATTTATACTTACTTTTATTTAATTTTTACTTACTTTTATTCAAAATAAACTTTATAATCTTGAACTTTCATGACATTGATTTTAGGCACCATAAAATTGTCTATAATACAGTTTTTATTTTCATAAAGCTAGATCCAATATTTTGGAAGTTATTAAGGTTTATGTTACCGACCCGCTTTCTTTGCGGCCCAGTGTAGATTGACTGAAGAAATTGATTGATGTAAAAACTAAGTATACCTAAGTATACCAATTATTGCTTTTTATTCTTTTTTATACATTTTATTAAATTGCTCACAAATACCAGGACACCATGATCTGACCGATGGCGTTTTAATGGAAAAACGTGCGGAAACCAAATCAATTTCACAATGTTCAAGTATTGGTGTCAGAGTTACCGCATCTTAGCGGTATGCCGCGTAGACGCAGTACCGCACTCGGTTTCTAGGCGCCTTTACCGCAAGACACATATACTCGCTTTCGACAGGCGAGGTCGGTTAACTCTAAGATTTACTCACAGTTCTCGAGTTTGGAATCATGTGTTATGAATATGATGAAATGAAATACAATACGTCCTATGTAAAGTTTACATTTCCATATTTCTCACATTCTAAATGAATCTCAAGATTCACAAGTCATTAGGAGAAGAAATAGCTTGTTTTCTTTCTTTAGTTTCAAAATATCTATTTTCATGTCTGTAGACCAATTCACCACATCGCAGGATGTTCAAATCATTCACGCGTATGAGCGTGACTGACTCGGGCACCATTTTCACCCAATCCGAGTGGCTCTCTCTCGAACGCTCAAATTCCGCACATTTGCAGGTATTGCGGTGAAGCGAGTGGCCGAGCGATCCACAGAATAGATAAAAGTATCTGTTCTGTGAAGCGATCTATCACGTTCGTCCACTCGACGTTGACGAGGCGGGCGGCGCAGCGCCGGTTACTTCACTGGACAACACTTACACTCATTTGTAAGTCAGTGTCCACGTAGCATTATGGCTAAAAGCGGGACATAGTGGATGTAGCATGTTCTGCGTGTTGCGCACGTGTTTATGGTATTCTACAACTACGGTCGCAGCTCCAGCTCATACACATTTAGTGAAGAACTTCTATATTTGTAATTTTTGGACATAACTCATTTGCAACGCTCGGCAAACTAATAATGATATTGATGAGTATTAAAATGGTCTGAAGGTTGCTCTGGTCCAGCAAGGCTCGACGACTACATTTACTTCCACCTGCATGATGCTCCCATTACTCGACACAGCACAACACACTGCTTCTTTCAACCTCACTAAAATAGAAGCAAAAAGGGCAGTTTCTGGTTACCGTCGCTCGACGCACTTCCACGTAAAAATATAAATTGCATTCACAAACAAACCGTGTGTACATACACGTATTGTAGAGTTTAACACGACGGAATAGGGTTCTTTTTGTTTGCTTGCTTTTTAATAGTTTCAATAGGGCACCGAAGTGGGGGAATGTGGTACAAGTTAAAAGTTACGAGAGTTCTTGAATTTATATGTATGATTCCAAATCCGACTATCGAGAATGATATAATGTTAAGGCTATTCGATCCATTTTATCCTAACTAATATTATAAATGCGAAAGTAAGTTTGTTTGTAACCTTTTCAAGCCTAATCCACTGAACCGATCATCATGAAATTTTGCATATATACGTTGTCAGGGGTACAAAAAAGGACAAAGGAACCCTTTCATAAAAAAATACTGTTCCCGAGGAAAAGAATAATAACTTTCGACAGTCACAATTGCTTTAGGACGCTAGAAGGCACTACATGTCTTTCGAACCATGACTGAAATATGACCCGACTTTCTGAGCAGTATTCTAACAAAAAGTACTAGGATTGCATGAATTCACAATAGTATTTCAATCATTAGCAGTATGATTTTAAGGGGACTACATGACCTAAAGCGCGGTCACTGTTGGACTGCATAGAAAAGAAAGAGAGGCGCGATGACACAACGCTGGTAATTTATTGAAAAATATGAAGCAATTATCTATTTACAAAAAATCTATTGTTTGGACAAAAAAATTAAAACACTAGCGCTTTAATATCGTTGCTTGTACAATAATCTGACAAAAATCAGAATGATTGTAGGTATGTATATTAGTATGGTTGTTATTGTGAAAAGAAATTTTTAGAGGTATCTTCATAATTTTTTTCTATCGTATCAAATTAGCTAGCTGTGTTATGTTTTCAACACACTATCTAGTTATCATATATCCTGAAGAATATCATATATTTTTCTGATTTTGTTTACTGTAGTCGATAATTATATACTTTTAGGCATTAAAAAACTTGCGTTTTTTGCGTTTAGGTCCTGTAGTCCCCTTAATAGGATTTGGATGAAATTTGGTACACAGATAGTTTATTATAACCTGGATTTAACCCATAGGATTCTTTCGATCTCAGTAATACGTTTCCGTGGGATAATTTCCAATCTCAACGCGGGCGAAGCCGCGGGCAAAAATTAGTAAATCAATCAATCAAATCATTCGACACGAGTCTGCAGAAGGTCGACCATTAAATATTAGAATGACATTCATATCTCATCGATTTAATAACAATGCGATACAATATATTGCAACAGTGCAGAACCAGTATTAATTTCATTCACAATACAAAATGTTGCGAAATCTGTTGACCAATCATTAATCAATTTGCAAAGTTTAGATTAACAATTGGATCGAGTACAGTCAGGGAAAATAATTGTTAGGCAAAAGTCAATTTACCGTGTTATAGCCATTTCATACAATGGTCAAATAATGACAGTTGTGATTTTATTGAATAGATATGGACAATTTAGAATGGTTATGAAGTTGCTTGACAATTAATTGCCCTACCTTTTATAATGTGTTCTTGCGGTTCTTTAGTTCTACATCGCCATCTCCTATAAACTTAAGCACTGACTGAAGGGCGTCGCAGCGGAAGCCCCCGCGCCCCGCACCCCGCGCCGCTGTTCTTTATGTGTTCATTGATGAATCGAGTGCACTCGATCAATGGCGCAACGCCGACCGGCCCACGGCCCTCACTCACTGTGGATACTACTCTACGTATGAGCTGTAGAAGAGCCACTTCACACAATGGAGTTAATAGCAATCGGGCAAAGAATACCCTGGAATGGCCTCCTAAGGAGGTCACTCATATGTACAAAGAAAAACAGATATATGTTCTAGCGTAGAACTAAATAATGTAGTAGAACTACCGCTATCCTAATAGAACGATTTGCAACCGTTCGATCAATGACTGACCTCTACTTACAACATGCAATCAGCAGTTCAGTTGTAAGTGTAACCGTTATCTTCACCATAAGCACACAAACATTGTGGTCCTTCTGTACAGTATACACCGCGCCAGTGTGAACGCACCTTTGTGCTGGAGTGTGAGCTTTAGCAACGCATCGTTAGCAATTAGCAGTGTTAGCGATCGACGGATCGACGAGTGCTTGAAGAAAGATCGCTCCATATTCACTGATGATTTATTTATATTCATACTAGCGAGCGGTTTCGACATCTCGAGTCTTGACTAAATATTATAAAACAGACAATTTGAAAGTATTGTTTGAGAACGTTCTGTTTTACCTAATGACTTGCTCAAGGCAATGTAGGTATAATGTACTCATTTACTTAGTAGCGACGACAAAAATAAGGAAGCCAAATTAAAATAAAGACGACCAAACAACTGACTTTTGTCTAAAACAAGGTGAATCGTTCATAAAACTTTCAACCAGAAAAAGTATAAATAGGAGTTCAATCAAATGCAAAAACCACATCACATGGTAAGAAGAGTTTCGAGAGTGTACTAAAGAATTCGTCTCTGGAGTCACAGACTCAAGTAAACACGAGACAGATCTTCAAACGCCCACGCGAACGCAGCTTCAGTCGCATGCGCATCCGTCTCGCCGTTGGCGTCGTGGAGTGCATGGCAATGTTTACGATCCGATGCGTGCGTTGAATTGAACCCCAAAGTTCACGCAGGAACGGTAGTAATCGCTAAATAAAAGAGCAGTAAATACTTGCTTGCACGATAAACTAACTTAACGAAAGATTTCTAATGTTTTGTTTGGTTTAGCTGTAAACTACGTATCCATCGTTTGGGTAGCATCGCTGCTATAGTTAGTGTGGCATTTGATCCATTATGTTTTACCTTTTTTATCTTAACTCATTTTCATGCTGGGTATAATAACGGGCAGTGGCGAAGGATGAATTTATGACAGAGGTAAGCCGGAGCAAGAAAACGATGTCAATATACCGTTTCATTTAAATATTTCAATGATGAATTGACTATAGAGTGGTTGTGTGAATTCTGAATTCTCGAAGGGAAGCCGGCGGGAATCGAGTTGTGTGGTACCTTCACCACTGATAACGGGATCACCTCTCTCATGGGCTTTCGTATTGCATAGCACCAAGTTGCTGTCACCTGTTCATCAAAGCACCACTAGGTACTAGGCGTCCATAACGGAATACCCTTTACGAATCTCCAAGTATAAAGAGTGATGTGTGGCTTTTCGACGGGTCCTAAGGTGGCCATGCCATAGACGCCGGGTCCCACGCCCACTCGAACGACGTGCCACTCATGGTGTATGTAATGTTGTGTGTGGTTGTATGGGACAGATTGGGTCGACGGTAATTAGTGTGTAGGACACGTTTGGTAATAAGTGTTACAACAAATTAAGTAGAATTGTTGTTGTACGTTCATTGCGTGTTAAATGTTGTATGGAGTTGGCAAGTTGTATTATCGATTCAATTTGTGCACATTAAATATAAAATCGCATACGCATCATACGAGTAGTAAGGAGCTGTTTGATGGATGACCAGGGTTTGTATGTCTTATTTTAATAAAGCTTTACTAATAGTTAACTTTTAACGTTATTCCTGCTGACACATTAATTAGGCTTTTCCTCAACTCTCCCTGGAATTAGTTTAAATGATTTGTTTACTTTGTTGGACAGCTAACGACTAACAACTTAGTCTGTCCGGGGGTTGTGTAAACAAGTTGATATGTTTGTCAGTGCCCACACGACGTGCTTACTAAGTGTCGGTAATGAGGGAAATGGTCCACTGACAGACATTACCATACGAACTGCTCTCGAAACACCGAAATACGCTAATTTGGTACAAATACGTGATATACTCTTTCTTGCAATGATGGTGTGTACTTTCGATAGTTATTAACTCTGTCAGAACGCAGAATATTATAACTACCGTTATTAAGGACAATGAATGGGCAGTATGTACTTTGTTATGCAAATATGAGCGCTCCTAAATTAAATGGCTTTGAATGCGGATATACCGACTATAGTTGTAGAGAAAAAGTTACCATGGATTAAAGATTTACATAACAGTCTTTGCAATCCCCAAAGAGGTAAGCAGTCGCCGCCAGTTCTTTACTTCTATCATCCAACTGTTCTACGGTTACCCAGTGGCTTCAGTCGCAATCATAATAGACTCTATTAAAGCAAAAAGCATTAAGTTACCAATCTCCTTGTTTTGTTTTCTAAAATATGGAAACCTGTTTCATCCAGGACGAGCTGATCTTGTGACGAGCAGCCATTATTTTTAACCGATTCATAAATTGAGCTAGCTGCGTACATTTTTACTCGAGTACACTCACAGTGGAGGGTAACATCAGTTCACAGATCATCGAGCACCGCCGGTTTTGTACAATCAGTGGCTGGTCGAGTGATTTTGGTGTTGAAAGTAAACGCAATAGCTCATACCGTTCCTGGTCTTCTGGTAACTGTACCAGGATGTGGTCCGACTGGAGTACTAGTTTTTTTCTACTATATTATTTGCTGGTAAGTGTGATAAAGTCAACTTATACTTATCATTGACTTCAGAGCAAATACACCCAATTAAGCAATGTCATTCCCTCCCTTATTAAATCCCAAAGCCCACATTTCCATTAGACCATTTCACAGAGCCTCCTTATTAGTTCTGTCTGAGTGACAAAAGTGAATGTGTCACCTTTGACTAGTCTTGTACGCCTGGTACGGTCTGCTACCTGCATGTTAAGCCGCTAACCTATTGGCCTCGCCGTTTATTACCCGACGCGGCTATTGTTTTGCGAGTTAATGCTATTAAAATGGAGATTCTGTGCTGCAAACCTACTCTTGATGGAAACTATGGTTTGCGGTGAGGCGACGTAACATTACCTACTCATGCGTATCATTCGGGGCATTGCATACGATGCATGTTGGACTCATATTAAGGTCCTTTTGAATTTAGTTTCACCGTACTTTTTCTTCAAGAACGATTCTGATCCAAGCAAAGTTTATTTCTGTAAGTAATGGACCCCCTGGAAGACATATGTGCGGCCAGATGTCCGACGTAGGACTATATTTAGAAACAATTGGTCTATTAATTAAACACATGCGTTTTGTTCCACCAGGTACGCAGCACGTCGTACGACACTTTCAACACATGTTTTTTTCTTATTGTCGCCATTTTTTGTATGTTATTGGTCGAGGAATAATTAAGCTGTTTTTCGACCTTGTTACTAAGTATATGAATCAGGGCCACATACCAGATAGCTAGACTTATCAAATATTAATCCTCTTATACATGCATGGACGTGTCAGTCAGTCAAATGCAACGCAATGCAATCACAAAATGTAAACAATGTTAATGGTGATTTAATGATTATGCCCGAAACCACAGATATTGTTCTTCAAGCCAAATATCAACTAAGTTATTCCATCCGTATCAAAAGCATGGGCTGACTGCCACCAGCCCCCGCATCTAAAAATACTGATTAGAATTGGATAGCCAGATTAGCCAGTGACTCCTTCTTTGAGGTTTTGATTTTGTAAATGTGAGGACTTTGTAGGCCCTGTAGATTTTAGATCTGTAGACCATTTTTTATTTTATCAAGTACCTGGTACTTGTTGACAGACCTACGCTGTCCTCCCATACCTACTGTAATTAGAAAATATTGTAAAAGCCAATTATTTTTAAAAGAGTAACCGTGGAGTTTCTTGCCGGTTCTTCTCCATAAGAAACGCTTCTGACGTTTCATAAGTGGCCTTGTAGGCTTATGTGAAATAAAATATTTTGATTTTGATATCATAGTCCTATATCAGTAAACACGCGGAGTAATCAATGTTGTTGAGCTGATTGTATAACTGCACCATAGTGCAGCAAGCTCTAACTCAGACAAATGACTGTTTTATTGGCCATTCATGATTAAGATCATCGCGAAACTGGAGCGCTACATGGGCGGTGCTAATTAGAACATATTGTTCACTAATTGATGTGGGAGCACCCTGTCCTCCTAGTCGTTTGATGAAAACATTGTCAATCATAACATAGAACATGAGAATCTTGGCACGATCAATTCAAACGTGGAAAATGCCTGTAGTTCAAATAGAACGATCTTGTTAGTAGTTGATAGAACAATTTTCTAGCCTTTTATGATAATTGAATAAGAGCAAGTACCGCTTATAAAGACATGACCACTTAACCAGCAGTATTTATTGCATTGAAATTAGCTAATTGAATTTAATGCTTACAAACGGTACCGCTCTTGAACTATAAAATACCGTCATAAATATTTGCCGTACAAGGCAGCGACGCGCGCGCATTGATCCATAACGACTCGTTTCGATACATCGCAAATGAAATGCATTTATAGTAAACTCAGCCTTCCCCACGGCCACGCTCAAATTAAATATTTAATCTTGGATATATTGTCTAAATTAATCGGTTTATATTTTTAATCACTTGTCTAAATTTAAATTAAATCTCGCCTTGTAACATAAATGGTAATCAGCGGATTGTAATGCAATTAGCGATGAATAAATTGACATCAATATTGGTGTGTTTACTGCGTGCAGTCACATAGATTAGATAAGGTTCAGTAAGATTAAGTTTAAGATTGTAATTGGGCAATAACTGTAGGCTGAATGTAATTAGTTATTCGAGTAAGTTAGCATGGGACATGGGCCTCCCCAACCATTGCCCTAACTACCTTCTATGTCAGAGTTGGATTAGACTCCTTCAACGCAACCGAGTATTATCCGTCTGGTTGGCGTCTCCTAGTCTAGAGAACTTGTTCTGTGAAATGTTAGCTATTCGCTAGACCTCATTATCATGTTTTTTGGATTCTTATTGTTTCAAGGTATAAATAATGAAATCATTTTGCATTAAAACAGTGTAATTAATCATCACGAAAAGTCACTAAGTACCTACATTTACTTGCAACATCGTCCACAAATCAGTCTTGTCCAGCTCGAAAGCCGTGGATGTTTGCAACACTTTTTCACGGCTCTAATTGTTAAGAAAGCACGTAACGTGTGGCATTATCTGCGATATCGGCTGTCCACTGTCCATCCACGTCCACTCTCTACTGCTGAGAGAGGGTGTTTTCTAATAGCTGTGACTCTGTGACGATACACCGGACAGAATTGGAAACGAGACAGATTTCGCGCTAAACGTCGCAAATAGGCATATGTTATGTTATAGGCGTTATAGCACAGTGGGTATTTATGTCCCGGCTAATAGGCGGGTCCGGGCCGCTTGCATGTGCTCTCGCGGTTTCTTGTCACAGCTTCACTTTTCTCGAGTAAGTCATAAATTAGGCTTTTCACTAATGTTGTTTTGTTGCCATGGATGGTGCTTAGATTTCTTATGCGAAGTTTGGAAATGCGAAATTTTCGTGACACAGAGTTCAAACATAATAAAGTTGGCACCATCACACCGTGTAAGAAATACCCAACTATTACAGGGATTCCATTAAAGGAAGGCGGAAAGCTTTGAGCGTTACAAAATCCGAAGGGAAATTTTCGGAACTATCAACATTTTCGCTAGAAAAGAATGTTAATTTTAATTAAAAATCTATTCAATAACAGTCGTTTCAGGGGCACCTCGCAGATGAGCGGTGCGCGGTATGATGCGTGTGCGCCGAGAAAGTGCAGCAGTAATTAAATTGGGCTGCCACGTAGCCGCAGCACACTTAGCACGGAAAGCGGAACTGATGATTGCGTCACACACACGCTACAACATCTGCTCACACCGGGTTGCAAACATTGTTTAGGAAACGTTTTTCAATATCATCGCACTGAACTAGGTCACCAGGCATGTAGACTTTGGTGATGTTAATGTGGTTGAGCCAAAATATACACTAATAACTAGAGAAGTAATACGGATATTGCTTATAATTTCTCTGATGGTATCCAGAGTTATATTAAAAACACAATCAACAAAAATTCATCACAGATCGATCAGTTTGATTGAACTAGAATCACTTTTGGAGGACCCTAACGTAAGTATAGTGAATCGAACGTAGACGTGCAGCGTCAGCCCTACAGTATGACCAAGTGAGCAGCTCGTGAGTTCGGTAACAATTAGGGAATAGCGAGCATCGAGCAAGTAGGTCGGCTGGCGACGCTCACTTACCTCGGATTCACTGATCAGCGCTAATTTTGAATGGAAGCAAGCCATAAGTAGCCTTACTTCGTCATTTGTGACTGTAGCCTTCATCTACTGTGGTCCTTTCTTAATAGTGAGATTCCTGATCTCTATGAAAGAATGTAAGACACGAACAGTGGTCCACCTGTGTAAATAGGCCAAGAAAACATTAAAAACAGAGAATTCCGTCATTCCGCGCTAATTAGCCGGTCACGTCACAATCAGGCACTATGACATTATGACATAACATTCGTCTACCCGTCTCCCGGTGATGTAACTCCTGCCACCGGCGCCGGCGTCGCTGACACTTTGATCCCGCTGACAGCCGTGAAGCGGCTTTCAATCAAAACGCGAGTAATGAACCAGAGGCATGAGGTGACCGATTCGCTTCTGTCAACACAATGGAGTCAGGAAGCGAGTCATTGGGAAATTGGCGAGTAATAAAATGTAGGTCAATCAGGGATTGCTTCTCGTTGAGTATGAACTTAAATGCCCGGAGATAAGCAAGATAGCATTAGAAGAAGTTAGCCTAACGAAGCAGCACGTGGATGTAAACGAATAGACTGAAAACGATACTAATGACAAAGCCAAAACAAAAATCTGAGAAGATGAAGACGAAAACATAGAAACAAATATAACTAGATATGAATATTGAACGTTAATAGAAATGACAAGTAATAACAGTTTACGTTTGGCTCGGAAATTAATGAACCGGAACTAAGCTATCAAATAAGGTATGACGACGTTGTATTATTGTTAGGTGCCTTATCGCGACGATTTCCAATCTGAAATAGTACCTTAGGCAAGTACACAGGTAATCACAGCGGCATCGTGAGACGTGCGCGCGCGCGTGCTGTTATAGTTATGAACTATGCAAGTACGTACGATAGATCAAGAAGAACAAAAGGCGTACTCTATACTGACCATAATGTTCCACTACTAGTTCTAGATCGACTGCCTGCATCGCCGGAATCTTATACTATCACTGTAAATCAACATGTAGACCAGGATTTTTTTTTGTAGGAAGAACTTTACAAATTATACGATCAATCCGGCTTTAGCTATAAAATAAAAAAAATAATTTACGTCGTTCTCTGTGAATTCAGAGTAATAAATAGAGGGAGCAGCTTAGAGCAGGAGCAGGGACGACGAATGCAAATGTGCCTCTTTACAAAATCGCTGTTCTGTACTTTTTTATTGTATGGTAAGTGGCAGTAATTCCTCAGTCGGAGTTGGTCTGAGCGTCGCTTGAGCGCCCAAAATGGCGCGGACAGCCATTGCGGCAGCGATAAGCGGATAAACTCAGCATTACCGTATTCAGGGCGCGCGTAGAAAGCTGCCCAATACACTGTCCCATTAGAATAGGACTCTCGACTCTAAAGACAAAGGCTTAGAGTACGGACGAACTATTCGCGTTCATTTCCGTAATAAGATCCAATTCCGCTCCCAATGGGCGCAGTTCGGAGTGCGCTACGTTAGTTACGTAAGCGTCCTTTTTAAGTTTAATTGCAGTAAATGCAGCCGTTTGTCGCAAATAGTGGAAGTTGTCACAGTGTGCAGTGTCCCCGTTCCCACCATGTGGAGCAGCACTGAACCAGGCTGTAGTTTTGTTCGAGTCGCCGGGAAGTGGTAGGCCGCGAAATTCAAATTTTCTTACGTTTTTTGCAATTTGTAGGTCAGTGTCAGCTTGTATCTTGATCAAAATTTGATTCGCGACTATAACAGGCACGTATTTACAGAATTATAATCATAAGAAACATTCATACATCTTTATAAGTGAGATTTGTACCAAAAACACTTTTCCTTAGGAGATTTCTTCTTGTGGTACAAATCTAACTTAGGAAGATGTATTAATGATTCTAATGACTATAATTCTGTGAATAAAGTACCTGTTATAGTCGCGAATCAAATTTTGATCAAGATACAACCTGATACTGACCTGCAAATTGCAAAAAACGTAATAAAATTCGATTTTCGCGGTAATCACTGCGCAATCACCATAAAGGAATGGTTTATGACTTTATAACAGCTATGTATGTTTATAGTTATGTATTTATGTAGTTGGGTGTGAGGTTCCGTTTGTACCATATTTGGAAATAAATCAGTGGTTGAAAGTTAAAATAAATAAATAATCGAAATCAAACTGTATGGAATGGATTTGAGTTTGACCCTTCTTATTTTGTTCTTGACTTATCAATTCCAAATAACTTCACCGAATATGAGTCACGAGCTCACTACTACAGTCCAGATCTACGCTACTATTGTTCTATTGTGAGGTAAATAGTGAACAGCACGATTATCTAACATTATCTCACCGGGCGGCGGCGAGGTCGCATTCCGAGAAGGGCTCTGCTAACCTCGGCTGACCATAGCGAGATAGTACCTAATAGTAAACGACGTAGCGGCCACCGTAGCACGCGCCGCTCATTAGGTAATTGATTACTATTAGACCTTACTTTGTAATAATCATTGTTTCTTTAATAAAAAGGGCTTGTTTGGCTGTTTACTTTGAAGGTGATTGAGGTCTCAGACAAGTAGAACAAGCATTTTAGGAAAGAAATTATCTGGATGGAAGCCATCACGATTTTCAAGTCCCAAAAGAAGGCATGTCATTGTAGTCTATGCATGTTATAAATATCTCATGAATTCTGCTCTCCAATGTACAATTTTAATTTTGTTACAATCACCCCTGATCGAGTCTCGAGAGTGAACGATCAACATTCACACTGCGTTTTTGTAAACACAAGATACTGTGGTTGCTGCAATTCCTTTGCTCAACTGTATTTAACTCCTCTCTCAATTGCCCCATATTCTCCAGTATCTACGCTATTTTCTCCTCAAGTGTGGCAATATAGCTCGGAACCCACTTTCCCGCAGTCGGCAGTGCGTCTAATATCTAATGGCGCGCTTGGGGGAAATCTTCTCAGTCAGATCAACACCTCGCGTGACGAAAACAATTACCTATTTATAACTGTCTGAATTTTATTAATATTGGTGTGTAAGATTTGTGATAATTAATTAAATAGGTACTTACCTATCACTTAAAATATCTGTCTCATCCTAGGTGAACGATCAACGGTGAACTGTAACAAAAAGAAAACATCCGTTAGTCGGTAGGTAATAGGTAATGCGCGTATTTTGCGTACGTATTATGCGTTAGTACTTATTGTTTATTTTAAATGCATAGAAAACACGACAAATAACTATTTAAACACATTCTTAATCCAATGCTTAATTTAATCCTGATTTATTCTTTACAATGCTTTTTAGGAGCACCTCGGATATTGATGATCTATTTTGAATCAGAGCAACCCGTGTTCCGGGGCGGGTGACCCGGCTGGGCCGGGCGCGGCACCGCTACGTAAATCAAACCGGAGCCGCGGCTTTCTCCGGTCAATGCCTGCTGCCTCCAGATATTCACTAATACTAATACCACTACCGATATCGTTTATAATACTGATAAAACTCACGACCGTACTCTGTAGACTGCATCGCAACATGATCGCAGATCGCAGCCGATTTGCATAGTGGTTTGAAAATACCGCGACATATAGAACGATTCCTTCTGTAAGTTACGACGGGTTAGGAGCACCTAATGATAGTTAAGGTTTCTTGGCACCTACACCTAGCATAATTGATTCGACACCTGTTAAGATCATTATAAAACAAATCATTCCATAGCTATGCATTAACGCATCAAATTAGCAGTTTATTTCTAAAGTTCTGACGTCAAGCTGCGAATCCAATGTAATCACATTAATAGTTGTCCAATTGGCCATTTTTATTTGCCCTTGCCATTAAAAATAATGTCACGTTATAGTTACGAGGAAAATGATGAGCTTAAAATATGTACATAATATATTTTATGTTGAAAGACCTTTCCATACTTCCACAGATATCCGTTATCTGCAGTTGGGTAAACCATCAGTCTGCAGACTCTAGACTCTTGTACTGCTACCCTGGTTCATGAGCAGTAATGATGCTCATTTCGAGCAACAAACTCACTTCCTCGTGCGACAATAAGTCTGGCCCGAACGGGAAACATGCAGGATTATGGAAATGTTTATTGCAATCGGAAAACTCGATAACTGTTAGATAACGAGTCGATATCGATTGCATGCTACTACCACTTACGAGAGCTTCCGACCTCATTCGCTGAAGTATATACATATAGATTCAGGGTGTTGATGGGGCTGCCGCGCTGCTGCAGTGCTTCCGGTGTGGTCGCAGAATAAATGGCTATCACGTCTCACGCCATCTTGCGCATCAAGCGCAAGCGATGCGCCTCTATAATGCGCAGGGTATGCGCCAGCACCAACAGCATCCTAGATGCTATAGCAGATGGGTGGGACAGCCCCAAACTTGGATACGCCTACATGCCACCTGCGGCCTTGCGGCGTAATGGTAATTATAGTTTGTGGTGATTCTCTGGAACATGTAAACAAGTACTTACTGACACTAGTTTGTAAGTCATTTGTACCTAGTTACCTACTAAACAAATGTATGGGTCTGAAATTATAGATTTAATTTTTGTTCGTCTCATGACCGTGTCTATTATTTTAGCAATGTTTTTAATGTATTAGAATATTATACAATTTCTGAAAGGAACTTTATTAATGTCACTATTTAACTATCTAAAATGGAGATTTCGTTATTAATTACACAGATTATTTTGATGCTGTGACAGGATATTTATCTGGTTGTTTAAGATTCGTAGTTTAAACTGAATTAAGCAATTTGTTATCATAAATAATGTTATGTAAAGTTTACAATGAGCGGACGCTTTCCCGCTTGAACATAACTTTGTTTGCTCTCCGTCCTTTTTGCAATAAACTATTATGTAAATAATTATTTAGTTAATATTCGTGTGAACAGCTATTCTATATTAGATAATAATGACAAATCAACATAATTTATATGGTGAAAATGCATTTAATGCGGCATTTATTAAATGTACAGTCGATGTCAAAAGAAGAACAAAACTTTTTTTTAATATTTGAGTAAATTTAGAGCGGAAATAATCTTATTTGTAAATAACGAAATGATGCATAACCGTTAAGTAATGGAACTTTTGGAGAATGTTAATAGTAAACAATAGTAAGGAAATAAACGTCCACTTGTCACGCATTTTCACAAAATACTAGATAATTATAAGCTTACCTACTCGATAATTTAAAAGAATTTCCTAAACGCCGAAATTCCCATTACACCAAAGAGCCAATTTTTCAGTCAAAATTCTTTAGTTCAGCTTTCTAACATTTAAACTTTCTTCTCAACACCTGTACGTTACGTACACTCTGTTGTCATTGAAGTTAACAGCGAACAATATGCTATCACAAACACATAAAATAAACTTTAATATGCCATGTTTAAACAATAATTTGCATAGTGATTGGTCGGAAGCAGTGTTGTTAAATGTCGAGTGACCCGGCCGGCGCGCGCGCCGCTAGCAGACAATTAATATCTAAACAAACATGCACCGTGTCCACTGCCGCGCACGATACGAACACTAATGTTTGTTCTGCTTTGAAGAGCCACTCTGTATGCGCGGCAGTTTTTGACGTTTCATTAATGTCAGTTGAATAAATAACTGTAGTTAATTTACCGCAAATGAGTTTTGGAGGTGATAATCCACAGACAGCTTGTATAACAGAAAATAGTTTTCCTGAAATGTTATTGAAAAAGATTGCAAATAAATTAGCTTTGGGTGAGAAGACAACAACTCAAGAAAGCCATCAGCCAAGTATAATAAGAAATACAAATCTAAGAGCTTTCAAGCCTGAATCGCCATGCTTGCGCAGTTTGAGTACGAAACCCTTAAACACAAAATAACACGAGTGCTCGTTCGTCATTTTTCCTCCTATCGCCATTACAAGTAAATGCCAGAAAACAACAGTTTAATCTTACTTTTATTGTAATCCACCGTACAAAAGGCACAGTTATCTAAATCGGTTGTAATGGACACAGGTACAGGCGTTGACAGCAGTGCTCGCCTTGACCGTGACGGCGGCGGCGGCGAGCATCGAAAGTGAAACCGTTGTACAGTCGCGGCCGCTAACACGCACCGCGCTGCTCTGTACCGTTTCACCGGAGCCGAATGGTTTTGTTGTGCTTTACCTATTAAGATAGTGCTGATGCAGTCATGCAGAACTGAAGCGATTTCGCACGAATGGATGGAGGAGCTGTAGGGTAGACCGAAGTTCCACAATACATTGCAGATCGTAAGAAACAAGAAAGTCTTTTAACCACCAGTGCACCACTGCCAATATCATAATTAGATAACACTTGTCCTTTGATCTATTTATATAAAATCTTATACAAGGTGTTTTTTTATATAACCTATAACTCTAGGGATCAAAGAATCAACTGGTATATAAATTATTTATCAGTTATCTTTTTTTTTGTTTTCATTTTTCATACAAAATTATTCAACAAATTCACGATTATTAATGTAAAACACCCTTACGTGAAATATGACGACGTCGCATTTTCTTAGCTTAAAATATAAATGGTTTGAATGAAAATGAATTACAGTTTACTCGTATTTATCAATGAAACTTAATTACATGATTATCTTTGAAACTATGCATTTTTGGGCCACATATTGTAGGACTTTTTGTATTATTTTTACTTATAGAATATAACCCTAGAGTTATGGGATATAAAAAAACACGTTGTGTACCTTCCACACATATAATATTATATAATACAAATACATCAAAATACCTAGTTCTAGCCATGAACCAATGATATTTTTTTAAAGTGGTCTAATAAAATCTTGCAACACAGTTGATGATTAAAGCAGAGTTAAAATATAATAGGAATGCGATTAGCGCTCCTTGCTTCAAATCTCTTGTATATATCGCAACATGCGGTATGGCCCGTGCGCACTCATAGACCACAGTCATAGCTTTTAACGAGTCTCCCCGTGCTAAAATCATGACCAGCAGATTTACATGCGGCGCTAATCGCACACAACTCCAATTAACATGAATCACGCAGTCGTTGAGATAAAATCGAGAGATTCAATTATAATAATAAAAGTTTGGAAGACAAATGAAAAAGAGTATTTAGTTAACATAAGAACAAAAGACACAATTAGCGATCTATGTAATGTAATAAGTTGAAGGAAAGTGCGACCCGGAAGGAAATATGTCTGATCATGTATGCATATGAGGCCACTTCCATCTTAATAGTTGGCACAGTAAGAAGAAATCTAGAAAAGCGAGAAAAGGGGAGACTGGTGTTTTCAACACTGCTGAACATATTGAATCCACTATTTTAAGATTACAGGCACTGGATGTTCATCCTTCTGTTCTCGATAAAAGTGCAACAAGTGGGAATCCAATTTTCCATAAGGCAATAGATATCATAGAGTAGGTATAGTCAGTGAAGGCGATGTAAATGGACTGTATGTATTAGTGGCTGGTGGAATGAAATAAAACTAAAGCTCAGTGTGTTAAAAGGATTTTAGTGAATAAAAATGAATATTAAAACATAAAATTGGAAACATAAACACAAACCTTTGACAGATGCAAGCGAGTAAGAAAGCAATGAGAGAACAAAAGAATATCATTAAAATAAAAACTATAAAAATCTTCTAAAGAGTTCAACACAACCAAGGAGTTTGCAACAGTCAACAGATTGGATATGAATAATTCCCTATCGGGACCAAGTGCAACAAAAGTGTCGTAAGAAATGAAATCGGTACTAATTGGTTGATTCCTACATGCTAATCGAACAAGGCTTGACGTCAAACCAATCTTTCAACGAACTCCACTGGCTGTCTTTTCCGACCACAATTAATAAGCATTTCTCGGTGATATTATGCTTAATTGTTCCATTCCACTTTAGTTATAGTATGCATATGTTAAGCTTAATTCGCGTCAGCCTCACAAGGGGTCTCTCCTCAATTATACTCATTATGATTAATTCTATTATGATTAATTCCAGACAAAGTTACACTATGAGCAACGTCTTCCATTCGATAAGAGTCACATAATGCGTGTCCCGCTTTGTATTCGTGGCCATTGAACGCGAAATGACCATACGATTACCATACGAAGCATATTAATGACGCTCGTTGAATGCAATGTATTTACTACTTACTATTACTTACTACATTGTTGTTCTATAGCAACGACCTCATTTGACATTTGCGTGCAAACAAATAAACAGTTTAGCAGTTGTGTCTACGACTGTACTTTTGTGATACAGCAATATTATTTGTCAAATTGTTGCGTGTTTGACGAATTGTTTTTGTGAGTTTGTTACGTTTGGCAAACAACAAAGTTTGATTGATTTATGATGATGAATCGTTGCAAACAAAATGAATTGAAGTTTCGCATTCAATAATATTTTTTTATGTTTGCACAAAACAGCAGTACGATTCTGTAACCATCTCACCGTGAAAACTTAGGTGAAGTGAAGTGAGCGTGGAGTGAGCTGTCAGTGTAATCCTGATGCTAGGGACTGATACTCTTGACAGCTCATTCCACGCTCACTTCACCTAACTTTTCACGGTGAGATTTTTACAGAATCGATCGGCAGGTTACGAGCCATTATGACAGTTTCATCCACCATTACGTTATACTTTCATTCGAGATGCCTCATCTAACCTGAAAGTTGGACTCGTGCCGCGGCAGACTAGGGTCGCATAAGTATGCAAGTTTCTCGCGTAATTAAACTTCCTATATCATTGTGACAGTATGGAATGATGAAGTATGTGCTAACTTACATAACCGCCAATAAGAAAATTATTGGCGGTTATACTTATATAATCCACATTAATTGACCCTCAAGGTCGACTAGGGAACCATAGAACCGCAAGCTCTTGACATATGTTAAGAAGTTTTCACTTTCCCCGCACGTGTTGTGATGACTTGAATTTTATAAGCATACACTTACCATCATCGATATAATGATCACAATATGCTGCACATAGCACATATTGATATAACATAATATGAGCTGGAGCTTACCGTCACGAGTCATGTTCTCTTGAGAATCAAATATAAAAAGTTATTAGGAGTTGTAAGTACTTGTAGTAATGCCTTGAATCTAAGTAATACTGACTATGTAATTGGATTTTTCTTACGATAATAAAAGAAAGAATGGCAGAAAGAATTTAAGCCATTGCTTCTTAAAATTCAAATTGATAATAAAAAACCTTTTTCCAAAAAAAAATAAAACAACCGCCTTCCAAAAAGACACTACATAGTGAAAAATAACTTTAATTTCGGAAGTCGGTCGGTGTCGTTGGGTTCGCATTTTCGTAGTTTGCCACTTTTCACTTTGTACTGTCTTTTTGGATGTCGGTTGCATTTTTTTTGTACAAAAGATTTTATGATTAACCGACTTCAAAAAGGAGGAGGTTCTTAATTCGTCTATATGTTTTTTTTTTGTATGTTTGTTACGCGATATCTTCGGCAATTGTGAATTGAGTTCAAAAAATATTTTTATAATGTATAGGGTGTGCCTCAGAGGTGGTCCCATATACATTTTATTAACTGTGCGTGGGTAGTTTTTGAGTTAGTTTCAATAATACGTATTTTTGCCACTTAATTTTTATTGATGATGTTATAATGACTTCCTGTCACTGATATTTACATAGCAAGTAGTGTTATACGAATTTTGTGGGCTAATAATTATAATCGTTTATTTGCTTAGACAGTAGGTACATAAAATAAGGTGTTTGCAATGAGTTGTGATCCTGATACCATCTACCTTAAATTAGGCATGCAAATATTTCAGATTTGACTCGAGACAAAAAATAATAAGAATAGTGGAATTAGCTAAATACAACTTAAAAGTGAAAAAAACAAGCGACTTCTAAATAAGATACTAGAAAGTGAAAAATAACTTTAATTTCGGAAGTCAGTGTCGTTGGGTTCGCTTTTTCGTTGTTTGTGTTGTTTTTTTTATCCCTATCCATTAAAAAAACAATTTTTGAAATCGATTTACAATTGGCGGAGACATTGCGTAACAAACACAATTAAAAAAAAAACAACTATCGAATTGAGAACCTTCTCCTTTTTGAAGTCTGTTAAAAAATAAAAAAAAAACAACATTTTATTTGACTTCTCAGGCATACACAGATACTAATTCAGTATTCCTTAAGGAAAATCAATTATCTCAAACTTAGCATTTCGTATGACAAAGAAGGAAAATGTAAGGAAAAACATGAGGAAAGTGATTTTCTAGAAAACCACTTGACACGATATCGTTTTCATTGTATTTATTTATTTATTTATTTATTGCATTCATGTCGTTTATAAGGTCTTGTTACATAATATAGGTTTCGTACATGAACCCTGCTAGGGCACCGCAACATAATATGTATTTATACTATTACTAGCTTTTGCCCGCGACTTCGTCCGCGTGGGTTTCGTACTTTCCTCAAATAAATTTAACATCCTCTCCACCTCCCCCTGAAAGGTATTTCGAAAATTATTGATTACGATCTTTATACTTACTTTATTTAAAGAAATAAGTATTCGGGCCAATATTTTAGTTAAACTACCTAAGATGTTTCAAATAAACTATCCTCCCTTTTCATCACGACAGCTTTTGTTTTTGCATTTGGCACGTTTCCATTTTTATGATATAAAGATTATTTATACCCATTTTCGTGTTAATGGAAGTTGGAGTTTCTACTCCTTAAACTTTATTACCCTTTTCTACCCCGGTAGGAGTAGAATAAGTAAAACCCTAAAACTCATACTTTTTTATTTTAAGTAAGTAAGTAGTAAACCCCTAAAAGTGACAATCTTTATTATTTACTGAGGCAAATGTTGAAAAGTTTCAAATTTCTTAACCAAAGGAATAAGACCACATTTTCACCTTCACAGTTTTTATCCCCATAGGGGCGAAATATTGAAAATATGTATGGGACGTTTCCATATCTTGACTCAAAGATTATTTATACCAATTTCCCATTGACTCAAGCCACGCAATAAAATACTCCTCTGTGATATGGACTACACCCGTTAACCACGTTAGGGTTAGATTTTCGAAAAACCCAGTCACACTTTTTTATTAATTTTGGTCTTAAGTATACATACTGAGTTCCTAGTTTATATTATTGGACCGCGCGATAAAATTCTTCCATAAACTGACACCCTCAATCTCCCTTTAGAACAGAAAAACATAAAATGACAAACTATAATTTACTTAGATAAGTAGGTATTTGTGCCAAGTTTGAAGCTTAAATTTATTCATACCATTTTTTTGGAGTAAATCAAGCTACGCACTATAATACCGGCCTTAAAAATCAAATTACCACTTTTTTACCCGTCAGGGATCTACTTTCGAAAGACCCATTTCTTATTACTTACTTAGACAAATATTCCTTCCAAGTTTCAAGTTTATTAACCAAATGAATAAGATTTTTCGTATAAAGTTTTTCCCCACTTTTCACCCCACACAGGAGGAATTTTGAAAAATGTTTGGGATGTGTTCATAACTTGACTCAAAGATTATTTCCAACAATTTTCGAGTTAATCAAGCCACGCAGTGAAATGGAAAATTAACTACTCCTTTTCACCCCGTCAGAGGTAGATTTTCGCAAAACCCTGATACATGTTATTCTTTACTTTTGGTCTTAAGTATAAATACTGAGTTTCGACTTAATCGGACCGCACGTTAAAATTCTTCCATACAAATGTTGACACCCCCTAATCGCCCTTTAGGGGGTAGTTTAGAAAAGCAAAAAATGCCAAAATTCATAATTTACTTAGATAAGTATTCATGCCAAGTTTCAAGTATATTAACCAAATGAATAAGATTTTTCATATAGGCTGTATCCCCACTTTTCACCCCCACAGGGGTGGAATTTTGAAAAATTGTTTGGAATGTGTTCATTACTTGACTCACAGATTATTTATACCAATTTTTGAGTTAATTAAGCCAGGCAGTAAAATTTGCCCTGTAAAATTAACTACCCCTTTTCTCCCCGTTAGGGGTAGATTTTCGAAAAACCCTGATACACGTAATTCTTTATTTTTGGTATTAAGTATAAATACTGAGTCTTGAGTTAATCGGACCGTGCATTAAAATTCTTCCATACAAATTTTGACACCCCCCCCATCCCCCTTTAGAAGGTAGTTTAGAAAAACAAAAAAGACCGATTTTCATAATTTAGTTAGGTAAGTATTCGTGCCAAGTTTCAAGTTTATTAACTCAAGGAATAAGATTTTCCATACAAACTTTCATCCCCCATTTAACTCTCTTAGGGGTTGAATTTCGGAAATTCCTTCCTTATTCCTCATCTACATTATAAAAGGAACCTCTGTGCAAAATTTCAGCTTTCTAGGTCCAGGGGTTTGGGCTGGGCGTTGATGAGTCAGTCAATCAGTCAGTCAGTCAGTCAGTCAGTCAGTCAGTCAGGACTTGTCTTTTTATATATATAGATAGATTTACAACTTAATTATAATTGCATGCATTATTACTTATTATTACTTATATAAAGTTATTTTAAAATATGTTACTTATTACATTATCAATTACTATTATCGTTATCATTAATTATTAATTTAATTTATTATTGGATGTCTTTATTACAGTACTACATTTTTACATTGCGTCAATTTTAAAATAATCTACAGCATTGATTTAACAGAGTTTTAATTAGTCAAATAATATAACAGTGTACTATTAAATAAAGAACTCATTTATGCTATAATAACACTTCTGTATTAGGTACATTTTAAGTGCGTTTACAAATTTATTGTCAAATTCTATTTCTTTAATTTCATTGGGCAATTTGTTGTAAATTTTTATGCACATTACAAGAGGTCCTGAGCGATACATAGCTAGTTTTGAACTTGGCAATGTTAATTCATTTTTTACTCTTAAGGAGCGTTGCAGCGGCCTTTGATTTTTAGCTACAGGGAATAACGACGCATGTTTTCTAACAAACTTGCTTACTTCCAAAATGTAAATGCTTGCTATGGTTAGCATTTTATATTTAATAAAATAAGGTTTACAGCTCTGCATTTGGTCTATGTTTGCAAGAATTCTCACACATTTTTTCTGTAAAATGAAGAGTTTTTCTACTTCTACGCTGTTTCCCCACACTATAATGCCATATGTTAACCATGAGTAGGCGTAGGCGTAATATGCTGTCATCGCTGTTTTTAAGTCGGTTGATCTTTTCAGCTCATTTAAAGCATACGTGAAACTTGCAAGTTTGTTAGACACAACGCTAATATGTGCCTTCCAATTTATATTAGTGTCAACTGTCAGACCCAAGAGTTTAAAATTCATCTACACACTGGAGCTGTATGCCATTGTACGAGTAGTTAATATTTAATTGACGTTTTTGTACTTGTACTCGTAGGTATCCCTATTGCTTGTAAATAAAACATGTTAATAAGGTTAACGTATTGTTCATGGTCGTTGTCGATGGTTGTATGAAGGCATGTGCTCCTAGTAAACAAATTGACGAAATAGTTATAGATATTTGGTAAAGCCTGCGCTGTGAGTACACAAATGCAGAAACTATATACAGAGTGTACCTGGAAATATGGATAAAATCGAATAGGGGTGTGGGCAAGGTCATTTCCAAACTTTTTAACCCTGAGAATGTCGGTGAATTTTATTACGGTTAAAAAGTTATAACCAATTTTTGTTTTTTTTTCAATCGCTTCGTACAGTGCTCAAAGAAAAAAATCATAAAAAAAATATCTGGGCTATCTAAAAAAATTAAATTCAGAGCCCTGTTATTTTTTTTTCTTTACAGCCTTATGTAAGTACAAGCTAAGTAGATATTACATTGGTTTTGAACTTGCGGAGTAATACACGTAACACACTAACAGTAGGAATGGTTTACATTTTGACAGTTCAACAACATTCATTGCGTTATTTGCGTTGTTAGGCCCACAATTTTTTCAAACACATGAAGCAATGTCCTTCAAAATGATTCAGATTTTGATTTATAGTGTATTGCGCGATCAGGGAGCTGGGGGCCTCCCACCACTCTTAAAGCAGTATTATCTTAATCTTACTTCAGTGTGGGAAAGAGATGGTGCAATACAGGATATGCAGCTCCATCTCTTTCCCACACTGAAGTAAGATGAAATAAGATGAATGATAAAAAAATGAAATAAAATAAGATGAATGATAAGTAAGATGAATGTTAAAAGAGGTGGTGGTAGGCCCCCTGGACGTGAGCCCGCGAGCCGCTCTGTGTTCCTGCAGCGGCTGCAGCTAGTACAGTTAGTGCTGGACGTGAGAGCCCGCGAGTCGCTCTGTGCTCCTGCAGCGGCTGCAGGTTGTAGAGTTAACGCTGCCATACGCACACTATGCACTGCTAGAGTCCGTTTCACGAAAGAAGTCCCGTGGCAATAAGTTGAACTAATATTACCATATTGTTAGCAACGTTCCTACAATAACTTTCCTGCCTCAGACACCTTTCTCTGTATAAGATTGTGCATTTTACTAATCAATGCCTGCAACATGATGTTGACATAAATAAATAAATAAAGAATTATGTCTCCGTCGCATGCTTATAGCGGCGCGTCTGCGAGACTTCTTTCATGAAACGGACTTTACTTCGAAGGTAATCTCGCTGTTCATTCTCTTTCGTACAGTGATCCAGTTAAGCTGAGCGCGCGCTTGTTAATGTCACTGGCGTCAAGGGCATCGCCTCCCGCACTAATAAGGTTAATTAATACCTTAAATGCTTGTAGTAGCGCCATATTGGAGGCTGTTGCGAAAGTATTGGAAACAAGAATGTGCTAAATGGACAGTTGTTCTCTGCTATCATGTCACTATTCGAGATATTGACGAAATACATTATGGAGCATAAGAAATAATTGAGGTGGACACCTTAAACTTTCAAAAATAATAAAACTATGTGTAATTCAGATACTTTTTAAATTAATTAATTTTATTGTGTATGTTAATTGATTAAAAGTAGTAATGTGATTAAAGTATTTGTACGCCAATTATTAAAAGGCTAAACATGATTGGACTATAATACAATTTATTATCATCTTGCATGCTCTTGCATACCATGTTTATACAAATAAATAAATCTTATCTCTTATCTTATTTTATTGTAAAGTCAGCAAAAACGTTACAGAAAATATTAACGAATTAAAAATGGAAAATGAAAACTTGCCAATTTATTACTCGTCTGTAACTAAATATTGAAATCAGCTGTCTTAATAGTAAATATACCTACTCATACCACCTGTGATACAAGTTTATCCTAGTACAGACAACATATTAATAATACCTAACTATATTATTTCAATTTATGCTGTATTTTACCAATTTTTATTTTTAAATTTTAACAATAGGTCTTTTAATTGCAACAAGTGTAGTAATTAGTAAGCGTCTTTAAAACGGTTATTATTAGGTTCTATGAATTACATAATAACTTTAATACGAAATAAACAAACACTTTTGCCGCTGACTGTACTTACCAATGTTTAAAAGTGAAACTTTATAGTTTTGCAATTCAAAATATGGATTAAAATTTTCATTGAGCATAATGATCACAAAAAAAGTTAAAAGTACCATAAAATAAAAAGGCGATTGATCCCTACAGCTACAAATAAAACCGACAAACGTACTTAGCGATGCTCGAATTACCGCAAATCCATAGAAATAGGGAAAGGAAAACAAAAAATTATTAGTTCATTTTACATTAGATACCAGTGTTTTACGCACGTCGTTCATAATTCATTATGTTTATTTATGTAATTTACATAATCGCTCAGAAAGTGAAAATCGTAGCGAAAGCGACTGATACCGCTTGTCACACAGTTCGGAGACATTCAGAAATTTGTAGCACATTCATTGAAATAATCCAAGATTCAATCTGTTAAAAATATTAATTTGTGCTAAGTGAATTAAATAAAACCGGCCAAGTGCGTGTCGGACCACGCAAAATAAAATTATTGCAAGAAACATTGTAGTTGAAAAACAATAATTATGTTCTCCCATAAATACATCGCAACTGCAAATGTACGTTGGTACGCGCAATATTAGAGAGGTTTTACCGTGTTATTTTAAACCTATAGACTTCATATAGATTTCTGGTTTAAATAACTATTTTCTGTGCTTTAAAAAAAAATATATCTTTCCTACTACATTTTGGAACGGGCTTCATATTTCTGACTGACCGACTCATTGTCAATTCAAAAGTGCTTGTAAATGGTTTAATTGAAATAGATGCTGTGAGTCAATTTATTGTCTGTTGCTGAAGAGTGGTTCCTTCTTACACAATAAAACATCGTCATTGCACTATTGTTGATCGAAGTATACATCAAAGGCAGCTTGAGTTCAGTCAAAAACAACATTACCGGTACGATCCATTGGCCGATGAGGAAATCCTAACATTTCACGTTTCACTACAACTGCTATGCAATTAAAGTTAACCTAAAAAAGTCAGGAAGCACCGAAATAACGCGTCAAATATGCAACGCGGTGAAAACCGCTGAAACTACATAACTGAATACAGTCTACGACACTTGGATAACCTCATCTAATTTTTGTGCATTATAATGTTTTTAAAAGTCAGAAATACTTATATCCATATATAAAAAATATTAATTATCAGAGAGGGACTTGTAGGTATACCTACTTTATCTATAGGTATCTTTGTAGTAGCGCATAGTGATCGCGGTTATTCCCGACCGCGACACTACGATAACCTCACTTAGTTTTATCCAGTCTTTGAGAGAGAGCGTACGTCAATTATTTTTATAAAACATCTCGTATACTTATTCGTTTGTATCTCGTTTTATTGTATTACAATAAAATGCCTCGTGGAAAAGTACTCAGTAGTGAAGAAATAGTCAAAATTGTTACATTAAAAGAAGAAAATTATTCCAATCGTCAAATTGCCGCGAGACTGAAACGAAGCCCTAGAGTTATAAATAATTACCTTAAAGATCCAGAAAATTATGGGAAAAATCAAAAAGGTCGTACGGCAAGGGCAACAAGTGAGAGAGAGTGACGTGCTATATTAAGGGAAGCTTCGAATTCAATGAATACAGCAAGAAAAATTAAGGCAAGTGTGGGAGTTGCCGCCAGTCTTCGGACAGTCCAGTGAATTATTAAATCTTCACGCTATATTCAGCACAAAAAACTAAAAAGGAAGCCTGTTCTTAGCCTAAAACATCATGATGCTCGACTTGCTTTTGCACGTGCTCATATGGGATGGACAGATGAGTGGAAAAATGTCATTTTCACAGATGAAAAAAATTTAACTTATTATTTCCATGATTTAAGAAAAAAATGAAGTGTTTTGTCACGTAGACATTCTGATGGCGGTAGTGTTATGGTTTGGGGAGCCATGACTAGCAAAGGAGTCATAGATATTGTAGTTTTAGAAGGAAAACTAAATGCCGAAAAATATGTTAATATTTTAAATTAACAAGTAATTGCAATACAAGACTTGATGAAAAGGAAAAACTATATTTTTTAGCAAGATAACTCACCAGTTCATACGGCAAGATATGTAAAGTCATGGTTTCACGCACATAATATTAAAGTTTTAGAGTGGCCAGCCTTTTCCCCAGATTTGAATATTATAGAAAACTTATGTGGTTATCTTACTAGAAAGGTATATGCTGATGGGAGGCAGTTTAATAACAGGACTGAGCTGAAGAACGCCATCATAACTTGTTGGAAGAAAATTCCTTTAAATTTAATTACAGAGCTCTATGACTCAATGCCACAAAGAATATTTAAAGTCATAATCGAAAAAGGTGGTCATACTAAGTATTAATGATGTGTTATATACATATTAGTAATTGTTTTCTTGCTAAATTTGTACATGAGGTTATCCTATTGTCGCACTTAGAATACATAATTTTATAAATTCTATGTAAACATTGTTCAATAAGCGATATTAAACTCTTATTAAGTTTGTTTTATTTAATATAAATTATTTTGCATTACAGATGTTATTTGTTTTTTATTTTATATAACATAAATATATAAATCGGGGGTGAGGTTATCCAAGTGTCGCGGACTGTATGTATACGTTCATGTATCTTTTAGTTCACGTTGTTCCTCTGCATTGATACCAAGGCTTCATGACTAGTCAGGTGGTTATACTTTACAGCGAAGCGTATGAAAATGTTCCTTTACCGATACATCCGTTACTACCATTTTGGTCGATCTCCAACAGTAAACGTTTACGAAATGTGTGGAAAATTAACATAATGATGAGGGTAGCAACCTGAATAGTCAAAGCCTTCGTTAGTTGCTTCGTTTCATATGGTGTTTCCCTAGAAAAGTTTTCAGATGAACGGGTTAGAGGAGAAAAGAAAATGGCTATACTTAATTTTCTTGGGTTTCTTGACAATCGGCAAGAATAATGGTGTTCTGATCTTACATAAAAGCTGAATTGTAGGTTGATCGACAAGAGACCTTATGGCACTACATTGAAGGCCTAGTTATTAAGTATATGAGTTACAAACAATATCTACTGTTAGTTACGTTTACGATATAGGTACCCACGTAACTATACGATAGCAACGGGTCACAGTAATTAAGTGTTAATTAAGCGGATTGATTCACCGTGACGCGAATATGTTAAACTCGATGTTCTGGTATGAAGAAGTATGTATATATTATGGTAATTTTATTAATTTATGAAGTGCTGGAAATAGGCCTCTTTCAGTTTGTACTGTGGTTTCGTTACGGAATTAGACAGATAGGCATCTATGGACTCAGTCAATATTTTTCAGACGCAAAGCGGAAAATACAATGCAAGCACTAAGTGTCCAAACACACTATGCCGAAGTTACGCGACCGAAGTTCAGCACAATTACGCCTGCAATGCTATTCGAATTACTGACGACACAATATGCCGAAATTACGTCGCGTCATAGCGTACATCCTAACTTCGGTCGGGCGTAAGTTCAGCGGTAACTTATCCTGTGAGCACACATTATACGCGACCGAAGTTCGGTTCGATTGCCGACGAAGATCCGGGGGCGGGGAGCAGCGGGGAGTTGCGGAACTGAATTTCTGCCGCGTAACTTCGGCACTTATGGTGTGTCATATCAGCCGAATACGTCGGAACGTAAAATCAGCCGCCGAACTTCGGTCGCGTAACTTCGGCATAGTGTGTTTAGACACTAATGAGGCTATCAGCCAAAACGATTTGCTGGGACTTGAAATTGCGTCAGACGTAGGACGCACTTTGAATCCAAGCGCCGCTATTAACCGTGCTGACTGGCAAATGCCTAAGAAACCAAATACATTGTTTTTGCTGATAAACTAATCGGTGCTTGCATTGTATTTTCCGCTTTGCTTTGGACTGTTATTTACTAACTTCATAATACTTAGGTTCTCGCACTGTCACGGGTGAAAATCCATCATCTTCACAAATAGAACAATTACTTGATCAGGCAACAATCAGTTCTTTGCTAATGGTACTACACTAGCATCTTACGGTAACTTCAGACGTGCGTAATTTGCTGCTTTTCCAGGCTAATAGTGTGCGATAATTGATAATAACGCTTGCTAATCACCGATGCAGTTTTTCGTAATTAATTATGCAAAGAATCGTACGGTTGTAGCGCGTCAGTAAACTGAATTAGCTCTATTACAAATTAATGATTCAATAATTAGTTGAATACCTATTTTACATAATAAATAGGTTAGTAATCAATAACTCATTTATTGCTTTACAGTTTAATTGATTACTTGTCAATGTTAATCATTATTACTCAATTGAAATAGATAATTACTTTGATGTAACACTTAGGCCTGATTTCACCAACATTCAAATCACAGGTTAGGTATTTCAACAATTGGTTTATATCAAACTAGCGACCCGCCCCGGCTTCGCACGGGTGCAATACTGATACTAAGTACAGGTATTTCAAGAATGCCAGCACGCGCCGCCGCGGCAAGTACCGCAGCAACCGCTATGTCCCTGCATTTTAAATCTGTAATATCTTCGAAAATATTCATTTAAATTACATGCTGTAAAGGGCCATATTTATCTATATTAAATGCACAATGTATTTAAGGTACTTAATTGGATAAGGATTAATGCTGTATTGCTTAAAATCGCTTCGTAAATAAGCCATTATTTCTCGTAAAAAGTAAAGGATAAAAAATTATTATTGTGGGTTATCCCTACGAGATAGACATATACCATCCCAGACTTTTTTGTAGACCTTTTTAAGGTGTACAATACTGTAGTACATTATTTTGACCTATCTCGTAGGGTTCAGCCAGCGTTTGAAAAGTAAGCGCAAAAAAATGTGTTTATTTACGACATCACATGCATGCATGTATTATATATATAAACCTTCCTCTTGAATCACTATCTATTAAAAAAAACCGCATCAAAATCCGTTGCGTAGTTTTAAAGATCTAAGCGTTCAAAGGGACAGAGAAAGCGACTTTGTTTTATACTATGTAGTGATTTCCTAAGGAAATTTTAAATACAGAACTATTAAATTTAAATGTTGGTGAACACAAGGCGCAGTACCTAAACCGAAATAAATTTTACTTTAATATCTGTATAAAAGTCATCAGATATGATATCAAATGTACGTTTGCGGTTTATATCGATACGCTAAGCGCTCTCCTCAAGAAAATTCCTTAACTTGGTTTAAAATCTCTCAAGAATCTGCCAGACTTTATCCGTCACAATTATGTGGTGGTTACTCAACACGAATAAGAAACCAGTAACGCGTCATGATTGGCTGCTTTCTTCTCGTTATTCTTCCGAATTTCATGCTCTATGCTCGCAATTTCTACGTTTGCGCCTGCGCATTCAAATTTTTTGTTTGATGTTTATAAACAAAGGTGGTCGACGGTGAAATTTTAGCTGAAATTGTCTCATTATGTAGGTAGGTACCTACCGCGCGACGACCCACAGCAAATAGAGCATGAAAATTATTTCGATTTAAAATTTTACGATGTTTCATTAGAGTTGAATCATGATACAATTTCCCTTTTTAAAGCGGTGCTCCGTTACATGTTCTAATAAAAAACAACCTACATCCAAAAAAAAAAAACTACAAAGTGAAAAATAACTTTGATTTCGGAAGTTAGTGTCGTTGATTCCCGTATAATTGTCGTATCTTGACACCGACTTCCGAAATTTAAAGTTATTTTTCACTTTGTAGTGTTTTTTTCTTGGAAGTCGGTTGTTTTTTTTTAAGTTTTTATTATTTTTCACTTTTTAGTTATACCTACCCCACACAAATTTATTTAACACTACTTGCTATGTAAATATTATTGACAGGAAGTTATTAAAACATCTATATATATAAAAGGAGAAACTGACTGACTGACTGACTGACATATCAACGCACAGCCGAAACTGCAAGGACTAGGAAGGTGAAATTTTGCATACGGGTTCCTTTTATTGTGTAGGGGAGCACTAAGAAGGGGTTTTTGGAAATTCGACCTTAAGGGGGTGAAAAGAGGGGATTTTGTTTGTATGAAAAATCTTATTGCTCGAGTTAATTTTGTAAAAAAATTTGGCACAAATACACGCAGACGAAGTCGCGGGCGAAGTGCTAGTCATCAATATAAACTAAGTAGAAAAAAAAATCGTATTATTGAATCTAACTCAAAAACTACCCAGGCAAAGTTAAATATTCAAATTCATATGGGACCATCCCTGAGGCATACCTTATCCAGTATAAAAAGAATTTTAAGATATGTCCGAACATACATAAAAAATATATGTCGGGATGCATGTAAAAAAAAAAAACGCTCCTTGCATTTATTCTGTTACACCTTGTATATACATATGTATATAAACATCCGAATTGAGAACCTCCTCCTTTTTCGAAGTCAGTTAAAAAGATGTCCAATTTAATTTAAAATTTCTGTAGATGTCCATTTCTAAAGCCTTATGAACAAAAGGATGACAGAGACATCGTGGGAATGTGCTAAATTACAATAAAATAATATTTTATAAGCACTTAGGTAATTAGTCACACGAGCATTTTAGTACAAGTTGACCGGTATAACGAGCCCGCATCGAGATGGTCTAAATGAATTGAGTTAGTATCCGATACGCGTGGCGAATGATAATGCTCTGAGAAACAAGACGGTGTTTCTGTTCGTATGGATATGTCGTTGAGGTCATGGCAGGGCTAAAACGCGCATTTGTAAAAATAAGTTTGATGAAATATTGTTATACTTAAGGGTCCCTTTCAATTTCGCGGTCTAAAAACAGAAAATTCAAGTTTTTTCAGCGCAAATTTCTCAATAACCTTAAGTTAACTAGTTTTTTTTAAATACACAGTTATTTATCAACTATTTATCTAGTATGTGTACAATTTTAAATTTTGATAACTACTTAATATAAATTACAAAAAATAAAAATCTAACATGTTTTTACGTAAGCACGAAACACCATGTTTTTCTATTACTTTCATAACTTCCTGGCAGCAAATAACAATCTAAAAAAAAATTATAAATACTGGGCATATATTATAGTATTAGTAAGTGTACAATTTTGTTTTTTAAAGTTTAGTACTTGTAAAAAAATGTTAATCACGCTGAAAAAACCCAATAAAATCATGTGCAAAACCCTTGTCTACGCGTAAGAATTTATTGAAAATAATAATAAGTGTTAAATATTTCAAAATTTAAGGTATTTATCTACCAAAACCAATGTTTATATTTTTATTTTGACTACTTATTTAATTGTAGTAAAATATCTAAATGATGCCTTATAAACTTAAATTCGATCGATCGTTTACTAAAATTGAAATTCTTAGGTCCGTATTACAGAAGGAAACTCAAGCATTGATCTCTGTTTAAAACTAGTTTTGAGTCAAGTTTTAATTTTAGAACGATCCTCAAGCATAGATTCATTGATCATAGTTCAGCCGAGTTTGACTTTATTCTAGATCGTTACTCAGTTCGTGAATCGAACCCAAGCAGTGATTAGATCTGTAATCACCCAAGTGTGGTCGAGACCGCGCTTGAGCATAGATTGTCATGGGAAATTTTGTTCTTTTTTAAGCTTATTTGCGTTTTCGAGTTTATAATTATTGTGGAATTGAAGATTACTATCAAAATTGATACTTATATCTGGAGAAGTAGATTATTATTAGGTTTAATCCTAATGATTCATAGAATTTATATTACATAACAGCTTTTCTCCCAATAGACTGATATATTTTTTTCGTCTTGCATTTATAGTGACAATCTGGAATTAGCTGATCGATTCAATATGATTGCGTGCTTCGAGCTAATGTTCCTAATATCGAATTGTGCCTTAGTAGATATGGATTTCGACAACCTTCTAGGGATTTCAGAACATTGAAGAAGAATAAAAAAAAAACCTCAGCGGGAAGTGACGGACTATTGCATATTCGTTATTCGGAGTAGGTACACATGATGAAAGGATTTATAGGGAAAGCTCACTAGGTGCTCAGGAGGTTTGAAGAGAATAAGTGCTCATAACATATAGTGATTATTCAATGTAGTTTCTTATGACAACAGTTCTAAGGCCCAGAACGAAAGAGCCACGTTGTGGCATTCACATACAAATAACAAGAGACATTTTGTAGAAACAATTTATTTTGATACGTAATTTCATCATTTTTGTTATAAATTCTTTATTTTTGTTTTCCAATATTCTTCCTCCAGACGTGGGTGCCGTTGAATAGTATCTATTGGTGCTAGGTGATAGTGGCTTTCATAGCAGTATTCAAAAATGCACCTGTAAACAAGTATTATAATTTATTGTTATTAAAAACACTGAAACCCGTTACAAAATCAATAGGAAGTAATATAATATAGACACAAGTACCTACATAAATTTTTAAAACTGAAAATTCAATAAAAATACATACCTATTAGCGGCTACTGCTTTCAACATTAATTTGGTCAGTTTTTATTAGTAAGTATATATATACATTCAGAGATAAATACTTTTTCTTGTTTACTCCAATTATTGGAGTTTATTATTTTCATTGCTATAATCGCAAACACAAAGAAATAGACATGTCGGGTGAGGACATGTGTGTCGTTATTATCAGACATATTTTAAGTACTGTGGGCTAACTGTGGGTAGTGTTGGTTATTGCGCAATAGAAAAACGGTTTAGCAGTTTAAATCAGATTATAATTTCACAAACAATTTAATCACACTAGCAAATCACACACTGTAAGTATATGACACAACCAGATACGTAACGCGAGACAGTTTCCGAGCACATGTTATCCATACGATGTCCAATGGTCAAGTCCCCCTCCGGTTCGCTGTTCGCTCCTTTATACTGATAGCAAAACAAGTCGAGCAGCGGGGCGGTGGGAGTAGTTCTGTGACGTACTTGAGGATGGCGTGATCGGTGACGCCGCCGACAGACATATTAAAAATTATTATTAAATTATATTTTTATAATGAAATTGACGATTGTCAAAACACGACCACAGAGCACTTTAGTCACCACAGATACAAACATTTGTGGAATGAAATAGTACAAAATGACTCCAAACAGTTTAACTTCAATAAATCTGTATTTGTACTATTCGCAGCAAACAAAATAACGCTCACTTCCTAAATATTTGGGTTCATAAGGTACATTTTAATATTTCTAATCCTGTGAATATCAGAACATAGTTGGTAAATAAAATAAATAGTAAACGAAAACAGGCTGATGCATAGACAATACACATCTCTGCTTGAGGCTCGATTTGATTCTCGCTTCAGCTGATTATAGTTTGATTACCGTTCTGGAATAAGAACAATGCTCAAGTACTGATTCTATACTTAAACAATGATCAACTGATTGACGATCAAACTAGACTTGAGGAATGTTCTGTAATACGGACCTTAGACTTACTAGATAAATAGGTGATAAATAACTGTGTATTTAAAAAAAGAATGTAGATAACTTAAGGTTGTTGAGAAAATTGTGCTAAAAAAAAATGATTTTCTGTTTTCACCCCGCGAAATTGATAGGGACTCTTAAGGTGAATGCGCCAGTGGTAGACCGCGAAATTCAAATTTTATTACGTTTTTTGCAATTTGCAGGGCAGTATCAGGTTGTATCTTGATCAAAATTTGATTCGCGACTATAACAGGTACGTATCTAAAGAATTATAATCATTAGAATCATTAATACATCTTTCTAAGTGAGATTTGTACCACAAGCACTTTTCCATAAGAGATTTCTTCTTGTGGTACAAATCTAAGTTAGGAAGATGTATTAATGATTCTAATTATTATAATTCTTTAGATACGTACCTGTTATAGTCGCAAATCAAATTTTGATCAATATACAACCTGAAACTGACCTGCAAATTGCAAAAAACGTAAGAAAATTTTAATTTCGCGGTAACCACTGCGCAATCACCTTAACGTTTTTCCATCCTTCCACTACTTACTCGTTTAAAGATGGAGGCTAAGGATGAGACGCAAGGTTAACAATCAATCTGACATTTGCTTTCGCAACATTCAGAATTAGGTACGATACAGCTTGATGCAATTAAAAAAACTAATAAAAAAAAATCGACTTAAAAAAAAGATATTAACTCAAAGTTATGAAATAACTTTAATTTCGGAAGTCGGTGTCTTTTTCACTTGTATTTTTTTGGAAGCCGGATGCTTTTTTTGTAAAAAAGTTTTTATTTTTCACTTTTTAGTTGTACGCACGGTTACACATCAAGCTATACATTTCCAGTATAAGCTGACTTCTGATTGTACGAAAAATCTATACAATGCGAGGTCAGCTAAAACTAGAAATGTATAGTTTGATGTGTAGCCGTGTGTACATACCCCACACAAATTCAACTAACACTAGTGCACTGAAGAATTGAAGACACCAACTAGAAGAATCATCAAAATTCGCATAGAAATGCCGGAGATGCAGTAAATTTAAGTATATAACTTCGTACATAAGAATAATTATTATAGACGAGACCATATGGCTCGCACTGTCAAAAAGTTACCAGATCTCATAAAAACCCAAGTTTCTAACAATAGATTAGATTGATTGATTGGCCTCCAGATCTAACATGCAACATCAACATCTCATTTCGTGGCAACCCTACCTCGTTACCTTCTCGATTGTCTCGCTATCAGACAACCGATACGATTCGATCCCTCTCGCCTGGCGAGCATTCTCGTCGATATTGTCCGTCGGATCGTGTCCGTGTTGAGAAATGTTAATTAACCTTAATGTGCGTGTGTCGTGTGGGTGTTGCACATTTACAAAAATATTACTGATATCATTGCTTTACAAACAACATTAGGTCAAGGTTTTGAAATCGATTGATATTGATTTAAATCGTAGCGGTGCGCGGGCGCCCTCGATGTGCGTGTTGTGGTAGGCATTGCCATTCTCATTTTGAAATTAATTGAGGTCCATTCAAAATCGATTAATTTTGTATGTTTGTTTGTCTCTTCAATATCAGCGAAGAATTGATGTCATCATCTTTTGCAATGATGTAAACAGAGATAAAGAGCAGAGCAGCACAGTACACATTTGAGTCTTCAACATTTATTATTATCATCGTATTTATTTTATGACTAGCTTCTGCCCGCGACTTCGTACGCGGATCCTGTTGCTTATGCCAGCGACAACTGGGTCGTCAAAATCGAAGATCTGAAACGTCTGATGTCGAATTATAAGAGCCCGGGGACGGGAAAACAACGGGATGCTCGAGACGATTCGAGACGTTCCAGATCTTTCATTTTTGTAAGTCAACAGAAAATTCCCATCAGACTAAACAACTTTTGCTAAGACGTCATTCCTATAATGTTATAGTGTCGCTGGGCTTTGGAGTTCCACAACAGGTGTTCCAGATCTTCAAATTTATTCTCACAGCGGAAAATGCTCTTCACGTGGAATAATTTTTGCTATGGCACCATTTTCATATATATTTTTATACATTCTAAGGCAGATTTAAGACTGTGTACGTAGGGATTTACTTCATGCAACATATTTTGAAGCAGTGAAATCAGACTATTTGTTCAATTGCGGAAAGTTCTGGTTTCTAATATTTGCCTGATCTTGATAATTGGATACGAAATATATTTGGAGAAACATGGGGTCATTTTCAGACAATAATGAACCAATAAGGTGGTAAACTTGGCCTTGCACTTTGAATGTTGGTATAAATGGGCCTTCTGAAATCTGTTTCGCACCAAAAGATGTCATTTGAAAGGCATTATTGTACGAACAGATGTTGTCCAAGAAATGTTTTGACTGTGGATGGTCACCAATTAGCAGTGATCTTAATATTTCTGGAGGATTTTGTAATATTTCAATATGTACTTTTCCACCTGAGCAACACATACCGTTTGTTTCTTTTTGCCATTTAACAGCTTCACAAAAAGTACAATTTTGAACCATACCTCCGATGGCGGAATATGTGCCGTAGTCAATCATAGGAGTATACGTAAATGCACTCCGTTCCTTATCAACCCAAGGAAGGTCGCCACGCCCTATAACTATATCTTGAGACACATCCGATTCTTCAGATGATATCGACATTCTGTTTAGAGAATGTCGAAGTCGATCAGAATTCAAACGTTCGTTGCGCTCTTTTTCTGTCTCTTCATGCCGTACTCCAGCAATTCTTTCTCTCTCACTTTCTAACTGATTATGAATATTTTGTTGTGTGCGTGTTCGGGAAAATGTATGATAATCTCGATCACCAGTTAGTCGCGCATCACGTTCATCACTTGTTTCAAAAGACCTGTTAGTAGATGTGCGAATACGCTGAGAACTCAAGCGTGATTCTATATCGGTAAACGTTTCCGATTCGCGAGACAATGCATGTCGCTCACGATCAGCGGACAGTCGCGCATCAAGTTCCGCACTTGTCTGTAGAGACCTCGAAGCAGATGCGTAGATACGCTGAGAATTCAAGCGCAATTTTCTATCCGTGAACGTCTCCGACTCGCGAGACAATTGCGTGACGTAAACACTCAAATAACATAAGCCCGAAGGCATATTTATTGATAAAGTAAAAAAAATAAATGGGAGTTTTGGCCAGTAGAGTCAACTTTTCAATGATATACCATCGTCACCGAAAATCAGTCCTAAGCTGTTACCGCCTTCACCGCGTGGAGGTACTCCCAGCTTATGGTATTTTATTATTATACAGTGAAATTAGTGATAGCTTTGATTTCCACATCAGATGTTTCTGATCTTCGATTTTTATAAGTCAACAGGAAAATGCCCATCAGATCGAACAACTTTTACTAAGACGTCATTCCTATATGTGTTTTGGTGTAGCTGGGCTATTGGAGTACCACAACAGGTGTTCCAGATCTTCGATTTTTATAAGTCAACAGAGAATGCTCATCAGATTGAACAACTTTTGCTAAAACGTCATTTATAGTGTAGCTGGGCTCTTGGAGTTCCACATCAGGTGTTCCAGATCTTCGATTTTTATAAGTCAACAGAGAGTTCTCATCAGATTGAACAACTTTTGCTAAAACGTCATTCCTATATGTGTTATGGTGTAGCTGGGCTCTTGGAGTTCCACAACAGGTGTTCCAGATCTTCGATTTTTATAAGTCAACAAAGAGTTCTCATCAGATTGAACAACTTTTGCTAAAACGTCATTCCTATATGTGTTATGGTGTAGCTGGGCTCTTGGAGTTCCACAACAGGTGTTCCAGATCTTCGATTTTTATAAGTCAACAGAGAGTGCTCATCAGATTGAACAACTTTTGCTAAAACGTCATTCCTATATGTGTTATGGTGTAGCTGGGCTCTTGGAGTTCCACAACAGGTGTTCCAGATCTTCGATTTTTATAAGTCAACAGAGAGTTCTCATCAGATCGAACAACTTTTGCTAAAACGTCATTCCTATATGTGTTATGGTGTAGCTGGGCTCTTGAAGTTCCACATCAGGTGTTCCAGATCTTCAAATTTATTCTCACAGCGGAAAATGCTCATTACGTGGGACAATTTTTGCTATGGTACCATTATTGTATCTCTTATACTTTAGCTGGTCTGTTGCGGTTCTGCATCAGGTGTTCCATTTTCCAAAATAAATTATAGCCTATATGTTGCCCAGACTTAATATCTATACAACAAAAAAAAAATCATTCAAATCCGTCCAGTAGTTCCGAAGATTAGCGTGTACAAACAAACAGACAAACAGACATACAGACAAACAGACAAACAGACACTTTTTTTTTTTTGGATTCGTGCTCTATTACTGTTTCTAAACCCCCCTCAAGTATTTTTTTTTTAATATATTCAATGTACAGACACAGTTTTTTTACTGTTTTATTATATGTATATATATATATATATATATAGACAAGGGCTATCTGTATTTGTATTCGGAAGATGTGTATTTAAAGATGCACGAGACAAGATACGTATTACTGTAATGTGTGGTAGAACAAATGACTACTTACCTATTTATTAATTACTAGCTGCGCCCCGCGGTTTCACCCGCGTAAGATTTGATCCCGTGGGAATATCGGGATAAAAAGTCTCCTTTGTGTTATTCTGATGTATAAACTATATTACTGTAAAGTTTCATCAAAATCCGTTCAGTAGTTTTTGCGTGAAAGAGTAACAAACATCCATCCATCCATCCTCACAAACTGTCGCATTTTAAATAATATTAGTAGGATTAGTAGGATAGGAACTTAGGTCATCATCTGCCTACCCTTTTCAGTATTTTACATGAATCAACTGCCTATCTGACCTTTACAACCCAGTTACTGGGTAATACGATACCCCTTGGTAAGACCGGTTGTCAGACTTTCGGGCTTCTGACTGCTTTTAACAACTGTCAAAGATCCACGAATGACAGCCGGGACCAACGGCTTAACGTGCTTTCCGAGGCACGGAGGCGTCTTGGTATGTAAATATGGTCACCCATCCACGGACCAACCCGTGCAGCTGTTATTAGTGTTATTACTTAACCACAAGCCCCTCTTTAATTGAACTTAGGTACACTGAAAAAACATTCATGTAACAATGTGTAGGTGCTGTGATATAAGTAAGCCTATAATGACAGCATTGTTCTTGTTCAATAACTAACTGTGATTGGAACCGTTTGTGATAAATACAATGCGGTGGGCACAATAGTTTAATTATTTCTTGAAGAGCAACACTCGCTCCCAATCCGGTTCGGCTACTCTTACAAGTTACAAGCAACTTTATTGGAGACTGTAGGTATGTATGTACTTTTGCTTGTATTGATTTTTAATTGAGCCAAGCCTATGTTCTGAAGTTATTTCCTAGTTTAGTTTTACATATGCAGTCTATTGTCTAAACCATAATAATACGCTCGGAATTGAACTAAGTAATTGATATGCAACACAAATGCATAAAATTATTCGAATGCAGCAAGTAGGTACCAGGCGATCAGAAATAGGAGAAGCTACCAAATGCACCAATGCAACTTTCTTGATTATCTAACCCACTTACTAGTCTCAAGATTACCTCATTATCTCCGACGATATTATACTCTCCTAATACAGCATTCTGAAGACAGTCCATAAATAAGTGTTAATTTATGTTGTTCTTCTATTATTGAATTATTTATATCGTCTCAATTAATAACTTGTTATAAAAATAAATCACAGGTGTCAAAGTTAATGCTGATTTAATGTTCAGCGGTATCTATAATATTATTGCGAAATAGCTGAGATAACTTTGATGGACTTCTTCATCTTGTAAATACGAGTAACGTAAGTAATGATGAATGTTAAAGTTAACTGCTGGGAGTTATTTAAGTAAACCAAGAACGACGATATTACTCTTCTCGTTTAAGATATTTGAAACTGCGTCGTTAATACAGAACCGTGCGTTGTTACTCAATGGCTGTAACAGGCTGTAACACGAGTGCATTTTAATACATTTCGACAGTAAATCTATCAGTTTTATCGACGGCCATTGTTTCAATATATTATTTACTGCCGCGACTTGAGCTGTGAGCACGCTCAGCGTTGACCTTCAAAACTTAACATACAATACAATCAACATTTCTCCCAGAGCGCCTTGGTTTAGCATAAGCTCCCTTATTTTATAAACAGATGCTTGTACAGCCAAGGTAAATCCTTTAACAAGGCAAGCATTCATAACATCACGGCTCTTGCCCTCTTCTTCTGTTACTGCCATCCTGATTGTTCTAGTTACCATCTGGACAGAAATATTCTTTGAAGGTAGTATCTACTGGCGCTTATTTCTGAACTCTCAATAACGTAAGATCGTGGTTCCTATAAACTGTCAACAAGATGTCGAAATCGACGTGCACGATACATTCCGTGCCTGTTCAGTTTTAATACGCTATTTATCTTATCAGCGTGCCATGGAGGTTTATTGTTATTAACTCCGCAAATCTACTGCTTACTTGCTGATTTATGTAATGTTTGGAGATTTGCAAACAATTTCGTCCTATACTCTGCCGAGACGAAGCTATGACAAAAGACTATCTCAAAACGAAATTAATAAGGGGTTTAAAAATCTAAAGTGTAAAGAATGCTAATTTGAAATAATTATGACCTAATTCCAGAATTGAAACATCCAAAGAAAGACACAATATCAGTGATCTTATTAATACTAACTTGAAAACAAATAGCTGTAAAAGAAATGAGAATGACTACGGCGACACTCCGTCTGCTAACGCAGCAGCATATGACGCAGATGATGCACAGCTGTTGTCTGCTCCACTTGTGAGAACCAACGCAGTGGAACATCCGCATGGTACCTTACACATACATCTACACTAGCCATAAAAGTCCAGACGTAAATCAAATGTCTGCAAACTAGCAAACTACACAACATTAGTTAGAGGGATGCTGGCACATAAGACGCCAATCCGGTAATTTTATCTATCATCAAATATTTTAACAACGAATGAAATATTGCAGATTCTGATTAAGAAAATTAATTAGTTTCATGACAGTTAATGATGAAACAAAATTGTGCTTATGTAGAAAGACGGACGCTGTAAATAGACAGAAACCGAGTCACTCAAGAAAAAAGACTGAAAAGTCAATCATATGATTTGTATACATAATTGTTTACTTGTGGTGTACGTGGGCTCTCGCAAGCCGCGACGTTATCGGCGCGTGCGTCACTCTCCGCCACAACTGACTGAATATTAACTCTGATAACAGCGCTCTTATCAAATCAACTGGTCTCTTAATCTGCTTTCGTATATTTTTTTACTCGAATTTCTTTACATTCACAAAAACAATTTGACTATTGTTCAATTAACCACGGAGTTGCAATTGGTCCGTGGTTTTTGCTTCAGTAACACACACCAGCAAACACATTTTTCTGAATCTTATGAGCAGAAATCATGGCAAGCTAAGATCAATAAAAACAAGCTATGGTTCGGCATAGCAACGTAAAATTAGATTTGTCGATATGATTATATTCCTAGGACCCATATAAGGAGGAGTCCTATCTTCAGCAGTAGATGCTTGGCATATGTATAGCTGACGGTACGACTATATTGATAACAGTAAACTAGTTTGCCCTGTCGTCCCACACTTCATTTTCCGGTTCGCGGTTGCTATTTGAGAACCTCTCTTCCTCCCCGGATATATCGGTGAGAATACCGGGGTACCATAGGATGCAAACGACTTAGAAGCTTAGAATATTTACAGCTATTTTGAACCCCGGAAAAGGCCAAAGTTGTCCAACAGAGCGTCATGATAATAACAGTGATAAAAGGAAAGATCATTCTGTTAACCTCTAGTACATGTCGTGTATGTCTTTTTTATCCTTATCTATATAAATCGAGACTTGAAATGAGAAAACGGAGTAGTCTACCAAATAAATTACTTACTAGAACATGAAAGAATCTTGGTATATTTCTTCAAAAAATCATGCGATATAAACTATGTATTATCAGTTTAGTGCATCATGCAGTCATGCTATTATCTTGTAGTTATTCATATTGCTATTAAAGTATTATGATATCACAAAACGAGTCAGCATTAATATATCAAATGTTACATTAGGTATATTATTTTTGTTGTAGGTATCCTCACTAATCTCTAGTCTTCACCATGAAGACTGAATTGAAACTGCTTCAGTAGTTGATGCTGATTGTTCTACCACTCGTTGAACTCCTGTTGGAATCTGATTTTCTAGTAAAAAATATGAAAACAGGTCAGATAGGTTAAATTTCATTTTGAATTAAGGTTGTTTCACCTATTCTGATTAACTTATATTATCCTTAAATTTGATCTCGATTCTAGTGGACCCTTTAATTTTAATCAGCAATAGAGAACTCATATCATAACATCAATGTAGGGTATCTATTAATAGGTTTACTATTGTTGGCTATTTACTAGATGCTAGATGTAGCATGGACAACAATAAACATAATTTGATACCAATCACATTACAATTTTGCAAAGTAGGACATAAATAATAATAAAATCTTTATTGGCATAAAAACACGTTACAGAAAAATGTGAGACCCTGGCTCCAGAGCTAGGTTAGAGTACCTGTATTTCAGGAGCCAGTGATTTCTTCCGACATGAGACACATGTGCGCGTGTTATCAAACAAATTGCTCAGAATTTTCCTACGATTATTATTGTTCTTAGTGGAATAATGACCGATTCCTATCTAATTATGTATGTAGGTACCTGCCTACTGCAGAAATTCAGGTCGCTAATACCCTGAACCCGGTAACATAAATTTTCTAGCTACATACCTATACCTACCCAAGTACCCATGAAAAGAGGTTTTTCTTCGTCTCCTTCGTGTGTGTTGAGTTCCTTGACCTTTGTGCACGGTTATTGTTAAAAAAAAAAGAAATAAATAATAGTTTTAGTTTAAACATAATAAAAAATCTACGGAGTTAGTTAAAATCATTGTTATTAACAAAAATACTCACAGTTGATAAATTACGATGTAAACTTACAGGTGCTAGTCTACGATAAAATTCGTTGTACTAAATAAATCTTAGAACACATCACTAACCACATAACAGCCGTGTTAATTTAAGGCGAGTTCACACTAACATTCTATTTGTGATCATCCCCCGAAAGGATATAAATATTGCGGAGGTTGGCGCGGTACGGAGCCAGCGACGGCGCGGCGCGCACTGTGCGGCTGCGGCTGTACGCTGTGCGCTGTGCGCTGTGCCCGAGTGCCGCTGTGCCGTACCGATACTACGAGCGACACATCTGGGAAAGTGGCCGCCGGTATGCAAGAGCTAGCCAGCGGAAGGTCAAGTTCAGCTACATTTTAAGGCCAGACATTCAAGTTCCGACGCAGGCTGCATATCAATCGCCGCGCCCTTTATGCTGCCCTGATCATTTACTTACAACTTTAATTGCGGAGCATTTAAATTGCCTTCGTTAGTATTGACAACTACATTGGCCTGGTTTACACCTTCCAAAGTCGTCACGATATCGTGATGACTTTAAAGTTATAGGTGCACTGTGCACGCAAGAAACTAACTAACGTACAAGTAATACGAATAAATCTGGATCATACTTTAGTTTGAGTTTCAGCTTCTACTAATCCTTCTAAACCAGCGCTAAACCACTACTTCATAGAGTATTTTTAGTGAATCATCTCGTAAAATCTACTTAATTAGTGACAATCTGCTTGGAATATAGATTAGTAATTAAATATATTCCCATGACTATTTTTCTTAATGTGTGTAAAATAAACTAATAAACAGAACGTAAATCAAACTAGACAAAGCAAGCATTATTAAAAAAACTACACTTTTTAAACTGCACCAAAACTGGTTCCGTTCAACATTCGTTATCCACAGCATCTGCAGCATGTGAATCAATCTCGCTATCTCTCCTCTCACTCGCACCTTTCTCTTTTGCACTGAAAGTAAGAGAGACAAAAAACATCCGCAGCGCGCAAGTCCTCACCCCTAGAGTTGGCAGACGAATTATTGCCAGGTTTGGACAATCAATATGGAGTAATGGCGGGATGAATGGAATCATGGCGGACTTACCGCGCCATAAACATTTAAAATTATATGCATTTCAGGCGTTATTTCGCAGTGACTGTGAATAATTTATGATGTTTTATTGTAAGATATTGTATGAGGTTTTTATGTATCGCTATTGTTTTGTTCTCGTGTCTGTGCGCCATTATAATTCGTGTTTCTGACGTCTATAACTGCTTTCAAATTTTGATTGCCTTACTGTTGCATAATCTCTTTCTATTTTCAAGGTAACACCTTCGGTATTGAAATTGCATCAAGGTTAATTAGATTTTTATTTTCCTATAAAACCCTTTTCTGTACAACAACTATAAATCTCTGAATACACCATTCCCTTACGCGTATCGCCCTAGTGACTCGAAGTCATCAAGCTATCGACCCTCGCTCTCACGAAACAAAATACCAATTTAATGAGACAAGCGCGGGCTACACCCAACTATAATCTTATTAGAGACATCCCCTAGGAAGTATAAATAGCTGTAAGTTGATAACGAATGACCCCCGGGCACATTCAAGTGGTTTTCCCACGAAACTCTGAAGAACGTTAGACAAAGTTATCGTTCAAACTTCAAGTGGTTAGTATTTGTTATTGAAGCGATAAATTCAAGCTGTTAATAACATTATTTGATAGGTACCTAATAACACTATACGTTGGTGTTAGCTATGCTACCGATGACTGAGTATTTACAGCAATTACAGCAGCCAAAGACATAATAATTTACAAATGGTGTTAATAATAATAAATTACACAAGAAACTCCTACGTCTTATGCCTTCGCGGCTCATTTAACTACTTGGATAAATTATAAGGAAAATGCTAACGTGAACATTTTTGAGTCTGCGAAAAAGTAAGTGGAACTTTCAATAGAATATAAAGGAGTGTTATGTATTTATACCTAGCTCATATAAAGCACACGTCGTGAATTCTATTAAAGTTTGTATTACTGTAAAGATTATGAGAATGACAGAACAATGTAGTAAATTGTAATTGTCTCAGATTATCTTAGTAATGGACGGCAAGAGAATTAGAACTGTGAACGCAAACGACTCAACAGTGATACCTATCATGTCTCAAGAAATAATTGTTATTTTTTATAGAAAAATTAAACTATCTCTTATAAAATGCAGATATTTACTGTAGAATATAAGCAAATTAAGCTATTCAATCCTAAAATATATGGATACAGCACAGCAATGTCGACAAATCAAAAGTCGCATTATTACTTTAATTATGATCAGTTGGTAACCACAACAATATAGAATCTGAAATACAATAGGCCAAAGGTGTATCGACGACATTGTAGAAACAATTGAACACACTGAAGACAATCAGAAAACTACGTAGGTAAGTACACGCGTGCGTAGCTTAGAGCATTAAACCAACGTAGGTTATAGAAATAAATTGAATCGAGAGACTGTACGTGTACGGCCATTAAACAAAAATGTGTGATAATAATTCACAATGTTTTAATGAGTGTAATGCACATATTCACATATCTAATCGCACATACTACGTGTTATCTATCAAGATACAGAATACAATAGTTAGAAGGTATAAAACCTGTAGGAACACTGGCAACGAACAAGGGTTTGATTTCCCAGGAGACCTAGCGTCTGAATTCAAAGCCATTACGATAAATTGATTGTCCTTTAAAGGCTGCCAGAATAGATTGAATGCCGATGGCAAAGGCGCAAAGGACCGGGTTGTAATGGATACAAAACTTAAATATTAAAAAAAAACTGTATATCAAAGGGCACTCAGACCACTAACCACAAACAATAAAGCTCATCAAGGAGTCTTGTACGATGAAGGCATTAGAGCTATGGTAATAACAATTGCTGATCATGTGCGACCATTTAATTAGTCGTCACAATTCGCACATGATATCACTGATATTTCCATAACTCCCTTATTTACTGAGACCACATGTTCCTTGATAACCACGTCGCGTCGTGGTGAATCATCCGTCAAGAGAAACAATACGGTGACAACGATATCAAATTGTTGATCAAATACAAGACAAAGATACTATTGTCATTAAAATCTGGTGATTAGCATACTACTTGATGCTTTGAAAAACATGGAAATAATTTTCATTTTAGTCAAAATATTTGTAATGGTGACGATGAAGATACAGGATATTTTGGCGGTACCAACATATTTTGTATAATTATTTTGTTTTTCCTTCTTTACTTTATATAAGAACGAGCTTTTGCCCGCGACTTCGTCAATTTTTTTGTTCCCCGACCCACCCTGTAGCGTCGCATCGCCTACCTGAGGTATTACTTCATTTTCGCGTAGCGAAAACTTCAGACTTATTTTCTTTTTGCTCAACTCCTAACTCCTAAGGGTCCCAGCGTGATGTTTAATAGCCTATAGCCTTCCTCCAGAATTGGGCTATCAAATGCAAAAAGCTTAGAGCTTTCAAACAAACAAATTCTTCAGCTTTATTATTAGTAAGTATTATTTAAAACTATGATACCTCCTAAGATATTCATTGAAGTCAAAATAATGATCTCAAGGGCAATTTTGTTTAAAATTAAATAGTTGTGATGAATAACGTATTTATTTGGATAAGGAATAAATGTTTATAAAAACACCTTCGCAAATAATGCATTATTATTTTTAGGACAAATTTGATTACCATAAAAAAGGTTATATGCAGTGAGTCAACCTTATAAGATAGACATATGCTATCGAGGACTTTTTTTAGAAATTTTAAGGGGGAACAATTCCGTCATACATTATTTTTGCGTAACTTTGACCGTTTACGCAGCGCACGCAACGGAAGCTCTCAAAAGGAATAATATTTCCCGTTTCTGCAACATTTTTCACTGATGCTCCGCTCCTATTAGTCGTAGCGTGATGTTATATAGCCTATAGCCTTCCTCAATAAATGGACTATCAAACACAAGAAGAATTTTTAATTCCAACCAGTAGTTCCTGAGATTAGCGCGTTCAACCAAACAAACAAACAAACTCTTGAGCTTTATAATATTAATAATAGTAGTATAGATTATAATATTAGTATAGATATTATAATATTGATTAAGAACATTGAGAGATTTACTTTATCTAAAACGTCATTTCATTTTCGAACCTTGCATACTTATTGTTGTTTTTAAATGTCGTATAAACACGGTTATTATCCAAAAACATTTATCTCTCGAGTAACCCCACAACATCTCAAAAACGTCGCACTACATCAGTCTCTAAAGTAAAAGCTTAGAGCAGCGAGGCAGACACGACTACATGACTAGCTCGAGAGATTCTCGACAAAGGTGCGACACCTTGGCACGCCGCCAGACACCGCGGCTACAGGAAATAATGCTTCAGAGAATACCTAGACTACCTCAGTATTCGACAAACCATTCGAAGCTTTCTACATTGTGCTTTATGAATTTATAATAACTTTGAATTGCTTTAGTACAGCTGCGGCCATTAGTTCCACCCTCGGTTAAAATAAGTTTAAAAGAAAAAAAAATATGTACATATTGGGCTGGGGATCCCACTTGCAGGAATCGCTAAATAGCAATATTTACATAGGTACTAGTTACTTAGTTATTTTGATGACTAGATAACTTTATTGATATTGTTGATTGATGATGTTATCTTTTCTACTACATCATACGGAAATGCAGTTTTGAAATATTAGCTTCTCTACCTGTATCAAACTCAGTTTTCAGTAAGTTATTAATAGCTTAAGTACTTCTACAAGAGTATTTTCGTCTATGTGGGCGGTGTCAAACGCGACGTGTCCCGACTTAACGCGCCCCAGTCGACTCGATTTACACTGATTTCAGCAGTGCGTTCGACAAGGTGGCCCATATAATCCTCTTAAAGAAGCTTGAGAGTTTCAGCATATTTGGTCAGTTAATCCTCTGATTTAAAATGATATATCACAGAAAGAAAACAAAGAGTAGTTAAAAGGTATATGAGTCACCAGTTTACTTTTCTTCATCTGGAGTCCCCCAAGGATCGTATCTAGGCCCAATTCTCTTTCTAATGTTCGTCAATGACATAGTTCTTTCAGTAAAATACAGCAATTGCTCTATTTTCGCTGATGATTTAAAAGTCTATAAAGAGATAAACTCATCCGTCGACGTCCATTTACTCCAGGCTGACCTCGACGCAGTTCGAGATTGGTGCTTAGAAAACCGCATGACTCTCAATGTGAAAAAGTGCTACCACATAACATTCACCAAAAAACGGAAACCTATTCCTACGTCTTACTCAATAAATGGGGTAACACTTAAAAAGTGGACTCGATTCGTGACTTGGGGCTCCACCTTGACTAAAATCTCAACATTCGTTAGCCACATTGACAATATCACTGCCAAAGCTGCAAAAATGTCTAGCTTTATAAAAAGAGTTTGTCGGGATTTCCAGTCGATCTCTACTTAAGGTGCTCTTTAATACTCTGGTGAGAAGTCTACTGGACTGTGCATCGCCAGTTTGGAACCCTACTTACCGCGTTCGCGTAAACAGGATTGAAAGTATCCAAAGAAGCTGCACTAGATACCTTCGTTTTAGAATACCTAGCTGTCCACGGGATACTTCTTACGAGCAAAGGCTCAGTCATTTTAAAATGTGTTCACTTGAACACCGAAGAGACGTGACGGACCAAATCCTTCTCTATAAAATCTTAAACGGTTTACTAAATGTTCCCGATTTTTTGGCGGAATTAAATATAGCTGTACCGCGACAGAAATCTATTAGATAAAGTCGCGAAACCGTTACCTCAGCCACAACTGCAAGTCGTACTAACCTTGATAGTACCCCACCTATGAACTGTCTAATGGGAAAGTACAATAAAATCGCTACACGAACCAATAGCATCGACATTTACTCTAACCCTTTGTGACAATTCCGATCGAAACTTTTAGCCAGCTCAGAGTCTCGAGTCATGTGTGCGACACGAGCCACCCATTAATAATTGTATTTAAGTACTTCCTTTCCCATCCTTGCCAGCCTTCTTTTTGTAGTTTTTTTTTTTTTTAATATTGAGTTTTCGTTGAATTGCCATATAAATAAATAAATATCGGTGACAAAACAAACGAATGTGATTGATATGGTGAAAGCTATCAACAAATCGGTCTCTCTCTAAACACACAAATATTTGTCAATATACAGTCTAATGAGAGAACACACTTTCCTTCACAACAAGTGATTTAGCGGGTACATACAAATATTAGTCTTCCGAGTATAAGTAAATTTTAAAATAATGGTAGATAACAGACAGGTTTACTATTCAAACAGCAATGGTAAACTTATAGTAGGAAAATACAGAGCGAGTCATCACTTTACCGGAACCTACCTAGTTTCCTGGGTTAAAATCCACATTTTCCATTTCCACAAAAACTAAACGGAACAGCGACCATTTCCACGAAATGTCGTACCAGTAACAGGCTTCCAGACTGTGGTGGAGGTGCAGTCAAAAGCTAATAAAATGCAGGAGGCAGTAAAAGCCGGTCCACAATGTGCAGTGTACATAGTTGCATAGAGTAGGTATAGTCAGTCTAGACATGCGTGAATAGTAGCGTAAATGCGGAATTGCCAATGCGCCAACCACCGCGCTACCGCCGCACTTTCCCGGTATTCTGCAAAGTGCAAGTTTACTAAAACGAGCGTAAGTTTTACGCTACACTTCTCATTATTAGCTTGTTTCTAGTAATTATTTAGCTTCATGAGAAATTCAGCATTTTAGGTGATGAGGGCGGACGTTTGCCTTTCTTGATGGACGTTCCAAGAATTTTCTAGTTAATATTGAATACCCATCTATTACTTTAGTTACAATGTGTTTAAACTGTTTTACTTATAGACATATATTCTATTCTGTTATGGAGAAAACAGGAAATGATGTTAGGAAAAATGCGCGCTATTTACCGCATTCATTTTATCAAAACCAAATTAGCCATAGCAGTAAAAACGTTTTGTAGTCAAACTACTCGGAAACCATACCCCGAAGTCCATCTTTGATCTCACTGATGCATTTGACGTGTTGACTGATGTTTACTGGTGTAAGCTCCGGTTCAAATCGTACGCCTTATAAACCCGTTTGCTAGTACGACGTAGTTCTATTTCTGTTGTTATGTTTATCAATTTTTCTAACGCCATATGCGATGCAGTTGCTTTCATGTTACGCACTTGAAACTAAGTACTGTCTTTTAAGTTTTGTGTACGCTTGGAGAATAGAACCCTCTCGCCGACAAAGTGGATCGTGGGGACGATAAACAGAAGCCAGTTTTAATATCACTCTTTATAGAGGAGCTGCCGACATTACCACTGGTGTTAGAAGCGCGAGTGTTGAATATTATGAGCCTTATTGCTTTGAACAAGAGTAAGAAACGCCGCGGTATGCAAGAAAATTCAAGAAAATTCTATAGAATCGGGCAAGTATTTCTTGATTTAATTCTCTACTAGCGGCCCGCCACAGCTTCGCATGGGCGCATTTTTTTTTCGAATTTCCGAAATTTTCTTTCACACAAACCTTATCCTGGCAATACCGAATAAAATAAAAAAGTACTATCCAATTTGGTGCAGTCATTCGGAAATTATGCGCATACAGGCATTTCAGCGACTTTGTGTAATAGGTAATGTAAGGGTAAGGATATGGATGGTGTCGGTCGGTAATCCTGACAAGACCCATAGAAGCTGACAACTGAAGCTTCAAAAGAAACTGAAAAGATTTGAGTTTCGTGGAAAACGTTCATTTGTGTGCACAGTGTGTCTGCTTAGGTGTTTGTTTCCTGAATTACAATTTCGGAATAATGTTTGCAATAGAACCGCTAAGCAGGTACACCTTGACTCACGCTTGCACAGATGTGGCCGCTCTGTTTTTCAGCCTTCATTATTATAATTTGTAATTTATTTGCTGTACGCCATTGTGAAGTTACCTAGCGATGTTTTTTCGTGTCAAGAGCGAACGTAGCACTTGATCAAACACAATATACTTACGTGTACCTATGTAGGTACCCGTGTAGTGTACGGGACGGCTGGCGGAGGATGTTACAAGCATCAATAGAATTGTGGGAAAATATTAAAACGACTAGACGACGAGAACGTCAGAATATAACCGAGTGTCCGATACTGTGATGAATGTAGATACATGTTGAGTGACGAGATCAACTATTGCATATATAGGGGTAAGGGACGAATAACTGATTAATCATAAAGGAAATTGGACTTGAACTTTGAAGGGAGTGAATTGGTAATTTAGTATTAGAGGGGACCGAATTTTATTCGGCACTTAAGCCGGGCATAAAATGTTTATATTTTATTAAATACAGTTCTTTACGAATAGCCCGAATTAAGAGTAAACTAGACTCGAGCTCGAACTCGCTGGTGGTCATGGTCAAAAAGCACGCTGTCTCGCCTGGCTTCGTGTCCGACAGCGCTATTATCAGTGATGAGCAGTTAGACGCTAGTCTACACGAACAACGTCTAGTTTTCACGCACAGAAACACCGTTCCGATAGACGCGCAAAAAGATTTGAAAAGTGCTTCGGAAAATCGAGTTTTATGAAAAAACCACTGCATAAATCAATAACAAATAAAGTTCATTGATCTCTTCGATAACTGAGATTTGTCGGTAGGGACTTGGTTTTGAAGATTTTACAGTTCTTTTATTACTTATTGACACCCAAAGTTACGTTAAAAATAGCAAGAAAAACGAATCTTTGTTGGCTCATAACTTTTTAATGGCTTTTTATTTTACTCTTCTGTTTCCGTACAGACACAATTAATAATAAGTCAAAACGATATCATGTTTAACTTTGGATGCACAATGTTAAATAGTGGAGTAATATTCTCCCGAAATTTGTATAGAAAAAATATCGAAAAGTGGCACCAAGACTGCTTTACTAAAACACTTCGGGTATTCTGATCCGGACGTCTTGACAAAAACTACTGCGTCACAACAAAGATTAACAAGCATCGTCCTACATAACCCTGGGGATTACGTCTCGCATACAAAGGGCTGAGCTGAGCAATAGCACCGTGATTGCTATGCGGCGTGGGCGGCGAGTGCGTGCTCGTCCTGACGACGTCGCAGACCGAGTGGCCACACATCCATACGCACACTGCACTCGTCACGAATATGAGAGCTTCGGAATTTAGTGGTCGCTTCCGCCAATTGTGTGCTAAGGATGTTGAGCATTTGAGTAAATTGATCTCTTAATAAAGCTTTTGTCCTAGTGTTATCTTCTTCATCATCCGCTAGAATGACTGGCGATATTTGATGAGTATGCTTTTGAGTTGAAAGCTATCTCGGGAAAATGTCGTTACATCAATCATTCCTTATTCGGAATTGCGAGTTCTAGTAGAATCAGCACGACACAGAGCAATATATCACGTGAAGTGTAACACGCAGCTGGAGCTCAGCATGAGATGTACATTTGAATCGAAGTATGGTAAGCAGTGACGCAGCCTCGCCATTTACAATAAGAATAAATCTAACAGGCCGTGGCAAGCAAAAAAGTGTTAGATTATCTATAGGTACTCGCTAATTTAGAGCACGCTGTACATAACTAACAATTTAGTGAAGACGCTGGGGACAGATGGTTTACGACGCGTCCGGGGTGCTCTTTCATGTCGTCGACAAAATACGACGCTTTTTAATAGCTAGAGAACCCTCCCCTCCCCCTTGGTCCGCTCACCGCATGTTGCTTTAAGGATTAATGGAGAGCCCTCTGAGCCGCGGAATTAAAAATACTATTTATCAACTTAGTCGTCATTAAAAGTTGAAATTACAAGGTAATTTCATTCAAGTTTTTCTTTTGATGGCGGAAATTGCGCATTTAACTGATATTTTTTTTTTGTTTTTCATACGATTACGGATTACATTAAGGTGAATGCTTCAGGTAGCCCGCGAAATTCAAATATTCTTACGTTTTTTGCAATTTGCAAATCAGTATTAGGTTGTATGTTGATCAAAATTTGATACGCGGTCGTAACAAGTATAGTGTTTACAGAATTATAATCATTAAAGGCATCAATACAACTCTATAAGACCAGGTAATCCTAACTACGACAATTCCATGATGTTAGGATTAAAGAGTTGTATTAATGACTTTAATGATTATAATTCTGTAAATACATCCTTATTACAGCCGCGAATCAAATTTTGATCTCCATTATAATCTAATACTGACTTGCAAATAGCAAAAAACAAGAAAATTTGAATTTCGCGGTCTACCTGGAGGATCCACCTTAAGCAGTTGAGCTTATCGAGTCGATATAAATCATAACACATAAGCATCGGCAATATCGGGATTGCTCTGATTTATTTACAGTTTGTGCAGGCGTTGCCCACAGCTGCCGACCGGGCGGGCCACACGCGAGGTTTTATAGCCTAGCTATAAATATGTGTAAGGATTCGACCTGTAGGTACAGCATACCGTGCTTCATTGCTCACAATATAAAGCCACAGGAATACTGAGTTAGATGATCCCGTGAAAGTCGTAAAGTCAGCCTGGGAGAAATGGAAGACACAAGGTCCAACGCAAATTATTTAAGTAGGTACACGACGTTTATAAATAATTTGCTACGGTAAAGCACCTTGCAACATAGGCTAATCGGGGACTGTTTTTGGAAATTCTTGTTGTTTAATGAGAAAAATAATTGAATAATGAAAAACAAAACAAAAGCTTGAGAGCTTCCCCTATTTCAAAGGACCTCTTCATAAAGTGCAGTCTCAATTACCGGGAGCGCATATAGACGTGGCGGTAACAATGCAATAAAATCGTTGAGTGGTGTATTGGATGACGAGGTAATTGCAGCAGGATGCGGGCGAGCCCCGAGGGTGCTCTGCGTCCCGTCTACCGCTCTAGTCCTTCGCCCGCCGCCGCCGCCCAACTAACATTTTGGTGTTAATAATAAGTGCTACGTGAGCTGTTTAAGAGAATTTTACGAACCTAAGGTCCTATACAGGCACTAAAATTTGGTGATATAGCGCGTTTTAACTGTCTTATAACCCTGATTTGGGCCCACGATTTTAGAGCTTATAGTGACATAATAGTTATAGAGTAGTGTTAAATGAGTGACAATAAAGAGCTACAATAGTGCCATTGAAGCAGTGCTTACCACTTCAAGTGTATTGTAAGCTATACTCAGGTTACAACTGCAAGCTAAAATAGTAATATAGTTATGAAATCTACTCTAATAACTTTTTTAGTAACATGTTAGTGCTTCTTCGATAAAATATATACCTTGAGAATATATTGTAGGTATTTAGTAGCAATGATCATCACCCAAAGCGCCAAACTTTTCACCTCTTTTCATATATTTTGTGATTTTGTTACCGTCAATAGCGTTAAAATATTTAGCAGTACAGCCTAGTTTATAGTATTTGGAAGTGACTTTATGTTTAATAAAACAGGTAAGTCAATGTATTTTAGATTAGGTACTAGGTGTTATAATTATTAAAACTCACTGCTATGGTAAGTTTTCTGTAACAATGTATATATGTTTTCATCTCAATTTTGATACGCCTCAAAAATAAACTGCTTTTGATGATATTATATAGAAAAAAATTACTGCCTCAGTAATTTTTTTGTTTCAATTATGGTGAATAATAGTTTCTGGTACTGTCTATAGGTATGTTAATGGAAAACTGACAATAATATAGTAAATAAGTGGAGCAATAATGATTAGAAAAAGTTTTTTCCTTTTAAATTTTTATACTAAGTATTTATTTAATGGCGTCAATATCTAAATTACTTAAGGATCCTGATAACTCTGTTATTCCTAACGTAGTGCTTAAAGAGTGATTGTTAGCACTTCTATTCCATTTGCAGTTCTACAATATGGTTCTAAAAGTGAAAAAATAACAACTTTATAGGTTCAGTTTGCATAATGGTTCTATGTGAAGATGTAAACTAAATATTTTCAGGGTTCTGTTATTGTTTTAATAAAACCTTTACGTAAAACATATTTGAATGAATAAATCAAATAATTAATGTCTATTATTTATAATAATTATGCAAAATGGAAAAGCCTGTGTGTGTGTATTTTTTATTTGTTTTGAATGTTATGAGTTGTCTTTACTATAATAGGTACTGAACTTTTTTTGTATTTTTTAAACTAACTTTTACAAGCTTCTATAATTATATTATTTATTTTAGATAGTTAAAAGTGAAAGTTATAGGTATCAATGAGGATTTTAGAACTACCATCGTTTTTATTAACCTGAATCAGTTCAATGAGCAAAATTCAACGATCATGGTGGTCGATGAGTTTTTGCTATTTAGGTGATATAAAATTCTATAACTCTACGTAAAGTAATAATTAAGAGTTATAATCTATGCACATATTGTTTGCCGCCATATAGAAGTATTTCTAAAAACCATTGTATTGACTAAGATTGACCCAGTAACCCCATTATATAATCATTAGTTATTTATAGGTAGTTTCTGACTCTTGCAGCATCTAGCTCTACAGGATTTATAATGAACACTTTTATGACACTAATAGCTCTCTTGCTAACTCTTAGGGCTCGATAGAACTCGTTAAGTGGTACAAAGTATTTCAGTGACTCTATTTAAGGACATCAGCTGTTAATAAGTGTTAGTAGACACCTTACAATTACTTACAGTGTTTTACGCTTCTTAAAGCTGTTATGGTAAGCCTTAAGGTGTTACAAAGCATCTAACTAAATGTGTTCAAAGACATCAGCCGTTAGTAAGAGTTAGTAGACACTTTAAAATAGCTTTCAGTGTTTAACGCTTCTTAAAGTTATAAGAGAGAGCTATACAATGTTTCCTACCAACTCCATGCTACCGCCTTAAGTTATATTTTTTTTCTTTTTAACTGTTATTCCTCTTGAAGGTTTAATTATTTATCCTTAACACCACAGTAGAATCTAATGTCACCATCGGAGCTCTTATATATCATTTATAATACTATGAGAGCTAAAAAAAGGTTGCCCTTAGCGCCTAAATGTTTGTTGGGCGGCCACTTCATCGCTCAACACTTGAAACTTTTGTTTATGTGAGTATTTTAAAACAGACAATGTAACTTAAATGTATGGTTACCGTCTCCTAATGGTTTAGAAAGTCATTTATTTATCACACCCCGTCTGTTCACGGAATGTTCTAAGAACTTAATAAACTGTTGAAAATTAAGCTTCCTGGTGTGTCTTTAGATAATATTGTAATTAGTTCAGTTTCAGCTCATAAGTATACGTTAAATAAATCAACATCTACACCCGTAGACATAAGGATTTATAGAATATGAATTTATAATCGCAAACGGGTGTCGCGTCGAATTTAATGACCAAAATTCGTAATGTTAATTGTCAAATAATTTTAACTAATGCTTGACTCGTGGGCGGAAATCTTCGTGATCGTGTCTTATATATATACCAGTAACGTGCTTATAAAGGAAGTTTTCTTGACAAGTCTGTTTGATTTATTTGTGTGGCTAATATCCACTGCAGTCAACAAAATTATATGGCCTGTCTAGTGACACCACTGGAAATTTCGCTTACTTTTAGTACATTAAAAAATTCCAGTCAGCAATTTACATAATGCAAAGACAAACCATCATAGGTAGATCATTGAATATATCCATAGGTTATGGGCACAATCCTTTTTCCTACAAGTTGGGTAATTGTTATAGACAAGACTCGTAAACCTCGTAAAGAAATAAAATTGCAACAGCAATTCAAAATTGATAAAGATTTTTTTAATGGAAATAGGGTGGGTCGAAAGCAATAAGGTTTTTTATGTAATTTGTGTTAGCCACTGTTGTATAAAAGGCGAATGGATGAAATAGATCGTTCAATGAATACAAGCATGTTCGACGAGTGATATAGACGAGACCCCGTCGTTTCATAACTCTGCTGACACCACTCTCGGCTACAACATAATGTTTCAGAGGTGACGAACACTTTGTGTTACGTTTTTATTACATGACATTAAAAAATAACTTTTGCTGAGCTTACGTGGTGTTTCGTCCGCGCAGTGTGTTCATTCCACTCTGTAGATATGAGGTGATAATATGCGAATAAATTAGCGGGTGACATAATGAGGACCAAACAGAGATCGCCATTATTGATAAGGAGTGGTAAAAAACTGGTTTTGCTTCATGAGCTCCTAATAAGATTTCAGTAAAGACGAGTGAAGAATACGCTACAGATTTTAATGAGATTTCAATCTGATTACTGTTTTAAATTAATTTGGAGTAGGTAGGTACTACTAGAGATAAATGCTCAATTTAAAACAAACATAAAACTGACTTAAGGTGGAAACTTGAGTAGGTAATCCCAGCTCTGGTGACATAAAAGAAAATAAACCATCAAGTCGTTCTATTTGTGTTGTAGTGCGACTAATTCACGGTCCGCCTGCACCGGGGAGGAAGTCCATGCCGGCGTATAAGTAGTTGCCCCGACAAAAATATAAATATTTGAGCTCCTCTGGGCGCTGCGCTCCGTGTACGGACTATAGAAATGCTGGAAGGAGTTTGTGGACCTGAGGTATCGTTAATATTCAGAGCCGTCATGTTGAATGGTCATTCTCTTTTTGTTGGTCTGGAAATTCTAAAACCCTCCGCCAATAGGGATCTTTATGACAAGGGAGCCCTGGAGGAGGTTCTCAGCAGAACGTACAGAACCAAACAAACCCCATTTATGCCCGAAGCTCGATATTGTTAAGTACCTATGTTAATTTATAATCAAACACAGACAGCGCGGTATATTTATTTCCACCGTAGTGTTTCCCGTTCTTTAAAGAAGATAAGGATGATAAGTGTCATGATAACACTCGTTACGCTGATGTAATCTGCATTTTGCGTAAAAACGTAGCAACATCAAAGGTCCCGGGCCCCGGGCCTACTCGCGCGGAAGTGTTAATTTAAAACCTGAACTCGTTTACAAAGTCGACACCATTTTTCCAACCATTTCAAAACACCGGTAGCAACTTTGGCTAAACATGTCGCAGTAAAACATAAATTGCCAAAATATGATAAAGTCCATTCCAGTTAGAGATGGGGAGACGTTCGCAAAGCGGTGCATGCGCATCCGCCCCGACCGGTCCGCTGCTACTCCTTTTTGTGGCAAGTTGCAGTCGTCGTGAACTGCACTGCCCCGCGACCATGCGGTACAGAACAAAGAAAGTATACAAGTATACTTGTATAATAATACAAGTACATGTGGATATCGCAAATATTTTAAGAATAAAGACCAAGTATCTGATGATTTAGATGACGAAAAGATTTTTGAATGTCGCAATTTGGAAAAACTCCCAAGGACTGACGAAGTTATACGTAGAGTTAGATTAAAGCAACAGACCCAAAAGGAGTACACAATATTATAATCAGTACACTTGTCTTTTATTTGGTTATCCGAAATTGTTCAACTTGTGTTAGTTATCATCTGTGCTAGAATTCTAAAATGTATCAGCAATTAATGTTCGTGAATAGTGAATCTACATACGAGTTACGGGTATATATTCTTCCGCGTTGCGATCACTGACCACTGTGCTGTGCGGAGTGCTCTGTTCTCTGCAATTAATGTCAAACCATGTACAGCACAGCAGTACTGCATAACACCAGAATTAATTATTGCGCAACGAGAAAGCCTAATTAATTAGTCATATGTACGCTTAAAAAGTTAAAGCAGCGGTCGGTAGCGTATCGCAGAACGGCGAAAGTGAACAAATATGAATACTAGTGATGGCACGTAATCAGCGAAAATAATATGAAGTTACAACCGTTATTATACCAGTTTAATGTTTTGGAAAACTTTCTTTCTTTCACAAGAAACGATAAAATGAGCTGAGATACTGTCGTGATCAAGTACCGAGGAGCGACAGATTTTTTAATCAGTGACTGGAGTCGGTGGCGACTGTCGAATGGAAAAGAAACTAAAAAGGCAAATCGTAAAAAGTTCAATGAAACTTTTCCCATAAACCACTCGAAACAAAAACTGCAATAAAGGTAAAAGTGAGCACATTCGTTTTATTGTAGCACTAACTTCTCTAATCCACTTGCCACATGAGGTGTGAACCATTTCGTGTCTGTGTATATGAATACATTACAAGAGCAACTGTTCTTAGTGGATCATTTGTATTTGTTTGCAGAGTTTGTTCTGCGACTAGTCTGCTAAGGAAAGTAAATAAATGATCCACTAAACACACAATTACACAACTTACTGGCGCAACACTATCATCATATCGAAACAGTTGCAAATATCACGACACCGAATATAGAAAAGTTGCTAAACGAACCACCCTAGTTCTTAATATCGCACTCCAAAATACTGATCAGATTAGCCAAGTTGTATTTACAGTTGGTGAACATGAAAGTGAAGTGGTAGTTGTATATTTTGTAGAAGAGCCAGTCTGGTATAGTTAGTAATGTGGGCACAACGACACTGGGTCTCATTGTGATGTTAAGAATGGCTGCGCGGTGGGTGTGCGCTTAAACAGGCCGCGTGCGTGGGCGGTGAAGAAGTCATTACGTGGTGTTACGAGTGCACAGCCAACGGTTCTCATGACTGATGATCACAACACTAAAGCTGACGATTATAATTCACCTTGGTTTGTAGTAATTGTGATGATATTAATATTATAAAGGAAGTTAAACTTAGTTTTAAAATACGCCAGACACCTACTAATCCTGTTCCAATTTTCTCTCTTCTATAACTTGTCTTTGCACTAATCTTCTATTAGATAAAATTCTCGTGTCACAGTGTTAGTTACCATACTCCTCCGAAACGGCTGGAACGATTTGTATGAAATTTTGTGTGCCTCGCATATTCAGTAGGTCTGAAAATCGGCTACTATCTATATTTCATACCCCTATTTTTTTTTTTGCAAAACGACGTTTGCGGTGTCAGCTAGTAATCTATAAAAATTTGAATATTAAATACGGTCGTGTTAATTGTTCTAAAATCCAACTAAGGGTCATCGCTCGAATATGCGAATAGAGATGTTTAAATTAAACAAATATTTAAATTAACAAATATTTTGGATCGCTGAACTGCTGTCAATTATCTATTGTTAAAACTTTGCAATCAACATGGCATGCGCTGGCGCAATTATACTTACATACAATACATTGCGAAGCTAATCCGTAAAAAAAAGTTTATAGTATAACTAGCTTCTGCCCGCGTCTGCGATTACGTGAAAGACGTAAAACGCCATAATTGAATCCCACCAGTCCTACTAATTCTACGAGTATTCGACTAATTTTATAAACGCGAAAGTTTGTGAGGATAGATGGATGGATGTTTGTAACACTTTCATACAAAAACTACTGAACGGATTTGAATGAAATTTGGCAAACTTATAGTTTATATAGTTTATAACATATAGGATATTTTTTATTCTAATATTCCCACAGGATCGAGACTTATGCGGGTGAAACCGCGGGCACTGCTAGTTAAAAATAAGAGCCACATTTTTTATAGCTTTATTAGCTTTCCTGTATATACTACGTTTTTAGTTTTGGAATTAGCAGCCAAAATATGAAGAGTCAGGACTGGTGACGCGGGAGCAAGCACATACAGTTGTTGTTGTCCTGAGGTCGACACCCGCAGCCTTCAGAGTAATTTCCCATTGAATGCGAAGTTTTTCGTTTTTGTGAATTAATGAACGCCTGCGTTCCTATATTTACTACCTAATGGCACAACACGGATACACTGACTGATGCTTTCTTACAGATTACTACCGACAAACTGCGATCACTAAAATAACACAACAGTAAATTGTTACAATCGGAATTTCTCAATTCTCAATCATAGATAATTATTTTTATTATAACCAAAGATGACAGAAGAGCTGAGAAGCTTTGTTTTTGTATGTTCGTTTTACGAACTATCATAATTGAATAGTATTACAAAATGTAAAAAAAAAGGAAGTACAAAAAATATCAATTGTTGGGAATCGAACATCATAAGTTTGCAAAGCAGTCGTGGAACCGCTAAGCTTCATATTTGCTTTGATGAAAGTTTACTTAAGGTGCCACAGGTCGATATTTTTTCCGTACAAATTTCGGGAGAGTATTACTACACTGACATTCTGCATCCAAAGTTAAGCAGTTCGTTTGTCTTATTTATTAATTTTGTATGTACGGAAACAGAATAGGTAGTAAAATAAAAAGCCATTAAAAAGTTATGAGCCAACATAGATTCGTTTTTCTTGCTATTTTTAACTTAACTTTGGGTATAAATAAGTAATAAAAGAACTGTAAAATCTTCAAAACAAAGTCAGTAGCGACAAAGCTTAGTTATCGAAGAGTTCAATAAACTTTATTTGTAATTGATTTATTGTGTGTTTTTTCATAAAACTCGACTTTTCCAAAGAACTTTTCGATTTTTTTTACGCGCCTTTCAGTACGGAACGGTGTTTCTGTACGTGAGAACTAGACATTGTGCGTAAAGACTGGCGTCTACCTACTCATCACTGATATTATCTCTGTCGGACACGAAGCCAAGTGACACATCGTGATTTTTGGCCATGACCTCCAGTGAGTTCGAGCTCGCGACTAGTTCCACCTTAAAAAGCAGTTCTTATATTTATTATGTCATGATTGACTGTTTAGCTCCGTGAAGGTATAGCGGAAAATTATAATTTCGGCATTAGAATCGTTCCCAGACCTCAAATTAAATAAAAATTTAATGTACAGTTTTGACTTCGCTACGATTTTATTATATGTGTAGATATTGCACGTGCACTTGGATTCAAGTGTTCGCATTAACAATTACAAATAACGATATTTAATTGATCGTTTTGCAACACGCACAGACGTTTCACAATTTTCGACAGTGCAGTCAAATGAAGCAGAGGTGCTTATAGTTTAGCAGATAACACATTTTAAAAAGAAGGTAGCGTAGATATTAGAGAACAGATTTATTATCGACACAAGATAACCAGCCTCATAGAACTAGAAACTCTTGTATCACATTCACGGATGAAGGAGTTAGCGGTATGTGTCGATTATACTGTGCTAATCGATGCAATAACGTTACAGTAAGAATCTAATAATTCTGAATACGTTTCATCATGCATACGATGCAACGACTGATTGCTTGTTGCACTTTGCACGTAACTACGCTGCAATAATGACACCAAATAAGTATTGTCTCTGCTAATCTATCAATGTTTGTGCCTCAAGTGTCAAAACGGACAATATTTACAAAAGTAATGAAACAGCGGGTGTTATTACAACAATGACTGGAACTGTGTCGGTGAGCCGATATATCGCTTGCAACAACAACGGCTGTTGAAGTTTCTGACAGCGAAACAACATGCCTCTTACCTTTGTTACTCATTACCACATTCTAACTCATAGTTACTGCACAATTAGTGTATTTTAATATTAATTGCATCGTTGGCCATCGATGTAGTAGACTCATCGAAAATGTAAAATCGTACGTTCCAAACCGAACAGATCAAATCTTGGGACATTATCTAGTCTAGGATAATAATTAATTGCTTTTCAAGCTTTCAAAGACTGAAATAATCGAATTTGCAAAGTCGTCTCCCCTGTATTTTTACGAAAGCCAATCCTTAATTTCTTGAAAAGTCTACGCAGAATTAAGCAGTGCGTACCTAGTTAAATTCCTGACATTGTCTGTCGCACTCCCATTACTTATCGCCTCTAGTTAACATATAAAGGGCGTCGATGGTATCGCCGGCGCTTTGTCCCCGACATCGACAGTCAGACGGAGCGCCACTCATTCACTACATTCTAATTAGGAAACCTTCTTAGTCATCTTTTATAATTATTTGTTTTAATTAAAATGAAAACTATGTCTGGAAAAAGAGAGTCTCTCTTTGTTCACGTGGTGTAATGGTGTTCATTCATTTATGGAAATGAATAAACATTCATTCCGCTCTTCTATGCTCTGCTCGCAGAATTTGCATTAATGAAATTCCTTTTTCTTGTCGAAGAGAACGGCATTGCGACTGTCGGGCCAGATATTTATGATGTGAGTGTCAGCCGCCCTTGTATAGAACACAATAATATCCTGTGGACTCATCTCTAGGTAATAATTCTATCGGAGACCCTTCCAGCGATTACGAGCGAGGGAACGTTGGAATCGGAACACAAATAAAACTGCAAAGTTTAAATATGAACGACACAGTCATAAATAAATATATCAAAAAGGTGTCATTCCAACTGTGCGCTGAAGAGAACACAATATTTTATGTATTCATGGCTTTGATCCCCATGTTTGGAAGGAACTTCAGGCTAGACGGCTGTATTTGGCAAAAACATATCTGCCGAATTCGATCGCAGACACAGCCTTGCCTACTTATACTTGTGATATTTGCTTACCAATTACATATAGACCACAAATGGTAGGTTGTTTGCAGTTATTTATTACTACAAGTCTTTTACAAGCTGCCGACATTCTTGTATCGTATGTAGGTATGTCGTTTCTTTTTAGAGTTACACGTTGGTAGTCAATAACATTAGCATAAAACAAGCGGGTGATGGTTCAATCCCTCTTTGTTATGGGTTTAGAAACTAGTGCAATGCATCCAATATCTAAAGGAATAATTTCGTCATTGCTGACCCCTCAACCGTGTGCTCTAGTTGTAAGCTCAGGACAGTCTTGATTAACGAGTCGACAAGTGTCACGACTCACGATTCACTTCTTGCGACAGTTATCCACTTTAAAAGAGTGTGGTCGTTGTCTAATCTGCTAGGCAGTTGAGACAACCGCCGCCGGCCAGACCTGTCCCTTTATTGTCCCTCCCACGCCAGCGATGTCTCCTAGTCGCGACCACACGGAGGATATGTTCATAGCAGTTAAAGAGCCCAATGTGGCATGTTTTACGTATCAGTTACAACATCATTAGTTGGGAATTCGTTGTTCTTATGAGATAGCCTATAGACGTTAGAATTTAAAATGAAAAGTCAATAACATTGGGACAAATTCTTTAGGAACACGGAGAAAATAAGATCTGTGAACCAGATTTCAAGAAGAAATCATTCTAAAGCAAAGATACCCTGACTCTATGACTGCTTCTGTATGTTCACATCGGTAGACTGTGCCGTGTATATGTACACGGTAATCAGACAGCAAGCATTGGAAATTGAGCATCGATCGTGCAACAATGAAGGATGAAAGTCACACTTTCACTACTTAAAAGCCCTTAAAGGATTTCCTTCATTTGAGTTGCTAATCCTACTTCCACGCTAGTTGCACAAACTGTGAGGATGACGGATGTGTCACGTGTCACCTACACACCACACTGACCCAAATCTGCTAATATACTTGTGGGACACGTCTCGGGCGATGAACCTCACTTGTTCTTAGATAATAACCATCTCTCCCTCTCACACGACACAAACCTCTATCACCATCCTTTTCTCTTCTAAATATTTAAATAGAGTACACTGTTACAGTTTCGCCTGTTATCTTGGGGAAAAACAACCAAACGAATATAGGTGTGAAAATATGCAAACGGATGCAGAGGAAAGTCCAACCCAAACATCGCAGTCACTGTCGTGCGAGTGTGTCGACGTGCGTCGCGACGTACACTTTTATTGATATAAGTACAGGGAATATATAAACGTACTTTGCTTTGAAAATAATGTTTCACACTTTAAAATGTTTAACTTAAAAATTAATCTACAGTTATTACTGTAGATTAATTTAGTTTTAGTCTCCGAAACTCATCATCAGATCTTTACAAAATTTTAATGGGAGCATTCCGGAATAAACCCCTTTCGAACAAAAAAAGAATTTTGCAAATCCGTCTATATATGACGGAGTTATGCCCGAACATACATAAAAAAAAACATATAAACATCCGAATAGAGACCTCCTTCTTTTTTAGAAGTCGGTTAAAAACACATTTCGTCAAAGGAGTGTGGCTTGATATTAAAATGCGCGGAACTGTCGACGTTGGTTGGTTCAGTCCGTAACGACTTCCGCTCCTCGCCCGTAGGGAGGCACGCGTCTCAAATTTATTGTATTGTGTTTTTTAATAACTTTAAATATTTGGTTAATAATAAGTTTAATTCGGCTGACGGTGCTGGTCCAACAGCCTGATACAGAAGGTTGTGATCTTGCAAGAATTGTGCGGAAGTTCCTCTCCCCGGATTCCTAGCTACATTTTCGAAGCCCTTAGCTTCGAAACTTTTTGATTGTCAAAGTGTAACCTCACTGCGGGGAGCAATATTGAATGCCTAATAATTTATATTTGATTGAAATTCGTTAACAGGAAACAATTTAACCAACAAAGAACATGCATTGTCACAAGATTACCTATTGTCCTCACACAAAAACGTCACTGAAATTAGCAAAAAATAATAAAAAATTAAAATCCTTAAGAGTCATTTCATGAAATTTCCTTAAAAATCTCATCAAAAGAACGTGATGATGGCGCTCATTTTGATAATTAAATCCAGTTGATACAAAGAAGCAACAAAAATATTCACATGAACAGCCCATCCGCCATGACAGGTAATAGTAGACAGATAATGAATGTACTTATTTGTATAATATAATCGCTTATTTTTGTACAATAATGTCTGCAAGTGACTGTCCCACGGCAGGCTGAAGGTCGTGATGTCCAATGCCACATGACAATCAGCTCGTCATGAGAGAAACTGTTCAGTGTTGCTTCCGAAAACTATTAGTGTCCGGAAGTGCGCGAACGCTGATCGCATTGGATAATACGCGCCAATCATTAGACGCGTAGCCTGTGCGGGCGCATTATTAAAATCATTTTATACGTCATGTTGGATGTTTTTTTGGGTTTCATGACAGATAACACCCGTTCAACTTGGAAGTTATCTCTGAAACGGATATTTCGGTATTGAGATAACTTTTTCAGAGACCATAGTTATTTAAAAATTCTTATCACATCTATAATTCAATGTTGGGCGCACCGCCAGAGCTTTGGATTTACGATTTTAGTCACGAATCAGCGATCACAAGTCATCTCCATAGACATTGAGGCATGTTGAACTTGAACGATCAAGACACATTATTGAATTATTAATTATTATTGACACCCAGTTTCCTAAATAATCTAAAATTCTAACTAGCCATGTTTTACAAATTCGATGCTACTGCTGAAGTAATTGGCCACTACGTGCCAAGCATGCGCTTGACAGATTCCACACAATTCTATAGAATTAAAAAACAACAGGAAACATGGATTCCATGTCTAAATTCACTAATCGTTTTGGGACAGTGTGTGGGGGGGGCAACAACAGGTGGTATCGACAGCATGGCCGAATGATATCATAGTCATGTGTTCCTAATGTTATGTGATAAAAACTAGTCCATTGATGAGTTCACAATAGCTTGTTTATTATGTATGTATGTTGCGGTGTGATTTACTAACTTGACATCTGGTAAAATGCCTGCCAGGAACTAGTCCTAAGCTCTAAGTAGTTTGGTCAATAATCTACCATATGTGCTAAGGGTCTTGAGTTTTCATTTTTAAAATAACCACAGTAAGTACAGTACTTGGAGTAAACACGATTTAAAACGAAGGTAGCTAGTTCTATTAAGAAGGTAGCTGGTGAACCGAAATGGATCCTAATATTACCGAAATGGATCCTAATCCACTTCGGTAATATTCGCATTTTCCTAGCTTCGCTAAGTAACTGTGACATGTATCACTATCAGCGTGGGAGTGTGTGGGCGAGGTGTTTCATGTTCATCAGCGGGCGCCACGTGGTGCTGATGTTGGCTGGCCGATGGGCGGTGGACAGCGGTGTGTACACATGACCATGAGAGCCTTTGCATATATGGAACAAATGTTAGCTCAATAACATAAATAGTGGTGGTTAGTCAAGATAAATAGCAGAGCGTGGATGCGCATTGTACCTAGTGAGCTGCATTTTTTGCAAATCGTTTACACAAAGAATAGGTAGGTCATCGTATGCATTATGCTCATCATAACATTCATAACGCGTTATCTCATTTATGTAAGAATGCCAAAATAAAAATAATTTTGCAGTTTTAATTCAATTAAAAAACGAATGAACGACACAGCAGAAAATATTTAGGTATTTCTTTAGTTGATTGAATTCCCTTTATTATCATTAGATAAAATATGAGTTTACGCTCAAAATCTTGACAAACAGGCGAAGAAAAATATTTTTGAGCTCTGTTTTACGAATTTTTTATAATGATACTATGTTATTTTATGACATATATATTTAAATAAGTATTTTCTTTGCAAATTTGACAATACACTCATTTTTTCCTGCCTTTTGTGCGACAAAAAACTGAGCGTTTTAAGGTGTCCTACGTTTGCGCAGCGCCTTAATAAGTTTTTTGTATTGATTTTTTCTTGGATTTTAATTAAGCGGTTATGTATTATTTTTTATTAAGCAACCCATATCATTTTAGTACGGGTACGGAACATAAAAACGACTCCACTTTTAACAACGCGTGACCTCAGCCCGTCGCGTCGTAACAAATAGTAACTACTCGTAACTATAGATATAAATCAACTTAAACAGCTCTAGTTTTTGTCACGATCGATCTAAGTGCTAATGGACAAAAAATAAAACATTATTAATTTCAAGAATCTAGAATTAAGTCATAACAACAGATATTTAGTAATTGGATGAATGTGCCAACATAACGTAACAGCCATCCTGTTTTCCTAAGCAGACTGTTCCACTAAACCAAGTAAATGGCGGGCGGACTCTACACGCCCTAACTTCACAAACTCTACACCTTAGCACAGATTACTAAATAGTTACTTCGTACCTTAATCAAAATATGAGGCTTGGCCGTTTCACTAGGTGAAAAATGTATTCACTGTTCATTATTTTTCTGTTATACAATAGTTCTTGTGGTAACGAAATGTCCAAGGATCATATTTTGTCCAAGTTGTAGAGTTTGTGAAGTTAGGGCGTGTAGAGTTAGAAGCTTGGGTCTACATGAGATCAGAGGGGCAATTCTCGTAATTTTTAAGAACGTTCACAGTCTGATCTCAGTCTCAATCTGTCAAAAATACTTCTAATTTCCCTACATTTTGACAAGTTTTTGACATTTGTTTGTCGCCAAGATGAGACTGCGACTAGATTTTGAACGTTTTAAATTACGAGAATTGGCCTTCTGATAACTTTTTGACAGTGCGAGCCATAAGGTCTCGTCTTGGCAACATTTTACATTAAAATGTTTTTGGTGGGATTTACTATTCTCTGAAGTTCTAAACCTTTCAGAACAACGACGCACTCGCAATTTCAAATGGAGTCAAACTCCGTCAATGAACCATGTATTCAGTTTTCCAAGAAATGTATTTCTATTATCACATAAATATCAAAGTGTTCACAGTACTGAGAATGAACGTAAATCTGAAATTCAATTTGTAGTTATTACGACTTGTGTTTACCGCTGAAGGCACTCGGGGCAAAACAATGACAATCGTTATAGATACTTACAATACCAGTTTTTGCTAGGTATGTGATACCAGGCTCTCAGAGTTTATGAAGAGGTGGTATTCGCTTGTCCAGCAGAATGGGAGCCAACAATGAAGATTGGCATAAAAACGCCGAGGTCGACTGCCACCGGTTGTCGATATTTAAATTAAAATAATTCTTCACACTACTGCTGCCTTAGTACTTATCACTGGTTAATTTTTAGGAAATTAAAACCTTGCTTGCTTAATTGAGCAAACTAATGACTACGTTACATGAGTTAAGTGATTAATTAAGCGTTTTGTAAGGAGTAAAATATTCCTAATTGCAGTGAGAATGCAGTCATGCAGATTCAATTGAAAGTGTAGTAATGATTTGTTTTGCAATTTGCGTCCGCAAATACTGCATTGAATCCTAATTGTGGGAGATGTGGAAGACGAACAATGCGGGCAAACGCGTCCACGTGTGTAGGACAAGGAAGGTGCCGCGTGATGCACGGCCGCGAGGGAAGCGCTAACACTATGATTAATTTAATAATAATATAATATCATATTGTCAGTACCTACAATCCAATATTGTTAGTAAGGCCATAAACAACTTACAAACTAGTGTTAGTACTTATACCTCTGTCAACTAATACATTCAAAAACATGTCAGACATAACAATAATAATAACTCATCACGTTCGATCATTCACAATTACAATAATAATTCAAAGACTTGGGGCGAATTTCACCAAACCTAATACCTAGAATAAATCTCATTGTACCTCATCCCGAGAATAAATTTTGAATTTTTGACAGTATTTCCAGTCTAGCTAGAACCATTGAGTTAAATATGTTAAAACAACCGACTTCAAAAAAAAACACTACAAAGTGTAAAATAACTTTAATTTTAATTTTGGAAGTCGGTGTCTTTGTTTTTGTATTTATGCTTTTGCCACCGACTTCCAAAATTAAAATTAAAGTTATTTTACACTTTGTAGTGTTTTTTTTTGAAGTCGGTTGTTTTTTTTGTTAAAAAGTTTTTATTTTTTACTTTTTATAGTCAGAGTGCATCTCATGACAATTCCAATAAGCCCAAACACGGCTAGAATACATGGTTTTATTACGAAGTTCCGGTACCTACCTTCCAGCTTCATCATCAGATCGGTTTGATGGTACCATTTTCGTCAGAACCATTTATTTAAATTTGCTTCGTCATAGTCGCTTAACTATCTTAATCGAGATATCTTATCGCCACCCGTGAAATACTTATTATCACTGAAGAGTTCCTGTGGCTATCTGTGGTCTCCTTCATCAGTTCCACTTCACCAAATTATACTTTTTGAATGCAAATGCGTGACATGTTGATGAAAATACCAAAATTGCTATATGTATGCCTATAATATTTGAGGAGTTCGCTCAATTCCTCATGGATTCCATCATCAGAACTGGATTTTGACAAAAATGGGACCAATCTGGAAGCATATCCTTTCAAATAAAAAAAAAAATTCCAAATCGGTTCATAAATGACGGCGTACTGAGGTAACAAACATAAAAAAAAAATACAACCGAATTGATAACCTCCTCCTTTTTGAAGTCGGTTAAAAAGTGTAACATATATATCAATGACTAGAACTGTCAGATGTCAATTTTATTCCACGGTTAAAATGACAAAATATGTTATTTTGGTAATATCAGTCTAAACACAAAAGTAAATTAATAGCGGAGACATGATAAAGGATGAAGTTCGGCAATGATAATTAACAGCACTTAGATTTGCTATTCTTCTCTTTCTATTTGAATACCACAGAAGTTTATTTACTTGAGAGCAGGCAGGTACAAGATTGTATTGTCACCCCTTTAGATATTCATAAACGTTGCTTCAAGTTATGTAGTGATTAGGGACTGTTCAACCATACATTTTTGCCGTTTAAACGTCACTTAACTTTAATCATCGTTTATAAGTAAACCCCTTTTAATGTTGACTATAAAATACAATTAGGTTCTTCCCTGTAAATGTTAAATCCTACAGCGTGCTACTGGGTCGTAAAAAGGAACAATAAAACAAAGCATTACACTATCGTCATTCTCATTAATTACTCATTTTTATGACCGCATCCAACATCTCAATACTAAGGGACCGAACACACTTGTTAGCATAAATCCAAAAATAAAATAGTTCCTGTAACTTGCTCGTTACAAGACTTACAAGTAATGACCGAAGTTACGAAAATTATGCAAGTGTGTTTGGTTCCTCAATCCTAAGTCAGGCAGAGAGTTATGTTGGCTCTGTGACCTAATGATAACGAGTGATGTTGACATCACTAGGCTAATTCTCGTAATTTAAAACGTTCAAAATCTAGTCGCAGTCTCATTTCGGCGACAAACAAATGTCAATAACTTGTCAAAATGTAGGGAAATTTGACGTATTTTTGACAGATTGAGACTGAGATTGGACTGTGAATGTTCTTAAAAATTACGAGAATTGCCCCTCTGTTATGTGCTCGTAGTCGCGAACACCGAACACTATAAGCACATGGTAGTGACATACACCCATCACTGTGTAATTATAGTTTGTTAGTATAAAACCTTGCTCGAAGCGATGACTCGCTAAAAGCCTGTCTTATAGTCTCAAGTTCACAAGCTGATTCAGATGTTACACATCGCTCGCTCATTATTAATTACTTGTAATTATCACATTATTTGCTAATCGCTGCAGTAATCAATCAATCAATATCAGTCATATTGTCAAATTAAGAAAGTGTTGACGACTTGGCTACACAATTGCTAACATTGCGGATGACATGATCGTTTTATAAAATTGATCAAAAGTACTTGCTAAGTTTTCTGTTTGGATAGGCGATGCAAAAGTCTTACAAAGCAATTTGCGCTGAAGTAATTAATTTGTGAAACTAATCACAATGAATGTTTCATTACGTTTAAAAATGCCAACATTGCCGAAGTTTAATATCGATAAATCATTGCAGCTAGCGACGGCTAGCACGCCACGTAGACTGTAGACTGCAGACTGCATAGAGGCATGCCAACATGAATGTCCTCATTCGTCGTGCTTCTGTCGTTTGCAGCCGATTAAGGGCCTGATGGCTCGGCAAGTTGGCACGTGACGATGAGAGGACACCAGACATGTTGCCTGCCACGGCAAATTAGAAGTTTAAAGGAATCGTAAAGTTACTGGTCGATACTTCGCTTGTAGACGCTGGACTTTAACAAGCACTAGCCTTCTTGGAAAAGAACGAAGAATTTGTAATTTATTTAGATTTCCGACGACTCAACAGTTCAGCATCACTGTTGTAATGGACAGATTCCAGCCAAACCGCAAATTGCGTAAAAATTACCAGTTAAAGAAAATATGGTTGTCTTGAAATTAAAAGTGTTAAATTGGAAATGAAGTTATTTCTTACATAATCCGCTTTATTAGTTTGTGCAATAACTTTATTAATAAATAAGTACTCTTCTAGACAATAAATGCAGCGTGTTTCTTATTGTCTTTCTAGCACTTCCGAAATATAATGATTTAATGATGAACGTCGGAAAATTAAGCGTTTAACATAATTTCGAACGCTCAGTGCAGTGCGTCGATTCTGTAAAATTCAAACAACAACTCGCATCTCACATCGCTATTCAGTCTCATTTCGCATAAGGTTCAAAATGACCTTGATTTTGCATTCTGTAAGCATCACCTAGTCACATGCGAAGTGAAGTGAGCTCCGAAGACTAGTGACTACCAGATTCAACAAAATGATAATCTAGTTTTATCGATTGCAGTTTTTTGACACAATAGTTGAGTTTTTGGCACAGAATTTTAGCTAATATGATGTTTAAATTAAAAATTATTTTAAATTTCTATTTTGTCATGTCATACTTTATCTGTCAAAATCTCACGGTCAATTTAGTTCAACTCGCTGACACGCTCGCAAGGGTAGCGCTAGTGTAAATTCGAATTATCAACCGAGTTTTTAGAATGCCAGTCAAGAAACTCACAGCGGATTCAGATTCGAAGTTTAGAATGAGGTCTTACAGAATCACACTGCAGTTACCAGCGCTGCGTATTACCAGGCGCGGACAAAAGGACAGTTAGCCAAACATTGCAGAACGTTGGTACCGAATGGTGCGTTCAGCGGTAACAGCTGGAAGGGTCCACTCAATCTGTGTAGTTCTTTCCTCAAAAGACCATTTCAGACACCAATCTACATGGTCTCCACATGATCTGACCAAGATTATGTCTGGACTTTAAAAGAGACTGTGACCTCTGAGTTTGTTTCGGCCTTTCTTCTCAGAGTAGTCAGATAGGAAACGCCGATCTCATCTCGTTTTTAAAAATATGATTGACGTGTAAAAGTGTTTGTACAAACCTACTTACAGAAATAAAATCATTTATCATTTAACAATGTGATGTGGAACATCAAGGTGTCGCCATCGGAAGTTCATTAGCTTGTGCCAATGTTAATAAAGTTACTTAAATACTTAATTAAAGTGTAATAATGTTGTTTAATTTAAACATTGATGACGGCGGGTAAGCCCATTTTCGTATGGATTTGGCTGAATTCTGAATTATCGGTCGTTCTTGAAAACACACTTTTTAAATTAATATCCCGCTCAGTGACAGTCTGTCAATTAGTTAGGTAGGTTAGGAACCTAGGTACTTACATGCCGTTTGTTAATTTCACTTGTCAGAATAGCTTCAAGTGGCTCTAATTTCAATTAGAATCGCGTGGTATTTATGCAGGCCTTGCGAAACGTTTGCCTTCCAAGTGAATAATAGCAGTTTCAACTATTTTGTCGAATAGTTAATAGTATGAATAAAGAATCCGTACCTATTAATTTCATTCATTAGTGTATCACTTGAAATTATAAAGTCATTCCGACTCAGCCTCAAAAGGCAAGTGGAAACGAACCTTTACCTTTGCATACATATAATTTGTTCGATGTTCTTACGGCACATTCTAGATGGGATATACTTTTATTAATGAAAGCAACAAAGCCTGATAGCGCATCTTATCGCTTTTCTGTCATTAACAAGGTATCTTCATAGATAACGTGGAGAGACGCCGGCGACGCGCGATTGACATAATGATCGATTAATTATCACAATACTTAGATTAATTACAATAATAATTCTTCATATTATTCACAATAATAATGTGTTAGCTCTCGACGGAACATCACCCTAATTTTAATATTAATCGCATCTCATTATTATGTTCAAATTAAATCCGTGTGTATTTTAATTAATTTCAAATTAATAATGGAAATGAGGAAGTAGAATAAGTGTTACGTAATTCATGAAATTATCGGCCTGGGTCCTGGAACTAACATTCGCGGTATTTTCAAACCTGTTTAATTGCAAAAGTACCTACTTACTTTTAATCAAAAGGATCAATGGTATTTAATTATAAGCTTAGATGTGGTGAGTTGGTTATCGAGTAATATGTACTTCTACTTGATAACTTTAATGATAATATTAATACCTACAAATGATCATCAATTTAATAAATTCAAAATATCGTAAAATTCAAAACACGAAAAAAAACTACTGTTGACAAAATAAATCGGAAATTATCTACCCTCAAAAAATATCTTTAAAAACAAACTTACCGAAATGCAAGTGTCCCCGAGCACTCAGTTATCACATAACTGCAGTTCCACAACCATGCAACACGTTAACTATCACTCACTAATTAGTTTATTTATTCAAAGTTTAAAGTAACTTTTCTAAAGTCTGCGTGAAATATTCCGATGGCGAGCGTCGCGATGTCGCGCATGCGTCTAACAAACTAACGTGCACACACCTCGGCGGCCGCGTGCAATATGCGATCATGATGCGATCAGCGGATTGGTTGGTTGGTCGCTACGATCGGTCGCCGACGTCCGGCGATCGCGCTTCGTGGATCTCCTATAGTCCTATACGCCGGATACGCGCCGGATGGCACCGGGCATGGCCACACGGCGTATTGACATGCTTAGCGTAGTGTCATACCTTCGCGTTCTCTTCGTCCTCCCTCGGCCACTCAGCCGTAGCCGTAGCGGCACTATAAAGTTTATAATCCAGGGGTTTTATCTATCGGGTGGTCTTGCCTTTACCGATGCAATGTCGGCTATAAATCCCTCTGTGCGGTGAATTTTTAGTCATTTAACTATTTGTTAGGAGTCTTATGAGTCAGCTGTGGACTCCTGACTTGTTGAGCGATTGTTGCGGGAGGCCAATGTATGGCCAGTAGTGCACGGCCTCGGCTGATTGATGATGTCGGTAACTACTTGTTGGAAACATGGAACTCGGAGCTTCAGCTGACCATAGTGGTCAGTTCTTCACGGAACGCACGCAAATAAAATTGATGCAGGAATTCTTACGTATACTATCACTTAAAATTGTTATTATACTTATTAAAAGTCAATCGATTAAATTATGTTTACCATTTACTGCATACACATGAAACCATGTGAACGTAGTAATTTTACCACTGGGAAGATTATAGTAGACCAAATGATATCTAATGTTACCTACCATACATACATATAAATCGTAAGAACTTTCTTGAATGTGATCATAACTGATAGACAGTAATCGGTACTTATACTATAATTACCGTAACCCACGCATTTTTACAAAAAATGTATTTTTTTAGTATCTATCACAGTTTACAAAAAAAATATTTTCCGAATTTAAATTAAACTTTTACCCTTTTCTTTTTTGTATGAACACACTGTGAAATAGCGTGTAGGTATTGTTAGCCAGTTATTCTAACGGATTAATCGATTTCTTTTTCAGAATACTTTCGATAAGGTAATGGAAATGAGAATTGGATCTACGCATATCCATGTGGGCATTTTTCTGGCATGTGCCTGGAAAATATGGTTACCTATATCGGAATTCGGAAGTTATCCGTGACAGCATAGCGTACCGGATTTAGCGGCTACTGAAGCAGAGCCTCTGCTACGACGCTGTCGATAGAATCACAGCGCGTGCGGGTTCATCGGCGCTGGCACTGTACTCCACGTTGTCGCTGACGGCGGCGCCTATAGCGGCGCCGACCTCAGAGTCGGACCATGTAACTTACCAATATTTTGCAGAAACGGATGTACTATTTTCCAGCAAGGACTTAGATAGAGATGTCAATTTTAGTTCTGTTCCAGATTTGTAAATGCTTTTGCATCGCTAAGTGTACTAGGTAGTTCATCTTTAGACATGAGTTTATTGATTTTGGTTTACTAAATTTTCAGGTTTCAATTGTATTACACACAATCTTTTAATTACATACTTAATTTAGAATTTCGTTGACTTTAATCATACCTTGATAGCAAGAAAGTAATTATTTGACTCAGTGAGGACATTAATTACAGAAGCAGTAAGTCTCTGTTTATCAAAAAAAAACTAACAATATCAGCCAGTGCAGTCAAAGAATGAAAATAAGTTACCTTAAATTTTAGTATTCAAAGCAGATCAAACAGGTAGCAAGTCTTGTACTACTAAAAGATCTTTCTGTAACTAGCACCTATCTAGACCAGCAAACAGAAGTAATAAATGATCCAAATTGCTAACTCCATTTTTTTGCAGGAATCGACATTGCAGGATCCATTCTTAAAAATCTCGAAGGCCACTTGATTACACTGGGTGATCGTCTTCTGTTACAGATGTGGGCACAGTCTTGGTCGCAGGTATAAAAGCCAACTCAGCGACTGCGGTACCGCCAGAAGACACCTCTATGTCTGGACCAACCATTGGACCAATTATTGGTCCAATAGTTACATCCCTACACTGCGGTAGTGTGTTACAGATACCTGCTTGAAATCGAAGATATTCAGAGATAATTATGAAATAATCGATTCTTTGACCAAATCTCATACAATGTACACATTAAAGTAAGACAGAACTTTATGTACCTACAAGTCACCAGTCGTGCAATCTGCACGTGGGGACGGAAATTAATATAGTGATAGGAATAACAGTTATGGGTAAGGTATATTCATCTCGAAACGTTATACCGTGAACCCAGTTTGTTTTAAGACCAGTCACACCTGAAGTCGTTGTGACGTGAGCCTCAATATTTAAAGAAATAGTTTATAATGGTCATCATGCGTTAGAATATTATTCTGTTATCATGCATTAGCTATGGGTAAGGTACACCTCTAAGCCGTGAACCCTAGTTTTGAGACAAGCAACACCTCCAGTCGTTGTGACATAGAATAGTGTTAGCTACGCTAACTACGCGTATCCTAAGGGCTCAAAGGTGTACCTTACACTTCTAAGCGTTACAATGTACCGTGAATCCGAGATTCAAGACAAGTCACAACTCCAGTCGTTGTGACGTGTCTCGTTTGATAGATAGGTAAGTAACAATTCGAATCGTTGAATTGTGACCCTCAAAAAAGGGTGTGTGAGTCTTATACATCGGGCCAAAACGATGACCTGTGACGCCTCCTCGGCCAATTGCTTTCCAACTTCAATAAAGTTCCTTCTCGATGCGGTCGATGGAGTTTCTATGTGATTGCATCCTTTTCGGCATAATATTAATAATTATATAATTTCATAGTTTTATAACGGGAGGGCTTGTGGCTAAGTACTATCGGCTGCACGGGTCGATCACTCAGGTTAAGCTACGCTTGCGGCGATTGATCCGTGGATGTGTGACCATCTTTACACACCAAGACTCCTCCGTGCCTCGGAATTGGTCCCAGCTGTCATTCATGGATCTTTGACAGTCGTTAAGGGTCGTCAGAAGCCCGAAAGTCGGACAACCAGTCTTACCAAGGGGTTTCGTATTATCCAGCAACTGGGTGGTGGAGGTCAGATAGGCAGTCGCTCCATGTAAAATACTGGTACTGAGCTGCATCCGGTTAGACTGGAAGCCGACCCCAACCTAGTTGGGAAAAGACTAGGCAGATGATATGAGTTTTATAACGAGAAAACAACGTAAATCGTAAATAAACAACATAATTTTATCATAGTAAGCATGAAATTGATAGTGTTGGTTATATTTGTTATAATTGTGCGCAATAATGGCGGAGCACTAAAATGTGATAGAAGCATTGACGGCAAATGACAGCGCGAATAAGGCCCGTCTTAAAAAAATCTCAAAGAGGTTAATAATAATATAATAATAATAATAATATTTATTTCAAATAATAAGCTACAGACGAGAAAATACATTATGTAGTTGTTATGGTTAGAAATAGGTAAAATGGATTACAACTGGTTGACATAAGAATAAAGACGGTACTAGGTACATAATTATGCTGTAACCACAAGGTCTGTACATGAATTGGTGAGCCCTGCCTCTTAAACTAGGGTGACCTGTATCTTAAGAGACAGTGTTCAGCTATACGGTATCATTAAAAATAAACAAAACTTGTGAAGTGTGTCAGTAAGCCATGTTTGCGTTTATACTTCTGTAAGTATCTTGCAGGTTATCTATAGAATGTATTTTTCCTAAACATAAATTTATGGTAAAAAGGAGGAGAAGGGAGTGCAACTCAAAATGTAGGAGAGTATGTGTGTATGTATGTAATGTATGTATGTAGGTTTAAACTAAAGTGCATAGTAGGCGACATTAATGTGACACAATTAGTGTACAATGCTAATCTCGAGGACGAGGCTAAATTATAAGTCAATTTATTTTACTTACTTACCCAAAATGTCCTCAAGCCGACCTTCACAAGTCTGTCAACGACCAAATAATAATTACTCTGCTTGTTTCACGAAACTGTAACACTTGAAGAGCTAACACAATGGCTTTACGTGGAGATCTTGATCCTGACACTGCATTGTTGTAAGATGCGCGCGCGCCGGATCGGCGCCGCCGCCGTGGGAGCTGAAGCCGAGAACAGACGAGGAATTGTATTGTTAGTGTTGTGACTTACCACTGGGCACTCAGTTGTTTGATGGTTATCACAAAGGATCTGAATCCTTTGTGATAATGATAAGGGGAGAAATGTTGCTAATTCACCTATCCTCATAATAGTATCCCTCCCCTCCCTCCCTCCCACAAAGAGGAGGCTGAGTCCCAGCTGTGGGATCAATAACGGCTGAAAATTTATTTACTTACAATAAGCACACCAACAGCACTATCACTTAATACAAATCAATTTAATTATCATCTACAATTGGCATTTCAGTCACCATGCAAGTAACAGGGTGCATGATAGTATGGCGAAATGCGAATTAGTAAACTGCATATATAAGTATCGAGCTTGGTAGGCTGGAGGACGCAAAAGTACAGACTCAAGATGTATGTACCTGCGGAACTGTTGGTGCAGTTTGTATGTATAACAAAGAGTCCGATACTTATTGCGGAACTGTTGGTGCAGTTTGTATGTTTAGCAAAGAGTCCGATACTTACCTGCGGAACGGTTGGTGCAGTTTGTATGTATAGCAAAGAGTCCGATACTTACCTGCGGAACGGTTGGTGCAGTTTGTATGTTTAACAAAGAGTCCGATACTTACTGCGGAACTGTTGGTGCAGTTTGTATGTATAGCAAAGAGTCCGATACCTACCTGCGGAACGGTTGGTGCAGTTTGTATGTATAGCAAAGAGTCCGATACTTACCTGCGGAACGGTTGGTGCAGTTTGTATGTATAGCAAAGAGTCCGATACCTACCTGCGGAACGGTTGGTGCAGTTTGTATGTATAGCAAAGAGTCCGATACCTACCTGCGGAACGGTTGGTGCAGTTTGTATGTATAGCAAAGAGTCCGATACTTACCTGCGGAACGGTTGGTGCAGTTTGTATGTTTAACAAAGAGTCCGATACTTACTGCGGAACTGTTGGTGCAGTTTGTATGTATAGCAAAGAGTCCGATACCTACCTGCGGAACGGTTGGTGCAGTTTGTATGTATAGCAAAGAGTCCGATACTTACCTGCGGAACGGTTGGTGCAGTTTGTATGTTTAACAAAGAGTCCGATACTTACTGCGGAACTGTTGGTGCAGTTTGTATGTTTAGCAAAGAGTCCGATACTTACCTGCGGAACGGTTGGTGCAGTTTGTATGTATAGCAAAGAGTCCGATACTTACCTGCGGAACGGTTGGTGCAGTTTGTATGTTTAACAAAGAGTCCGATACTTACTGCGGAACTGTTGGTGCAGTTTGTATGTTTAGCAAAGAGTCCGATACCTACCTGCGGAACGGTTGGTGCAGTTTGTATGTATAGCAAAGAGTCCGATACTTACCTGCGGAACGGTTGGTGCAGTTTGTATGTTTAACAAAGAGTCCGATACTTACTGCGGAACTGTTGGTGCAGTTTGGCCGACAGTTGACTACTTTCCTATTACCTACCTGCTAGTTACGTTAACTTCACGCTTCACGCCGGGTGAAAAGCGTCTCAATAAATAAATCTTTGAGATTGAGAATATTCAATTGAATCTCGTGGCGCATTTTTTTTTTTAGATGATTTTTAGCCGAATCATAAAACACATTTATGAAATAGGGGTCATTTTTGAACGACGCATTACAAATATATTTGAAAACATATTTTTTGGGCCAGGGGAATCAAAAGACAATGACAAGGGAATCAATAAAGTTTATGGTTGTTAAAGTAAATTATCTTTCTAATGGCTAGTGTCCTTCTAGAATACTGTCTGTTTATCAACATAATAAATAAATAAATACATTGGGACATCTCTTAGGCGGCCATCTGCAGGGTAATTGCGGAACACATTATCAGTAGCAATCGGTTTCATTTTGACAGTTCAACAGCATTCATTGCGTTATTTACGTTGTTGAGTAGACACACTTTTCGAACGTGTAAGGAGCAATGGATTAGCAATAAGCTTCAAAATGATTCAAATTGAGAGTAATAGTGTGTTACGCAATTAGGGTGCTGATCGCAAACTGACAACAAACACAGAACAAATGATGGTGCTCATCACAGAAACATTTGTCCTTGGTAGGAATCGAACCCACGACGAGCTTAGCAGTCATTTTATTATTATGAAATAGTGTACCGTTAAAAGAAAACTTTATTACAACGTAAATATATATAGAAAATATTGATTACCCTGGCACAAACGCCAAGAATCAACATCAAGATAATCAATAAATAAAAGTTTGTTTTTTATCCATTAAGTAAAAAGTTAAAAGTTCTAAGCAATAATAATAAGATTAGTAAAGCAATAATAACAAGAATAGTAATAATAAAAAAAAAAGTTTAGTAAAAAGATATCCGAGAAAAAACTTGTACATTTTTTATGCCGTCGGGGTAATAATAAGACCTAGTGAAACAAAACCAGGAGAATCAAATATTTACATTCGTAATTTCGTCCACGGGCAAAGTGAGACGTGACCTTCCACCACGGCGTAAAGCTCGCACGAGAACGAATACTGTGCTTCGCGACCGCTCCACTAAAAAATTGGCTAGCCTGTACTAAAAATACGCGTCAATTTTCGTCAGGCGCTCACTAATTTGACAGGACTAAACTAATATTTATCTTCTGTCCTTTTCGTAATGAAATAGAAAGAAAAAGATGTACTGAACTTAAATTTAGTTTAGTTTGTGAACAACAGAATCAGGGCCAATATCGCCCCAGCAAGCTTTAATGAATAAAATATTCGTTGCTTTTATCAACGCATCTGCATACAAGCTGTCGGCGCGGCGGGGCGGAGCGCCGTAGCCTGAGATTGCAGGGCGAAGAGCAGCACAAAGGGACCGCCGGCACGTCGTCGCGTCAAATCACCTACATTTCGCTGCAATCTTTATGAACTTGTTCTGTGAGCCTCACGCAGCCGGCGAAACTCTTGTTTTGTTGCATTTCGCGACATGATAAAGTGCCGCCTGCATTCCGATCTAGATCGCCTTGTACCCTATGTACTTGTTTATAAACTGGAACTCATGAAAAGCCCAAAGTACCTACTTTTTCCACAAAGTCCCTTTTATTTCTAAGTCTGCCGCATCCTTTATTTTTTTTTCTGAAAGCTCAAGCTAATCTGTACGATTGAATCATGGCGATTAAACCTAATATCTATGTATCACGTACGACTATCAGTTATCACTCATCTGCAAAAAAAACCGGTCAAGAATGAGCCGGACTCGCGCACCGAAGGTTTCGTACTATCGGTGAGGCCTATAATCGTCAGAGAATTTTAACACTCAGGTGTAGAATGTAGAATATTTCAGTTTTAGGTCAGCGCCATCTCTTGACCGATAGTGAAACTAATGTAATTTTTGATGATTTCTGAAAAAGTGTGCTATTTAGAGACATTGTTTTATTTTTCCTGTAATCTTTACATAAACTTCTATCACATAGAATAATTTCAGATTTTTCTCTATGCAAACTTCGGAGATACATAAGGGGTAAACGGTATTTGTTTTTTACATTTTTCATCAAACGTCGAAAACTATGCGGCCTAAAGAAAAAAGAAAAAATGTTTGAGAATGTGCAAACTGCGCTCTTTCATATGATACCTCCTCACATGATGCCTTAGTAGCCCCACTTCGAATTTTTCAGACGGGTTTCATTCCGTTGCAAAAAAAAAATCTTTCTTATTTGCAAAATAGTTGGGCAAACGTCATCTAAAACTATTTCAAGTTGGTAGCATTAGTTAGTAGTTCTTGAGATACCCAGCTGTGACAGACGGACCTGACAGACAGACATACTGCATACAGACAGACTGAGTCTCACTATAAGGGTTCTGTTTTACCGTTTTGGTACGGAACCCTAAAAACGACCAATCTAAATTTAAATCCCCCGCACCGTCGCGTACGTAGTTCTACCCTGCATTTGATCACAGTTGTTCATGTTTCCGCATTCAGAACTTTCTTACGAAAAGTGTATTCGGGGCAAATAGAAAAGCTCTACATAGATTGAATTCCCCTTTCAAATTCTCATTCACAATGACCAACTTGTATGAAACTTGCTACGTTATGGACACACATGCACTTATAATATGTATAGGTACCTACGTCCAGTCCATGTATCAATGTATGTAAATCGTATGACACGTGTTAATTAAGGAAATGAACCCCACGCCGGCAACAGGTGCGGCGAGTGGCCCGCAGGGTGCGCCGCGGTGCCAATCAACCACGCAGCAAAATAGATGCAGAATGTTACCTTGGGATAACGGATACTTACAACACTTTGCATGATTTGTATTATTAACAACTAGATGAACGTTACTACCCGGATTAACCCTTTGACCGCCACGGTCGTGTATAGCCGACAAATGAAAACGTGCCCAACACGCCAATGACGACAAGAAAACACCATGTTTTAAGTATAAACACAGAAAACTGAATTTAGTTTATTTATTTTGTACTTAAAGCATGGTGTTTTCTTGTCGGCATTAGCCGTCGGTGGCGTATTGGGCACGTTTTCATTTGTCTGCTATACACGACCGTGGCGGTCAAAGGGTTAAAAGTACCTAGTGTATCTGTGTGCCAAATTTCATCCAAATCCGTTCAGCCGTTTTGCACCAATCCGGAACATACAAACAAACGACAAATGAACAAAAATCCTAAGAACTAGGCATATTTCAAACTAATTAATTATTTTCAAAAATATAGTACGTACAGTTTTAACTTTGTTTTAGTATTATATAACGTATAGATTCTACAGTGGTTTCCGCTTCATTGCAGCGTCACTGTTTTTCAAGTTCTACATTGTGCTTTATAAAAGAAGACAATGAAGACAGGAAATGGTAAAGGTACCTATGTCACTGTTGGGGGGAGTTTTGGACATTCAAAAAGTGTTGATTCCGAGCTCATTTCACTAAAACATTTTTGATTTTGAAGAAAGGCAACTTGTGAGTCTTGGGCCTTCTGCACGTTGCCATTTCATGGCACAACACACCCCGTTAGCTGTTGAGGGTGAGGTGTTCACAGTCGGCTCCACATAATAATATTACTTATGTCCATTACAAGGCGGCTGGCTAGCAATGCATCAGGGTGCGGGCTGTATTGTTTATTGCACGCTGTTCACTTTCAAATACGGTGACACGTAAGTTTTAAATGATGTTACAAAGTTAGTGGAATCCGCTATCGTCGTATTACTGACACTTCTTGTTGTAGATCTAGAATATTTAAATCATTCAATAAATTGTACAATGATTTCAGAGTTACCTCGGTATATAATACCTATTGATGTAAACAAATACCAAAAGCTTAGACAGGTAATAAATATACAAATCGCGTGTGGGTATCACCGTAACATAACTTTTAATAACTATGATCGATTAATAATGATGAATTGCTCCTTGATACTAGGATTTCATAGCATCTTAGCAATATTTCCACTATTCATATTCATGCGTATCAGTGAGGCGATTAGCGAGGTTTTGTAGTAAATAGTCGCCCACGCCTCCCACGCGCGGTGCTGGCCTCCTGGTAGTCGCGGCAGGAACTGCACCAAGTGACGCGATAATAACAATTACAACTAATAATGACCATAACACGGTGCTCACACCTACAGCCAGATCTACGTGAGATAATGCGCAATATTAGATTACTACGCAGTTCTGACTAGACTAGAAGTTAGCACGAAGGTGAAGAAGTCGAAGGTGGTGCCTGCCTATCATACGCACCACACAATACCTCACTGTCGTGGGATGCCGATCTAAGAGATTGCTTGAACAAAATGGAATGTTGAACACCGTCTGACTGAATGAAATTGTTGACTTGAAATCTTCAGTGTTATGAAAAAAAAGTAAGTAACACGATCCTGCGTTTTCAAATCATCCATGATTGCTATGCTAGTATGTAACTATTTAGCCATCGCGATAAAACGATGCATTTGCACGGTCTTCGAAAACTTTATAATAGGTATCACTATTAAGTCCAACAAATTAGTTTTCCCGTAAAAGCTTCTTTTAAAAGACCTCTCAGGAGAAAAGGTTGTGTTTCAGCTAAAGCGGCGAAGGAAGTCGGTCAAGTGCCCGGCTGGAGCCCGCAGGCACGAACTGCCTGTTATTGAGAACTGGAGCACGCCACACGCCGCACCAGCTAAACGAGGATAAACGCAAACGCGGCTGTTTGTGCTAGCATTCAGAACTAAACTTCTATAGAACTTTTGAAACTGAATGTAGGCTGAGAGTGTGTAAAAACTGCCACAGGCCTGGGGCGACTTCTATTTTATGAAAAACTGACATTTGCCTGTGTGGGATGTCGCAAAAAATCCCACGGGAACGTACTACCGGGATTAAGAGTACTAAGTAGAGGAATAAATACATTGTTTTCATTCTGTATTAGGTACGCATCGAACGCCATGCAGTAAAGCTCCCAGTCGGCATGATTTTTCCCGACATTTTCAACAATTGACACAAAACCTTTATGAGTTATACACAGAAACCTTCCTCATGAATCACTCACATCCATTGCTGAAAACCAAAGAGATTTACGAGTGAAAACCGTATGAAAATCCGTTCGGTAGTTTTTGAGATAGTAGCGTTCAGACAGACGTCGCACTGGGGGACTTTGTTCTATAATAATATATGTACCTAGTGATAGTGATTTTAAAGGTCTTCTTCTTCTTTTAATGTCGATAACGGTGAGGAACTCATTGAGTGAAGCCAAAGCCCATACAACTTGAGGTGTCAGTCGATGGTAGGTGCCGATTGGAAAATGACCGTTTCGAAGAAGCTGCATGGGCTCTTGGTAACCATAGTACCCAAACCACTAAACGTTCTGAAAGTATAAATTTTGGGTTAAATACGAAAAAAACAATCATGCGATGATGGTACTGTCGCCTGCATTGCACCGAAATCAGACTGGCATGGCAGTGACGAGTCTGCAATGCGGGATCCGGGACACGAGAGCCCGGGATTTGTACACCACTACAAGTTTTTAATGGCTTTGGATTCCCGCCAACCAATTAGCAGATGATACAGCACTCGGATGTGGTAGTTACAAAATGTTTGTATAATAAAATCGGACTAAATTAAGATGAAACCCTTCCGCCTCCTGTCGGACAGAGCCAACTGAAGTCATATATCACTTTAGAGTTATTTAACTCTTGTAAAAGAGTGTTACGAACTTAAAACGTGTAGCGACGAGTTTGGATTCAATCTTTAGGTACTTAAAAACAAAAACTCCCGACCGATTCAAACTCAAACTCAAAGCATTTATTTCAATTAAACCATTTACAGGCACTTTTGAATTGTCAGAAGTCGGTCAGTCAGGAAAAAATGAAGCTAGTTGCCCATTCCAAAGCGTAGTAGGTACCTATGGAGAAGAACGGGCAAGAAACTCCATGGACACTCTTTTTAAATTATATTTTTACAAAATTATTAGGTAGTTAGATCATATGTTGAATTTATAAATATGTGAGAACGATGTAAAAAATAAATAAAAAACAAGTACTTACGCGTTAAAAGTGTCCAGAGTACAGCAAATAGTAACAAAATAACAATCCAAAAATAAAATAATTAAAAATAAGCCGAGGCAGCTAAAAGATGACCAGCCCCAACTGACGGCGCCCGTTCACGAACATGAGGCATGGATCAGCACCATCCAGCTCAACCATTTTGTAGGGAACCGAATGATCCAACACACACGCTACCGTCAGCGAGACACTTGAGCGAGCATGACATACTATCAGCCGCCAGGGCACATTCTAGTCAATGAAAAACATATTACCCGGTAAATGGTAGCTCAACAGTACATAGAACTCACATCTGTGCTATGCAGTTATACAATACAAAGGAAATTGAGTTTATACAATGCAAAGATAGTCTTACAATCTTCAGCAGCTCCAACAGTATTTTCAAGTGTTAATCAATTAGTTGTGGTTGTGGAGCAGGACCAGCATTGAGCCAGGCATTTTTATCAGCGATGTAATCTCCTAACTTATAATATGCCTGCCTACATAGTGTGCGTTTTATACATGACTTGAATTTTGTCTCATTCAGTTGAAGAATGTGGGGAGGTATTTTATTATAACATTTTAAACAGTACCCCATGAAAGATGAGTCTACTTTTGCTAGTCTGAAACCTAGTTGAACTAATAGGTCCCTATTTCTAGTACTATAATTATATCTTTCACCTCTTTTGCTAAAAAGATGTAAATTTTTCCTTACATACATTGATGTTTTTGTAGATATATGTATTGACGAGGCACCTAAAGGATTTCGGTCACGACTCACGGTGGCCAATCTCAACGGAGCTATTGGCCAGGTACGCAGGAGATATTATAGTACACAAGTGTCAAGTGCGTAAACACAGGTGCACTCTCTGTTCTTTACTCTCCTAGTCCGATGGGACGACAATCCGACACGACCGGGGAGAGATCAGGCGCTGGACCAACGGTTTTACGTGCTTTCCGAGGCACGGGGGTGTTAACCGTAAACTTCCAAACTCCGAACTGTTAGTAAGAAATTTCTAGTGGAAAACCCAATAACACGTTGACCGACCTCGGAATCGATCCCAGGGCCCCACGCTCAGCAGTCGCGCTTGCAACCACGGGCCAGTCTTTATACAGGGTTATTTGTAAAACACCAGCAACCTCTTAAGAGGTCATTGTACTCATCATTATGAACAACTTTTACTATAGGACCAAACCTAAAATCGCGAGATAAAGAATCAGCTGTTCCCTACATTTTGACGTTATAGACGAAGATAAATGTAGGGAACAGCTGATTTTTATTTCGCGATTTCAAGTTTGGTCCCACAGTAAAAGTTGTTCATAATGATGAGTAGGTACTTACAATGACCTCTTAAGAGGTTGCTGGTGTTTTACAAATAACCCTGTATTTAATAAGTTTTCAGCGTAAATATTTGTTAACTTTATTATTGTGTAGCTTATGAAAAGACTTGCCGCAAGCATAATAATATTGATATCACTTTTACAAAGAAATGTTATGAATTTACTGATCAAATCCCGTGCTGTTAGTCACGCAAACTCAATAAAGCTACAGTAATTTCGTCGATTTTAATTAATCAGCACAAAACTATGTATGTTAAACGGGTATCGAACCCACGACTCATGACGTGACACAAAGCGCACATATCCGTTGAAAATCACACATAAGTATGTACCTAGTTTATGTCATGAACGAACCTAGTTAATGGCGGTAAAGTTAAAAACAATATATTGCCTTTACTATTTTCAGTAATCGAAACAAATGAAGAAAGAAAAAACGATAGACGGTAGTTACTTAGTTCAGCTACAATCAATCGGTACTGTTGTGTGTGGTGTGCGTCCGCGACCTCCACGCCTTGCACCGCCTGCCTCTGCCTCACGTGACGGCTTGTTTGGTTTATACACGTAAATGAAGAATAATGTAACTGTAACAAGCTCGCTGAAAACGCACGAGTATTAGCAGGCTTCGTGCTCATAATACTGTGTTTTTATTGCTTTTGTTCGCCCTCTAGACAATCTCGTCAGCGTTGGCTCACCTCCGCATTCCTGAAAAGAATTCAGACAACGCCCTACTAGAGGCTGGTATATTTGTATAGGTACGTATGGCTGCGTCTGAAGTACGCAATTTGGTACGTACAGTACACCACACATGTATTTAAGTAGGTATACAAGGGGGTAATTACGTCTCATGGATGGAGGGAGTGCTGGTAATACACAAATACGTTGTTATTTATAGAAAATAAATATAAAATTAGGAAGCAGGTAAAGAGACTGGATATTATGTAGTTTGTGGTTCATAGTACCTGGGTACTCAGACCCAGCAGCCGGAACGTATTCATGAATGACATATAGGGTATATGTCTACTTATACTCTCCTATTGCACGTTACATATACGCTGTCTACTTACTACTCCCCCATAGCATGTTACATGTACCCTGTCTACTTACTACTCTCCTATTGCACGTTACTTATACGCTGTCTACTTACTACTCCTCCATAGCATCACTACATAGTATAAAACAAAGTCGCTTTCTCTGTCCCTTTGAACGCTTAGATCTTTAAAACTACGCAACGGATTTTGATGCGGTTTTTTTTTAATAGATAGAGTGATTTAAGAGGAAGGTTTATATATATAATACATGCATGCATGTGATGTAAATAAACGCATTTTTTTGCGCTTACTTTTCAAACGCTGGCTGAACCCTACGAGATAGTTCAAAATAATGTACTACAGTATTGTACACCTTAAAAAGGTCTACAAAAAAGTCCGCGATGGTGTATGTCTATCTCTTAGGGATAACCCACAATAATCATTTTTTATCCTTTACTTTTTACGAGAAATAATGGCTTATTTACGAAGCGATTTTAAGCAATACAGTATTAATCCTTATCCAATTAAGTACCTTAAATACATTGTGCATTTAATATAGATAAATATGGCCCTTTACAGCATGTAATTTAAATGAATATTTTCGAAGATATTACAGATTTAAAATGCAGGGACATAGCGGTTGCTGCGGTACCGGCCGCGGCGGCGCGTGCTGGCATTCTTGAAATACCTGTACTTAGTATCAGTATTGCACCCGTGCGAAGCCGGGGCGGGTCGCTAGTGTTACATATACCCTGTCTACTTACTACTCCCCTATATCACGTTACATATACGCTATCTACTTACTACTCCCCCATAGCACGTTACATGTACCCTGTCTACTTACTACTCCCCTATTTCACGTTACATATACGCTGTCTACTTACTACTCCCCTATTGCACGTTACATTTACGCTGTCTACTTACTACTCCCCCATAGCACGTTACATGTACTCTGTCTACTTACTACTCTACTACTATTGCACGTTACATATACGCTGTCTACTTACTACTCCCCCATAGCACGTTACATGATTATGATTTTCTTAAAGTCCGTCTGCATTTCACTCTATTCAAAAATTTTTTTTTTTTCACATATCATAAAAAAATCATTGAATTTCTCCCCAAATTAGGCATTTGCTGATTTGCCTGTAATTTGGTGGTCGAAAACTCTACTCAATTATTAATAACATTAGGGCGTTATTTAAGGCACAGAACACTATTACTCCTAACGGAGTCGGAGGTTAAGGCACAAGATGGTTCTGGAAATGTTTTATCTAAGTTGAGTATAACGTTTTACGCATAGTTTAGGACTCATACAGTCATAGTTTAGTTGCTAAAAGTTATGCCTATGCGTCCAGCTTATGGATACTAGTACGGTGAGAAAAAAAACGTGAAAAGGAGAAAATTAAAGGAAATTTTTTTATGAAAAAAAAAACAACAGAACTTATTATAATTTCCGTCACTATAATTGGAACTGAGGTTTCGATGCAAACGTTTCGAAGTTTTCGAACGTTCTCTGATATTGACATCGAAATCGAAAGTCATGGATGTCTCAAATTCAAATGACAATCTTTTGAATTTTTGACGTAACTGCTGCAGTGTTGCCAACCTAGCACTTTCAGTGCCAGAACTAGCATTATTTTCGTTAGTCTAGCACTGAAATCTGACATTAATTTAGCACCTAGCACTAAATCTAGCACTAAGTAGAAAAATGCTGATAACTAGAAAAATATTTTTCGATTACTGCAGAACAAAACGCAGTTACTCCAAACGAGCTATAACCAAACGCCTTGGCTTCATATTTTGCTACACTTTGCCTAACAAAGTGTGGATTTCTCATAAACAAGACAAAGACGAGATAATATAACTATATTTAATTATCGTCTTGTTAATACTTTACATATTTTTGTTTCGTATTGACTATCACGACATATGCGTAATAAATACATTATAGAATACGAAAGATTAAGTTTTTAGTGCTCAATGAGTTAGAAAAACTATGAAAATGGATATTCCTGTAAGCAACAAAGTGAGTTGGGTACGTTCAAAGTTACAGAAAAGAGTGGGGAAACCGGAGAACGATCCGAGATACAAAAAAAATAAACATCTGAATTGAAAACCTCCTCCTTTTTTGCAGTCGGTTAAGTTGACTTAGACTTGTGCTTGGAAATAGTTCACAAGCAATGTCTGTGTTTTGCAAAAAAGAAAATATTTGATTCGAAATCAAAAAGTCACATAGAAAAAATTAAAATAATTACCACAACTATTTGGTTATAAGAAATTATATGATTGCCTAATTAAGTGCTTAAATTTTAGCATTCTTTTAGGATAAAGCACTTTTTGAAGTTACATTTAGCACCTAACTGGCTGACCGTAGTTGGCAACCCTGATCTGCTGTCACACACATTGAACCAAAGTACTCTTTGCATTGAACACCGTGCCAAGTTGAAAGGAAACATTTTATAGTTTTTTTCCATGAAATCCCATACAAGATCTTCCATTAACCGTTTATAGCAATCTTCCACCATGTTCGCCAAACCATATAAATTAAAATCTAATAATACTCTGAAGAATACTGAGAAGTAAGACCAAGTTTTAGTATGTTATTTTACGGACCATATTTCAGTGTGTTTTACTTAAAAATTACATGTTAATTACAGGAAACACCTAGCTCAACGTATACATGATGAGTTTCCGTCGACGACAGAGGAAAAAGTTAAGAATATAGTGTCTGTGAAGTCGAGTTGTATCTGTACGAAGTTGGTAGTGCACTCCGGCGATATGGTGAACGTTTACTCAGTGGACGGCATTCCCATGGTGATAGAGACGGGCGAGAGACTCATACCGACCGTCTGCGCGCTGTGGAAGGTGCCTGACCTGCTGCCTGTGCTGGCTATCCATACCCCAGTACTGCCTAAGGTAAGCTTACCAAAGTACTTCTTTATACAAAATCCAGAATATTATTTAGTTTTATGAGCTAGTTTTAACGCCATACCACCAAGACAATTAAATTTTTTAGCATGCATGGCCTCTCTATCGCATTGGATCGCTGATCTGTAATGGTAGTTGTAGGTTAGACTTGGATAAATAAATAAATAAAATAAATACAAAATCAATAATACAACACTCACTTTAGAAAATATTTTTATCTGCAGGTGCAAGGAGGTGCCCCTGTGTACCTGCCAGGCGTGTCTATACCAAGCGGCGGCATCGGGTTCCCGATGTTCCAGCGCGGCACTCTCATCGGTCTGTGCACGCAAGACAATGCAGCCGTCTGCATCATTGGACGAGCCACCATGTCCAGTGCTGACATGCTGCTCAGGGCTGCGTTAGTTATTCTTTGTTCTTACTTACATTACAGATTATTGAGCTGTCACTAATTGACTGGATCTAATGGTCTCTGCACACAGCCGGCGTGGCGTGGCGGGGCACGGCGTGGCGGGGCGGCGACGCGGCGGCATCGGCACACTGCGGGCGCTCGATCACGTCCCGTCCCGCCGCGCCCATTCGTACAAACATACGTCGAGCACGAACACATTCGATGTTTTTCCCCGCCCCGCCGCTTCTGACTTGTATTCCCGCTCGGCGCGGCGGCGGCGTGGCGCGACGGCTCTGTGTGGCGTCGTCCGTAATATCTAAATGATAAATGATAAATGATAAATGATTTTATTTCTGTAAGTAGGTTTGTACAAACACTTTTACATGTCAATCATATTTTTTAAAACGAGATGAGGTCGGCGTTTCCTAACTGACTACTCTGAGAAGAAAGGCCGAAACAAACTCAGAGGTCACAGTCTCTTTTAAAGTCCAGACATAATCTTGGTCAGATCATGTGGAGACCATGTAGATTAGTGTCTGAAATGGTCTTTTGAGGAAAGAACCACACTGATTGAGTGGACCTGTCCAGTCAGTGCACGCATTTGTCAGTAATCATGCAGCTCAACTCAAACTTAAGGAGCTCAACGATTCGACGAACAATACCAAAGAAAGGACATATGGGTGGGTCGCATAAATTACTCAAACTGCCAGACCATGACTAAAACTATCTGAGAAAATAAAAAAAAGGCAAAAAAAAAATAATAATAACCCACATAGTCTTCACATTCACAGTCATTAAAATAATATAATACTTTACAAAGTAAATATTCATGTCACTGTATATGTAAAATTTATCAATGTCAATGTGTATATAAAAATCCAGAAATAGTTTTGGTCAGATCATTTTGAGGACCATGTAGATTGGTGTCTGAAATGGTCTTTTGAGGAAAGAACCACACAAATTTGAGTGGACCTGTCCAGTCAGTGCACGCATTTGTCAGTAATCATGCTGCTCAACTCAAACTTAGGGAGCTCAACGATTCGACGAACAATACCAAAGAAAGGACATTTGGGTAGGCCGCATAAATTACTCAAACCGCCAGACCATGATTAAAACGGAAACAATGACCCACATAGTCCTCACATTCACAATAAATAAAATAATATAATACTTTACACAGTAAATAGTAAATGTTCATGTCATTGTTTATGTAAATAGATATTAAGAAAAAAAAAAAAAAAAGTAAAATCGCAAAATAAAATAAAACAACATTCGCAGTCTAAACTTATTGGAGCAGCTCAATCCCAAGCCTTTTTGTCCTCAATAAAGTCATTTACAGTATAATAGGCTTTTTGGCATAGTTTACGCTTTATAAAAGATTTGAATTTATTTAGGCTTAGTTCTTGAATGTGACTAGGAAGTTTATTATAAAAACGTATACATTGGCATCTAAACGAGCCACCTATTTTTTTGAGCCTTGATGAAGGAACAACAAATTTGTGTTTGTTCCTAGTATTTATGTTATGGATATCACTGTATTTTTTAAATAGATTAATATTTTTATGTGCATACAAAAGATTATCATAAATGTACTGAGAAGGCACAGTCATTATATTAATCTCTTTAAATTTGTCTCTGAGGGAGTGTCTGGGACTTAATTTATAAATGGAACGAATTGCCCTTTTTTGTAAAATCTAGTATGTTACAACTGCTCAGCGTCGTGTCGCCGTCCCGTCCCGCCGCGCCGCGCCCGCTTTGTGCAGAGACCTCAAAATAGGAGAATTTATGCTACAACTTAGTTTATTCAACTATCATAGCTTGATTGTTAAATATATTTATGGTCAGAACTAATGATAAAGCAGTCACAAGCTTATATAAATTATTTCACTTGAAATAAGTAATTATATTGTGAAATCACACAGCCAGTAAATACCAAACAAAACACACTACTTGCTACTTAAAGTAATGATGATTACTTATTATATTTCCAGTGGAGTGTGTTTGGAAACAATCCAAGTGTTTGGAGACCAGCTGTGCAAGGACAACAAGTTCAGTAAGATAGAACGGCCCAAGCTCGGCCCTGCGGGGTGCAGCCAGGGAGACATCACCATAGACTTGACGTCACATGTCAGTCAGGTAACACCATTTATTGTCCTGTTTTATTGTTTATGTACACAATAAGTTTGTACATCATCAGCAAATACAGTGTAGCCATTAGGTTATCACATATTCTACATTACGTTTTAAACATACACAATTAAAATAATTAATAACAATTAACATTCAACCCGTGGGACATTTTTTTTGTTTCAGTATTCAACATCATTAAGCCTAATTTGTGATTATTGATTCTAGTGCCTTATTATCAAGGCTGGTATATTTTGTGCCAAGTTTTAAGCTATTTATTTTGTTTGATAAAAATAGTTTTCTATGTTTGTTTTTAACTTAACAACCTTGTAAATGATTGCAGATGACCATCCAACCGCCACTAAGAGAAGAGTGGCCCAGCCTGGGCAAGCGACCGGCGCCGGCGCAGGCGCCGCTGCCGCCGCAGAACGAACCTAAAGTAATAGCTGAGGAAGTGCCAGAGGAGAAGCAAGATGATGGGGAGGCTGATGTGGACGATAGTATACTTACAGGTAACACATCAAGCCTCTTAAACTGTCAGGAATTTATCGGCACTTTCATAGGCACATGAACGAGGTACCACATATAACTAGACAACAGGTGTCATCTGACTTTATGCCATGTTCACCAATTCTGGCCAATGATTATGGTAGGGCGCAAGAGCATGTAAATAATGAACTTTTACCCATACCAATATTTGTTTCGTTCGGGAATCGGACCCGCGATCAATAGTTCTTCCAATCCAGTCCTAGCTTATTTGATTATAACTCAATTTAAAAGTGTTACTTACTTTATATTCTAGAGGACTCCCAAACAGAAGAGGATGACATCCCGACGGACATGGACGCTCTGCTGCGATGGTGCTTACTGTCATACCTCAAGCTAGATGCTAAGAACGCGGAACTGCCACTCAAAACGAATCTCTTATACAGGTTAATATTTAGCTTGTATAGTCGTTTATTTGAATTTAACAGTATTCTTGCAGCATTGTACTTTACCAACAGAATAATGCTGCCTTGCCTTGCTTGTATATTTTTGGATTCATTGTATTTTTCAGAAATCATTTAATAGCCATGTGTCCACCTGACCGAACTTTAGAAGTAAAGAAATCCTCCTACAAGAAACTTGGGAAATTCCTGGAAGCAATGCAAAAGGTAAACATGTTGATATACAAACTACTTTATAAAACGTGTGCGCTCACTTTGTAACAAACTGACTGTGTCATAGTATTCAAATCGACGTAAAAGGAGTTAATAATTCCATGATCGACGTTAATTTAACTGATTTATAAAAAGATGTTCTGTATTCGTCACGTATGTAAGTATGTTCAATATGTACATCATTTCATCAAAAACTATTGAACCCATTTTGATATTTTTATGTAGATAGATTTTTCATTTGCCGTGTTACAGCCAACTTCATGTGACTGACAAAGAATGATAGTTGTTGTAAAGTTTGTTTCAAAATTGAAACTCTCAAACGAATTAATATGTGCTGCTCACGTTCGGCTGTCTTACCAAGGCTACTGTTCAAGGAAGGCTTGCTCGAAGTGCGCGAGATCGACAAAGGAGTCGATGCCGTGATCGCCGTCAACTTGCTGCACCCGGCGGTGCGTGCGCACCGCGTGCAGCGCGCACCGCACGTGCCCGCGCGCCCGCCCGGCCGCCCGCCCGCACTCGGCGACTACGTGCCGCCCGTCGTGCGCGAGATGTACTGCATCACTGCTAATGTGGCCGACGTGTTCGCGCCGCTCAAGTAAGTGTACCACGTGTTTCCTGGACTCCTGGCACCTACAACCTGAGAGTCACAAGTCGATGGTGAATGGTTTACTTCTAGGTAACCGTGCACCATCGTCGGCCACGTAATCACCAGAGGGGTAATTCTCGTAATTTTTAAGAACGTTCACAATCTGATCTCAGTCTCAATCTGTCAAAAATACTTCAAATTTCCCTACATTTTGACAAGTTTTTGACATTTGTTTGTCGCCGAGATGAGACTGCGACTAGATTTTGAACGTTTTAAATTAGCAGAATTGGCCTACAGATGTGGTCCGACGCCAGGCTACTACGTCGTATGTCTACTTAATAATCCTACTTCCTACTAATGCGAAAGTTTGTGAGGATGGATGGATGGATGTTTGTTACTCTTTCATGCAAAAACTACTAAACGGATTTTGATGAAACTTTACAGTAATATAGTCTATACATCAGAATAACACATAGGATACTTTTTATCCCGATATTCCCACGGGATCAAAACTTACGCGGGTGAAACCGCGGGGCACAGCTAGTAGTCATTATAAAACTAAGAATTTCATATAAAACAAAGGCGAGACCTAAGGATTTTTTGAAAATTCATCCCTAAATGGGACATCCCTTAGAAGAATGTTGTATAGAAGTACCTCATTTCTGCCGATGGGAAATCCCATGGGAGACACGGGTTGCAAATATTTAAAAGGCACAAAGGCATATTGGTGAAAAGAGGGCTATTGAAAATGACCCGACATTTATTTCAACTTTCAATACTCAAATTAATTTAGGTTTAATTGCATAAGTATTCTGCTATTAAACAATAGAACAAAACCCGAAAATTAAGGAATCCTTTTTATCCAGGAAGGGCACAGCGCTAACCGCGGGCGAGGTGCGCGCGACGCTGACGGAGTACGTGAAGTCGCGCGGACTGCACTCGGCGCTCCTGAAGGGACACGTCACCGTGGACACGGCGCTAGCCAAGATCACCGGAAAACCTGTGCAGGTAAATATAACAGCCGAAAATCGTACCCATTTGAATGAAGCCAAAATAGCCTATGATTTACAATTAACAAACAATGTACAGACAATTTCATAACTAATGAAATCATCTTCCTTTCTATGACTTCTAAAAATGTATGCAAAACAGCTCCTTGTATTAGCAATAAAATAAAATCAGCTGATGATAAAATAAAAACTACCTGTCAAATAATAAATAATGAAACAAGTTGGAACAAACAGTGTAATACTGAATTTAATTTAGAGACTGCACATAGTCCCATCAACAAGTATACAACAAATATAGAAATTGCTCTGGAATTCGAAAACTTTTTTGCTAATATTCCCATTAAAACTACTGAAGCTTTAAATTCACCCCCCATGCTTTCTACTGACTTACTTAGAAATAATGTTAAGGCATGCCATTCGGAGTTTAGGTTTCAACCCCAGCCTTTTATAAAAAGCTGTTAAAGATCTTAAAATTAAATCAACAGCAGTTCTCTGGGGAATGTCTGTAAAGGTTTATAGATCTATCATCGAAACGATTGCGCCAAGCTCATAGCTTTCAAATTTAAAATCAGTGTAGATAAAGAAGTCTTTCCGGATCTCATGAAACACAGTAAAGTAGTTCCTTTGTTCAAATCCGGTGATAGTAAGGCCGTATTCAGTGCTCTCCTGACGGTCAGGATTAACGTCGGTCTGCCGTAGATATCGCCATAGAAACGAATACGTGCATTCAGAGCAGCACTGACCGCGTCCGCATACGCAATATTGATACGCGCGTACGCACTGACCGTCAGTCCTGACTGTCAGGAGAGCACTGAATACGGCCTTAAGAACCCAACAATTATAGGCATGTGTCAATTCTGCCAGTTCTCAGTAAGGTGTTTGAAAACTTGATGCTCAATAAAATGTTACGCCAATTATTTCATCTTTCATGAAAAACACTACGGTTTCATCAAAAGGTGATCTACCACTGACGCCGGTGTCACCCTAATAAAGAACATTTTTAACGTCTGGGAAGAAGCACAAGATGTCATTGGAATCTTTTGCGACCTCTCTAAGGCGTTCGATTGCGTAAACCATGAAACACTCCTGCTGAAACTTGGGCACTATGGGATAAGGAATTTAGCTCTTGATTTACTAAAGTCATACCTAAAAGATAGAACGCTTAAAGTTCATGTAAACGGCGTAAACTCATTAGGATCTGAAATGGCAATGGGCGTTCCTCGAGGTTCTATATTCGGTCCATTCCTCTTTTTAGTTTACATTAATGATTTGCCCCAATTACTTCAAAATCAACCGAAGATGGTGTTATTTGCTGATGACACCTCATTAATCTTTAAGATAGACAGACGGGCACAAAATCTTGACGACGACGTGAATAACTCTATTCTTCAGGTCCAAGATTGATTAATTTGGCGGTGCCTCGCGGCCGGACCAACCTGCTGGGTAAAGCACCTTTGACGCGCGCCTTGCATACACTGAACAAAATTGCGGAAAAAGTAGATTTATTTACTTGTTCTCTGAATGAGTTCACAAAAGTTACTTTACATGTGATAAGCTGTAACGGAAAAAATATTGTTTGAGACCACGCTACCGATTTGGGGTAACCTGTAATGATAGTTGTGTTGGGGAAAATAAATAAATAAATTTTAATACTAGAAAAAAAGATAAAATACATCAACCATTTTTCATATTAGCCAAAGTACATACATCTTTTATGGGGTACTGTGTTAAATGTTACAATAAAATACCTTGTGATATATTGCAATTAAATGAAAGAAAATTTAAAACTCACGTTAAACATAAACTATGTAAACAAGCATACTGTAAATGAGAAGATTATATTCAAGAAAAGAATGCTTGGAAACATGCTGGTCCTGCTCCATAGGACAAATTTAGAGTCTAGACAAAATCAAACTGGTTGCTAATTTAATTGTAAAATTTATTCTTTTTTTGAAATTGATTTACATTCTGTAATTATTACTTTAACTTACACCCTGACTTATTACTTGTTATTTTTTTTAATGAAAATCGTCTAATTTTACCTTGTTTGTAAATATTTGAGCACCATATATATCTATCAGATAATTAATTTATATGTCATGGTTTCATTTTTTATTTTAGGTGAATCGTCTTCACATATTATTATATAATTAATGTATGTAAAATATTGTAAAACATTTTAAAAGAGTAACAGTGGTGTTCCTTGCCCATTCTTTCCCATACGAAAACTACTACTAACCTTTTGGAAGGGGCGACTAAAATCCATTCTATTTAATTGTAATTTTTGACATTAAAAAGTGCCTTTTATGTGCCTATTTGAAATAAATGCTTTGACTTTTTTTCTTTGGCAATGCTTGCTTGCTTTGGCTTTTTTTTTTTTGGTATTTACCAGCCTTTACACACGACAGACAACAACGGAATAGCTAGAAAATAATCTAGATTCGTTGTAACCTAATTTATAGCACCCGGGCAGAGACAGCTAATAACAAGTATGAACAACTCTAGGACGCGGTGCCGTGGGACGTGCTGATGGCGGCGGCGCAGAGCAAGATGACGCCGAGCACGGAGATGCGCTTCGCGGACGGCAGCGTGCGCCTCAGCAAGAGCCGCCTGCAGCCCGTGCGCATGCACGTGGTCTCGCGCAGCGGGAACAAGAAGGTACGCCGCAGCATAGCTACAGCGTACCTACCTACTTTATTTACCGTTACATCATAGGTCCCGTCAAAACTGGAAGTAGGACGCGCGAGCTCGCGGATGTACAAGGAATGGAGAGAGGCCTTGTACAAGAGCGTGAGACAGCGCAGGATAGGAAAAAAGTTAGCTCAGTCATCAATAAATTTAGTTGTTAGTAAAGTTAAGTTACAGCTTAGGGGACAATCTCCTCTGAGTTATTAATACCTCTAACGTTATCCCAATGCATGGTTAACGTTTTGTAAGAGAGTGGAAAAAGCAGCACCTATTACTTGGAAAATTGAATATCAACGCTGCCATGATGTGACGTCACGAAACCCGTTATTTTAAAAGTGGTTTGAAATCGAAAGTATCTAATTTGAATAGTGTTATAACTCCAACTGAATTGTGCAGTTTTTCACCACTATAATAATACTATATGACTTTACTAAACACAATCTTCTGGTCACCAGGTGACGCTAGTATCGAACCTGGAGCAGTTCGGCTTCAGCCTGCCGGCGCTGAGCCACGTGTGCCAGACGGGCGTGGCCGCTTCGTGCGGCGTCACCCGCGCGCCCGGCGCTGCGCACGACCAGCTCGCGCTGCAGGGCGACCAGGTAACGTACCGCGGCTGAACACTGCCTCGCACTAGTGCTCGCAGGTACATTATACGACTGCCGAAAGGTCCTGTTCCAAAGTTGCGCTTTTCCATAAAAAAAAAACTTGGTAGTAGCCTGGAGAATGCACTTAAAAAAACACCTCTGGCGACCTCTTCGGTGAATGCACGCGTTATGTTATTTGTCAATGGAAGCATACGAGATATTTCAATTTTAAACTTCTTATTATCTTCAAAAAAAAAACATTTGTTTCTTTTTACCTATGAACCTTTTGCGTGCAATGCACCAAGACTTGTGAAAGGTCATAGAACCCGAGAGCCGTGTCCTCTGTGAAGGACATATACATAACTTATTTAGTGCTACTACTCTTCATAATCCCATCCTAAGGTTGTTAAAAAGCTGTTTTACCTGAGACCACATGGATTGTGCCCTATTTATAAACTAAACAAGTTGTTCTAAGTATGTAGTATATTCATTACATATTTTATCATCCACAGACATACTTCATTGCCAAACTCCTCATAGAGAAGTACGGCTTGCCCAAAAAATTCGTGGAAGGAGCAGACAAGGCACTCAACAAGAAAAAATGATGGAACACCTCTGAGGAACGTACTGTGGCAACAAGTGACGCTGATGACAGAGAGTGCAGTGATAACCAATGTGATTACGAAATAAAACACTACCATGAGCTTCTTATGTTTATTTATACTTACTATTTCTTATATCTACCCTAAACTACCATCCAGTACACACATCAATGATGAGTTGCATTACTTTTAAACTAATCCAGTGAATTATGGCAATCAAGTTACTTAAAGTGTACACAATTCTAAAATTTTTTTTATTTTACAGTAATTCTAACATAATACTTATCACAATTTTAAACTATTTTGTTACAAACTGGAAGACAAAGAGACTAAAATTCAGTAAATCACTGAGTAACAGTTGATGATTTGTTAAGATTTCTTTCATAATTAAAAAAGTGTAAATAAATCAATTTATGTATTTTTATAACATAAAATTCAATTTAGTATAGAGGATGTTATATAAATAATGTCTTTAGTAAATTATGGCAAAACTATACATATCCAATTCAAGAATATTTACAAGCACACATAATAAAAGTGTATAATTAAAACATACAACATACTATTTTGATATAATTTGAAATATAAAATGTTCATATAAAAATATAATTTCACTATTCTAAGGTTAGGGTGGGTTGATGTCCGTATTTCATTTCATTATGTACAATTACAATGTCAAATAGAAATATCTGGTTCTTACAACATATAGAGTATTTATGAGATACTACAGTTTAATGGAAGTTTAACACTTACTCCTAGACTAATGTTATCTTATAGATAAAACCACAACCAATACTATAATCAATAGGTTTGATACCATAATGTAACTAATAGAATTTAATAATTTTTCCAAAATAAATTTCATCAGAGATCGAACTTACAATCACAACTTTCTACAAGTAACCTAAAGCGACATCCTTATACTAGATCTTAGTTGCTGTCATAAACTTGAAGGGGGTTTTGAAGTTCAACAGAGACTTGCGACTCTTAGACTTCTTAACATCAGGAGGAGCCACAGGAGTCTGTGGCAGCCCCTGCCTCATGGAGGAGCGAGTCCTCTCAGAGATGCTGCCCTCACTCACCTTGGTGCTGCTAGACTCCATGCTCCAGTGACTCCTGCACGAGAACATGGACTGACGAGAAGTGTTGGAGCCTCTTGAAGTGAGGCTTGTTTTGGAAGGAGTCTTCCTTATGCTGCTGTGGTTGGTGTTTGAGATGTCACCAAATATATTCTTGGTAGTCTTAGCTTGCTTAGAAGGAGATGAGTGACACCACTGCATGGAGGCTCTCTTCTCAGAGGGGGACTTTTTCAAATCCAAGTATTTGAACTTGTTGATGTTTTTGGCCAGAGCCTCCTGCCTCGGCACCTGATACCCTCCAGTATCCACATTGTCTAGCTCATAGAATGTCAGAGTCACACTGTCGTCACTCTCTGTGAATGGATTACTTGCTGTGAAATGCACCTTCTTGGTGGTTACGTCGGGGAAGATGTTACGGCGCGGCATGTTGTCAGCAGTGAACTTGGCGGCTGTGATGATCATACTGCCGTCTCCCGCGTCCGCCGACAGGGAGCTGTCGAGGTCCTCGTACGCGTAGCTCTTCCTGCGGCCGCGAGCGCGCACGGAGCCGCCGCGCGGGCGCCGCCGCCGCGCCAGCCACTCGCGTCTGTCGTCCTTAGCCTGTGTCATCATAGGAGGCAGAGTTATGCCATTACTCTCACCGTCACATGCTAGCTCCAGGGAGGCGTTGAGTGTTGTGATCTTAGTACATGGGCTGTTCACTATTTCCTTAGCTATGAGGTCCCTCTCCCTCTTGTTGAGCGACTCCTCGCGGTGGCGCAGCGCCACGAGACGTGACATCCACTGCTGGCTCAGAGTCTCCTCTGACACTCGCTGGGGACCATTGAAGTTGTCTAATGTGTCAGTGTAAGGCTTCCTGCTTCGAGGCACAAACCCTGGTAGCTCCAGAGCGAGTGCAGCTAGTGTGGGGGACAGGGGGGCCTGTGGCGAGCTTGACTGTTCAATCTCAGTGTTTACTTTCCTCTTCGGACTGATGTTGCAGTAAATAGGGCTGTCTCCAATGTTGAACAGTGTCCTGGGGAGAGGCTCAACTGCTCTGCACAGCTCCACAGCCTTCTCTGAGTCACATTTGTTCACATCTGATGCTAAGTACAATGAGTGTCCAACCGAGATGAGTATGTCATTCAAACATTTTGGTCCTGTTTTAGTTTCTAAATTCATGAGGACTGTGGGATGGTACAGGACGACGTCTGGGCGCATGTTGGCGTTCTTATCATCCATCAGGAAGCTGACAATGTCTCGGAGGTCGTCACTGTAGTGAAACTCCTTGATCTTGTCGTCGGAGGCGCCGGGGCGGTAGCACAGCGTGTGGATCACGTACCCGATCTGTCGCATCACGTCTCCGGAGCCCGGCGCTGTTGTCAGCTCGAAACAATTGATGCGCAACTCGCCACTTTCGCCCACAAAGATGGACCCTGGAGTTATGCATTTTTGTACAACGACAATATGTAAATCTTCCACAGCTTTGCAGACCAGCGCCAGCTCGTGCAGCAGGTGCCAGATGAAGCTCTCGGCGATGAATTTGTCGGTGGCTTTGCACACTTGGAGTAATTCCTGCACGCTTCGCCACGAATTGTATTCAAGGACAAAGTACAATGTTTTTGACGGGGTGTGAAAAATGGTGTCGTAGTATCGCAACAAGCTCTTCGATGTCACTTTGCTTATTGTTTTCACTTCGTTGGCGACGTTTTGTATTTGTTCGTTACTGAACGCGGAGCAATTGTACGCCTTCCACGCAAATATGTTGTTGGTGACCTTGTGTCTCACTTTGTAGAACGTACCGCCGCAGAAAACGTCTATAACTTGATAGTCCTTTAATTTTTCCGCCATTTTAATAGATATTTTAATAAGATTTTATTGAATTTCACATTTTGCTATCGAAACAAAGCCACTAAACATTTGAATTTATTCGACGGTTACGAGATTAGTGATGTTCCGAGGCCAGGTTTAAAAAAGTCGATAATTAGGAATGACCGTTGACGATTCGGCTCCACATTTTATGATTTTGTTGGCATAGATGGTGATTTTTTTATTGCAATATTAAAAACATAGTTTTTATACGTTTTGTTTCTTTAAAATATGAATAAAGAGTTTGTAAATGTGCGAGAACACAAAAAAACAGAATCTAGCTTGTCTAGTATAAATTATGCAACACATAACTTTATAACGTCATGATAATTCTGTAACCTAGTCAATAGAGATATCATCAGAGAGAGAGATCAGAGAGAGATCAGAGGTTTTACTGATTATATATATATATAATATAATCAGTAAAACCTCTGATCTCTCCTTGAGTCACCAACTTGAAAAAATATTAACATGAATAAAAATAGCTGGCGCTCGGCACAATGTTACTTCTCGTAGTTAAAAATAAAATTTTATTCGTGAAATACTGTTTTATCGTATGCGCACATCACTAGTAATTTGTTCAGAAATGTTTACACTTTGTTGAACATTTCGTTCAGAATTCTTATTGCCCAATTAAAAATCTCAGAGTAATCACATTTTTATTTCACTTATCTTTTGTGCAAGATAAAGATTAAAACACATCAGTTTTTTTTTATCTATATTTTTTTACTGTTCCGGTTTGGTATTATAGAAAAAAAAACATAGAAAGCACGAAACCAAAATCTAAAATAAAAATCACGAAACAGAAAACCATAAACTAAAGATATATTCGGGAGCTTGAGACGGATTACTTTACTGTATGGGCCATGGGGTGAGACAACTTTGAAGCACACCTCGGACACTCCATACAACGCTCGCAAAATAATTACCTACTACTACTAACCAAATGACGTTTATAAACGTGCAAATGTGTGCGTAAATGGGCTTATGGTTGAACGTCGTCGAACGAAATTGCAGCGATTTGCGTCGGGCGAACCTCAGCCTAATAGTCTATGGGCGAACCGAACGACGACGGCGCTGCCCGAACGTGTTTAGGCTTTCATCCCGGGAATCTCGGTCTCTAAAATTTCGGGAGTCTCGACGGTTTTTTGGTATTTTCGAGACACGAGACTAACATTTTCAGTCACGGGAATAACGAGACTTGAGACTTGAGTCACATAATAACAGTCTACTAAACTAACAGTCTTTTTTATTATGTTTACATGGATATGGCAATGGCAACTCTGTCGAATGTAGAGTAAGTAAGTAAAGCTTAGAATTATCTGTGGAGATTGAATAACCTTGTTGATGAACGACACAGTGTCTTTAATTAAAATGAACATGGACAAGACGAAAATCATGACGAATGTCCATGTGACCCATACCGGTTGTTGTTGGGAACGATACTCTCGAATATATTTACCTTCGACAGATTGTTCAGCTAGGTAGGTCTAAATTTGAGAAAGAGGTCGCCCGAAGAATCCAACTTGGAAGCGTTCGGGATGTTACGTGAAATATCCTCATCGGGAATCCCACAATGCCCTAAGACTAGGGTGTTTAACCAGTGTGTGTTGCCAGTGATGACATATGGCACTGAGACGTGGTCTTAAACTGCCGGCCTTATAGAGAGACTAAGGCCGCTGCCTGGAATTTTGCGGGCAGCGGGGCGGCAGCGGCGGCGGCGCGGGAGCAGCAGGATCTTATGCGTACATTTAAATGGACCGGTTCTCGAAAACAGCGGCGCGGGAGCGGGCAACGAGCGGTGCACTCAAGGCAATCGGCGACCGTCCACGCCGCCGCCGCTGCCCGCAAAATTCCAGGCAGCGGCCCAAGAGTCACTCAACGAGCAATGGAAAGAGCTATGCTCGGAGTTTCTTCAGCTGATGGTGACAACAGAGAGAGCTTTTTCTAATGCAGGTTACTTTTGTAATCAAATTAGGTCCTCTCTGTCTGAAACCACATTAAACGCCCTTTGTTTCTTGCGTGTCCAGTACAAAAATTAAAAAAAAAAAAACAAATATTTTTAAAATTATTTTATGTGTTTATTTAATAAAGTACTCATCTTGTTTTGACTGCCTAATTGCATAGCTTTTAAGTAAGTAAAATAGTCTCAAAAGTCTCGTTTTCCCCGGGAATTTCGAGACCACATCGAGTCTCGTTTTTTTTTTCCCGGGACTCAGTAATGCATCGAGACTGAAAGCCCTAACGTGTGCATTAATATGAAGTTCAGTGACCTTGTACGAGCGGCATTCAATTCGCCCTGGCTAAAGAGTCGGCGACGAATACCTCGAAGTGCGGGGTGAGATGCGGAATCTGACGAGTGTCCGTTCTGTACGTAGTACTATTATGTATTCTGTGACTGAAGTACGTTCGGGCCTTCGGGGCACCCAGAAGGCGTCATAAAGCAGATCAGATGCTTCACTTTTTGTTAATTTTTACAAGCTTTTTATATTTATTTAGGATCTGCAATGAAAGATATACCCAATGCATTACCTACACATAGGTACATCAGGCATTAACTAGGTGTACACACGGCTACACATCAAGCTATACATTTCCAGTTTACACTGACCTCTCATTGTGAGGAAATCCTATAGAATGCGAGATCAGCTTATACTGGAAATGTATAGCTTGATCTGTAGCCGTGCGTACTCCTCCACTTATAAGCGACCACAGCATGCACATTGAAGTTAACAAGTACAACAAAGCTAAAAAAGTTAAAATATTAATAGTTTAGCAACAGTTTTGGGGGCCAATTATTGAGTGTGCAAGTCACCCCCTGCTATTTTATCCAGGTTGTACAGACGCCAGCACATCAAGCTACCCGAAACTGTTTTCAAATTTTCTGTTACAAATTTTCCCAATCAACTTTGAACCTTATGTTTTAGCGATAAAGTTGAAAATCTATTATAGAAATTTGACAGATTGTAGTAGCTTGATCTGCTGGCGTCTGTACATAAAAAATATCAAATTGGTCAGGCAAGTCTATAGTTCTAAGTAACCAGTCAACTTTAGCCATCTTTGTTTCCCTAAGAATACCTTGCAATAGTCCTGCACAAAATATCAAGAGTTAGTATTTGGGTACACTTGCATGGTGCGTACGCCGTACAGTCAGGCCCTGACTTAGAGACCCAAGGCCTACAAAAGCCCACAGGCACTTGACATTTAATTTTTAGAATTCCAACGCGAATCCATTTTGGAAATTTTGCTAATTAAATCCACTAGCATAGAAAATATCATTTTTAACCGATTTGAATTACTTACTGTAATCATAAGAAATTTCGCAGTCTATGCTCTGTATGTCGCTATTATTTACCTCAGCGGTCGTCAAGGGCCTGCGCACACTGGGGACGGCAGGGCAAGGGATTTTGCCACCGGCTAGCGCACACTGATAATGTCAGCGACCTATTATTATAGATACCGTGGCATCCTGCGCAGCTACAGACATCCCGCGGCATGCTGAGGGCCAGCACACACTAGGGACGGCAGGGCAGGGAATTTTGCCATGGCATGCCGGCACTTGCCAGGAGCAAGTGCCGGCACTGCCTCACCCCGCGATGTTAGCGGACTTTGGTGCCTTGGGGTTGATCTCTAAACATTGAAATCTGTATCTTGTGTACGTATAAATTTACATTGGTAAAGATAAAATACTCTGCCCTGCCGTCCCCGGTGTGCGCCATTGACGTTTCTAAACAACGACGTTCTTTTCATCTTATTCGCTATCGCTCAAGTTACCTATTTGAATCGACTTACTTTCTTCAAACAACTTATTTATAGTAGTACCTACCTACTTTTTCAAAAACCTACATCGTTGATTTTTCGCATATCTGGTGCCGGCAGTGATTGAACTGTATCTTTAGAGAACAGGGCCGTCTTAACCATATTGGGCGCCGGGGTGCGAAAATCAGCCTGCGCCCCCTTGCCAACAAAAAAAACAACATTTTTGTTTTTACACGTCTGCCCAAAAATTTAGAGTTATGTTTTCAGCGTTTATGTATGTTTCTTTGTTCCAGCATAACTTCTAAACGGCTTAGCCAATATCAATGTATGTGGTATCATTAGAAGCGTTGCGTAATCCCGCGTAACATTAGCTGAACATTTAAAAATATAATGAGGGTTAAAAAAACAACTTTTTGCATCGCTAAATCTCGGAAATAGTGATTCTTAGGAAAAAAAGTGTTCGAACAATTTTTGTAGATAATTGCATGATGAACAATTTTGTTGTACCTGTTTTTATGATAAAACTTACCGTTTAGCTGAAAAATGTAAAAAACCGATTTTTGCAATATTTGAACTTGAATAAAAATTTTTGAACGCTTCGGATCGATAGGGACTTTTTGAAAATTTATTTATAATGGTGTTCCCAACCTTCATACCAATTTTCAGCTTTATGCGAATTAATGTAAACCTTGAATGTCTATTTTGACCACCGGGCTATCACCAGGATATGCAAATATTTTAACATGAAATGGTCCATTTTCTGTTATAAATAATCTTAATTTATTAGGTATTTGGGATTCTTATTTAATAATGCTGCCAAATCGGTTGTATGTAACAGAACGGTAAAGTATGTAGGGTGGGAAGAGCGAGCGGAGCGAGCTCGAAAATTTTAACAACACGTCTCGGTTTGGTCAGGTTTTGTTTTATATTTTCAAACAAAAATAGGAGTTACATTGTCTACTAATGCAGGCAAGCCCAAAAAGCAACTAGCAGAATGTAGAGTAAGGGACTAATCACACTTATTCAGCTCTGTTCAGCGTTTGTCCATAGAAAACAACGATTTTGTATGAGATGCGTACGCGTCCGTTCAGCCGCGGAAAGCTGAACGGACTTCATACAAAATCGTTGTTTTCTATGGACAATCGCTGAACAGAGCTGAATAAGTGTGATTAGTCCCTAAGAGCGAGCGTAGCGAGCCCGAAAATTTTGCACACTCGGATAGGTACGATTTTCTTTCGATAACTCCAAAAGGCTCTTAACCATCATATAGAAAGAGAACTATACCTTATCGAATTATGACGAAAAGCTTAATAAATAACTTTTTTCATTACAAAATAAGTAGGATGCCAAACGATACCTATGGTCACTTAGGTACTATATTGGCTCATGGCTGTCGCAATTTTAATGGTAGTTGTAGACTGAAACTTTTGTTGACACAATTTGTATTGATAAACTAGATACTACCTTCAAGCGGGCGGTGATATGTCAAAAGCCGGGCGTCGCGTGTCAAAGGGCGCGCGCGCTCTCACTTGTAGCCGCAAGCTTTCTTTGAATTTGCTGCGTGTGATTGTTTGAATATAAATTTAATCATTGTAGTAATAAGATCTAAATTGGTTTGCCCATTGCAAGTCAGCAAATAAATAATAAATATTTGATAAGTAGTTGTTAAAACTGATTTTGATTACGCATCACGCATGGTTTGGGTAGGTACCTATAAGGCGAGCGGCTAGCGCCTCCTAAGACACTGCGCCGGGGTGCCACGCACCCCTTGCACCCCCGGGTAAAGACGGCCCTGTTAGAGAACTTTGGAGGCAAGAGCGAACTGAGCTCGCTCGAAAATTTTAGCACCTCTGGTAGGTTCGGGTTCTTTTGACTATTATTCATCACTTCATCAGTAATAGGAGTTACTTTGTCGACTTATGTAAGAAAGTTTCAGAATAATGGCTAAGAGGCAGGCGCAGCGAAGCGAGCTAAAAATTTTTAGTATCACGCCTCAGGGAGGTCAGGTAATTTATTTCCTACGGATGCTATATGTAGGTACCAATTACCATGTTAGGAGCTCCCCCCGCCCCCTCCAAACCGCGGGACCCGTAGTGTTTGCTGTCCAGCCCTGTCCGCCTGCCGCAAGCCAGGCAAGCTACTTGGTCGTCCATCCAGAACTGCGTACAGGGATAATCGAATTTAATGAACGGGCCTCTGGGAGTTGGCTTCGGCCCCTCGAACTGCGCCAAAGGTACGGGACCAGGGCTCCGAGATATGTCAGACCTCTCGCCCAGAGAGTAGTGTATATTCCTTGTGTCAGACATTTTTGAGATATTATACAGGGTGGAATCGAAGTCATGGGCATTATTTTAACCTAAGGCACTACTCACGATACTGATTGCATTAGGGCTATTAATACGCAAATCAAAAATATTATTAATGCAAGTAAGGAAAACCTTAAAAATGTAGTAAATCAAATTGCACAAGGCTTATTATTGCAAATAAACACTTAAAGTAATTAAAACAAAATACTTCGTTAACGCCAATAATTGTTGAAATATCAAAATCTTAAAGCGCAGTACAGCGCAAAGCGAAATGTAAACAAACATCACCTGCGCGCGCGCGGGTTTTTCCTTACAAGTAATAATAACAATGGGCTACAAGACATTCCGTCCGGCGGGATTCCCTGAACTCTCTCCGTCCCACTCCCTCACTCGCAAAAATACGAATATCACCCCCGCGCGGGGTATGCTTCCCGCCGCAACACGAAGTCACAAACCCGGAACCAGTGTCATAACGACTGCGCAGGTGCATTGACGCGTAATTGATTTATTGATCCCGTGACGTAATCGCCGTACTCGCCGCTCGCGTCATACGGTGCTTGGATTGCAGTGTATTAAGTGTTAGTGTAGTAGTTGTGTGTTGTGTGTGTGTTTGTGTACACGATGCCTCGACCGCGTAATGTGCAGGCTAGGTACACCAACCAACAATACCCACAAATGGTTGTAATTTACGATCGCACAAGAAATTTAGTATGAACTCGTGAAATGTTCCATCGGCGCTACCCGAACGACCCTATTCCTTCACGGGGTCTCATTCCACCAGAACCACTCAGAACCTGTTGGATTTTTCGTCTTTTCACGTGCCAGCACATGCACAAGCTCGTGGAAGAGCACCCGTTTACCCTCTGTCACTTTACCGACAAATAAGGTTTTTTCAAAACAATCCACAAGCTAGGTACGTAAATGTTTTTTTTTTAATGTATGTTAGTTGACGTAGTTTTGACCGTCCTAAGCCGGCAAAGTACGAAGGGAAAATTGGAATTTATTATGAATCAATTCATTGGCAACTTACGAATGTCACGTGAGTCGGGCGGGGTCAAAGAATTCACGCCCAAGGACGCGCGTACGGCGTAGTGTACCTACGCATTTGCTATCGAGAAGCGCAACTAATTTGATACTTTGTATGACTTACTACATTTTAAGGTTTTCCATACTTGCATTAATAATATTTTTGATTTGCGTAATAGTAGCCCTAATGCAATTAGTATCATAAGTAGTACCTTAGGTTAAAATAATGCCCATGATTTCAAATGCACCCTGTATAGATCAACAGATCAGGCGGAGGTGTATTCATAGAGAACACCCTTATCTTCAGTATTTGTACTTACAAAGATCTTTGTTGATAAACGCCTATAATTTTACTTATGGCAATATCTATAGGAAAGTATATGAATGCTTTGCTGCTCACTGCGCGTCAGGATTGTTTTATTTGCGTCACATGTAGGCAGTGCGTGGTGCTAAGTTTGTTAACCATCAAGCAGTTATTCTAAGGGGACGGCAGGGATGAGGTACAGGTTATTAAAATAAAGTAACACATAAAATTTAAAATGTTTAATTCATTAGTGAGTATAAGCGTGTATGCGGCACGACTGACTAGCAGTTACCAAATTATATATCACAATACATGATCCTCTTCTTTCACAATTTAAATGAAATATAAAGCCAATACAATGAATGCATTATAAAAAACTTACGATCCCAAAATATAAAATTATATCACATTTGAAAAATTAATTTAACAAATTTTAAAGCAAGGAAGTAAATGTGTGAGAATATCCTGTGAGAACCGTGCCACTCGCTTTTTCTGGGCCTCACCGGGCCGCACTGGGCCACACAGGGCCGCTCTGGGCCACACCGGGCCACACTGGGCCACACCGGGCCGCACTGGTCCACACCGGGCCACACCCGGCCGCACACAGTAATGATAATGACAGTAGTTCCAAACGGTATTCAAAAAGTATTGTGCGCTAATTAGCAACCTACTTACACTAGTTCATACTCCGTATTATGGATACTTTATAAATACCTAAAATACCATTATTATTTACAATATTTGTATACAAGAATATAATTCATTATCATTGACTAGAAACTGTTTAGAAATTATATTAACATAACCACAAATGACATTTTACACATAAGGAACAAGATCACGGCGTGGACCCAGGAGTCCCTCGGACTCCTCTGTGTCTGCTGACAGACTACGGAATGGACAGTTCCATCTTTGGTAACACATTTGAACATACATTACTGATCACATCGCCGAGTGCCGCGTGGCGTCGCGCTCCACTCTATTTACATAGCAATTTCACATATTGTGTTGAAATTCTAAATCATTTCACAGTAGGATTTAATACATAATCGTTGTAAACTATCTAATATCACTAGCTCAAACACGTGTGTTGGTATCGAGGCACAAAATAAAATTTTACAAAATCAAAAGAGACAACAATGGTAAAATAAAATCTTATAAAACAAACAACAACCTAAATAATACGCGCACAGTGAAGTAGCGAGCGACCGCCCGGCGTCGCCTGCGCGGGCAAGCAGGTTGTAGCTACGACTTACATTACGTATTTAAATTAGTATACAAAGGGTTCTTTGTCTTTCTAAATACTGGGAATTAAGATAAGTGAGATCATGGTGACACTCGCGGCGCCGGCGACGTCTCCGGCGCCTCGCGACTGGAATTTGTGACGACGTCTAGCTTACAGTACGTCGCGCAACTGTGGCGCCACAAGCGCAACTGTGGCGCCACACGCGCAACTGTAGCGCCACACGCGCAACTGTGGCGCCACACGCGCAACTGTAGCGCCACACGCGCAACTGTGGCGCCACACGGGCGCGACTGCGGCAGGTCTCGGCGTCCACACAAACTAAACATGAGAGCGACGTCGTCGCGCCAACAGGCAGCGGTAAGCGTTGCAAACTTCCAGAGCTCGATCGATCGAATAGTATAAAACCTACAACAAGGGCGGGGGCATCGCGGGCCACGTCGCACTCGCACTGGAAATGTACTAATCACGCATTTCCGTGGAGCGGACGTGACGGGAACGAGCTGAACACCGGCCGCGCACGCCTCCTAGCGCACGCCGGCCGTGCCGAGCCGCTGGTGCGCCGTGCTGGGCCGCGCCGGCCGCGCCGTGCGCGCTGCGCCCGCGGCCTCCAGCTCAGCCTCCTTCGCAGTGGCTTTCGGTACGCTCTGCAATACAGCACATGAGATTTTTACTCGGTAGTCCAGTGATTGATGTTTTAGGTCTCGGGTTCCAAACACTAGGGTCTTTTAAAAAAATAGCTGAGGAAATTCATACGTTAAGAGGGCGCACCTGTGCGTGGTGCGCGTGGCGCGTGTAGGTGCGCGTGGTGGCGGGCAGTGCGAGCGGCGCCAGGTCCAGCACGTTCTGCTAAGTATGCGTTAGGAGGCGCACCTGTGCGTGGTGCGCGTGGCGCGTGTAGGTGCGCGTGGTGGCGGGCAGTGCGAGCGGCGCCAGGTCCAGCACGTTCTGCTAAGTATGCGTTAGGAGGCGCACCTGTGCGTGGTGCGCGTGGCGCGTGTAGGTGCGCGTGGTGGCGGGCAGTGCGAGCGGCGCCAGGTCCAGCACGTTCTGCTAAGTATGCGTTAGGAGGCGCACCTGTGCGTGGTGCGCGTGGCGCGTGTAGGTGCGCGTGGTGGCGGGCAGTGCGAGCGGCGCCAGGTCCAGCACGTTCTGCTAAGTATGCGTTAGGAGGCGCACCTGTGCGTGGTGCGCGTGGCGCGTGTAGGTGCGCGTGGTGGCGGGCAGTGCGAGCGGCGCCAGGTCCAGCACGTTCTGCTAAGTATGCGTTAGGAGGCGCACCTGTGCGTGGTGCGCGTGGCGCGTGTAGGTGCGCGTGGTGGCGGGCAGTGCGAGCGGCGCCAGGTCCAGCACGTTCTGCTAAGTATGCGTTAGGAGGCGCACCTGTGCGTGGTGCGCGTGGCGCGTGTAGGTGCGCGTGGTGGCGGGCAGTGCGAGCGGCGCCAGGTCCAGCACGTTCTGCTAAGTATGCGTTAGGAGGCGCACCTGTGCGTGGTGCGCGTGGCGCGTGTAGGTGCGCGTGGTGGCGGGCAGTGCGAGCGGCGCCAGGTCCAGCACGTTCTGCTAAGTATGCGTTAGGAGGCGCACCTGTGCGTGGTGCGCGTGGCGCGTGTAGGTGCGCGTGGTGGCGGGCAGTGCGAGCGGCGCCAGGTCCAGCACGTTCTGCTAAGTATGCGTTAGGAGGCGCACCTGTGCGTGGTGCGCGTGGCGCGTGTAGGTGCGCGTGGTGGCGGGCAGTGCGAGCGGCGCCAGGTCCAGCACGTTCTGCTAAGTATGCGTTAGGAGGCGCACCTGTGCGTGGTGCGCGTGGCGCGTGTAGGTGCGCGTGGTGGCGGGCAGTGCGAGCGGCGCCAGGTCCAGCACGTTCTGCTAAGTATGCGTTAGGAGGCGCACCTGTGCGTGGTGCGCGTGGCGCGTGTAGGTGCGCGTGGTGGCGGGCAGTGCGAGCGGCGCCAGGTCCAGCACGTTCTGCTAAGTATGCGTTAGGAGGCGCACCTGTGCGTGGTGCGCGTGGCGCGTGTAGGTGCGCGTGGTGGCGGGCAGTGCGAGCGGCGCCAGGTCCAGCACGTTCTGCTAAGTATGCGTTAGGAGGCGCACCTGTGCGTGGTGCGCGTGGCGCGTGTAGGTGCGCGTGGTGGCGGGCAGTGCGAGCGGCGCCAGGTCCAGCACGTTCTGCTAAGTATGCGTTAGGAGGCGCACCTGTGCGTGGTGCGCGTGGCGCGTGTAGGTGCGCGTGGTGGCGGGCAGTGCGAGCGGCGCCAGGTCCAGCACGTTCTGCTAAGTATGCGTTAGGAGGCGCACCTGTGCGTGGTGCGCGTGGCGCGTGTAGGTGCGCGTGGTGGCGGGCAGTGCGAGCGGCGCCAGGTCCAGCACGTTCTGCTAAGTATGCGTTAGGAGGCGCACCTGTGCGTGGTGCGCGTGGCGCGTGTAGGTGCGCGTGGTGGCGGGCAGTGCGAGCGGCGCCAGGTCCAGCACGTTCTGCTAAGTATGCGTTAGGAGGCGCACCTGTGCGTGGTGCGCGTGGCGCGTGTAGGTGCGCGTGGTGGCGGGCAGTGCGAGCGGCGCCAGGTCCAGCACGTTCTGCTAAGTATGCGTTAGGAGGCGCACCTGTGCGTGGTGCGCGTGGCGCGTGTAGGTGCGCGTGGTGGCGGGCAGTGCGAGCGGCGCCAGGTCCAGCACGTTCTGCTAAGTATGCGTTAGGAGGCGCACCTGTGCGTGGTGCGCGTGGCGCGTGTAGGTGCGCGTGGTGGCGGGCAGTGCGAGCGGCGCCAGGTCCAGCACGTTCTGCTAAGTATGCGTTAGGAGGCGCACCTGTGCGTGGTGCGCGTGGCGCGTGTAGGTGCGCGTGGTGGCGGGCAGTGCGAGCGGCGCCAGGTCCAGCACGTTCTGCTAAGTATGCGTTAGGAGGCGCACCTGTGCGTGGTGCGCGTGGCGCGTGTAGGTGCGCGTGGTGGCGGGCAGTGCGAGCGGCGCCAGGTCCAGCACGTTCTGCTAAGTATGCGTTAGGAGGCGCACCTGTGCGTGGTGCGCGTGGCGCGTGTAGGTGCGCGTGGTGGCGGGCAGTGCGAGCGGCGCCAGGTCCAGCACGTTCTGCTAAGTATGCGTTAGGAGGCGCACCTGTGCGTGGTGCGCGTGGCGCGTGTAGGTGCGCGTGGTGGCGGGCAGTGCGAGCGGCGCCAGGTCCAGCACGTTCTGCTAAGTATGCGTTAGGAGGCGCACCTGTGCGTGGTGCGCGTGGCGCGTGTAGGTGCGCGTGGTGGCGGGCAGTGCGAGCGGCGCCAGGTCCAGCACGTTCTGCTAAGTATGCGTTAGGAGGCGCACCTGTGCGTGGTGCGCGTGGCGCGTGTAGGTGCGCGTGGTGGCGGGCAGTGCGAGCGGCGCCAGGTCCAGCACGTTCTGCTAAGTATGCGTTAGGAGGCGCACCTGTGCGTGGTGCGCGTGGCGCGTGTAGGTGCGCGTGGTGGCGGGCAGTGCGAGCGGCGCCAGGTCCAGCACGTTCTGCTAAGTATGCGTTAGGAGGCGCACCTGTGCGTGGTGCGCGTGGCGCGTGTAGGTGCGCGTGGTGGCGGGCAGTGCGAGCGGCGCCAGGTCCAGCACGTTCTGCTAAGTATGCGTTAGGAGGCGCACCTGTGCGTGGTGCGCGTGGCGCGTGTAGGTGCGCGTGGTGGCGGGCAGTGCGAGCGGCGCCAGGTCCAGCACGTTCTGCTAAGTATGCGTTAGGAGGCGCACCTGTGCGTGGTGCGCGTGGCGCGTGTAGGTGCGCGTGGTGGCGGGCAGTGCGAGCGGCGCCAGGTCCAGCACGTTCTGCTAAGTATGCGTTAGGAGGCGCACCTGTGCGTGGTGCGCGTGGCGCGTGTAGGTGCGCGTGGTGGCGGGCAGTGCGAGCGGCGCCAGGTCCAGCACGTTCTGCTAAGTATGCGTTAGGAGGCGCACCTGTGCGTGGTGCGCGTGGCGCGTGTAGGTGCGCGTGGTGGCGGGCAGTGCGAGCGGCGCCAGGTCCAGCACGTTCTGCTAAGTATGCGTTAGGAGGCGCACCTGTGCGTGGTGCGCGTGGCGCGTGTAGGTGCGCGTGGTGGCGGGCAGTGCGAGCGGCGCCAGGTCCAGCACGTTCTGCTAAGTATGCGTTAGGAGGCGCACCTGTGCGTGGTGCGCGTGGCGCGTGTAGGTGCGCGTGGTGGCGGGCAGTGCGAGCGGCGCCAGGTCCAGCACGTTCTGCTAAGTATGCGTTAGGAGGCGCACCTGTGCGTGGTGCGCGTGGCGCGTGTAGGTGCGCGTGGTGGCGGGCAGTGCGAGCGGCGCCAGGTCCAGCACGTTCTGCTAAGTATGCGTTAGGAGGCGCACCTGTGCGTGGTGCGCGTGGCGCGTGTAGGTGCGCGTGGTGGCGGGCAGTGCGAGCGGCGCCAGGTCCAGCACGTTCTGCTAAGTATGCGTTAGGAGGCGCACCTGTGCGTGGTGCGCGTGGCGCGTGTAGGTGCGCGTGGTGGCGGGCAGTGCGAGCGGCGCCAGGTCCAGCACGTTCTGCTAAGTATGCGTTAGGAGGCGCACCTGTGCGTGGTGCGCGTGGCGCGTGTAGGTGCGCGTGGTGGCGGGCAGTGCGAGCGGCGCCAGGTCCAGCACGTTCTCTGCGCGTGCGCGGGCGCCGCTCGCGGGCCGGCGCCGCGCATGCGCCGCCACGGGCCGCTCCGTCAGGGGCTCCACGCCGCTGTGGGAGCGAACGCGACACATTAACCGCAATACATCACTGGGCGCCGGGGCCCGTGCCGACGGCCTACCTGTGCTCGCGCAGCTCCCAGGCGTCGCTGTCCTCGTTGTAGCGCGCGCGCAGCACGGCAGGACGACCCGCCTCGGGCACGAAGCTGTCGGCCACGAGCAGGCGGCGCCGCAGCTCGGCGATGAGCGCGGCCTGCAGCGCCTCGTGCTCGCGCCGCTCGCCGTCGTGCGCCTCGCGCTGCTCCACCATCTCCTCGCGCAGGCACGCATACTTTGATAAACATTTCTTTAACCTAGAATCGTAATTGTATTTTATTAGTTTTGCTTCGTTGGTCTAGTTTTGAGGGACCCGTGGCTAAATAATAACAGCCGCACAGGTCGATCCATCAAGTTAAGCTACGCTTGCCGCGGTTGATCTGTGGATGGGTGAACGTCTAGCTGTTGATCCCGGCTGTCATTCGTGGATCTTTGACAGTCGTTACGGGTCGTCAGAAGCCGTCTGACAACCAGTCTTACCAAGGGGTATCATATTACCCAGTAACTGGGTTATGAAGGTCAGATAGACAGTCGCTTCATGTAAAATACTGGTATTCGGCTGCATCCGGTCAGACTAAAAGCCAAACCCAACTACAATTTTTGGTTCAGTAGTATGCACCAAAATAGAATGCAAACCAAGAAAGTTGAAAATTAGAGGTACCTTTTTAATAGTTTTCTATCGAGAAAATTTTATCGTACACACACAATTAATGATCCAGAGGTAGCATACAACATATTTTTCGAGCATTATATACTTTTTTATGACCTCTTTTTTCCAATTATAAAAATTAAAAACACTATTATTAAAAAACCTAAATGGCTATCTAAGGGAATAAGCCAGTGTTGTTGGCAAAAAAGAACTCATCATTATGAACAACTTTTACTATGGGACCAAATATGAAATCGCGAAAAAAATCAGCTGTTCCCTGCATTTTGACGAGTTATGCGAACATAAATGTAGGGAACACTGTAGGTACAGAGGCCAGCACATCCAGCTACCCCAATCTGTCAGATTTTCCCAATTGAATATGAACTTTATTCCTTAGTGCTAAAGTTGAAAATCTATCAAAGAAATTTGACAGATTGGGGTAGGTTGACCTGCTGGCGTCTGTACATTTCAATGTTTTTAATTAGTTAAAAGAGTTTTTATTCAGTTTCTATTTTTTTTTATTTCGTGTATTGATTAGGCTGTATACAAGTTTTGAATCGAAATAAGAAAGTTAGGTGGACGATCAGCATTAAAAAGTGTCACAATGACAATTTTTTAAAATTTTTATCAAGATTTGATCGTGTTTTTGTGTAATTTATGTATGAAAAATGGCAAAAGGAAAAATTAAAAATAATATCATTCTGTCTGCAGAATGATATTATTTTTAATTTTTCCTTTTGCATATTTTCAGCAACAGAAGGTTGCTTATCAATCAACTCAGCCTATCGCAGTCCACTGCTGGACATACGCCTCTCCCAGGCTGCGCCACAACACCCTGTCCTCCGCCTTCTCCTCATCCAGTCCGCTCCAGCCACCCTCCCTAGGTTGTCCGTTGTTTATAAATGAATGAAATTTAATTTGATAAATGAACTGTTTGTTTTCTATTAATTAACAAAATTAAATTTTATTCGAAAACATCAATCGGCTTCTTAGTAAATTTCAACTATATTCGACGACCCTGCATACTTATGTCCTTTGCTGACTGTACATATTTTCAGCGAAATTAAGTTGTCTCCTTTTTGGATAGGTAATACACCTATACTTATTTTATACAACTTTCGCAGTAGATAATCGCTGTTTGACTGACCTCAACATAATTATAAATTATAGATATTTGATAAACGATATCGCAAAGACCATGAAATATCGCCACAGTGTTCTAGTTCATCGTAATAATTGATTTCACCCAAAATATTTTCAAACTCCATGTTTCGCGCTAGATACTAATCACGACCTCAAGTCACGGTGTGCCTACACTCAGGTTTAAGCATCTTGAGTACACGCACCTATTGTATACTTACTTAAGTGTAGAGTTTCGTCTATTAATCAGTCCATCACTTGCTGATAACGTAAACCCAAACCGTAACTTGAGTACGTAAGTTTTCATGTTTATTAATACGACCATGAGCTCAAGATCGATATCAAGTGCGAGCTTTTGGGCTGAGTACCGTTTATTAATACGGGCCTAAGAGTTACCTCTGCGTCTTGTGGTCCACCTCCTGCTGCAGCGTGGTGAAGGTGTCGCTGACGATGGCCGTGGTCTCCTGCTCCAGCTCGATGCGCTGCTGCATCTCCACCTCGCGCTCCTTGCGCTGCGTGATCTCGGAGTGGCGCTGCTGCAGGATGAGCTGCGTCTCGTTGAGGTTGTTGAGCAACTCCTTGCCGCCGCCGCCCTGCACCAGCCGCTCCTCCAGCGCCTGGATCTGCTGCTCCAGCTCCTCCATCTGCTTCTTCTCTTGCTCTATCGTAGACTCCGCCAGTATGTTCTCGTTTTCTATACTGACTGTCTCTTCTTCGGCTGTAGGCATAATAAGAGAAAAAATGTGTCAAGAAAAACAAGTCAATACAATAGAATAAGCATAAAAACATTGCTTGTACACAGGAGAATTGGGTTTACCAAACAAAACAAGGTCTATGCATACAAAAATAATGAACCCTGTCTCTTAAACTAGGAAGAATCCTGTATCTTAAGAGACAGTGATCGGCCAAGATTTAAATTTAGTAAAAACTGAAACTTACAAGAGTGAAAGTGTGTCGATCTACCATACTAATGCATATTAATATTGGTATTAATCAAATATGTGTACGAGTAAGTGTTGAGGTGTATGTACATGTGTGTGTTGTGGGGAGGGGCCATGTTGAGAGGATGAATGAAATGCGACTAACAAAAGGTATGTACAAGGCAGATGTGGGTGGGGATGTAGGAGGGGACCTTATTAGTGATGTTCTTTCAAAAGGTCACGTGTGTAGTACTCGCATCCAGCGTGCGTGTATTACCAGATATATTAACGTAAACCAAGCAAAAGGAGCATGTAAGGATCCTCAGAATAGTCAGAATACAGGGATCGTAGCGCGCGGGGTTCTGTAGTGTCTGCCTACCCGCATGGGAAGAAGGCGTGAGTTTATGCATGTATGTACATAAGTAACCAAATACTTATAAATACTATCAGTTTATATATGTATGAAAATAAGTAACCAAATACTATCGGTTTTGCTATCGAAAGGACGTGAATGAAATTCATAAAATTTTATAAATTTTTTTACATAAACCTTAAACCTAAAGAATCCTCTGAATGCAGAAAGTACAGGACAGGCGATGAAGCAATGATTGATGGTGTACTATATGCAGCTGTGGTCGGCTGAATGATAACACCATACAACTCGTAGGTGTCGTTTTTGGATCTCCAGTTACAACTGATTGTGTAGTGTACGTACAGTTCCCCGCGGGCTGCGCGGGCGCACGGTGGCGCGGCTGCCTGCGCGGCGCAGTAATAAGGTAGTGTACGTACAGTTCCCCGCGGGCTGCGCGGGCGCACGGTGGCGCGGCTGCCTGCGCGGCGCAGTAATAAGGTAGTGTACGTACAGTTCCCCGCGGGCTGCGCGGGCGCACGGTGGCGCGGCTGCCTGCGCGGCGCAGTAATAAGGTAGTGTACGTACAGTTCCCCGCGGGCTGCGCGGGCGCACGGTGGCGCGGCTGCCTGCGCGGCGCAGTAATAAGGTAGTGTACGTACAGTTCCCCGCGGGCTGCGCGGGCGCACGGTGGCGCGGCTGCCTGCGCGGCGCAGTAATAAGGTAGTGTACGTACAGTTCCCCGCGGGCTGCGCGGGCGCACGGTGGCGCGGCTGCCTGCGCGGCGCAGTAATAAGGTAGTGTACGTACAGTTCCCCGCGGGCTGCGCGGGCGCACGGTGGCGCGGCTGCCTGCGCGGGCGCCGCTCGTGCGCGCGGCGCAGCTCGATGAGTGCACGCAGACGCTCGATCTCCGCCTGGTACTCGCGCAGCTTGGCGTCCTTCGGGTCCTCGTTGCGCACCGGCTTGTTCTTTATCGCTGGAACATTCACACGGAAATATTAAGATATCTACAGTCTACACTAATAATAATATTATAAAGAGGAAAGATTTCTTTGTTTGAATTGAATAAGCTCTGAAACTACTGAACCGATTTGAAAAATCTTTTTGTGTAGGATAGTCCATTTATCGAGGAAGGTTATAGGCTAATAACAAAATTGCCCTTGACAACTTTTGATTTCAATTAATATCTGAGGAGATATTATAGTTTTAAAATAAATCAGCACGGCCGCCGCGCGCCAGTAGCTGTGCGAGGTTTACTATAGTTCCACTCTTACTGATCATAACGTGATGTACCTAAAATAGCTTCTTAAAGTAATGTACACACGGCTACACATCAAGCTATACATTTCCAGTTTTAGCTGACCTCACATTGTATAGATTTTTCGTACAGTCAGAAGTCAGCTTATACTGGTAATATATAGCTTGATGTGTAGCCGTGCGTACTATGTAATAATCTTAAACAAATGGAATATAATATTTTAGTAGTTTAGTAGGTGTTTTCCTTAAATTAACGCGAGTGAAACCGAGAGACACTGCTAGTATATAATAATAAGGTAACTAGGATAGGAGATACACCTAAAATAACTCGTCCATAATGACACGTCAAAATTATTGTTCCTACTAAAAATTGGCCAAGTAATTTCAATTAACAGAACGACCTTTGTAATGTTAAAATTCTGGGAGGTAGCCGAAGGATGATTTCCACCAAACGGCTCGCATTGCATCGGATCGGAACGGATTTTACAATCTTTAAACGATATTAAATCGTGTACACAGTATTTAAAGTCTATATTATCAAGTCGTGCACAGCAGCTTGACCGCGGACGTCTTCCGCGACACGCGATCGTAGCCGAAAGTATGCTGCGACGCACGATCGGTTCCGTTCGCCTGTCGTCGTATCCGATCGAATCCTTTCGCCTGTCGTCCAAGTTTCATGATTATTTTCTTCTTCTTCTAAATTCTAATGCAATAGCCAACAACACTACGTCAACGTCAACCATTTTAAAAAATTATAACACTCAACACAGTAGAATGAAACTATTTGACTAGGCGCAGAAACGGATACGTTCGTAAGCGACGGTACGGAGCCGATCGTATGCGTCGACATGCTGCGGAAGCCTTCGGCTGTCACCGTATCCGTTCGTATGCTTTCAGATCCGATGCGATGCGAGCTGTTTGGTTGAAATCATTCTTTAGAAGTCGTTTCCCAATAAAGAGAAGTGTTCGTTACCTTTAGCTCTGTGTGCGTACCGCAGCGTGGTGATGGTCTCGTCGTAGTTGTAGGAGGCGGGCCCGATGTTGGCAATCATGATGGTCTTGCTGTTGCCACCCAGAGAGTCCTGCAGGATGCGCGTCAGCTTCGAGTCTCTGCAAAGTTAACACAGCTCTTCATTACGACAAAAAAAAAATACGATAACTTTCTGCCCAATGATTCAGAGGCCCTATTTATCAAACCTCGAAGTTAATTGAATTTTCGCAATAGATAGAAGCGCAAATGAAGTACAAGAAAACTTCTTATCTGTTCTGATACCCTGGTAGCTCACCTGTACGGCACGTGCGGACTGTTCTCCGCGAGCGCCGAGATGACGTTGCCGAGCGAGGAGAGCGCCTGGTTGATGCGCGACGCCTCTCGCAGCCGCTCCGCCGACGCGCCAGTCTTGCGCTGTCGCTCGCTGCCCGCCAGGTCCACTAGGTTCAACTTGCCGACGCTGTCGACAAACAACAGATTATTGAAGCAACTTCTCTTATTCTTCCTCAGGTTATAGACTGTCTCCTGATTCCCGGAACTTGGAAATAGGGCAATCGGGTGTTGTGGCAAAACTTGGCAGATTCCATTCCTAGCACTAACTAGAGTAATCTAAGATTAGATTCACGTTGGGAATTTCCGAACAGATAAATCCAAGTTCACTTTCTCTGAGCGATCGAACCGATCACGATCTGGCACTTATGTGTATAAAGTATCGCTGGTATACTGGTATGAACCCTAGCCCAGTTATTTACGTTGGTCTTTTGTTCGTAACTCGGGGAACCTAAAGCATTTAATATTTGTGTGCAACGGATATTAAGTTAGTCGCGCTCGAAATGATCACTTAGTTGAATCGAATCAATCGGCGATACGGTCGCACTACTAACCACTATGTTTTTGTTTGATAGAAAACAAAGGTCGCGGAGGCCTCGTTCTTAAACCATTTGTGCCAAACCTGCGGTTGGTCGGGAGGCAGCTCATATTAAATACATGAAGGTGTGTTTTATTTTCTGCCAACATTCGCCGGGGAACCCGTGGAGTCGGTGTCTCAAGGGAGCAATGTTTGCAACGTTTTGGTAAATAGGTCATAACTGTTTTCTAACAAGTTTGTAACTCTATTCGAGCAAGCAAATAATTATGTTTGAACAAGATACTAAGTACCAAGAAGGTAAGTATAAAAACCCCATAAACAATCTTAAAGCGAAAACAATCTTAAATCCTTAGACATTTGAATGCAGTCTGACCATAAAGACCTGCTCGTAAAAATAAGGGTAGAGGTACATTGACCCCATTAATGTGTGACTAGACATTCAATAAGCTCATGAACCCTAGCCGGCATATCATTTGATACGTAGAGGAAATTAAAGTGAATAGCGCAGACATTAGGGTCGGCAGCCCCGGCGCGCGACGGCCGGCCGGCGTCGGATGTGCCGCGGGGACGTTCACCGCGGGCCTATTGCCCGCTTCCGGACTACATTATATTCGCACGCCTATTTGTCAAGGCACGCACTATCATAGCCAGCCACCAAGAAGTCACAGAAGTTATAGTGCGCGCACGCCGGTAGGTGTTCCTTGCAGTGGCGGCTGTAAGGCCGCTACCTGGAATTTTGCGGGCAGCGGGGCGGCAGCGGCGGCGGCGGCTCGGGAGCGGCAGGATCTTATGCGTACATTTAAATGGACTGGTTCTCGAAAACAGCGGCGCGGGAGCGGGCAACGAGCGGTGCACTCCAGGCAATCGGTGACCGCCCGCGCCGCCGCCGCTGCCGCCCCGCTGCCCGCAAAATTCCAGGCAGCGGCCTTACACATGAGCACGCCTGTGTCCCCGAGGGGTTAGGTGTGCCTATAGTACACCCACAGTTATGATCAAGTTATAGTGTTAGGTGTGCCTATAGTACACCCACAGTTATGTTCAAGTTATAGTGTTAGGTGTGCCTATAGTACACCCACAGTTATGTTCAAGTTATAGTGTTAGGTGTGCCTATAGTACACCCACAGTTATGTTCAAGTTATAGTGTTAGGTGTGCCTATAGTACACCCACAGTTATGATCAAGTTATAGTGTTAGGTGTGCCTATAGTACACCCTCAGTTATGTTCAAGTCCCATGTAACAGGGGGCGAGCCTGTTGCCATCGATCGGGTACAAATCTCGACTCCAGAGAGCTGCTGCTAGCTTACTGCTATAAAAAGCTGTCGCAGGCTACATAGTGCACATCGGCTGAAGTCTGGCTGGGACAGCGATACACGAAGACCTAACCCGGGCGTTACGAGACTCATAGGTACAGTCAGCAAAAGAGATAAGTATGCAGGGCCGTCGAATATGGCTGAAGTTTTGTAAGAAACCAATTGATGTTTTCGAACAAAATTTAATTTAATTAATAGAAAACAAACAGTTTATTTACCGAATTAAATTTCATTCGAAAACATTAATTGGTTTCTTAGTAAACTTCAACTATATTCGACGACCCTGCATACTTATCTCCTTTGCCGACTGTACATGCTAATCCCATTCCGGCAGTTAACTAATAAGTGTCAAACGGTTGGCCTTCTGTCTCTATGTTTTATGCTACCACTATTATTTGGTAAGACTTGTTGCTTCGTTTCTTTGGTTTGTTGGTGTGTTGTGAAAATTGACCTCGAGGGAAAATCGATTCATTTCTTTTAATAGTCGCTACGGTTCAGCTGATAATCTTCTGTAACGGTTCCATTCGCGTCGGTAGATGTCGAGACTTTCTTCATGTTTGATTCACAGTGTGACTAGGTTTTCGTGAACACGCCAACTACCTACGTACGCGCGTAATGCGGCGCTTATTCATACATTATTTGTAACTCAACATCATCGTTCTAAACCGTCTTTCCAAAGAAATTCGCCTTCCACTACTTATGAGCGTACTTATGAGCTAAAAAGTTAAAACAAACATCATCAGCCCTCAATTTCCCCAGGATGTTTGCAAGTTCAAGGCAACTCTATTGCCCAATCGGTCTGAATAAGACTAAACACTACGTTAATAGCGTTAAATCTATAATTAGTATCAGTGAATGTGCAACATTATCTCATAATAGCAGTAGCACTATAGTTTAGACCAGCGTGTATGTGGGTGCACGTGAATGATCGGTGACTCAGTGTAGCACCTAATGCACGGGTTAATGCCTCCTAGTTCATGGGGATGTCTCCGTTCAGATTGGCCGAAATACGGTCTGAAGGACTTTATGAGTAAAATACTGCATGGTGTGGTACTGTGCACAATAATGGCGCTGATAAGATAAGCGTACCACCAGCTGTGAGGAGCTGTGACATAGGCGGGACTCGTGGCGAAGAGCACGTTTAGCGAAGACCATTTTTATAAGAACATAATATCTATCGACTCCTTTATAACTTTTGGTTATTTCGATTGGTTAACAACAAACTTGCACGAGCACTACACACACCATTTGTTTTGGTCATCAGTTCAAGTGACGGCTCTACCGGAAATGCTAATTTTCTATTTCCTAGCACATAGGGAGGAAAACAAAAAGCATTTCAATCATAGGTGTCATGGATAGCTCTACGTTACAGGTATCTGAACCAACTGCGTTATAACTTTATAATGGCAATAAACGTTGTCTTTACACTTACTCACTTACAAAAAAAAGTAAACAACTTGAGACCAACTCATCCATGACATAAAACTAACTTATACAACCTATTCTTTTATTGACTTGTATAAGTAAAGATAAGTACATAAGGTGACACATAGTGTTATTTTATACTTTTTGCTGTGCCTTTTGGTTGTACCTTAGCTTTAAGCCATTGTAACACCTCTACAACATTATGGAATGCAAATAAATATATGAATATGAACTACAGACGTACTGAGAAAAAGACACAGACTCATGAAAGGTGCAAACATACGAATATCACTGATAAAGCACGCTCCTACAATCATTACCACAGCAACTGATTTACTTATACAAGGTGTAATGTAAATGGTGTCGGAACTGAACAGTGGCCATTATACTCATCATTACGAACAACTTTTACTATGGGACCAAACCTGAAATCGCGAAATCAGCTGTTCTCTACATTTATGTTCGCATAGCTCGTCAAAATGTAGAGACAGCTGATTTTTTTTTCGCCATTTCAGATTTGGTCCCATAGTAAAAGTTGTTCGTAATGATGAGTACAATGGCCTCTTTTCAGGTCTGACACCATTTAAATGACACCTTGTATTGTTCCAAGAAAGTAGATTAACGGCTAAGGTTTAACACTGAACAGCAGTTAGTGCCCGTCGTTGGCTAATGGCGCGCGCCTACTACATGCCGTTGAAACACTACTGGCCAAATGCGGGTATACTATCGCAATGAGGTCCTGGGTTCGATTCCCAGCTCAGGTAAAGTGTTATTAAAACATTTTAAAAGCCACACACAAAAGCGACAGCTTGAATGATTTTGGGGGAGGGTCATGACCCCCATGCCCCGCCCGCCCCAAGATCCTCCGGGCAAGACAGGCGTGACGTGTCAGAATGGTCTATCATTGATTTCATAATTGTCTATTTTGACAAGTTTGGTAATCTACTAATATAATGGCGTCATTATGACTTTCCAATGGTCAACCACTGACACTCCATTGAAAGAAATGACATAAAATGGTAATCTCGTACATAATGACAAATGAATAAACGTAATGTGTATTGCTATTTACGAACTTCTTACTACTTCAGATTGCAAACACTAATACGTAATACGTAAAAATATATATTAGATGAAATCTAGCATGAAAGTTTAGTAGTTTTTCTCAGACCATTGACCGACCAATGATGGACCATTATGTATTTAGCAGATTACGAACTTTTAGCAAAATGACAATGGGATCGTGTTGGAATGAAGAATTTATAAAAATAGCAGATTTGGGCTCCAGGTCACACATTTGTTTCATCGAGATCTTTGTCCTAATGGATGACAGAGCATTCATACAATATTGACACTGTGTCACACACCTGCAGGGCGTACTTTGTACGGGACTAAAGGCATTATCTTTTGTCGTCGTTTTAGGAAACTATTAGTCATAGGTGTATGGTGTGCAGTGTTGGCTGAGCGGGCGCGGCGCGGGCTGGGGTCCTTCCTACCGAGCAGGCCTACGGGCGCACGTCAACAAACAAATGACGGTGCACACTCGCTCCATATAGTCAATGTTTTTGTCACAATTACACGGCTGTGCAAGCATGGTGGCGCCTGCTTTAATATCTTTTGTGTGACAGCTAAAGCTACTGCTGGTAGACAGAGGTATGACGATTCCGACTTGCTAATTTAACACTTATGATTTTATTTATTTATTAAGTACTAGCTTCTGCCCGCGACTTCGTACGCGGATCCTGTTGCTTATGCCAGCGACAACGGGGTCGTCAAAATCGAAGATCTGAAACGTCTGATGTCGAATTCTAAGAGCCCGGGGACCGGAAAACAACGGGATGCGCGAGACGATTCGAGACGTTCCAGATCTTTCATTTTTGTAAGTCAACAGAAAATTCCCATCAGACTAAACAACTTTTGCTAAGACGTCGTTCCTATATATGTTATAGTGTCGCTGGGCTTTGGAGTTCCACAACAGGTGTTCCAGATCTTCAAATTTATTCTCACAGCAGAAAATACTCTTCACGTGGAATAATTTTTGCTATGGCACCATTTTTATATATATTTTTATAGATTCTAAGGCAGATTTAAAACTGTGTACGTAGGGATTTACTTCATGCAACATATTTTGAAGCAGTGAAATCAGACTATTTGTTCAATTGCGGAAAGTTTTGGTTTCTAATATTTGCCTGATCTTGATAATTGGATACGAAATATATTTGGAGAAACTTGGGGTCATTTTCAGACAATAATGAACCAATAAGGTGGTAAACTTGGCCTTGCACTTTGAATGTTGGCGTAAATGGGCCTTCTGAAATCTGTTTCGCACTAAAAGATGTAATTTGAAAGGCATTATTGTACGAACGGATGTTGTCCAAGAAATGTTTTGACTGTGGATGGTCACCAATTAGCAGTTATCGTAATATTTCTGGAGGATTTTGTAACATTTCAATATGTACTTTTCCACCTGAGTAACACATACCGTTTGTTTCTTTTTGCCGTTTAACAGCTTCACAAAAAGTACAATTTTGAACCATACCTCCGATGGCGGAATATGTGGCGTAGTCAATCATAGGAGTATACGTAAATGCACTCCGTTCCTTATCAACCCAAGGAAGGTCGCCACGCCCTACGGCTATATCTTGAGACACATCTGATTCTTCAGATGATATCGACATTCTGTTCAGAGAATGTCGTAGTCGATCAGAATTCAAACGTTCGTTGCGCTCTTCTTCTGTCTCTTCATGCCGTACTTCAGCAATTCTTTCTCTCTCACTTTCTAACTGATTATGAATATTTTGTTGTGTGCGTGTTCGGGAAAATGTATGATAATCTCGATCACCAGTTAGTCGCGCATCACGTTCATCACTCGTTTCAAAAGACCTGTTAGTATATGTGCGAATACGCTGAGAACTCAAGCGTGATTCTGTATCGGTAGACGTTTCCGATTCGCGAGACAACGCATGTCGCTCACGATCAGTGGACAGTTGCGCATCACGTTCCGCACTTGTCTGTAGAGACCTCGAAGCAGATGCGTAGATACGCTGAGAATTCAAGCGCAATTCTCTATCCGTGAACGTCTCCGACTCGCGAGACAATGCGTGACGTTCACGATCAGCGGTCAGTCGCGCATCACGCAAGTGGGGAACATCCCCACTTGTCTCTCGAGACCTAGAAGTCGATGCGTAGATACGCTGAGAACACAGGCGTGCTTCTCGATCCGAAGAGGTTTCCACGGAGCAAGCCTGATGTTCTCGAACAGCATCAAGTCTCTCCTGACGCTCTTCGGTAGATTCTTGGGATCTTATGATCCTCAATCTTTTAGCTCCTTTGGAACATTGGGAAAGATTTGACCTCTTTCTAGGCATGGTTATAGTTTTATTGTGAACATACCTGATCAATTAAAATCTAAGTGACTGCTCCCCTGCGTTACCGGGTAGGCTACTGTGTCACGAAGATAAATGGCAAAGGAAATTAAACACTCAAATAACATAAGCCCGAAGGCATATTTAGTTGATAAAATAAAAAAAATAAATGGGAGTTTTGGCCAGTAGAGTCAACTTTTCAATGATATACCATCGTCACCGAAAATCAGTCCTAAACTGTTACTACCTTCACCGCGTGGAGGTACTCCCAGCTTATGTTATTTTATAATTATACAGTGAAATTAGTGATAGCTTTGATTTCCACATCAGATGTTTCTGATCTTCGATTTTTATAAGTCAACAGGAAATGCCCATCAGATCGAACAACTTTTGCTAAGACGTCATTCCTATATGTGTTTTGGTGTAACTGGGCTCTTGGAGTTCCACAACAGGTGTTCCAGAGCTTCGATTTTTATAAGTCAACAGAGAGTGCTCATCAGATTGAACAACTTTTGCTAAAACGTCATTCCTATATGTGTTATGGTGTAGCTGGGCTCTTGGAGTTCCACATCAGGTGTTCCAGATCTTCGATTTTTATAAGTCAACAGAGAGTTCTCATCAGATTGAACAACTTTTGCTATAACGTCATTCCTATATGTGTTATGGTGTAGCTGGGCTCTTGGAGTTCCACAACAGGTGCTCCAGATCTTCGATTTTTATAAGTCAACAGAGAGTGCTCATCAGATTGAACAACTTTTGCTAATTCGTCATTACTATATATGTTATAGTGTAGCTGGGCTCTTGGAGTTCCACATCAGGTGTTCCAGATCTTCAAATTTATTCTCTCAGCAGAAAATGCTCATCACGTGGAACAATTTTTGCTATGGTACCATTTTTGTATCTCTTATACTTTAGCTGGTCTGTTGCGGTTCTGCATCAGGTGTTGCATTTTCCAAAATAAATTATAGCCTATATGTTGTCCAGACTTAATATCTATACAACAAAAAAAAAAATCATTCAAATCCGTCCAGTAGTTCCGAAGATTAGCGTGTACAAACAAACAGACAAACAGACACATTTTTTTTTTTGGATTCATGCTCTATTACTGTTTCTAAACCCCCCTCAAGTATTTTTTTTTTAATATATTCAATGTACAGACACAGTTTTTTTACTGTTTTATTATATGTATAGACTAGCTGCTGCCCGCGACGTCGTCTGCGTGAAGGCTCTACAGCACCAAAAATACCTAAGATGCCAGTGTCGCTATAGCATTATAAGTACACAACTTTTAAAATAGCATTAAAATATAAGTTTTTTTTGCAAGCGAAGCAAGTGAAGAGAGTTATATGGTAATCCTGCTGAGTTCAGTCATAAGATGTGACTGAAGGAAATAGAGAAAATAATGCAGGAATACATTCCAGGACACAAAAGAGTAAAAATACGTACAAAGGTATCATACCTTACAACACTTCTCTATAAACTACATTGGCAGTTATGCTGCCAGGAGCCAAAATGTAAAGAGAGTCAGGACTGGTGACGCGGGAGCAAGCGACGCACAGTTGCCCTTGTGAGAAGCAACTTGTCCTGAGGTCGACACTCGCTGCCCTCAGTATCTGCCCCTGCGACTTATTGATGGTCATCGCGAAGCAAACACTCACGGGGAACTGTACGCGCTTGAACTGGAACGGGAAATTATGAGGTATGAGGGGAATGCGTGGTATAAATACTGCCTCGCCGACGCCACAACCCGTAAGAATTTCCGCCTCAATGGTGTGTCTATGGAGCGAGATGACTTTAAGGCGGGTTACACAACTTCGGAGGAGATAGGTTCCGAAGAAGCATAATCGGAACACCGACCTTCAGCTTGATGGTATGCGCTGGAAGTCCACTTGCTGACAGGGAGCTCAGAAATTCCACGGGATAATGTGTGGCGTCATTTTGCTCGACAACAATGTTTATCGAGGTGTAGACCACTTTATTCCCCTCAATTTCCGAGAGAATGCATTCGTTGATTGCTGCAGCCTGATCATTTTTGGGCATCAAAATGGCCCGCTCACACAACCAAGAATTCTGCTGGTGCGGTATACGACTGGTGTCCCCGTACACACAGCGAATAAGTTCTTCTAAGCTGGATACCACTCTACCGAGAGGCTCTGGAAGCACCACCTGTCCACCTATCTCTTCTGGTAGAGTGCCTTCGCCAAGACTTAGAAGGACATCGGAGAATTCTTGAGCACGTGCATTGCCGCCGAGCCAAGCTCTCATATTAATGGTCAAGCGCAGCGTACGAACTCGTGACCACAACGAAGATCGTTTCAACGAAGCATTCACCTCGTCAGCCCTCCAGCCCCGCGTCACCACGGGAAGCGTTTGCCGAAAATCACCACTGAACAGAACTGTGACACCACCCATCAAATGTTCGTTCCTGCGGATGTCCTGCAGGATTCTGTCCACGGCCTCAACTGCCTTCCTATTGGCCATCGTACACTCATCCCATACGATCAGAGAGCAATCCTTGAGCACGTGTTCCTTATCGCTGTTACGTGACACACCACAAACAGGCGTTTCGGCGCTCTCTAAATTGATGGGAATTTTAAACATGGCATATGCTGTCTTGCCACTCGGAAGCAGTGTGGTAGCGATTCCCGACGACGCTACAGCAATAGCAATTTTGCCTTGCCTCCTGACCTCTGCAAGTATGCCAGTGGTAACAAATATTTTTCCCGTTTCACCAGGAGCATCCAAGAAAAACATTTTACCCTGGTTTTGCCCAACGATTTCAAGGACGGTGTCATAAAGTTTTTGCTCTGAAGAGAACAAAGCGACATGGTCATTTCGTATGGTGGTCATTTCGCCCGGATCGTAATTTGTCTCAGCGTTATACTCCCGAGTTCCACGGTCTTGATGCGGTGATGATTAGGGAGCTGGTAACCCATATTCGATCAGTGGATTGCCACCGATAGAAATGACCACATCTTGAAGTAAACTGAGACAGGTGTTCAGCACGCGTTCATCAGTTACTTTGACTTCGTCTCCAGTAGCACGCCTCAAAGCTCGTAGAAAATCTTCAGACAGATGATGGCGATACTTCTCTCACAAAGCTACCGGGTTCGCGACTCCATCAAACACCAAGATGACGGCAAACAGATGACGCATGCGGCTGGGACTGTCACTGACGCTAGCCTCTGCGAGGGTGTCATGAAATGAAATGATCATAATCAATGAACATAACTTTTTTGTAAGTAATACTTAACACTGCATTTTTTTTTAATTTTCTTCCTCAACTCTGCTCAAGATTTTGAGAGTTTTGTTGGAACTTGAATTTGTCAAAACGAACTATACGATACAACTTTTATGAAGAAAATGCACATCACCATCTATGAATTTTAAGAATAACTAACTACTTACCTCGCCAACATGATCAAATTTAAATTATTAATTTCCAAAAAATGTTAACATTAAACTTGATTTGATTTTTATGAAATCTCATAGATGGCGCTGTTTTAAAATTGTCTTTATACTACTAACATTCATTACATTATATTTCTCTGCCCAAGTTACTTAAATGGCGTAGTTTATACAGTGTAAAGCTAGATAATAGCATGGCTTACTCAAAAACAACATTTAAATATGCGTTGTTAGATTACACGCTGTCACAGAATGCGTAAGAAAAATAAAGATTCACAGCTCCTCCCCCGTAGGTGATAGCGTGATAATATGTAGCCTATATGTTGACCCGACCTCTTAGTAATATTCATGCAAAATTTGAAGTAAATCCATGCAGTACTTTTTGAGTTTATCCCGGACAGACAAACAGACAAACAGACAAAAATTCTAAAAACTATATTTTTGGCTTCGATATCGATTGTAGATCACGCCCCAAGTATTATTTTTAAAAAATATTCAATGTACAGTTTTGACTTTCCTACGATTTTATTATATGTATAGATGACTGTGTTTATTTATCTAACTTTGTAATGACCAGCTTACCTAACTGACATATTTTTAATTGTTTTATTTTTTTTTCATGTAATCTATTGGCATGTCATCATTGTAATTGATTATGTAAATTTTGTACGTCATATATTGGCAAAACATAGTGCACATATTTAAACAATAATATCTGTAACCATACCTATGTTTTACAAAATAAATGATTGATTGATTGATAAATATAAATATTCCTGTGTATTCAGAATCTGAGCAATAAAAAATATGTAGGTATCGCAAAATATAATAAATATACAAAGTGTTTTTTTTTATATCCCATATCTCTAGAGGGTCATTGTACTCATCATTACGAATAACTTTTACTATAGGACCAAACCTGAAATCGCAAAAAAAAATCAGCTGTTCCCTACATTTATGTTCGTATAACTCTTCAAAATGTAGGGAACAGCTGATTTTTTTTTCGCGATTTCAGGTTTGGTCCCATAGTAAAAGTGTTCATAATGATGAGTACAATAATCCCCTAGAGTTATGGTATATAAAAAAAACACGTTGTATATATTAATAGTTTCTTCTCCAAAGGCGCTTCCTGTGAACCAAGGTATCTGGAAACAGTTGTTACTATGAACAAAGTTTACGGCAACAAGTGCTATCTATGAACAGAGATCTTTGTCAACAGTGTTTCCTATGGACAGATATCTACAAACAATGTTTTCTATCAACAAAGTTTTCGGCGAAACGTGCTGTCTATGAATAGAGATTTCTATTAGCTTTGGTTTCTATATGTTGCGGTATCGTGCAAGCCTGTTTGTATCTTAGGTTCCACACTCTCATGACTCAGTCAGAATGTATACAGTGTAGCGAGCGCAGACGATGGAGCAGCATACAAAAAGATCACCAAATCTCTCCTAGTAAACAAAAGCTTCCTAGGAGAACTGTGTTGAAAAATACTAATAATAAATACTATTCTAAGGTAGGCCCAATTCAAAGACATTGATGAAAATGTTCAATGAAACACTTTCCTCTTAGTAGATGCAACACCATAGGTCCTGACTTTGTAAGCGACATTCTGAACAAAAAATAACGTGTTTTAATTAATGGATATAAATAAAACTAATGAATTATTGCAACAATAAAAATTATAATGATCAGGTTTTAATGTGAAATACATGAGTTTAAATAACGATTTCTGTCATTGCTGTTTGCAGCGTGTAAAATATATCAACAAAAACTTTATCAATATTACTATATATACTACCCATGTTTTTGTTACTTCTAAAATTGTCCTTATAAAAACCAATCTAACCTAACACCTGCTAAAGTTCACGAAGTTCATTACTTGACTATTTTCTGAGTATTTATTTGTTTTTATAAGCCACGTAAATAAATAATTGGCATCTGATGTGCACGCGCCGGTCTGTATGTTTCTGCGTTCACAGTAATATTGAGCACTGTATACTACTGAATCCACTCCACGGCAGTTATGTGCCAGACAGCGGCCAAGTGCGAACTTATTGAGGAGTACTATTCATTATGTTTTCGTTACGCCTTGCTTTGTGTAGCTTGAAAAGCATCTACAATATTATTCCATTCATTCGAGAAATTCTGCTCAATTTTTTACTTAGTGAATTAAATTCTGAACATAATTAACGAATTAGAGAGATTGTGAGAGCTAGAATCAATGGACTAAATAATCTATGTACACGCCTAGTTAACAATGTAATCAAGGCTTCTTTTTCGCGATGAAACCTAGCGGGGAACAAGTCATTGGAAACGATCACGAGCGTACTTAAACATGACCTAAGCCATAGTTTTTATTCATTACTTCTTTTTTATTGACCTCTGTGATTGTCAAGGGCGCTGCTAGCGACGCCATGGCAACATCTTCGTTACTGTTTGATAATGCTCGTGCTGTAAAGAAGTGTGGCAAAAAAGTGGCCAAGTGCGAGTCGGACTCACACACGAAAGGTTCCGTACCACCGTACAATATTTAACACAATTTTTTATTTTTTTATTTATTAAAACTTTATGCACAAGTAAAAACTACAAAGGCGGACTTTTGGGCATTTTCTACCAATCCATTAGTAAAACTAAAATGCCATTTCACTTTTAGTTTTATTATTATTTGTTGATAGATCGGCCATAGTAATTCACACTTGTGAAAATTAAAAGTGTCTACCTAGTACATTTCAAAAGATACAGCGTTCTGACAGGCAGACGGACGGACGACCGGATGACAGCGGAGGGTCGTGCGGGCCATGGCCTTTTACGGGGTTCCTTACCGGTTTGCCGCCATGGGATCTGAAGACAAAAGTCCTCGCCCATATGTGGGAGTGGCACGAGGAAGCAAAACGACGGGGAGTAACTCCGCTACCGCGAGAAATCACGGAACAAGTACACCAGTCATGTCAATTAAAATATATAATAAATTACCAGAAATAATTACATAATCAGCCTATAATGTGCCCACTGCTGGGACAGGCCTCCTCTCTATGAGAGGAAGTGGGCCGTAGTCCACCACGCGGGCCCAGTGCGGGTTGGTAGATGTAACAGGTCTTCGATATTTTTTTGGTTCTAAGACATGCCGGTTTCCTTACGATGTTATACTTCACCGTTTTAAGAGCAATGGTGATGATAATTATTATGTACAACCTACCACATAAGTTCACATGTGGAAGCAATAAATATAATATTGAGTATTGAGTACGCTGCGCCAGCGCCTACGCAAAATGAACCCAACCCCAAAGTATTGCAGTACATAAACTGGGCTTAGCAAAATACTTTTTTTTTGTTGAGTTTTTTTTTTTTCGTTGTATGGCCTTGCAAGTTCTGCATATGAATTCCAATTAAAACCTCATTGCGCTGGTGTCAGTTGTGGCTTGTCAAAATGCGCCCACCATTATCTGGGACAAGTAGAGACGGTAGCGACAAGCCTCGGGTATGTGCGAACATACCCACACTGCCCCACACGATCACCATCCGTGATCCATTCAATGAACTTACACCAACATACTCTACATATCCTGATCGCGCAAAAAACAGAATTAATAAGATTATTATCTGCTAAGTAACTAAGAACATCGTGAATCGTGATCAATGTATTATTAGATCACACATGTTTGTTCTGAGGGCATTAGTTTTGTAATAATTAAAGCTCATGACTTGTAAAGTGTTGTAATGAGTGTTTCAATATTGGTTCGGACCAAAGGGGACGAGTGCCAAATAAAAATACGACAAAATAGTCGTGTCGTTTCCGTCCGGTCAAGATTAGACAAACCACACACCTTTCGTGAGCGTAGGAGGCGGCTAATTAGAAGGTGGTGGAAAATATGGTGTTACAGTTAACTCATTAATTAATGAAAAGCGACATGTGATCCTTCATTAATTCCTAACTGATTCACTTTTTTCATAGCGGTTTTTGTTTAACGGTTCACTAGAGTCTAAGTTGTGTATGGCTATGCAATTTAATTACTACGTAACAAATTGCATTTTCAGATGTGGAAAATAAATTATTTGTTTTGATTTGAAATCTGCCTCTTCTCCTCAAGAGCCTAAAGAGTAAAGCTATAGTATTATACAGAGGAGTAAGAATGTAAGCAGTGTGTAATAGCTACCTGAATCATAATAAATAGTGTATCGAGGTCATCAACTGATAAGCGTGCTGAGCGCTAGTTCAAAGATTCATTAATAATATGACGGCGGCGTAAACATATCGCGAGGAATATTGTTGCCTAGCGAAGAAAAATATGATGAGAAAAACGCATCCAAATTAAACTAAGATGAGGTTCCTGAAAGCACCTGAAATATCTATCCTATTATCGATTCAAGTGCAGTTTCAGTAGCAGTCAAAAGTAGAATTACGAATGCTAAATCACTAAAAACGAAGGGGTCAGAAGCGAATACACTGGCTTTATGTGGAGGCTGAGCAAGCCCGCCATTATCTTTATGTGGAGGCTGAGCAAGCCCGCCATTATCTTTATGTGGAGGCTGAGCAAGCCCGCCATTATTTATGTGGAGGCTGAGCAAGCCCGCCATTATCTTTATGTGGAGGCTGAGCAAGCCCGCCATTATTTATGTGGAGGCTGAGCAAGCCCGCCATTATCTTTATGTGGAGGCTGAGCAAGCCCGCCATTATTTATGTGGAGGCTGAGCAAGCCCGCCATTATCTTTATGTGGAGGCTGAGCAAGCCCGCCATTATTTATGTGGAGGCTGAGCAAGCCCGCCATTATCTTTATGTGGAGGCTGAGCAAGCCCGCCATTATTTATGTGGAGGCTGAGCAAGCCCGCCATTATTTATGTGGAGGCTGAGCAAGCCCGCCATTATCTTTATGTGGAGGCTGAGCAAGCCCGCCATTATCTTTATGTGGAGGCTGAGCAAGCCCGCCATTATTTATGTGGAGGCTGAGCAAGCCCGCCATTATCTTTATGTGGAGGCTGAGCAAGCCCGCCATTATCTTTATGTGGAGGCTGAGCAAGCCCGCCATTATCTTTATGTGGAGGCTGAGCAAGCCCGCCATTATCTTTATGTGGAGGCTGAGCAAGCCCGCCATTATCTTTATGTGGAGGCTGAGCAAGCCCGCCATTATCTTTATGTGGAGGCTGAGCAAGCCCGCCATTATCTTTATGTGGAGGCTGAGCAAGCCCGCCATTATTTATGTGGAGGCTGAGCAAGCCCGCCATTATCTTTATGTGGAGGCTGAGCAAGCCCGCCATTATCTTTATGTGGAGGCTGAGCAAGCCCGCCATTATTTATGTGGAGGCTGAGCAAGCCCGCCATTATCTTTATGTGGAGGCTGAGCAAGCCCGCCATTATCTTTATGTGGAGGCTGAGCAAGCCCGCCATTATCTTTATGTGGAGGCTGAGCAAGCCCGCCATTATCTTTATGTGGAGGCTGAGCAAGCCCGCCATTATCTTTATGTGGAGGCTGAGCAAGCCCGCCATTATCTTTATGTGGAGGCTGAGCAAGCCCGCCATTATCTTTATGTGGAGGCTGAGCAAGCCCGCCATTATTTATGTGGAGGCTGAGCAAGCCCGCCATTATCTTTATGTGGAGGCTGAGCAAGCCCGCCATTATCTTTATGTGGAGGCTGAGCAAGCCCGCCATTATTTATGTGGAGGCTGAGCAAGCCCGCCATTATCTTTATGTGGAGGCTGAGCAAGCCCGCCATTATCTTTATGTGGAGGCTGAGCAAGCCCGCCATTATCTTTATGTGGAGGCTGAGCAAGCCCGCCATTATCTTTATGTGGAGGCTGAGCAAGCCCGCCATTATCTTTATGTGGAGGCTGAGCAAGCCCGCCATTATCTATGAGTAAACATTTTTCATTAGCCTTTTCAGCAGGCGCAGGATGAAAGCTGTAGATCTGTACAATCTCAACGTTTTCTAGGTCAGTGTGGAAACGTATGGTCACCTTTGTAGTACAAACATACGCCTCCTACACAACATACTGATAGTGACCCATTGATCCACTCATATAGCGACAACTCGTCTGTGTAGAAGCCCAACGCCGTCTCTTACATAACACGTGATTGCTGAGGAAACATCGCAGTGTTTACACTTCTATTTACTGAGTACACTATTACAGAACTATGTAAACGACCAGCTCAAGCCATGTTTAAGGTCGCCCACAAACACCAGCTTGTTCAATTACTAGCATTGTATGTGTCGTACCGCGGTTGAGTTCATCTCTACATTATTGTAATTTGTGTTACTTTTAGCACTATCGTGATAGGTATCAAAATAAACATATTTTATGTGAATGTGATACAATAATGTATTACTTTATGATTGCTAACTGATGTGAGTTAATAAGCAGTATGTTTAATATTCAAATAACATTAACGTGTAATCAAATTGTAAAGTTTAACGAGCAACAGCGTGGTGGAAGGCCTTCCTCGCAATGATTCATCACGTAGGTACACAAACGAGGCTGTTTTGTTCTCTCATGATTATTAGTGTCGCTGTCAGCTGTCAGTAGAGCAACTGGGACTGATGGTGGGTACTCGGAGGCACAAGAGCTCACTGGTCAGCTAACAGATGGACTAATAATATGAGGGCAATGTCACCTCAATAGTTTACCACGATATAAAAGAATATATAGGGTGACTGGTAATTAGTGACCGATACCTAAACACGTGATTGTACTCATGATAACAAACAACTTTTACTATGGGACCAAACCTGAAATAGTGAAAAAAAAATCTGCTGTTGAGTCATTTATGTTCGCCTAACTGGTCAAAATGTAGGTACTGCAGCAGATTTTTTTTCGCGAATTCAGGTTTGGTCCCATAGTAAAAGTTGTTTGTTATCATGAGTACAATCACGTGTTTAGGTATCGGTCACTAATTACCAGTCACCCTATATAGTCTTAGAGACACAGCTCTACTAACAAACCAACGACTAGCCTAATGGGTTCACGAACACCAAGATAGGCCCTTTACACACACATGTTTTCCTTGTCGTGAAAAACTACGGTTTATTGGTCCCGTGTAGGCACGGTCGTCAGTATCCTATGGATCACTATGAAAGCTTGTTGATAGACACGTTTTTTTCTACGGCGCGGTTTATACGCCGTACTGTAAAGAAACTGAGCCGTGTACAAAGGGCCTCAATAAATTCCATCGACTTGTTTGTAGTACTTCAGTTTAGAATCAACTCAATTCAACTCAAAGCATTTATTTCAAATAAACCAATTATAGGCACTTTTGAATTGTCAAGGGTCGGTCAGTCAGAAAGATGAAGCTAGTTGCCCATTCCAAAGCGTAGATTCCTGTGGAGAAGAACGGGCAAGAAACTCCACGGACACTCTTTTAAATCATGAAATTGTTACAAAAATCTTGGTTACATCATTCATGTTGAAATTATACATGTGAGAACGATGCAGAAAGACGTGCACGTTAAAGACGTCCGTACTAAAAAGGACAATTCATAAATTAAAATAAGCCGTGGCGGCTAAGAGATGACCAGTCCCTACTGACGGCGCCCGTTCACGAACATGACGTATGGATCAGCACCATTCAGCTCAACCATTTTGAAGGGAACCCAAAGGGAATTAAAAAGGTAGCCAAAAGTGTCTCTTACGAAGGGGTTACAGACGTAACCTTTGTTAGACGTAGAGGACAACGTTGGTTTAACAAAGGATTGTAAGAGCGAGTAACATATCACCTCCGCAATAAGTACAAAGATACGAAATCCGTCCTTGGTGCGCAGTTCTTTAATTACAATTACAGTTGTAGGTAATTGTTGAACATAATCGTGCGCCGATTACCGACGCAATATCTGATGTGGAGGCGATACTGTATCTATGAAAAGAGACTTGTATTATTGACCAGGCATAAAGATTATGTTTATGATGTGAGATTCAATATTTTTGAAGGTTTTCAGAGTCATTAAATTATTGTAAGCACAATGTTAGGTGATCAAAAGAATAAAGATATTAAGGCGCCACTTTTCGATATTTTTTCTATACAAATTTCGGGAGAATATTACTCCACTGTTTGACATTGTGCACCCAAAGTTAAACATGATATCGTCGTGTGTACGGAAACAGAATAGTAAAATAAAAAGCCATTAAAAAGTTATGAGCCAACAAAGATTCGTTTTTCTTGCTATATTTTTACCGTAACTTTGGGTGTCAATAAGTAATAAAAGACCTGTAAAATCTTCAAAACCAAGTGTGTACTGACAAAGCTCAGTTATCGAAGAGATCAATAAACTTTATTTGTAATTGATTTATGCAGTGGATTTTTCATAAAATTCGATTTTCCGAAGCACTTCAAATCTTTTTACGCGCCTATCAGTTCGGAACGGTGTTTCTGTGCGTGAAAACTAGACGTTGTTCGTGTAGACTAGCGTCTAACTGCTCATCACTGATACTAGCACTGTCGGACACGAAGCCAGGCGAGACAGCGTGCTTTTTGACCATGACCACTAACGAGTTCGAGCTCGCGACTAGTTTACTCTTAAAAGTAGATATCGAGTCGAGTTCATTTAGATTGCCATCGACACGCTAAGAACTAGATATTATTATCACATTATTTTTCTGTAACAAACCAAGTATTAATCTAAATTATCAGCCTATAATGTTCCCACTGCTAGGCCAGGACACAGGTCTCCTCTATTCGAGAGGGAGTGGGCCGTAATCCACCACGCGGGCCCAGTGCGGGTTGATAGATGTCACATGTCTTCGAATTTTGGTTCTATGACATGCCGGTTTCCTCACGATGTTTTCCTTCACCGTTTTGAGAGCAGTGGGGATGAAATTATTTACGCAAAGTAAAGCGCTTGACTGGGTTCTAACCTATGACCGTAAGTCTGTGCCATTCGTACTGAGCCACCACTGCCCTCGTACAATGAAATAATTTGTGTCTACATTGTTATTGTACCTAAACCTACACACTTTTTTCAATGCACCAGGGACTCAGGACGCAAGAGAAATCTCAATAAACAGAAACAGCTCATGATAATAATTAGCGAAACCATTTGATTGAACGACAAAGCACGCGGCCCAAATGTGCAGCGTATCGGACAGAGCAAGGTTATAAATCGTAACGTGACGGCACTCGTCTACCGCCGCACTGCCTGCTGAAGCGGCGTGAAACCACCAGCCTTCACGCCGCCACGTACTGTACAGACATGAATAACTACTGCTTACAGTGACGGAAGATAAATAAAATTAACGCTACTTAGTTACAGCTGTCAACATGCGCGTGCGCAGGTAGCTGAAACTTGATCGTCTCACAAAGTGTACACGTCTTGTTCTAAAGCCTTCGTGTCGTTTTGCCTTTGTTTAGTCCGTTTATATCTCCTGTTGTCGGGTCTAGTATAGACTGGACCTTCTGTTCTTGATAAACTGTGGTCGCCCTTCCTCTTTCCCCCACCACTATGCAGCATTTACTTCATTCTCGAAAATACTCTAACATTTAAATGAATGCGAAATAATCACTGCTGTTTTTACACATCTATCATACTTTCAACGTGTAAACAATGCAATGTACAAGTAAAAGGAAACATACAACATAATTAACTCATATGAACGAACAACAAAATCTCGTTTGAAGCCACTCGAACGATAGAAACTATTAAAATGTAATCAACGCCTTATCGGTGCGATAACATTTGGCGAAATGGAGTGTGAATATATTGCAAGGAACATGCTTGAACAATCGGCTATAAAGATAAATCATCGATACTCCATGATACGTATCGATATTATACTGCAACACTCCAAGATTAGATTTTTAATCTTAAACAATCAAAGGAAGTTTTTGTTTCTATCCAGACAACATTCAGTTATTGCCAGCGGACAGCAGCAAATTATGACGAATACGGATCACAACAATATCTAATCCAACAAAGGTTTTATTACTGAACAATAAATTGAAATTAGATCATCTCCACAGTTTTGGAGCGGGTTAGTGACTCAATGCACTTTGTGAAAGAGTTAGTCATTTGCTACCAGTCGACATCTCCATTCATGGAGACGCGCTCGGTACCAGGACATCAGAAGTAAAGGGCACATGACGCCTGGCCGCCGACGCGCCTGCCGACCAGCCACACAGACATATCGCCAAAGCCGGTATTGATCGGACATTGTTTGTTTGTGTTGTTTAGCTGCTATAGAGCCATTAAAGAGGGTAGCTTTAATAGATCAGACGGCTGTCACGATAACATGGCTCGAAGATGCGGGGAGGATAATTAGAAAATAAATCATTTTCAAAAGAAAAGCCCCGCTTTCCAAGTTTTCGTTTTAAACCCATTTACAGGGGCGAGGACAACTTCGACGCAAGTTATGGCATGCTCTTGAGGAGTTCGTGTTCATATAGAAATCATAGAGTTTTTAATAGGGAAATCTTGAAATGAAAACATAGCACCGTGACTACCGCCACCTCACCAATGGCATGGTATATCTCGTAAACTACTGGAGTACTAATTATTAATTTTTGGTACTCATTTTATCTTGCAGGGTTAATTATCCCTTCGGACCACCTTCAAGGTCGATTTTCTCGAAAACTAGTAAGGTACCAATTTTTTTGTTCGAGTACTAATTAGTACCAATTGATTACTAATTATTAATCAAAATATGGAAGCGATTCCCGTTCGTGTCCGGCAGTAGTCACGGACACATGTATTTATCGCAAACAGAACGAAAAACAACAGGACTAAGATAAAAACCCTATACTTACTGAGAATTCGTTCATTAATTCCTTCTTATCATTAAACTGTGTTATCTGTCTTAAGCTAAGCAGTGAGTACAGAGGCAAAGTCAATCAAAAATGGTATCACTTGCTTTAGAATCCTTCAAGATCTAAGTCAGGGTTTCGCAAAGTGGGGTAACGCGAACCCCTAGGGGTTCGCCATTCGACGGCAGGGGGTTCGCGACAAGAAGAAGTCATTATTAGAAATGTCCGCAGACGAAACTCTTCAAGCTGATTTAAAAAGGATGTCTTTGATAGATTTGTGGGCAGCTAGACAGGAAGAGTATCCCGAACTATCACGCAAAGCGGTGAATTTCCCTTTACCCTTTGCTACAACATACTTAGTACTTAGTGGGTTTTCACACTTGGTCATGATAAAAACTAAATACAGAAATCGACTTGATGCCGAGTCAGAATTAAGGTTAAAATTGTCCAAAATTACTCCTAAAATTGACTCTATTTGTGACAAGAAACAAGCACACCCATCACATTAATATTAGAAAAAAAATATTTCTTTTGGCACTTTATTTGTTACCTTTTATTGAAATAAAAACATTATTTTCTTCAACAGTCAATTTTATTGTTTTCTTTGGGGGGTTAGAAGGGGTGGGGTTTAATTAGTTAGTTGTGGGGTTCGTTGTCACCTGGAAACTTTAACAGGGGTACGTGGAGCCGAAAGTTTGAGAAACCCTGATCTAAGTCAATAAAAAATGATCCTTGTATTACTACTTAGTTGCTGGTTGGTAGCGAGCAACCAGCAATTTAATTCAAAACAGCGTAAAGAGCAGTTATCAGTGTCGACCGACTACACTGTGTGGCAATAGACAAGTCATTCACAACTATTCGAACTCCGCTTCACCCCTCAACGATTAAACAAGCTAGTTGATTGATTGATACGAACTAGTTCTCAAGCTACCTCCGGCCGCGACTGCTGTCCTGGGGCCCAAGTCTGCTATTTTTATAAATTCGTCATTCCAACACGATCCCATTGTCATTTTGCTAAAAGTTCGTAATCTACTAAATTCATAATGGTCGATCATTGGTCGGTCAATATCGTATTTTTTACATATTAAGTATTAGTGTTTGCAATCTGAAGTAGGTAGTAAGAAGTTCGTAAATAGCAATAAACATTACATTTATTCATTTGTCATTATGTACGAGATTACCATTTAGTGCCATTTCTTTCAATAGAGTGTCAGTGGTTGACCACTGGAATGTCATAATGACGCCATTATGTTAGTAGATTAACAAAATTGTCAAAATCAACAATTATGAAATCAATGATAGACCATTCTGACACTATTGTAATAGCAGAATTGAGGCTCTGATGTAGCGCGCACGTTTCAGTGCTAACGGGGTTAATCCGTGCTAGTACGTACAGGCTAGGCTTCACCGCGTTTCAGCAACAACTCATGTACTAACGGCCACTCATTGCTTAATACATAACGTTTCAGTTTCACTACGAGTATCTATTACAAATGTTGCTTCTTTCAGCAATCGTATCAGTAAAACCACAGTTTCATGCTCCGAAATTCATGAAAAACTTTTCATGAATTTCGGAGCAATTTTTAAAAATGAAAATTTTAAATGGGACCATTTCGGAATACACCTCTTTCGAACAAAAAAATAATATTGCAAATCCTATATAATATGACGGAGTTGTGCCCGACCATACATAAAAAACATATATATACATATATATAAACATCCGAAGTGAGAACCTCCTCCTTTTTTGAAGTCGGTTAAAAAGAAAATACTTTCAACAGCCAGGTATTCTTGCAATCTTTTCCCACAGATTCAGGTAACAACATGATGAACCGATTAATAACCAATCCCAAGGTTGTTATTTGCTATTCCAATGGATTCTCTCAAAACTGGGGTAGTATCATTTGGATGAGCGCCAATATGGCGAACCCTAAAGGGAAACTTTCAGATGAACTGGAGCTGAGAATGTGAAAGGTCATCTCGTTTTCGTTAGGTAACATGTTTCCCCGTACTGAAGCTGAACGAATTCTTCAGTGAACTACTACAACCTTGTAAAGTTACATTGTTTGCATCGCCATCGCGCGCTGGAAACAATGATGTTACGTTATGTAACGCACGCGTGCGTATTCCACGCGCATTTCAGGATAACTTACAGAAGGTTCGTGAGGAAACGCGATATTCGCGCGTTTAGAGCTTGACATTGTGACACTGAGCCTTCTGTGTGTATCTGTGAAGCTCACATGTTGCAGTAGGCGCAGTGACAGTGTTTGATTGACGATTGTATTAAGTTTTTATACGGCGCACGTGGCGTGTCGTGACTTCCCCGTCGTGAATATATTAGCGTTTACAACCGAATGCATTACTTCCATATTTACGAGTCGCCGAGTCAGCTAAACATTATGCGCTGGATACGTTTCGTGAGGAACGAATCTGAAGGAACATGCAGGGGACGTTAGGGATGAATTTGTTTGTGAATCTATTTCAGGAAAATTTGCATAATTTCTGCTTCGTGCATTCAGGGGGAGGGCTGTGTAAATGTAGCACAGTTGATGATTCATATTACAATGCAATGCAAAAATGAGCAATGTACCTAGTTATTATATTGACTAGTTATAGCGCTCTTACCTGAAGTCAAGATCTTCATGGTCACTCCATTCATTCTACCGCGAACAATCATTCATGTTTGCGACACACAAAAGCGTAAGAGCACACTATATGAAACCTTCTAGGGCGTATTATTTGGGAGTCGTGTCCAGTAGTGTTCAGTAACTGAAGGTTGAACACGTAATAGTCGGGAGTGGTCGCATCATCACTCAAGTGGTCCCGACTCCCGACAGCGCCTGCCCACTCGCATGATCGGGCGAGTTCATTTGGTGACGAATACAATCTACATGATCATTATAAATTGTACAGTCAACATTGGGATTAATTTGATGAACGATCCAACCTTGTGGTTTAACTTGTATCAACACCTCTCTCTACAAATAACTCCCGAAAAACGGGTGGAATTACCAACCCCTTTGCAAAAAGGCAACGTCCTCATAAGTGCACTCAGAAGCGGTTATTTCAATAATCTTTTCTCTCGGAGTTTGGCGTTTTACGATGCAAAGCCCGAAAAAAATATTACTTCGAATCGATATTATCCCGAATTCATTTGTATGCAAAAATATTTGTGAGTCTATATAAAATATTTGTGAGTGTATATAAAATCAATAGATTTAGTATATTTGTTTACCTGGGAGGGTTGGCGCGCGCCCAGAAACTTTCAAAATGGACGTTTTCATTTCATTGAACCTTTTTTTTTCGTCTAAATTGTGCCTAGCTCGGCGGACAAAGGAGGGTCAATGTTCCATTACATTGAATGAGTAAACCAATTTTGGCATAAACTGTACAGTTCATCCTTCACTCCACACTTGATATAATTAGTGCAGCAGTAATTGCTGTTCAAATCAATATTCCAGTCTAGACAGGTTCATTGAATTTTTGGTCCGGCGGAGTTGAGCTCATCGTATTCACTCATACTACTCAAATTGGTTACACTTGATAGACCAACCACCTTAAAATGTGGTACGGGTACTGGAAGCACCCGATGTCATGGACGCCACGCCACTTGGGAGAGGCCTATATCTAGAAGTGGGATGCGAAAGGCTGAGTTGATTGAGTAAATTGGAATAGACAGGCCACTTCAGTATACAATCTCAGTCATTATGACGTCGATCAATATTGCTGTCAGCTGTCTCGACGCCCACACACCCACACCGCCGCCGGGAGCCACACGAGTTGTTTCATTAGACACTTGCATATATTCTCCCCCGAGGTCTAGGCCAGACAGATATCTTATTGGCGTTAGTCGTGACGTCACAGTGTGACCCATATTGTACAGTAATAAGGGTGCGCTCCGGTTGAGTCACATGCCTTGTTTATACGACCTCTATTAACAAATATATTGATTCTAACAATTATATCAGTTTGTCTTTTGACGGATGAAGTTGTTAGCAAGTAGCGATTTTAGTTCGGTAGATAATAACGAGTACCTGTTTTTTAAGTCGCAGTCGGTTACGGGGCGTGTTCGATTCAATTTGCCTATCATTGGAAGCTTTTTGTGGTGAAGCTTTTTTATATATTTAGATTTACGTGAATAAATAATCGCAGCTATTGTGGCAGGTTCTAGAACCATCAGGTCATAGTCGTGAGGTGATCGCGAACTTCCTTACTTCATGCCGGAATATTATCACTACCATAGAGAAGTGAATAATTATTTGCAAAAAACTGTAGGATACTCACATACACACTCATGTACACTCACTTGCGGTCCCTCACCATCACACATACACACACCCACCCTCTCGCACACACCCTCACACCCTCTCACACACACACACGCAATCACACGCTCGCTTTGTTTATTTTCCTTTTTGTTTAGTTTTTACTCTTTCAATACCTACTAGTGTTCTTATTTTTTTTTGTATTTTATTACATAAAAATTGTAATGTGTGTTGATGTAAGGCGGAGGACACTGATTCCTGTAACACAGGTTCGCCTAGCACGGGAGTCAGGGGCTTCACATGTTGGTTGTAATATTTTTATGTCAATAAATTATTATTTATTTATTATTTTATTTTAATAACTACATATAGTCATAATTTAATGTATGCTTGTTTGAAACCTTTATTGATTAATCGTTTTCATTGACTTTATCTATATTAAAAAAATACCAATTGCGAGAGAAATTTTACCCTGCCGGTAACACAGCAAAAATGTCCGTCACCTAGGTTGTGGTACAATACTTTCCCGGTATCTCTTCACACTCCGGACACTACGTACTCCTTATAAAGGCTTGTCTAGGTCAGAGTATGTCAGTGTGCACTCACCGTATCCTGTTTGTCTTGCGGTGCGCCGTCTCGACGGTGACGAGGAACACGGCGTGCGAGCGCGACGAGTGTTCGTTCATGTCGGTGCGGGCCGCCGCGCGGTTGCGGTTGCCCGCACGCATCACTCGCACCATCTCCGCTGCACTCTTGCATACTACCGACGTCATCTCTGGGATGTAGAACCCGTTTAGCTCCTGTAACGATACGCTGGTTTGAAGGCAGTGTCAAGCGAAGTAAAAGAAATGGATCGGATCGGAACACAACTGAAAAACTTTTAGGAGAGCTTCCCAAATGCGACAAAATAACATTGATACTTAGACAAGATCATAATAACAGAACTGACTTGTGATCCAGCTTCACATACTAAAAGGAACAAAGAATAACAATGAAACGATCTTTTAAGAGTCCTTGGGAGAACTCGCAGGACGCAGGGTGTTGCATAAACCGGTTTCAGAACCAACACAACTACTGAGGGTACAATCTAAAGTTGAATAATTGATTCTATCATACAATTTATTGTATTTGTTCAGGATTACTGTTATAAGTATTTATTCAAAAGATGGTCATTGTTTTCGGAGGAGTGATTTTTTGGAGAATTGTGGGTGTTTGTCGATTATTGTCTAGAATTGTGGGTGTTTGTCGATTATTGTCTAGAATTGTGGGTGTTTGCCGATTATTGTCTAGAATTGTGGGTGTTTGATGTTTGTCGATTATTGTCTAGAATTGTGGGTGTTTGTCGATTATTGCCTAGAATTGTGGGTGTTTGTCGATTATTGTCTAGAATTGTGGGTGTTTTTCGATTATTCATTTATGTAAATGTGGTGGTACTTTGGGGATCTAGAACCAATTACCAGGAAACATGATCGTGGAAGAGTGAATGGCATTTGCCAAGTCTGGGTAAACGCTAACAAGACACAGACAAGTGGGCACTGCGCAAAGAAAGCGAAACGTTAATGAGCACTATTGTATTTAATAACAGTTGTATACCTAATTAAGAGCTACCCCATCGTAATTAGCTAACTGCCACTTGTTCAATTACCAGTGTCCTCACAGCTAGTTTAGGGAGAGTATTTAAATTAGTTAAGTGAATTAACTTAGTTCATCGTAGGTACCTACTAAGTAGGCCTATAGTACGATACATATATAAACCAACTAGCTGCGCCCCGCGGTTTTACCCGCATAAATGTCGATCCCGTGGGAATATCGGGATAAAAAATCCTATGTGTTAATCTAGGGTGTCAGCTACCTCCATACAAAATTTTATCAAAATTGGTCCAGCCGTTTGAGCGTAAAGAAGTAACAAACATATAAACACAGACACACTCACAAACTTTCGCCTTTATAATATAAAATAATATTAGTTTGATTAGTGTGATAAGTGTGATGTGATAAAAGTGCATACGTAAAATACATAATATTTAAATTGATAATATTTTTTGCACGATCTCAATCGTTTTCTCCAATATCGAGCTCACGTTTCATTTGAGCACGTTGCTCTATTCTTCGGTTAGTATATTCACCCTTTATTTCCTCTTAAGAACATTAAGTAGGTACTTAAGCATTAAGGAAACTAATAAAACACGAAATCATTTGCTGCATTAATAATTTAGAGCAATCGTGTAGTAACGTAATTATTTTGTACGCGTATTTAATTGCGGCCTTGATCTTATGTGCGCCTGCCAGGACACGGGCGATCTGACCTAACAACTGTATAAGGCTAGCCTGAACAATATGTGTGTTGCATAAACGTACACATTATTAAATGAGGTGTATTACGTAAAGTGATCGTTTACACAATGCGCTGCAGAAAGCAGACATTTTTGGACGCATCCGAGTGACGCGCGCCAAGGTTGTGAGTTATTGCGAATGGCTGCCTCTTGTACTTCATACTTAAATAGAACATATTATTTGAATGAAACATCCGCAGATAATCCTCCACACTATATTATATTACGACGCGGTGAGTCATGCTAGTTTCAAAATATAATCATTGTCATGCATAATGTATGTAATAAACTGAATTCAGTCCATTATTACAAATGTTATTTTTTGCTGGTTTGTAGTACTTTCGTTTTCACCTCACGCGTGGAGTACTAGGCTACCATAACCACGTAGACGTACATATGTACTTACCGCATGTGCTATTGTTTGAGTGGACGTCGCCAGGCGACCGGCCGGCGGCGCGACTCGTTATTATGCCTACACCACACCATACCACGACCACCCTACGCTACTTTACAATAAGACTTTACTAGTAAGTGGACTATATTTTATTTATTTAGGAACCAAAACCGTTGTATGATTCATAAATCAAGATTGACAGCCCAAAACTCAGAGACCTTAGAAACTAAAGTTGTACTGACTAAATAAATATCTTTATCTTAAAAGGAAATCTATTTCCTTCAGAAAAAGGAAATAACACAATATTCGCATGTTCCTTGGAGTAATGTTGAGTCATATCTACGATGCAGCGATGTTTTGTTTCGGTGCGAAATACCGAATTGCTCATAACTAATTGTATCAGGTTCATCCTTGTCCTAAACCAATTGTGTGTGCTATTAGAAAAGGCGGCATTTGTTTATGCGTGTGGGCAATAAGCTTTACGCATGCCCTCTCCTTGACCTGCCGACGACTATAAAGTACAGACATACAGCCACGTTGTCAAGGATGACCCGCGCTCAGTGCTCGCTAATGAATTAGATAAAACTTTTTATTTTTCACTTTTAAGTTGGACTAACACTTGAATTATCCCCCTACTTGAATTTTTAGCAGTAATTTTGGTTTAAAAACCAAACTATTGAACCGATTTTGATGAAATTTCTACGGGACTAATCCAGTCCCTAATTGCGTAACACACTATTACTCTCAATTTGAATCATTTTGAAGCATATTTCTAATCCATTGCTCCATATGTTCGAAAAATGTGTTTGCTCAACAACGCAAATAACGCAATGAATGTTGTGGAATTGTCAAAATGAAACCCATTGCTACTGATAGTGTGTTACGCAATTACCACGCTGGAAGTAAGTATATCCTTTTAAATAAAATAAAAAAATCCAAATCGGTTTGTAAATGACTGCGTACTGAGATAACAAACATACAACCGAATTGAGAACCTCCTCCTTTTTTTTAAGTCAATTAAAAATGGACGTGACCCGCTTAGATCATCTGATTAGTCGCGTGTCTCACACCTAAACGACAAACAGGTGCTGTGCTGCTGTGCTCATTAATCTTCTGGCCTATGTTTGATAAAAAGTGTGGCACGTGCACCTTCTGCAGTAGAGGTAAGGGCCGATCCCTTCAGAAAGAACAGTACCAATAATACAAAATCTCTTTGCGTACATTTAACATTTTAGTTGGCAAAATTCCTAAAATGCGGACAGTTTGTGCTAAAGCCGCAGCCGTCAGCGCGTGCGCAGCTTGTCATGAGGAGTTATTAAAATTCACATTCGGTGAAAAAAAATCTAGGCATCGCGCTCAATGAGCTCATAGCTACATTCTGAAAACAGTTGCCAAACTGAACGTTTTAGAGAAAAGCTTTCCATTAGGTATTGAGAAGGTTATGAAAATTGAATCGTTTTGGCTTGCAGCCAAGTGCAGCGCAAGCTCATTAACTACGAGAATGGGAAGCTCCGACCATAGTGGAGCAGAGCACTACGCGCGAGTGTTCGCGTCACAGTTACCGCACAGTAATCAATAGGTTTCTGATAAATTAGTAACTGATAGTGCGCCCCTGACGGAGCTGCGGGGGCGCACGCGCACATGCTGCATGTCTCTTTTCAGAAAATATTGACGTTATTGATCCGATGAACTCTTATTCTTTCTCTATTTCCGCGCTGCTTGTGTCCATTTTTTTTTTTTTTTTTTTTTTAAAGTGGACAGTCATTACTAACGATAAGTGTTGTCCCAACACTCAGCAGCTGACTAATGGCTGTGCCCGCGACTTCGTTCGCGTGGTTGTCGGAAAACAATAATGTGTCTCTTTAATCATTATTTTTCTAAAACAGAAATAGTTAAGTACTCCCTAGAACATCACTTATCTGCCAGTGAAAGTCCTGTCAAAATTGGTCCACTCGTTTCTGAGATTAGCCGTAACGAACAGACAGACACCAATTTAAAAAAAATGTTTTTTTATTATACATAAGTACCGTATGATTGTACTTTCTTATGCATTTAGTAAAAACCTGTTATTTTGACATTACAAACAGACACTTCAATTTTATTTATTTGTATGTATAACTTTCATTGCATTGAAAACAATTGTAGCTCATCTTTTCTGAATACATTCATAAGCTCAAAACAGTTTGGACACACTCAAAACGTTGGACAATTCCTCATTGTGCACATTCGTGAATGTGTTGTATGTATGGAGTTACGGGGGCAGGGGGCGGCGGGCGAACAGGCGGCATTCTGTGCTAATGTGGCGTAAATATTGGTCGATGGAGCATCACCGAGCTAAGTACCTGTTATATCATACCGTCACGGTTCTACAATCGTATTGGTCGAACAAGTACTTGTCACACAACAGTAAAGTGCAGAAGGTTGATTGATACTACAAGCGAAGAGGAAGTGATAGGTACAGTGTGCCGCAAAGAAAGCGACACGTCAGTCAAGAAAGAGAGAAGGATGTCCCGTTTTGACATTATGATTCTGGCAAAAAGTTGAGAGATGAAGTAGTATTGAGCTACCCAATATGCAGCAGCTTGTTCCTTTGACGTCATGAACTCTTCATTGTGCCTGTTCGGAGTAATCGTTCTGCACCGTCCCGTGTCATGTATGAAGGCAGTGTGTGGCGCCACGTTGCGTCAGAGTGCGACTGTTGACGCGCGCCGCTGCGGCAGTTAGCCACGAGTGTCAGCTGACAGCGCCAATACACCGCGACGCGATGTTTATACATACACAAAACAACGCAATTAAGGATTCAATGCGATTCGTAACGGCAATAACAAACAGAGGGAAATTGCGAAACCTAACGTAAATGAATATCCGTACGATTATTGCCGCCATTGTAGTTACATACTGACCAATTATAATGGTAATGTTCCAAAATTCACATGAAACCTATTTACTACAAATGACCATTGTTGAACATCCATTATCTATATAAATAAAACAAAGTCTGGTTAGTTACACCATTTATAACTCAACGGCTGGGCCCATTTTTATGGTTTTTGATTTATTGGGTTTGTCTCCGCCCCGAATAGCAGAATAACTATTAAAGCATGAGAAAATTCAAGAAAAAAATAAAGTAATGCGGCGGTACGTAGTTCGCCGGGTCAGCTAGTGTACATACAAGGAAATCCGGATAATGATGCTACAACAAATACAACAAAGCACATTGTTTGTAAAACAAATAATTAAACATGACCGTGACACGGATGACGATGGTTCACCGGATACCAGCGGACAGCGGGTCAATCACGCACCTGTGATTTGCGAACACTAATATTGGTTTACAGTGGTACCAGCGGGCAGCGGATCAACCACGCACCTGTGATTCGCGAACACTAATACCTATTTGTTTACAGTGGTACCAGCGGGCATCGGGTCAACCACGCACCTGTGATTCGCGAACACTAATATTTGTTTACAGTGGTACCAGCGGACAGCGGGTCAACCACGCACCTGTGATTTGCGAACACTAATATTTGTTTACAGTGGTACCAGCGGGCAGCGGGTCAGCCACGCACCAGTGATTCGCGAACACTAATACCTATTTGTTTACAGTGGTACCAGCGGGCATCGGGTCAACCACGCACCTGTGATTTGCGAACACTAATATTTGTTTACCGTGGTACCAGCGGGTAGCGGGTCAACCACGCACCTGTGATTTGCAAACACTAATATTTGTTTACAGTGGTACCAGCGGGCAGCGGGTCAGCCACGCACCTGTGATTCGCGAACACTAATACCTATTTGTTTACAGTGGTACCAGCGGGCATCGGGTCAACCACGCACCTGTGATTTGCGAACACTAATATTTGTTTACAGTGGTACCAGCGGGCAGCGGGTCAACCACGCACCTGTGATTTGCGAACACTAATATTTGTTTACAGTGGTACCAGCGGGCAGCGGGTCAATCACGCACCTGTGATTTGCGAACACTAATATTTGCTTTACTTCAAATAACAGTGGTTCGAGAAAGTATGCTGATAAATGTGAACACGCGTCAAGTGCTCGATACATGCTCGTTCAGTACGTTCGAAGTTCACAGTTTACTTTGCGTGATACAAATGAGAGAATACTTCGATAGATAGATTAAGTATCCGGAAACTAGAACTCTGTTCTTTGTGATGCGTAAAACAAGTACGCGAATATTCCACAGTACCTGTCCTCTAATAGTGAGTTTCTTGCAGTCCTTGGAGAGGAGGTCCCTTACATCCTCCAGATACAGCTCGATGTAGGAGCAGGAGACCAGGTGCGTGACGTCGGGCGAGGCGCTGTTCTCGATGTGCGCCCAAATGTGGCGGAAGGCGCGCGGGATGATGCCCTCGTGATCGGCCGTGCCCTCCATGGTGTGCGTCTTGCCCGTGCCCGTCTGGCCGTAAGCGAACACGCAGCCGTTAAACCCGTCCAGCACTGACGCCACCAGAGGCCGCACCTGGAACAAACACCAATGGTTTACCAATGGTGTGTAACAGGACAGCCAGCCTTAGTAAACACCAATGGTGTGTACTAAGGCTGGCTCTCCTTTTACACACCGGTGACGTTTGGGTGAGCGCAAGCTATAGCCCGTAGGCGTTTCAAAGATACCACAGTACAATCCCATGGCAAGCTTCTTGACGCGGCCATGACGAAGGAGGCTAGACCTTCGATCACGAGCTACCCACGTCGGCTGAAGTTGCCACAGTTAGCATTGACGTTACTGTGCTCCCTTTTTGCCAAATGAAGTAGGGAAACTTTAGTCGGAGGGATTCAGTCCGTAGTTACGTGTGTCGCATGCACAGTGCGACGAATACTCGATGTCTCTTTACATATGACACAAAAAATAAAAATTCATACTTATACTTAATTAACTTTTTTATCGTTTAGTGAAAGCCCTAAAAATTGTGCTCAATTATAATTATTCACAAAATATAGCGAATATAACCGCAATCACAAAAAGATGTTGATGTTTAAAAATTTATTTTATGTGATGCAGGTGTTTGGTCTCTGCAAATGAGCACTCTCATTTCCTTAATGTTTATCAGGCGGAACATTACAAACACCTCAGAGAATGATGCAAGTGAGTTCTTAATAAATAATGAAAAACAAACCATACCTAGATAAAACAAAGCGCATAATGATATTTACAGTAATCAGCGCAAACGTCAGTATCACGATGATTTCATTGAGATAAATATAATTTTTTGGTCGTCGATAACTGCAAACACATCATCGTTCTGAAAAAGGTCGATCCGATGTTGTGAAGTGTTGCGTCACTGTAAGCTTTGCGCACGTACTGCTAGCCTTGTGGCGCGTGCCGCCGCACACAACAGAAGGACCACACGTGCTACAGTACAGAGTAACGTGCGAAACCAGCTCACATTCATACTGAACTGAAACATCGTTTTATTATGCAATAATTTATTTGCTTTATACAAAACTGATAAAAGTCACCGCTATGGATTTTAATTTTTTAGGTTTAGACAACTTTTTGAAAAGTCAACGTGCTCGTCCTGAAAGCGTATTTATTGTGCGACTGTGTGAATGAACCTTCTGTACTTTCTACATTGTAGCCGCAGTTGACACTGCGCAACTGTTAGTACACAACATTATTCGAACAAATGCCGGCGCACGCGCGGATAATCAATAATTTGCCGAACAAAAGCCGATCGCTCAACAATATCTATTTTCACGCTACGATTGGTAACACGTAAGCGCAAATAATCAACAATTAATGTTACATTTACCAAATAACTAACTAAGAGCGTGCTTTATCGGAGGCTGTATCTTAACTGGCTCTGTATACATGATGTCAGGGACACACATTGTAGTATAAACTGCAATAAGATAACTTTCAGCAAGTAGTTTGCCATAAAAGCGTTTAAATTACGACGAGAATGCATTCAGAATGCAAAATATGAAGTCATGTTAGTAAACGGCTCTGAACTATGGCACGAACATAAAGACAAACGCGGAAAATAATGTCTCGCAAATTCTTGAGCTATTCATTTTGACATGACAGTTTATATTACATGTGATTGTTCTTGTTTTACAAACGCTTTGAGGAGTCACCACGTCTACACGCGCTCTGTCTGTTATTTCCTACTATAGTGCTAATAATAATGGATTATTAATCGCTAACACAAAACAACCGTCCATATTGACGCGTCGAGGTTAGTGTTGTACACAGCCACCTACACCGCGGTTGAATCACAGCATTTTGAAGAAAACATCTAACATTGGAGGGACCTTCGATCACGTCAAGGCAACGCATTGAAAGTGGAACGAACGACAAGCTCGCGTAGGAAGCACGGAGCAAGATGGTACCTTCCGCGTTCGAGCACTTGCGAACTATTCAGTAGTACACGATAATTGACATTGAGATTATGTACAGATACATTTGTGTAAGGATATTAGTATTGCGTCGCTATTCTTTTCAGAAATTCTGAAGTTTCTGAAAAGAATAGCGACGCGGATATTTTTAAAAATATCCGCATCAATTAGCAAGTAATCACTAACGCAGCAGTTACACGGAAGAATATTTAAACACCGTTGTTAGCGCTAGTCTACACTCTACACAGAGTGACGTATCGTGTCGTGAACAAGATCGTAAAATTTCAAAGTCAAGCTCAAGAGCGCCGGCGCTGCCAAGCGATCAGCTGGACAACTTTACTAGCCCGCGACGACCAAGCACAGCTGAGGCGAGCCCTGCGTCTGACACGTCACCGCGACGGAGTCTCAATCTCAATGGATGAGCCAAGGGGGCATTTGTTTTAAGGCTCCGTGCACGACAAAAACCTTCATATTATTGTGAGAAAGCTTCAAATAATTGAAACATTAAGTATGTGTGATTATAAAAGGATAGTTTCGTGGCGCTAAACAATTCGTGTCAGTCACAACAACGCCTGTTATTAGTTACATTACTTTTGCGCTCTCGAAAATATAGTTTAAAAAGCCTTTGATTTTCATAATGAAGATAATGTATTAACATAAAATGAAATTTTGATTATATTTCAAGGATAGCTGAAAACTAATGTGTGATTTTTAAATTTCTTGAAATGGTTCGCTAAATAATAGGAAAAAATACACTAATGACTGGATTTTTTTCAACATTATTTTTCTGCTATATTCTGTATCGTAGTTGAAAAAGTGGTCCAGCCACGTGCAATTAGATCATATAATGATGTTGATGATATTTTTAAATGTTTTGAATCAAAAGCAGTTTCTTTTTTTTTTTGCGAATATTAATAGAACACTAAAATTTTACTAATCCCTTTCAGCCACATGTAAAACAAAGAACTAGAATTCTAAAATAACATTTGTGAAAATTCTTTTTCCCTTTCTCTTCAATAATGAAAAAAATTGTTCAAAACCTGTCGATTTCATGCACGGTACCTTAATTGCATCTTTGATAAGCCTGCTAACTGAACCTGTGGCTGCGGGAGGCTCTGTAGAGTAGACAATATTTTGTCGTAGGGTAGTAAGAACGTCAGTTCTACTGGGCAAATAGTGCTAGTAAGAACGTCCTTGATGACAAGCTAATCTTTTTACCTCGGCGTGGCATTTGACTTCAGACGCACTGGCAGGCAAGCCGTTTCAATTATCATTGATGATGGTCTTTGTTCATATTATGAATCATGCAATTTCAGGTAACAGGTAACTATTTCGTGCATGATTCCCAGTGCGACAAGTACGAATGTCCAGAGAGGTGAATCTCGTCGGCGTACTCGCGGCGTCCCACGCGCGGTACAGTTCGTTGTCGCGTGCCGCCGTTGTCAAGAACTGCTCAGTTTGGGCTCAAGCCGCCGCCGCACGCTATGATATCATTAGCATCACCTGACTGCCTCAAATTACTCTTTGTCTAGAGCCTTTCTTATGCAAATCCAATTTTAAAATCTTCAATGTACGGTAGTAGAGATTACCCAAAGCCTAGTTCTTACAAAGATTAAGAAGCTTATTAGATATTTGCTTATATGGAGGATTTAGCTATTGCTAGCTGATCGTGTTATTGATCTCAACTATAAATATAATCTATTTGAATAATAATTCCATAAAGAAGCCATGGATGACATCTAAATCACTGTCACTGTCATGCAACTATCGAAAAATACACAATTACAATAGGCGGCGTGTTACGGATCAATAAATCACGTGATCGGTCGACAATGTCGCGCAATGGTTCTCATCTTCTCCGGCTCATATATTAAACAGCACATTCCCGGGAATGTTCCAGTGTGCTGAACATTTCTAAAACTTCGTGTCACATCGAGCACAAAGCACACAAAATACTAAAGTACAGAAGCCCCAGATTAGTACTTTACAGAAGTGCACGAACCATCAGACATGTAGACGACGAATAAAACGAAAATCTGTCACACGCACTTCTGTCAGATGTTTGAGACTGTTCCGTATCAGTATCAGCTCAATCATAGCGATTACTGAATGGATTTTTTCCACATCAGGTATAGCATAGGATGAAGCTTCTGTCCTTGTCTGCTTGGTGCGGTGTGAGTGAGTTGGTGTAATATTTTTGGCAACAATGCTTGAGCGGCGCGGCGGCTGGTGGACGGCGCGGCGTGCGTATAGCGCGGGGGAATGCGACGCGCGCGGACATACATACAGATTTCTCCTGATATTCATACGTTTACGATATATTATACAACGCTCCGCTGAAACTGACACACTTCCTACGTGAACACTAGATTAAACATTTTTTACTAAAACAAGTGTCTTTCGTTGCAGATTTAAACATCGAGTTTATTATTTTTATTAATTAAGACTGTTTATTTTGCTCAGGTACATTTCATAGCACCTGCACGCTTAAAATAATATTTTAGATGCTAAAACCACCAAAGACTAAGCACCAATTCTATGTTTCTGAAGCAGATGCAAGAGCTTATGATTAATAATAATTTTAAAATATTTATAGTGATGAAACCTCATAAACATTCGAGACGAAAATAAATGCACTAAATCACGGAGTGATCCCATTAGATGCGCACTAAATATTAATGGACGCTATGTTTTTCCCAATCGCTATCAAATATTTAATAAAATGTACGAAGATGTTGCAAAATCAGAAGACAGCGTAAACAGTACAGCAGAACTCATCTTTGAGCTGAAATTCTACAACTATAGATACTTCAAAATTCCGTGTAGGAATTTGATGAATCGTATAGCTGGTCTACAGTTTTAATGTTTGGTTCAATCGCGTGTTTGTCCAAATAATCGTGTTTATTCGTTACCGCGTGAGTCGTGACCCTCACCTTGGCTGATGTGGGGCGGGTATTGAACGATCAGCTCTTTGTTACGGCGACCGAGTGCTTATTGCAATAATACCATAAAACATGTTATTAAATACACTATATACATTTCACTTCTTTATGTCAAAACCCGTTAGTTGTTATTTAACTGCTTTTCACACTCAATAGACGCGGGCAATTAGCTAAAAAAGTTTTGTCGTCGTAATAGTGTTCTTGCCCTAATAACCGATAAGTTACACAGAGGGGGTCTTTTCAGCCGTAGTGTTTACGAACAAAACAACTACTTATATACTACTAGATTAGTTAGGTAGACTTGCTTCAATTAATTATATGGATTGGGCTTTCTTATTTTTTTGTTATGTGGTTGAAAAAAATAAGCTAAGAAACAGTTGGTCAAAGAGCCTTTGCTATCATCAGCATTATATAACGCAATTTCATTTGAAGCTGACCCGGCGAATCAATAATTACCTAATGTATGAGAAAACGAAATATCTTCATTATTTATTTTTTTCGTGAAATTTTCCCATGTTTTAATAGTTATTCTGCTATTCGGGGCGCAAAAAAATCTATTGGGACAAACGCTAAATTTAGTAAAACAAACAGTTGACTGTTATAACATCAGACATCTTCTATATCTTCGCGTGATGCTTGATGCAACAAATATCATTAGCAGGCTCTCTTACATTATGTACAAGAGCTGGCCAGTAAACTCACCATCTCGTCGTACATGGTCTGCGTGTCGGCGTCGGCGTCGTAGGCGGCGTCATACGTGAACATCTTGTCCTGTCCCTTGGGGTTGTACACCTGCACGGCGCCGCGCTCCGGCCATACCTTCACCACCTGCACAGAAACAGTTTATTGAGGGACTTCACGAAGTACGTGACAAATGAAGTGCTCATAGCCGGGCAAAGAGACCAAGCAATGCGTGATGGCATTCGCAAGATCATTAGCACTTCATTTGTTCTATACTCCATGCCATTACTATCTTCAAAGCGAGGGTAAATAATCAGTTACTACAGGACAGGGAGCGCAATTTTACGCGAGCCTCTAGTTGTTAAAAAAAAACCCATTTGAATTACGTACATGAACAGTTTCTTCCGCATTAGCTACTTTTTTTGTTGGCAAGCAAGAAAATGGTAAAACGATTTCCGATTTAAAAATCTGATACAAAGGAGCCACCGAACAAAGGTGACGATTAAATAAATGTAAGAAAAACTACAACAGACGCAGTCGAATGTTATCGACCAGAGGACGTCGTGGAAAACTTGTAGAGAGCGATTTACTTTACGATGAAGTTATTAAAGTAAATGATGCGTGTCTAAGCGTCAGACGTTTATCGCTCCGTAGTTTCCAAGACATGCAATAAATCTTCTTATTTGTTCAACCCCTGAGACAGAGTTCCTTCTTGAATCGTTAGACGGCCCATCAACAACTGAATATCCACTGAAAAATACAGGGTTATTTGAAAAACACCAGCAACATCTAGAGGTCATTGTACTCATCATCATGAACAACTTTAACTATGGGACCAAACCTGAAATCGCGAAATAAAAATCAGCTGTTCCCTACATTTATGTTCGTGTAACTCGTCAAAATGTAGGGAACAGATGATTTTTTTTCGCGATTTCAGGTTAGGTCCCATAGTAAAAGTTGTTCATAATGATGAGTACAATGACCTCTTAAGAGGTTGCTGGTGTTTTTCAAATAATCCTGTGTAAAGTCTACTCATAGCCCGTTGGTAAGGAAAGCAGTGACTGCATCGGCGGAACTCTGTCGTGATTCACCACCTCTGGCTAACTGACTGGAACGGCTAGTATTATCAGAGTCCATGGTTCCTGATCTCTCTATTAGTCATTACTTTCCTGAAGGGTTGAGCCCGTTATCTCCAGGAACCATACAGAAAAGATAATCAATTGAAATTGGAATCATTTGGAATTGTTATCTTTGGATCACGCGACGCTTCTTCCCCATAGGATATCCAAATTATGCAACGAGGTTACGATTGCTGAAATTAGCTTCCCTGGGGTATAATGCTTATTTAAAAAATATGAGAGCCCCACCCGGCTGTTGCTTTATTAAATTTTGAGCGGTAACTGCTGACTACCATACATTAGTGGGTACATTTCCTACCGCGTGTTATATGAAAGCGTCGACGTATTGAATTGTGGCTGCAGTAATGAATAAGCATCGATATCAACAACCACCACCCGCCTCGTTAACAACTGTGTCTACTTCTAGTAATATTACGTACTTATGCATAGCCATCTTAAATGTTAATTTACTATTCTAGATTAGTCCTCCAACCAAAATGCCGTAAACCTGCTATTATTAGTGATGTACAATTACATACATTCGAGTCCGTTCGAATCGCCATGTCGTCACAGTGTTAAAGGAATTTTCTTATATTGCCGAGTTCCGGAATGATGACAAATCATACAAAACAATCAACTGAAACTGAATTCAGTGTACCACAGCTGTATTGAGTTGCACAATCACAAATTCTTTGATTAAAACTGCTGGAACTTTTTGTTTGCGACACCAATATTGGGGCAATGAGTAGCTAGGTGCAACCACACCGTGTTAGTGCGTTGTGATCCTATTCGCCGAGGTGTTAGTGATGTCTGTCACCAGCTCACCGCCAGGCGAGTACCTGTAGACGGGCATCAAACTTTTGTTTGTCCACCGGCGCCTTCGTGGACAGCCGCTCGTACCACGTCTGTTCCGCGCGGGTCTTCTTCACCTATTACAATTTGAAACACCTGCTTGAGAAAAGCTTACAATGGTATCCGAGGTTGCTAAAGACGTTATGCACTAAATGTAGCGTAGAATCTTGGGCCAAGTAGTAAACTCGACAAAACGAAGATGGTGCTTGTGGTTCATAACGTAAGTTGTCCCGAAGGCAGACATGGCTACATAAATCAACCTTGGTACTCGTTTATCTATTACGTAACGTAAGCGGTGCACTCGTATCTAGCCAGTATGCTAAAACTGTGCAAACAATACTTTCATGAGAGATTCCACTTGACAATGTGCCGAAGACTTCAATCAGATACTCCTACACCAATTAACTTTCCATAACGTGGTTCAGTGTTCCGTACAAAAGTATCGTTTATCTCTATTTCTCTGCATCTGATGAACGTTTACACACTGCGTTGCGTAAATTTTGTTTTACAATTTTAAACATCCATTACAGACATATTACAGACGTACTTACTACATACATAATGTTATGCAAATTGCAGTGATTGAGCTCATGTAATGCGTTTACCATTCATCTTATTTCACGGTTTAGGAAAATATAGGTACCTACCTATAAAGGGAATGACGAAGGACAATACAAATGCTTTATTTAAAAGTGGCTGAAGACTGAACTGACTGAAGGTTGAACGTTCACTATTTCAAGAACAAAACAGTTTCCTTAATTCAGTACAGACCAACTGTAATGAAGCTTGTCAAATGTCAAATTAGACCGAGCCATGCTTCCTCTACCTTCAAAATGTCTCGATTAGCGACGAAAGTAACACTAAGTGACATAAATATTCATTTAGTAGCCAATTCACGGAACCTTGAAAGGAATCGTATGAAAAGTGCGTCGCGTCGCAGGCGCAGCAGGAAATCAAATAGAATGCCACTTTTCACGGTGCGCCCGCGCCGCACCGCACGCTTTCAGAGTTCAGACTACTGGAAATGATATCTGTGCGATTTTGTAACACTATTTATTTATCGAATTGGTACAGGCGGATCCTACACGGGATTTTCACCAGATTACAGTTTTTTCGTATCAATTTTAAAGGTTTACTGAAACTGGGTGAGGTAATTTCATAATGAAGGACGTACTTATGCAAAAGGGAAACAACCCACACAATGACAGTTTCGAGAAATAACGATTTTTAACAAAATGTTGTGTAAAGTACACTGTTCATAATTATAATACGACTAGCAGCGCCCCGCGGTATCACCAGCATAAGTTCCGATCCTGTAGGAATATCGGGATAAAAAGCCTATGTGTTAATCCAGGGTGTCAGTTACCTCCATAAAAAAATTTATCAAAATTGGTCGAGCTGTTTGAGCTTGAAGATGTAACAAACATATAAATAAACACACACACAAAATCAAACTTTCGCCTTTATAATATTACTGGCTGCGCCCCGCGGTTTCACCCGCGTAAGTTTTGATCCCGTGGGAATATCGGGATAAAAAGTATCCTATGTGTTATTCTGATGTATAAGCTATATTACTGTACAGTTTCATCAAAATCCGTTCATTAGTTTTTGCGTGAAAGAGTAACAAACATCCATCCATCCTCACAAACTTTCGCATTTATAATATTACTAGCTGCGCCCCGCGGTTTCACCCGCGTAAGTTTTGATCCCGTGGGAATATCGGGATAAAAAGTATCCTATGTGTTATTCTGATGTATAAGCTATATTACTGTAAAGTTTCATCAAAATCCGTTCAGTAGTTTTCGCGTGAAAGAGTAACAAACATCCATACATCCATACATACAAACTTTCGCATTTATAATATTAGTAGGATTATTATAGTAGGAGTAGGATAGTAGGATTACTTTGCAGTATAGTGTAAGATACTGCATTTTATGAAACTACGTGAAAAAAACAGTTTTTTATGTAAAAAGTGTCTTTTTAAAAATAAATTATCTTTGGTTCCTTGTTAAAAAAAGGTAATATGTGGGTTGGTTCTTTGTTAAAATATATAAACATGTCAATATCATTGGTGGAAATAACAAAAACTCAGATTTTTACACACCGTTCCCCACATAGCCTGTTCCTGAGGCTAAGTTAAAGGACCTGCAGTGCTATTCTGTAAAAATCTCACGGTGATAACTTAGGTGAAGTGAGCGTGAATTGAGCTGTCATTCCATCTGATGTTAGGGATCGCCCCTATTCATAACTCACTTCACGCTCTCTTCACCTAAGTTATCACCGTGAGATTTTTACAGAATCGATCGGCTGAAGAGCCTTCTGCACCTCATTCCTAAAGACTCTCATGGGAGACGATAAAATTGAAGATGATCTGGAAGGTTTTTCAGGGCAACCTGATTTCGAGGTAGATGAACCAGATGAGCGTAAATAATAAAATTAGTAGCTTTCACAAGCTACAAATTTTGTCCCACCTGGTTCCTCAACTCGCTCCAGATGGAGCAGATTATGTAAGTATTTAGGTATCTAAGTGATTTTTCAATAAAATTTCCTTAAAAACCTGAGTTAACTACATAAAAGCTTATTTTTTTCACATATATTCATAAAATGCAGTATCTTACATTATATGCAAAGTAATCCTATTATAATTATGAACAGTTTATTATCTACACAACATTTTGTTAAAAATAGTTTTTCTCGAAACTGTCATTGTGTGGGTTGGTTCCCTTTTGCATAAATACGTCCAAATAATATTAACAAGGAATCATGTGATGTGAATCTCATAGACCAACGGCAATTTTATTATGCAAACTGAAACCAAACCACATGATCTCTTTTGTAAATTAAAAGAAATATGCTTTATTTGGAACCATGTGATATGGTTCTTTGTCAAAAAATATAATCCACAAAGATTTGCAGTCTTTAACATCACCACACAGCAAGGGTCATTTTATTCGGAAACTGCTATTATTATGAGTTGGTATCTTTGTCGTTTGTTGTTAATGTTTTTATAGGAAAGAGTCATCAGACAACTATGATCTTTATAGGGCCGATAGAAGATGCATTTTAAAATGTTTCTGTATTCTTAACTCAATTTTGACCTATTTGTGGGTTGGTTCCCTTTTGCATAACTAAATCCAATTTAAAAAAAAATCTACTGTATTTGTGTTCAAGTGCCTTTTATGTGCCTATTTGACTAGACTTAATTTATATATACCAAACGGTGTTTTAGATTCTACTGTCAATATTTCATTCATTGCAAATGTATAATCAATGATCTGTCTACTAAGTTCTATACCTAGTACCTGTTACGAAGTGTGATTCACTACGACAAGCACAACACTACACGCATAAAATATCGTAAAATATAATAAAGTAGTAGATTGCGATCTCTATGGCCGGGTTGCCGAAACCGAAACTGCATCTTCAATAGCACGCGCCAATCGCACTGGAAAATAACATTTTCGTAACATAATGCACCTAATTGAACAGGCAATTATTGCGCAAGCTCTATCAAAATTGATCATTAATCTCGTCGCTTCCAAGGTCGATTTCAAAGCTGTTAAATTTCTGAATTGCGATCAAAATGTATTGTTGGTACAGCAATACAGACACCGCTAACCGCTGCTTAGGTTTCACCGCAGCAAAAACTAGTGTTTGCCACTTCGCCATCTAATACACAATGTCGAAAAGAGGATCGCTCCAAAAAAGATATTACCTACGAAACTTCAATCTGTAGATACGTGAGATACACCTTTTTGTAGCGTTTTTATTGCGCTACTTAATTTTCCCGAGTCTCGAAAGGCAAATTGTTTGGCGATTCGTCAGCGCTGCCGTTACAATTTATAGAAAAAAATATTTACAAAGTACAGAGAATTTATTTCTGGCGACTGAGATGTGCTGGACGTGGATCGTGGTATGTTTGTAGTAACACGGACACATCACGTGCAATTAAACTTGAATTCAATGTATTTTGACATTTCTTTGTGAGTCTTGTCGTAAAAAACCAATTTTTTGTTTGTGGCGAGAAATGATATCACCAAACCCCGAAAAGAAGGGCAAACTGGCTCTTTTTACAAGTATTATTGTCGTTTTGGTTCATTAGAGTATAGCTACAGCAAGATAATATTAAAGTGTTAAGTACAATGCAGCGCGCGTTGTCACCGCTGGCAGAAGGCCGGCGCGCGCGCTCCAGATGATCTGCGCCTAATATGGCACAGCTACGTATGGACATTACCGCTCACCTACATACGCAAGGGTCAACACATTGCGTTCCTTTTGATTCATTTAAACAATGTTATGCTGCAGCAATTATAAAGCTTGTGATAAATGGGACGAAAGGGGTTTTATTTCTACATCGTGGAAAGTCCTGATCAATGCTGCTGGTTGAAACATAGACACGGCTAGTTGGGGTGTATGGATTGAAGAGCTCGGAGTTTCTTCGAGAGGATATTATCCGCAGTGAGATTGTACAATCTTACGTTTAGATTGATACTTTAAACGATTTTAGTTCCTACTGTATCGATAGATGGCGTTGTTCATTTAGCACTCTCCGCTGAATCGCGGTGTTAAGATTGTCCGCAAAAACATGACCTCGTCGTTTATATTCAAATAACTTGTATTCGTTTAAATAAACATTGGCTTTTAATTCAGAGATGATATCTGGAGAGGAACCAGATCTATCGACATAGCTAGAAACTTTGTAAACCAATACGAAATTGGCAGACGGCTGGCCATTCTGTTAAATAAAATTAGGACCATGATGGTCGTTGAAGGTTGGGGCGCTAGGAATCACCTTTAAGTCCTTGACCTTTGGAGTGAGGAAACCATGAATCAGCTAACGCAGCGAAGGGCGTTGCTAGTTATACGGCTTTAAATATTAGCAGGGAACTGGGAAGCCTAGTGTTTAGCTGTAGTATGTACAGGCTGACTTGACTGATTAGATTATATCTATTGTATCTCGACGAATTTCCATAGATAGGTATGACAAACTACATTGTATTACAGGCTAGTGAGGAAATGATGGAAAACGCAGCAAATCATGTTACACACACACGCAGTTGACGCAGCATATTATCATAGCTCATTTACGAAGCGCCACGATTTTTATTATGTACCTACTCATAGAAAACTACACGGAGTAGGCAAACAAGATCTTAGTAGTCTCGGAAGCCTTCGTATACATTTGCTACCTACTCTTAATTAATTACCATCACAATTCTCGGGCACACAAGGAAACAGAGTCTATCAATGGAATTAATTACCGACTAGCGATGCGGAGTGCAGACAGGGCCAGCAGCTCGCGAAACGAGCCGGCCCCCTTTGTCTTCGAGACACTTCAGTTAGCGACGTGCCACAGGATCACGTTTACGTAATTAAACCTACTTAGTAGAACCTGCTCGAGATCTCCGGAGCATAATTATGACACTTATGTGTTCACCTATCTCTGCAAGTGCGACGAAAGTACTTAGGCACATGTTTATTATTAAAGTACACATGCACATGTTTATTATTAAAGTACACATGCACATGTTTATTATTAAAGTACACATGCACATGTTTATTAAAGTCGTCATTAATAACTCGGAAGCCAATGATTTGGTCTCTAATTATTTGTTATTATTATGATGGGTGGCAACTAAAATCTAAATCTAAAACGAACTGCAAGTTTAGACTAGCTATTATCAAATATTTGAGCAATATTCCAGCATTCATTTTGAATGTGAATTTGAACATAAACTATACCTACATATCAGTAAGTATGTTGCTTTATTTTACATATAGCAGCATAGTACCTAATAAAAATGATATCCTGTGCTATTTGATGCAGGCAAAGACAATATAATAGTAGTATATTGTATCAACACCAGCTTTTCATGTTTCATTATATTCTGGTGAATTTCGTTGGATATATCCATCAATCACTAATAAAGAACGATATATGGGTAAGGCCACGAAAAATTGTTCAATAACACACTTGAAATTGTAACACACAATAACACACTGGAAAACAGTAAAGCCTAGTGCACATAATTGATAAAATAATAAAACTAGTTATATACGCGGCTTTGCCCGTAAGATTCTAAAATAAAATTTACATACTAAAAAAAACACATATTAAAAATCTTTATTAGAACTTAATAGTTATAAAAACTAAGATTCGTTTAAGTACTCTCACCAGTAACAAACTCCAAATATAGGGACAAAAAAAATTAATTACTGTGTACGATGGATTATATTATTTTGTGACGCTTGAAAGTGGCGCGTTTAGAAATTTAAAAAGCAACAAAATATACTAGTAAAATATCATTTAAAGTATACATTCTTAATCAAATCAGTTTTCCTTGGTATTATTCTCTTAATCATATGAGATCACTTAAGCGGCAAAAGAATTCAAACACTAAAATTTTTTCCGGGTCCCTTTGTTTGAGCCTTTCCCTGTACAACTTCTGCCTTTCAGCTTGCGTCATTGGCATCTGAAAAAAAAGTAAATTGTACCCTTCACCGGCAAAGCTTAGCAAATACAAATTTGTTATGTACAAGCGCGACGTTCACCATCATGCAAACGGTTCACTCGTTTCACCATTCAGCTGCATATTTAAAATATGTTTCAACTATCTTTCAATGTGAACTAGGCTTAACGAATCTTCTCGTGTGTTACGTAACACAAAACATAACACACGTAACATGCGGGAACAAACACACGTGAAAATATAACGTTTTTCTGAGCATAAAACTTTTAAATATAGTCTAAATGCACAGAAAACTAGCCGATTTCCCAAACAACAACATTCTATACAGTAATTTTGACATTAACGGATTAAATTTCAACACTTACCTTGTCAAATCACATTAAATAACTGGGAAAAACTAGGTGACCAAAATTTCCGCACCCAACAACATCACGAATTTCTTCCACACTAAAATGGTTGAGAGATGTTTGACATTTCTCTATAATCTTAGGTAATTTTGCCGGCATAAAAAAATACTTTTAGTGTTGATATGATTTTAAAATTAAAAGCTAATAGTGTATTTCGTGTTACGTCACACACGGGAATCAAATTCGGCCCATATTTTTAACCGTGTTTTTTTTTTAATAATAGGCAGATAACGTTTATTTATTTGTTTTATTACAAGGCCCTAACAGTATAAAATGGGTACAATATAGCATATATATGATATTAACATGATAAGAGAAAAAAAAAACAAAAGTTTGGTGCTACATAGACGAGGGACATTTTGATTTTGTATGGAAGCTGTAATCAACTTAAAATATTAATCGAAAATTTACATAAACAGACAAGATATTTTTGGATTAAAATTACGCCATGCTGGGCAGGAATGCTCTAAATATTGATAAAACTGTAAATGGTATTAGAAATAATGATACCGTTTTTTTTTTCCAAATTTTAGTAAGGTCCACGTTTTATTTTTGAAATGAACATTTTTTCGTGGCCTTACCCATATCAGGATTTAATCTGAAAACATGCAAATGTTTCCTTTGAACAGGCCACTCATGGCCCATAATAAACACAATTATTTCCTTAAAAACTTATCACTACATAGTAAAAACAAAGTCGCTTTCCGCTGTCTGTCTGTCCCTATGTATGCCTAGATCTTTGAAACTGCGCAACGGTGCCTAGATCTTTGAAACTGCGCAACGGATTTTGATTCGTTTTTTTTAATAGATAGAGTGATTCAAGAGGAAGGTATATGTATAATACATGCATAATATGGTAGAGAAACACTGATAATTTTAGAGATTTCTAATGTGATGTCGTAAATAAACACATTTTTTTTCGCCTACATTGCAAACGCTCTGGATGAACCAGAGATAGAACAAAATAATGTACTACAGTATTGTAGTACCTTAAAAAGGTCTACAAAAAAGTTCACAATGATTTATCTCAGAATAACCCACAGTAACCATCTTTTATCCTTTACTTTTTACGATATATAATGGCTTATTTACGAAGCGATTTTAAGTTATACAGCACTAATCCTTATCAATTAAGTACCATAAATACATTATGCATCTAATATACCTAGATCAATATGGCCCTTAATAATGTAATGCATGTAATTTGAATGAATATTTTCGAAGATATTACAGTTTAAAATGCAGGGACAACGCGGTTGCTGCGGTACCCACGGGGATACCGGCGGCGGCGACTTAAAAAAAAAAAAAAAATTAATTTTATTAAATTGCATTACACCCGTGCGAAGCCGGGGCGGGTCGCTAGTTCTGCTATATATGTATAGGAAGTATTTCATTTTTTAAGTGTAGCAAATAAAAATATAGATAAAAGATTTGTTGCAAACCCAAAATAACATCACAGATAAGCTGCCTTCTTCCTATTTAGTGTCTTGATTATAAACAAAATTCATTATCTTGTGGGCATGATTCACAATGCATGTAAGATGATTCAGAGCTGAGCCTACTCAAGAGTCAAGCCACTTCAAGTGTAAGAGGGACGGTGTCTGCCTGCGCCACAGACTAGGAAGATCTCTAACTAATATTTGTATCACTGTGCTAAGTGGATGCAAACATGCTTTAGTATGCTACACACTCTGCTGAATATTTTATGTACTGAAGCAACTGTTTCATTCAAATCTTGGTCAGGATGAAACATTACAAATTGTAAAGAGAGCCATTTTTATTATCTATAAGTGCCATTGCTTACTTATAGATAAAAATATTATTTTGAGACTAAAACAGTATTAGTTTATTTATTTATGAAGATTTGAATTATCTTTTATTCCAGGTTTGTTATTGTTTATAGGATAATAAATTTTCCCTACATCTAAATATACAACTTAGCACAAATAGAATTGTTAATATTATTTGATATTATTTTCTTAGACACACTAGCAGCTAATCAGCTGTTAACAATGCTAAACTTTACCATTTAAAATTCATTCAAAATAAATTAATAATTCTGTCTGCATGTGACATGGCTTTCATCTATGGTCATGGATGAGACTCAGTTCTGGTAAAAGATTGGCTCACTAGCACTCTACCAATGTTTACAATGTTATTTGTGTGTATTTTGAAGGTAGAAGATAATTATTAAGTAACTGAACAGTACTGAACACTGCATCACAAGCTGGCCAACTGATTATTGTAATCATTACATTCTGTTAAGTAGTTGGTATATAATTTATTAATGAGCTCCATTGTAGAAGGGGAATTGTAACTGTCGAGATTTAGTACTTCTTAGATGTTTGCATAGGCGTAAATTTTGCAAGGAATGCGGGCCCACGCACCTGATTCACGCCTGTCCCCTTTCTTCAACTCCGAGTTAACAACTCGAGTTAACGACTGTAACACCTGCCTAATAAGAATAACTCATGAACACCCTTCATGTTGAACAACATAGCTCGCTAGTTTGCTGAACAAAATCGCGTACTGCTTGTATTTTGAAAACGTAAAACACAAACATATCACTTCCCGTATGTTTCGTCGCCGAGTGCAGGCGACGCAGCCCGACTGCGCAGCCTGGCGCCCGACATAAACAATATCTAGGTACTGCTCCTCACCTCCTCGAAGCCCTCGTTCTTCTCTTTCTCCGAGAGCGGTCGACATCGCACCACCACCTTCACGCACTCGTTCAGAGCCGTCCGCGGCCGAGCCGACTTCTCCATCTTACAACAACCCCTTTCTTTGCGTAATTTTTCGTCCAAGCTCAAAGTCACCGATATCGATCCATTCGGGGAGCCCTTATCGGCATCACCTGTTCGAGTAGATTCCGTAGAAAACTAAAACTGTACAGCCGATATACAAACGCACAATATTAAAACCAAAACAACACGATTAAATATTTTGAAACGTAACAAAATAAATAAAAATCGTAAATTTATTATTACAAGACTTCTAGCAGCCAACCGGCACGAGCGGACATTACTTTTTAACTGATTCCATTTGATTTTGATTTGACTTTATTTTCCCGCTGCGCATGTCAGAGAAAACGAGTTTCTGCGCTCGCCAAATTGAACTTTAGGAATAATGAAGTCAATCGTCATTTTATGCTTTATGTCATTGACATAATGCATAATATCGTGTGCAAAATATTATTATTTTGTTCGATGTAAATAGTATGACAGTTTTGCACAGGCAGGAAAACAGTTTGCTGTTTGACAGACCAACTGTTGCAAGTGAAAAAAAAAGTTTTTTTTTTATTACTTTGCTTTTGATCTTGAAAATGTTACTTTTTGACTAATGTTATGTTAGGCTCGCCGCTAATTACAATTTTTTGTCGACGTGCGTGACTATTTGTCACTTAGGCAAGTGCAATGAAAACTATACTGAGTGCGCTCATCTCATTATAGTGACGTGATAATACAGTAATAATAAGTAATGGTGACAAAAAATTGTAATCAGCGGTGGGCCTTACTTTTGACACTTGAAGTTACTCTTTGATTTCAACATCAAAATAACAAATCAACAGAGCAAAAAATATGACTTATTTATGTTTTGATTACTGGATTACTGTGAGGATTCGTATAAAATAGCTTTTTTTTTCCATAAAAAGCCAAGTGTTTCTTCTTATAATGTCTTCGATTTCAACAGTAATAATTCTGAAAAGAGCCAGCAAGGTTTATCATGAGGGAGTAAGTTAAATTAAAAGCACGTTTTTTTATTTTGCAAACTGGTTTCAGCACAAATCGGAAATAACTAACTTTGGAAAGTGAAATAATTGGAATATCCTAATAACAACTGCCTCTTTTCCCCCAAATTTATGGTTCTAAATTGTGATGTTTAAAGTCGGGATAAAGTTAATGTCGCTGTGAATTGTTGTTTCAGGAGACCATAGCGGGTGTGGCAGTGGTGGAGAGCAACAGTGACGTCCGACACGAGGGCCTGTCCCTTACCATGGAGGGCTCCGTAAACTTGCAGCTCAGCACAAAGAATGTTGGCATCTTTGAGGCCTTCTCTAATAGCATTAAGGTTAATAGATACTATTTTACTAACTATTAAAAAAAAGAAGTTCATCAAAGTTCATATGAAGTAAGAGAATACTAATTGTATGGTACAACTTGTGGTAACTTGTCACTTCTCATCTCAGTTAAACAACCATAATAGCATATGTAGGACAGGGTGAAATTGAAAACATGCAACAAATCGAAATGCGAGATTGTACTCATAATTATGAACAACTTAATATGGGACCAAACCTGAAATTGTGAAAAAAAAAAATCTGCTGTTCCCTACATTTATGTTCGCATAACTCGTCAGAATGTAGGGAACAGCTGATTTTTTTTTTCGCGATTGCAGCTTTGGTCCCTTAGTAAAAGTTGTTCATAATGATCAGTACAATCTCCCATTTCGGTTTGTCGCATGTTTTCAATTTCAACCTGTATAAGATACATAAAAACAGGCCAAAAGTGTGTTTCACCACACACAATGAAGGGTTCCGTAGTTGAAATGAATTTATCCCAAGATAGTTAAAAATCATGTTCTCCCATGCATTGCAACTGCTAATTTAAGTTGGTTGACTATTACTTGTAAACATGTAAAGCCTACTTAGCACGTTAAGCTGTTGGTCCCGGCTGTCATTCGTGGATCTTTGGCAGTTGTTATGGGTAGTCAGAAGTCCGAAAGTCTGACAACCAGTCTCACCAAGAAGTATCATATTATCCAATAACTGGGTTGTGGAGGTCAGATAGGCAGTTGCTCCATGTATAAACACTGGTATTCAGCTACATCCGGTTAGACTGGAAGCCGACCCCAACATAGTTGGGAAAAGGCTAGGCAGATGATGATGTAAAGCCTACTTAGCTGTGATAGTTTTCCTTTTAATTTTGTTATATATTTATATACTACTGCCGTGAATTTTTTTACATATCCAAAAGCAACCCTTTAGCTGGCAGGGGGGAACACTTGACTCTAACAAAAATTAGCACTTTAATGCTTAATATTTCACAAACAGATCCCTAAATCGAAAAATAGTTCTATGTTATGGGTTTGGTTTCCGCACTTAGTCCTTCAGTTGGACCATTGTGCGTGGATCGAAAAATAGTTTTCGAAAGTAATATCCATACGAGTATACCCCACACCACGGGATAGACGAGAAAAAAAGACATCCCCACTTTACATGTAGAGGTTTTTTTTTTTTATTTTATTTTACCACTGTCAGCATGATTTATATGTATATCCATGCCAAATTATAGCTTTCTAGTACTAAGAGTCCCTGGGCTAAGCTGCGGACGCACGGACGGACAGACGGTCATGGCGGAACTATAAAGTTTCCTTGTTGACTACGGAACCCTAAAAATGAAATGCTGTTTGTTGGGAAGCGCAACTCTGGAAAGGGAACCCTAAAAATGAAATGCTGTTAGTTGGGAAATGCAACACTGGAAAAAGGTTGGACCAATTTGGCTATTTTTGGTTTCAAAATGTTTGTAATAGTTTAACTTATTTTTTCAAGGAAAGAAAAACTTGAGAACCCTCATGAAAAATTTTCAAAATTGAGAAAAACTGCATTTTCTTGTTTGCTCTGGAATTTTTGTTCGAACTATTGATATTTGCATAGGACAACGTCTGGTGGTCAGCTAGTGTTAAATAAATAAGGATGCAATTACAATAAAATAATTTTATTTTTAGCCAATAAATCTAATAAACACATGTATTGAGCTGGCTCCTCCCGGCAAGATCCCTGTGGGTGTGACTGAGATACCCTTCGAGCTGCCGCTGCAAGCGCGACAGGCGGTGTCACCTGGGTACCCTGGCTTGCTGGAGACCTACCACGGGGTGTTTGTCAATATCATGTACACGCTCAAGTGCAGCATGAAGAGATCGTTTCTGAACAAACCGGTCAATGCTAGCTGTCAGTTTTTTGTACAATACAGACAGGTATGTAAAGATGGTTATCTTTTATTTTAATTATTGATTATACAAAGTGTTAAATAATTAACCCGACAAATTTTAAGGGGTGCTTTAGACCATCGAACTGAACAACTTTCACTATGGGACCAACTCTGAAATCACGAAAAAAAATCAGCTGTTTCATACATTTTTGTTAAGTAGGTATTGAACTTTTGTATGAAACAGCTGATTTTTTTTCTGTAATTCCAGAGTTAGTCTCATAGTTAAAGTTGTTCAGTTCGATGGTCTAAAGCACCTCTTAAAGTTTGTCGAGTTAATTTTTTGACACCTTATATACAACTTTCACAGCTTTTATTCGTTAGACAATAGGTACACGCCGCCGCCCCCCGGGCCGGTACCGCAGCAACCGCTATGTCCCTGCATTTTAAATCTGTAATATCTTCGAAAATATTCATTTAAATTACATGCCGTAAAGAGCCATATTGATCTATAATAAATGCACAATGTATTAAAGCTACTTAATTGGATATGGTTTAATGCTGTATTGCTTAAAATTGCTTCTTAAATAAGCCATTATTTCTCGTAAAAAGTAAAGGATTAAAGATGGTTATTGTGGGTTATCCCTAAGAGATAGACATATACCATCGTTGCGTAGTTTTAAAGATTTAAGCATACATCATAGGGACAGACCGACAGCGGAAAGCGACTTTGTTTTATACTATGTAGTGAAGCCCACCATACAAAAAACAAGGTGGTATTATATCATAATTAATTATCTTTGAATAAAATAATGTTTCTTGTTGTATTTTAATTAAAACACGATTATCAATTTATCATTCAAAGTGTATGGTTTCACTATCACTGCTTACTGGTATTTGCAGCAAGAGCCGGCGCCGGTGAAGCCGGTGCGGTGCGAGATCAACCCGGCCACGATCCGCGCGGGCGGCGGGGGCGGCGGCCGCGCACCCATGCCGCAGTTCCAGATCTACGCGGAGATCGACTCCACTGTGTGCCCGCTCGACAAACCCCTTACTGGGAAGGTAATGCATTATTGCATCAATTTGATAAAATATGCCACATACCACGCGCCTAAATTGCTCGAAGGGGTAGCCAGCAGTGTGTGTGCAGTGAAGTGAATTTTATGACAGAGGTAAGACGGAGCAAAAAAATGTCAATAAACCGCTTCATTATATTTCAATGATGAATTGACTATAAGAGTGGTTGTGTTCTGAATTTTCGAAGGGAAGCCGGCGGGAATCGAGTTGTATGGTACCTTCGCCCCTGGTAGCCAGAAGTTAAGTAAATTCACATGGCCCTCGATATCTGCAGTTACCATAAACTAAAAAATATACTGCCATGTCTCTACATCACTGGCGGACTAAGGGGGCGGCAGGGGCAGCCCGCCTCGGGCCCCTGGTCCAGTGGGTCTCCAAATATTAAGAACTTTTTAATCAATCCCAAACAAGGTAAAAATATGTTCAGTAAGAGTAAGTTCGAGTTAGAGACCCCTGTGCAAAACATTAATTTCGGATGCTTAAAATTTTTGAGTTCTCTTCGGCCGCTCTCTTGTTCCTAAGACCTTTTGCATAGATAAGTCGACAAAGCAACTCCTATTTCCGTACGAATACGAATGTTCAAAAGAAACCCGACCAAGAATTCAGAGTTAAGGTGTAATATATTTGCAGCGGGATTGTCCGAAAGGGTTACCGCTACCCTGGAACACAAAGGGCTAAGGAAGGAACACGGGTGGGTTTTAGTCAGTAAGAGTCTGACACTCCCTTCTGCTCCACCCAGAGCGGGAGGGGTCATTTGATGATTTCCCATCCTAAAAAAAAACGTAATATATTTCAATTTTCGAGTTCTTGTCGCTCGCTTTTGCATCCTTGCTTCCTTCTCTTGAACAGCATAATGAGGATAAGAATATGCACCTCCCCGAAAAAATCTGCTGCTTTCAAGCCCCATGATATAGATACGCACGGCTACACATCAAGCTATACATAACCAGTATAAGCTGACTTCTGATTGTACGAAAAACCTATACAATGCAAGCTCAGCTTAAACTGGAAATGTATAGCTTGATGTGTAGCCGTGTGTACCTAGACTATAATTATGATTACGCACGTTATATATTTTCTTTTTTTAGGCATTATTCATTTTTTGCAAAATGTTACTAGAAATACAAGTTCCCACATAAACTGAGAAGACCGTTGAAGAGAATTTTATTTCCCTACATACAATATCATATAGCATAAACATAATCAGCCTATAACGTGCCCACTGCTGGGACAGGCCTCCTCTCTGTGAGAGGGAGTGGGCCGTAATCCACCACGCGGGCCCAGTGCGGGTTGATGGGTGTCAGTATGTCACATATCATATATTATATACATAGTGATAACTATGATTGGTCCACATCCTTAGATCCGCGTAGACGAGTGCTCAGTGCCGATCAAGTCGATAGAACTGCAGCTAGTACGCGTCGAGACCTGTGGCTGCGCTGAGGGGTACTCCAAAGATGGTTAGTGTAGTTTTCTTAACTAATTTATTTATTTAAAGGAAAACCAACAGCTATAGCAGATGCATAACAATTGTATATGAGACATAAAGCCAACAGGTTCTCACGGGTAGAAACAGAATTAATTAATTACTTAGCTACTTACAAACCCAAGCACGAAAATCGAAACTAACTTAACACTTCGTTTGTATGATAATTTCCTGAAGATCTGACCCCTTCAGTTGTATGAGAAATCATAAGAGCTTGTTTTCCCAGCGACGGAAATCCAGAACATCCAGATCGGCGAGGGCGACGTGTGCCGCTCGCGCGACATCCCGCTGTACATGGTGCTGCCACGCCTCTTCACCTGCCCCACCACCACCACCGTCAACTTCAAGATAGGTACTTACCACATCACATAATTAGTTACTTAATGAATGGTTGTGCGAGATTACTTACTATTTCACATTTTGTTTCAGAATTCGAGCTCAACATTGCAGTTATTTTTGACGACGATTATTTAGTGACTGAAAACTTTCCAATATTGCTCCTGAGGAGTAGATAGATAAGATTAAGAATATGTTGTATATTATAATAAGTATATCTCAATTTTATTACCTATTATAAATATATTTAAACTCCTTAACAATAGTATTATTTTATTTACAAGTTGTAAACTACTAAAGCCAATCCTCTTGTAGCACTCTCCCTCAGCTAGTTACATTGTAAATCAGCACCCTAATTGCGTAACACACTATCAACCGGAATCTGAATCATTTTGAAGCAAATTGCTCATCCATTGCTTCATACGTTCGAAAAATTTGTCTGCTCAACACGTAAATAATGCAATGAATGTTGTTGAACTGTCAAAATGTAACCGATTCCGATTGGTAATGTGTTACGCAATTGCCCCGCAGGCCTCATTAGATTCGTTTCAATCTATTATACCTACTAATAACAAAGCTAGAAGAGTTTGAACTACCGGTCGGATTTAATAGTTCAATTCAATCTGCTATAATATAACATCACGAATTACTATGAAGTACTTATGGAATTTGTAGATTGCAGTCGTATTATTGAGGTCGCTTTTTCCCAAAAAGAAAGGCGAAAGGCCAAAAGACTCGCGCTCAGGCTACTTTATCGCTAGTGTTTGTTTACATTCTCTTTGCAAGCTACTAAATAAATGTCAATGTTGCGTTCCGTTCCTCTTCCTTCCCGTCTGAACTTCGTTCTCTTAGAAAAAAAATTATTTGAGCTGCACACATCATGTACTAATTTATATTAGGACGATTTGCTTTCAGCATATTATCCAATTTATATCTTCGAGAAACAAAATTTTTGAGATTTCTGAGAACTACCACTGATGAATCCATCAATGAACCCAAAATGTTCAACAACACAGGAATGTGTAACATTCAAATGGAACGCAATTACCCTTCTAAACAGTGTGAACGCAATTTTAATCTATGAATTTACTTGTTTCTTCATTCTTGTTTGTTTGTATGTTATAGGTTGCGTTTCTTAGTGAAAATTTTCAAAATAAATTAGTAGCCGTGGACAAATGTAATGTATCATTTTCAGACCCATGAACTTTATCAACCGAACCCCTATCAGCAACACTGTCGGCTTTTCACTGAACCGTCGAAAACTCCAGCTCTCCTTGCTAGTGCTACTCAAAACAATCACTTTGAAGCTGTAACTGCTCCTCGTCATGTAGTTTCCACTCAGCCTGACTGTGTTCAGGCACATCCTGAGTCTCAGAGTTTAACGCCAGCTGTTGAGAAGAAAACTGTGCTAAACAAGAGCAGTGTTGATACTTCTACGTTCAGTATAGAGGAGAGGCTGGTGACAGCAGTGTGGGTGCACGAGAGGAAACATACCAAGAATAGTATGAGCCAAGTAAGTCAGAAAATATATTATTTATCAAATACATCATTATCAATTTCATCTTAATTATTCTCATAGGAATAGTTTATTTACCTATTTATTCCTGTATACCAGGGATAATAATAATAAATAAATTACTTACCTATTTAAATGAAACCTAGAACCAAAAATTCGAAGACATCTACCAACCCATACTGGGCCCACGTGGTGGATTACGGCCCACTGCCTCTAGAGAGGAAGCCTGTGTCCCAGCAGTAGGAACATTATAGGCTGATAATGATGTTGTTGTTGTTGTAAGTATTTATTTGATGCAGATAAAGCAGGACTTCAGGCAGAGATTCGGCCGTGACCCGCCGGCTAAGAACACTCTGTTAGCATGGGAACGCAAGCTGTTTTCCACTGGGAGTGTACATGATGCTCCCCGACCTGGCCGTCCAGTCAACAGGTCCTCACTCTTATTACTAATGTTAGAACAAGATTTTCGAGCAGAAATATTCTGCTCATATGACTAACAAAAATTAAGCTTCTTTCCAGCCTGTCTGAACACATAACTGTTTTGCAAGGACTCGACACAGCAGTACAGTACAGCTAATTTTATAATGCTTCTAGTTCTTCTGTATATGGATTTTTGTGTTCATCAATGTCTCATGTGTAGAGATTGGATATTCGGATGCATATCCACCTAAAGTTGAGATGTTGGCTAACATGGAATGCGCTTTTGTATCGAAAAATCCCGCGGTTCCGGGATCGACAAATTTAGGTTTCTGATTATAGAATCGGATGTATATTTACTTACTTTCAAATGTTAGCTTATATGGAATACACTTTTGTATCAATCGTAAAAATCCCGCGATTCCGGAATTTTGTGTTTTTTTTCGACTATAGAATTGGATGCATAAATATCTACCTACCTAATATTGTAAAGTAGGTAGGTAGATACCAAACTGCAATAGCCAACGTCAAGATAAGATAACGGACTACATACAGAGTTGATACGACAGAGGGGCATTAAATTACACTACGTATACTATACGTGTTTAGTATTAATTCGATACGGTATAAAAATAAAAAGCATCATAAATGAGAATTTTTTTGTTTCAAACAAACTAAATAGCTTACAAATCAGAATAAAACGCAACCACCCTTTGTAAATAAAGGAGAAACCCAAACTTCATAAAAACTTGGGCCTGGTGACTGACCTTGGATAACTATACAAAGTGGCAACGTCCAACGTCGCGCGCGGGCAGAGTAACTCGAAACACACTGTGGATTTTCCAAACTGCAGTACCGGAGATTTTGCCGATTCCAGATCGGTCCGAGTAAAAGTACTCTCATCGGTCCATATTAAATTAGTTAAGAAATGATGGTCTTCGGATGTTTTATTTAGTAGCCATTGGCAGTAACTGTTGCTGATCGGCAAGTCTCTCGATAAAAAAGTTTGCACCTTCCGATATTTAGAAGGTTTGCGTTTTTTACGTTTTAGAACCTTGTAGATAGTTCTATGGCAACATCTAAACTGCCGGGCGGCTCTGTGGAGACTCGTCGGGCTGCGGGAAAAATTGTCTAAAATTTTTTCGTCCCAAGCAGCGGGCATTTACCGCGGTGGCACTCCCTCCTGTTACAGCACTATACGTTTATTGTCCCGTAATCTTTGTACTGCCAACTGTATGGTGCGGGCATTCCTAGGGCAATTGCGGCTATCACAATACCTTTCTCTGTAAGTTCGTAGAGCTAACGTTGCGTTTCCACGGCATTCGCCGTAGATTAAAATCATGTCAGTGTATTCTGACGCCGTGTCAGTTACACGAGGTATTTTTGAACACTTTAATTATACACACACACAACCAAAGTTTAACTATCACAATAGAAACAGTCAATTACAAAAAAAAAAACACTAACACTAAATAATAATAATCCCAAGTTACGTGTCCTGTCCTGTCACAATAAAAAAAGGAATACTATCTTAAACTTATTTAGTGTCCTATCACAATAACAAAATAAATTCACAATTATTGTCAGCGCACAAGTTCGACAAAACAATAAGGGCGCAGGAGCTTCCGCGTACGTACCTACGTTCCGGAAGGGTAGCGTCGGCGCACTGAAAAAACAAGTTTTTTGGAGGCCCCACTTACTGATCGCAAGCACAAAATACAGAGAGTACAGAAGTCAATCTACATACAAAGTGCGCTCGAGCAACGCACACATAGACACCGCTCACGGACACGATATCTCGGACTGGTTGGGACTAGTGCGAGCGCAAGTGCCATCCGCTTGAGACATGCGTCTATGAAGTGCAAAAATGGAGCAATAAAAAAAAATTATAACTGTTCAGTGGACGGTTGTTTAAATTCAACATTAAACGGTGAATTGTCGTTTTTTAATCTACCAGTTGTTTCAGAGAGGTAAGTAGGTATTTGCTTGTATTTCGATGGTTTGTATTAACGTAACACAGTAGTTAGGTAGGTAGGTAAGCGCCCCGGCCCCCAGTCCCGCGCCGTAAAGTAAAAGCGAACATGACTTTGTAGCACTTTGTGACAAAGTAATGTAACAATAACATTAAAATTAAAATATTTTAGTTATTATTGGTTTTTTCGTTTCTCATCATCATCAATAAATCAAACAACTAGATGCGAGTGCCACTACCACGATAGTTTTTTGTGCATAAGCCAAAGTTGACAACCATAGCGCGACCGCCGAGCGTAGACTTCTGTACTCTCGGTATTCTGTGTCGCAAGGATCTAAGATACAATAGCAACACACTGACCTATTTCTATTTCTTTTACGCACGTGATGTTTTGCCAATAGGATTGTCACTCTCTTATGTACTACGTATTGGTTTATGACTTGCGTAAGAGCGGCAACAACGTATCGTAGATTTATCGTTTTAAGGTGCATGACCTATGCCTGTAGACATAATCAGCTGTTAGGAAAAATACATCGTGTTCAAACGGTTCAAAAACTTAAAAAATCATTTGCGACTAAACTACTGTTTCAATTTAATTGATTTTTGGTAGAGAGCTTGATAATGATACCTAGTATAGGCAGTTTAAAGGAAAGCCCATCTGTCGTATCAACTTTGTATATTTAGAACTAGCAGCGCCCCGCGGTTTCACCCGCGTTAGTTTCGGTCTCGTGGGAATATCGGGATAAAAAGTATCCTATGTATTAAAATTTTCCGTACGCAAAATACGCGCATTGTCGTGGAGTTGCGGACACCAGCCCGTATTACCTATTACCTATCTTATGTGTTATTCCTGATTATGAACTATCTGTGTGCCAAATTTCATCCAAATCTGTACATCCGTTTGTGCGTGATTGAGTAACAAACATCCAAACATCTTCACAAACTTTCACATTTATAATAATTATTAGTAGGATTACTTTAAGATTATTACTTAGTAAGCACGGCTACACATCAAGCTATTAACAACCAGTATAAGCTGACTTCTGATTGTACGAAAAACCTATACAGTGCGAGGTCAGCTAAAACTGGAAATGTATGGCTTGATGAGTAGCCGTGTGTAGAGACTAGGCATGAAAATTGCCGGCAATATTGCGAAAGTTGCCAAAACTGCCGCGAATGTTTCCAAACTTGCCGGCAACATTAGCAAGAAACGTGTAAATAGAAAACATATTTTACTTTATATAATTGCATAGTAGGATAAAATAGCGGTTTGCAGGATGTTAGTTTTTATGCTTATCTACATTATCCAACCGAAAATTTTAGTTTTCGCATTTATTTTCTTACTGATAAACTAAAGAAAAGAAACAAGCTATCCACGATACTTCACTGGTGATGAAACCATAACTATTTTAGAGAAATCATCATTTTTTTTAATCTACTATCTTCTATGTAACCACACTTGTATGTAGGAAAGTATATACATGTATATGTATACGTATCTGTATGTATAAAAGGGTCAAACCTTGCAAGACGATTTGATTAGCAACAACAAGTTGACGTTTTTAATTGACTTCATAAAACAAGGTTCTTTATTCGACCCGTATGTATGTATGTTTGTTTTGTATGTCCGCGATTTTCTCAAAACCTACTGGTCCGAACTTAAACATTCTTTTGACAGCACGATTTGTCAAATGGCTAAGCAACTAGTGAGGGGTAATGTACCAACGTAGTATTCAATATTTAAGTTATCGTAAATCAAAATAAGGTAATGTGAACAAAAAAACTCAAGTAGGTATCTGGGTACTTATGCATATTTCTTTAATTTTTAGTTTAAGTGCTTAAAGTGCTAAGATATCTTTGCTAACTCGTACGAAGTGGCTCAAAGATAGTAGATAGTTACTTCATATAAACTCATTAGTTGTTTGTTATTTCGTAGGTATAGGTACGCACGGCTAAACATTCAGCTATACATTTCCAGTATAAGCTGATCTCGCATTGTATAGGATTTTCGTACTTATAACAAGAGGTCAGCTTATATATTGGTGCCGATTCTCTTGTACACCGAACTAAACTATCACTAAAATTCCTTACTTTTGGCTATGAGAATCTTAGAGCTATTCTACATTAAAATATCTATAAATTTAAAAATTAAATTTGACTCAACCAAATCGAATTTGACAATCGCGACTCCACGTGGTAAGTAGGTACTTTTTTTTTGTTTGGCTTCGCACGGTTTGTGCATTCAGCCAAAAAGTAGGTACTTATTTGCCCTCATCATCATCATCTGCCTAGCCTTTTCCCAACTATGTTGGGGTCGGCTTCCAGTCTAACCGGATGCAGCTGAATATAGAGCGACTGCCTATCTGACCTCCACAACCCAGTTACTGGGTAATACGATACCCCTTGGTAAGACTTGTTGTCAGACTTTTGGGCTTCTGACTACCCGTAACGACTGTCAAAGATCCACGAATGACAACCTCCCCAACGGCTTAACGTGTTTTCCGAGGCACGGAGGGGTCTCGGTATGTAAAGATGGTCACCCATCCACAGATAACCTGATCGATCGACCTGTGCGGCTGTTATTATTTAGCCACGGGCCCCTCCCCGTGTTTTTTTTGAGCCGAAGGTGCGAGTGGGGCAACCTCGACGTCTTTTTTATGGAATTTTTCACTTTTGTATGGAAAATATGAAAAATTATTACCAACGTGTTAAGTTTTAGGGGTTTGCGGGTGTTTAAAAGGGGGTGGAAATTTTCATTATTTTTGCGATAGGACACACCGTTTTCGAGATATAAGCAAAAGAAAAGAAAAAAACAGTACTGTTTTTGCATCTGAAGTCGAGGTGTTGGTGTGAATTTTAGTTCATGCCAACTAATTTTATTCCACAGCTTTTTAGTCGCGATTAAGAATAGTCAGATTTAGTTAGAAAATCTAAATTTTAGGTGAAAAACCTCAAATGCAGAATAGCAAAATTACTATTTTCTCTAAACTAAAATCTCAGTGCAATCTTAGTGCTGTCAAACTAAATTTCAGAATGGTAAATTGTCGTTTGACAGGAACAAACTAAATTTTGGAGATTTTTAGTCTAGTTTAGACGACTTTGGGACAAGAGAATCGGCACCAATATACTGGAAATGTATAGCTTGATGGGTAGACCAATCTAACGAGCCCAATCTCGGTAGGTTTACGTATATCAGAGCGTAGATCCTATGACCACCTTCAAACTCCATCATCAGGCTGGCACAGTATTTTCATAATATTGCGTTCTCACCAGACTTACATAAGTATTTATAATTTCAGCACTATAAGACTTCAAGAAATAGATGAAAATCGATGTTAATACAAACAAACGAAGTTACTTAAAAAAAGTCCAAAAATATTACAAAAGAACACTACACAGTTGTATGATTTATATTTATTTCATTCGTTATAATATCCTCTTTATTTGTATAAAAAAATTATAAGTAAAATTCTCAATAAATTATGGGTTCAGCTATCATGAAGTGACCAGTATCCTAGTTTAACTTTATATTCACATATTTGCATTGATAATTATAAATTAAGTATAATTAACAATATACCATACAGGCTTACTAGTAATACGTATAATTACACCATTACATAAAACCTCATGAGCGAATAAACATTAAAAATGGCATTTGAAAAAACCTATGTAATCTGGCAATTTTGGCAACTTTCCGGCAATATTGATCAATATTGCCGGCATTAATGGAATCTTTCCATGTGCATTTGGATTGAGTGATCTTTTTTTATTTCGTGACAAAATCTGATTGTACATTTAGTCAAAAATAGTCAAAACTCATAGCCCAAAGTAAAAAATTTGTCACTCTCAAGGGTCTTCAGTTATTGCCCAAAATGTGGATCACTCAAATCAGACATTTTGCAAAAACGGCTATGAGCTAAATCTCAACAAAAACTTACTCTACTGGCTAAGTTTATACCTCAAAAATTTGTTAACAAATTGTCACAATATTTTTTAAAACCATCAAGCCATTTGAAGCTACTTCCAGGTATTTAATCCAGTATCATTGGATCACTCAGTACAGACACCATTTTGTCTGAGAGATCGTTGTAAAAAGGTTTAGGTTGACTTTTTCTATACATCTTTTTTTTAATCCTAAAATGTATGTTCCGAATATATTTGTACAATAAATATCATAACACAAATACCTTTTGTTAAAAAGTTATGAGTAATTCAATGTTTTTAAATTTGCTGAACTGAGTGATCCTTATGAATACTTATAGGCATCTACCTGTTTCGTATTGAGTTATACAACTTACGATTAATTTTTGTACAACTTTATGACTAAAGTTTTACATAAAAATTATTTACATATACGGCTTAGTTTACGAGATATTAGATTATTAATTTTTTAAAGAAATTGAGTGTTGTAGGGTACATATGATTTTAACTTTTAATGTATATATTTAAATTTTTCATATTTTATTGTTATTTGCTGCGTCGCACGAATAAATTACAATTTCGAGCGGCTATTGTTGTTTACATCTTTGGCAAATTTTGAGACGTCGGACCCTAAATAAATACGTTCGGTACTTATATTGTTCTTGCATAAAACAGGAAAACCACTGATACTGTCCCTATCACGTAAGCTCACTTATGTGCACTAAATGTCGTACAAAACTAAATGAAACGTGCGACTAAGCAAATAACAATAAAATATGAAACTTTTAAATATATACATTAAAAGTTAAAATCATATGTACCCTACAACACTCAATTTCTTTAAAAAATTAATAATCTATAATAATCTAATAATAATAATAATAATCTAATAATAATCTAATAAAAAATTAAAAGTCTAATATCTCGTAAACTAATCCGTCTGTGTAAATAATTTTTATGTAAAACTTTAGTCATAAAGTTGTACAAAAATTAATCTTAACTTGTGTAAATCAATACGAAACAGGTAGTTGCCTATAAGTATTCATAAGGATCACTCAGTTCAGCAAATTTAAAAACATTGAATTACTTATAACTTTTTAACAAAAGGTATTTGTGTTATGTTATTTATTGTACAAATATATTCGGAACATACATTTTAGGATAAAAAAAAAGTTGTATAGAAAAAGTCAACCTAAACCTTATTACAACGATCTCTCAGACAAAATGGTGTCTGTACTGAGTGATCCAATGATACTGGCTTAAATACCTGGAAGTAGCTTCAAATGGCTTGATGGTTTTAAAAAATATTGTGACAATTTGTTAACTGAGGTATAAACTTAGTCAGTAGAGTAAGTTTTTGTTGAGATTTAGCTCATAGCCGTTTTTGCAAAATGTCTGATTTGAGTGATCCACATTTTGGGCAATAACTGAAGACCCTTGAGAGTGACAAATTTTTTACTTTGGGCTATGAGTTTTGACTATTTTTGACTAAATGTACAATCAGATTTTGTCACGAAATAAAAAAAGATCACTCAATCCAAATGCACATAAACTTTCCTAGTAAGTTTCGGAAACATTCGGCAATTTTCATCCCTAGTAGAGACGTCAGCACATCAAGCTACCCGAAACTGTAAAATTTTCCCAATCAACTTTAAACCTTATGCTGTAGAATATATGAAAGAAATTTGACAGATTGTAGTAGCTTGATGTGCAACCTATCGATTGTGTAAAAATCTCACCGTGTTAACATAGGTGAAGTGAGTGTGAAGTAAACTATCAATGGAGGCAATCCCTAACATCAGGTGGAATGACAGTTCACTTCATCTTAGTTTTCACGGTCAGATTTTTACAGAATATCACTGCTGGCGTCTGTAAATTACTTTAAGAAGATATTTTAGGTACAGAGGCCAGCACATCAAGCTACCCCAATCTGTCAGATTTTCCCAAATGAATATAAACCTTATTCCTTTGCGCTAAAGTCGAAAATCTATCAAAGAAATTTGACAGATTGGGGTAGGTTGACCTGCTGGCGTCTGTACATCAAGCTATGATCAGTAAGAGTGAAACGATAGTAAGTCTCGTACCGCTAACGGCGCGCGGCGGAGGGGCCCGTGGCTAAATAATAACAGCCGCACAGGTCGATCGATCAGGTTAAGCTACGCTTGCCGCGGTTGGTCTGTGGATGGGTGACCATCTTTACATACCGAGATCCCTCCGTGCCTCGGAAAGCACGTTAAGCCGTTGGTCCCGGCCGTCATTCGTGGATCTTTGACAGTCGTTACGGGTAGTCAGAAGCCCGAAAGTCTGAGAACCAGTCTTACCAAGGGATATCGTATTACCCAGTAACTGGGTTATGGAGGTCAGATAGGCAGTCGCTCCATGTAAAACACTGGTATTCAGCTGCATCCTGTTAGACTGGAAGCCGACCCCAACATAGTCGGGAAAAGGCTAGGCAGATGAGCTAACGGCGCGCGGCAGCCGTGCTGATTTATTTTAAAACTATGATATCTCCTAAGATATTCATTGAAATCAAAAAATGTCAAGGGCAATTTTGTTCAAAATTAAATACTTGTGATGAATAACGTGTTTATTTGGATAAGGATTAATATTATGTTTTTAAAAACACCTTCGCAAATAATGCATTATTTTAGAACACCTTAAAAGATAGATATATGCTGTCGCGGACTTTTTTTTAGACCTTTTAAGGGGAAACAATTCCGTCATACATTATTTTTGCGTAACTTTAACCGTTTACGCAGCGCGCGCAAAGGAAGCTCTCAAAAGGAATAATTTTTCCCGTTTTTGCAACATTTTTCATTGCTGCGACGCTCCTATTGGTCGTAGCGTGATGTTATATGTATAGCATATAGCATTCCCCGATAAATGGACTATCTAACACAAAAAGATTTCTTAAATCGGTCCAGTAGTTTCAGAGCCTAATCATTACAAACAAACAAACAAATCTTTCCTCTTTATAATATTAGTGTAGATAATTTTATTTATGTAGGTACAGACGCCAGCACATCAAGCTACCCGAAACTGTCAAATTTCCCAATCAACTTTGAACCTTATGCTGTAGCGATAAACTTGAAAATCTATTTTAAATAAATATGCATGTTCTATGTTATGTATGGGTTTGGTTTCTGCACTTAGCCCTTCAGTTGGACCACTGTGCGTGGGCCATGGCGGCCGTCGGTGGTTATTCCAACCAGCTCACCTCGAAGAAGAAGCTGATTAGCTCTCCTGGTTTGTTGAGAACATCTGTGTACGATCTGGGTGTCCCGAGGGTTTCTGATCTAATCTGGGTGACGCCTGTGCACTCAAAGAGCACATGCGCAACAGTTTCATCAGCCTCCATGCATGCTCTGCACAGGGGACTGTCTGTTATTCCTATGGTGTGGAAGTGTTTATTTAGCGAGCAGTGTCCCGTGATGGTCCCCGTCACCAGGCGCAAGCCTTTCCTGTCCAGTCGCAATAAGCGCCTGGTTAGCCTGCCATCTAATGATGGCATAGCTTCCTTGGACTGCCTGGTGACGACGTCCACCAACTTTCTACTTGTGTATGGGTGCTCCTGTAGCCACCTTCGTAGTTGGTTGAAGGGGATGGGTACGACAGGTTCCGGTCCACAAACTGACGTACTGGATGCCCTTCTGGCCAGTTCGTTAGCTGTGTCGTTACCTAGCGATCCACTGCGTCCTTTTATCCATTGTAGCGTCACTATATTATTGCGGTTCAAAACAGTTACCTGTTCAAGCGCATTGTGACATTCTAGTATTAGGTTCGATGTGGTGCATTCCTTCCCTAGGTATTAGAGGACTGAGGCGCTGTCAGAGAGTATGCGAATACGGGCATCCGTAACTCTCCTGGCTGCTATGGCATAAGCCGCTTGTATTATGCCCACACACTCCGCTTGGTAGACAGTGTTGAGCATACCCAGCGGTCTGGATATTTTTATGTTGAGGTCGTGTGAGAAGACTCCGACTCCAGTTCCGCAGTCGGTCTTTGAACCATCAGTGTAAAACTCAGTTCCTTCGGGCCTGAGTAGTCGCACTGCTCTTCTTTAAGCACTATATTGTAATGCTTTTGAGAGCAGTATTGTTTCGGGGCATTGACGCAGGGTGATGCCATCACTGGCTGCCATTTGATCGCATCTTCTTTTAGACGTATGTGTTGACCCTAGAATCTCTGCTTAGGGTACCTGATATATGGAGCCTAAAGGCAGCCAGGGCCGCCTGTTCCCGCACTATGAGGTGTAGGGGCAGCAGTCCAAGCATAGCCTGTAGAGCAGCAGTGGGTGTAGTTCTCATGCAGCTAGTGATTGCCACACACGCGAACCGCTGCAGTTTTTCGAGATCTCTCTGGGCTGTGCTCAGGTCTGTTCTGGGCCAACAGACTAGTGAGCCGTACGTAATGATTGGTCGGATGACTGTGGTGTATAGCCAGTGAGTGACCTTGGGGCTAATCCCCCCAATTCTTGCCAAGCATACGCTTGCATTGCCACAGGGATATGCTGGCTTTCGTAGTAATGTAGTTGATATGTTTTGCCCAATTCAGCTGTTTGTCCAAGAATATGCCCAGGTATTTGGTTTCAGTTGATAGGCTTAGGGTTGTACCAAAGAAATTTGGTAGTTTTAGTGTTGTCAGTTTCCTCTTTTTTGTGAAGAGAACTAAATCGGTTTTCGTGGGGTTCACTGATAGTTGGTGCTTACCACACCAATTCTCTATTATTTTCAGGGCCTAGCCCATTAGGTTGCACAGAGTGTTTTCGTGGGTGCCATTTATTATTATGGTTATGTCGTCGGCGTAGCCTACGGTAAAGTAACCTTTGTCGTTCAGTTCTTTTATCAAACTGTCTACGACCAGGTTCCATAGAAGCGGCGAAAGGACACCCCCTTGCGGGTAGCCATTTGCCACGATGGCCCTTTTGTTGTCGTTTACGTTTATTTTTACCGCCCTAATAAATATGCATTGCATCTAAACAGTTATGCAATCCTGTTGGATTGTGGATTGCATAACAACAACACATAAAAATCCCGGGATTCTTATCCCAGTTTTTTTTTTAAATAAATATTTTGTTAGAATTCGCTTCTATACTATTCACCCGACTAGTTATGCATTCCCGGTGTTCCTAGTATCCTGGGATTATTTACAGAAAAAATATTTTAAGAAGCCGCTTCCATAATTTCATAGCTAAAAATTCACTTTAGGTAAATATGCATCCGAATATCCGATCCCTAATCATGTGTGTAAGTAAGATGACTATAGTTTATGTATATTTAAGGCCTCCGAAGCAACTGGAGAGATTCTCAGATGGACAGTTTTGCAGCAGGACAGAGTATAGTTATGAAAAAATAAATAATCAATATCAGTTTTTTAGTATCTATTAATCATAGATTTTGTTGTTATCAAAGAGTTTGCATTACGCAGACCTACCTGACCTCCACAACCCAGTGACTGGGTATTATTTGAGTACCTATATAATTTGTTTTATTAGTATTTGATGGTCTATATCAATTTCAGATCAAATAAATGAACTGTGAGTAATTTAATTATGTCTAGGGTATGCTAATTTGATGGGCCTAGTTGTTCAAATTGAAGCTTGAAGAGTCAGCCCTTGCCCTCTGGAGCAAGTCATCCACTTTACTATTTGGACCACTTTTTCATAACATCCTTAATCCCAACTCATTCACTTTAATTATGTCAAGGACTGTATACACATTCTGTCCAGTTGCTAATCTGTCCAGATGAGATTCTGTCCACTTGCTCCAGAGGGTATTTAAGGACGCGTTTACGAATTTGACAAAAATAAGCAGTTTTTTGGTACATTTTGAGGTAAAATGATAAGAAACCAAATGTAACTAATAATTACCACAGATAGATTATTCCTTCATCTTCAAATGGTAGCAATTTTTTATTCGAAAATTTTACTTTCTAATATTGTATAGAATTCCCGTTGCCGCTTCACACAAAATTGACGATACAATATCGTCGCTGACTTTAGGACCATTTTTATTCTATTTAATAATAACCTAAATTTATTTATTTATGAATATATTATGTAAGCAGACATGTTCAACTCAAAAAGGTAGCAAAAAGAACTATCAAAATGTTACAAATAAGCTCAGAAAAGAAATAAAAATCGATTAATAGTTTCAATGTTTACAAGTTATTTATAAAATTCTTTTACATACATATTACTAAATTATCGTCATTATGGTCTAGTGATCCTAGTGTCAGACTTCTGATCACGAGGACGAGGGTTCGATTCCCACAGGATAGAAATATTTATGTGTTGAAAATAAGTGTTTGTGTTGGTCCAGGTGTTTCTTATGTTTTATAATCGGTTCACATTGTGAGGAGGTTCCTGTCTCTGGAACCCTAACCACCGATAGCTTGGACACTGCTACCGATACTACTTTAAGGACTACTATTTTTTATATATTATAATCCTTAAAACGGATAACAGTGGCCACTATATTCCGTTTTAAGGATTATGATAAAACTACCGCTTCTAATAATATTAACGTATAATCATGTGAAGCACAACTTAACGTGCTTATTTTCTGCATTTTCATTCTAAATTGGATGAAATAACCAAACAAACGATGAGGGCGCCACTGTGCGGTCGGCATAGTCTTAAGTAAAAAAATCCCGACATAAATATAATAAAATTAGGCTCAAGTATCAATCAAGTCGTGTTAGTTTACTCATAATTTCGCCGCTTCGCGCATATCGCTGTGTGTGAGCCGTGCGTGTGTAGTAGTAAGATTGAAAACCCGTCAAATCGTAAATGCGTCCTTGAATCAATATTTTATACTTAGTTAGATAAAAGTGTTTAACGCGAAAGTAGTTTAGTCTAAATCGAGAAGTATCGATTTAATACTGTATTTTTTGTTTAGAAGTGCTAGATAGTTTTACCGAATAATTAATTTGATTCTTAGTTTGTGACTTTGTGTACAGACGCGCGCGCATGGAAGACGTGGCGGCGTCGGTGCGGGCGGCGCCGGCGCTGTCGCTGCGGGCGCGCGCACTGTCGCTGCGGGTGCCGCGCACCACGCTGCGCACCATCCTGCGCCGCGACTTGCCGTGCGCACCCCCCGGGGCCAGAGGGGCAGCACATCTAGCAACTGCAGGTACCGTTTCTGTGTCACATGTTGTATGTTATCATCGTAGCCTGAAACAGTCAACTGCTGGATATAAACTCCTCCGATCGCACGCCCTTGAACTTGATCCTCGACTACTGGCATCAATCAAGAAAATTGCGTACTATTTACAGGAAAACAGCAAATCAAACGGAATGTGAAGAGGAAGCTGCAGTCACAGAGAGAGCTCGGTGCCGGCGCCGGCGCAGCGCCCCTCAGCGGGTACACGTGATGGACTCGATGCGGTCCTAGTTGTGGTACTTATACCGTCTTCGACAGCTCAGAATTCTGTTTGTATGCTGTGATTTAGTGTAATAAGTTAACTTTGTGCTTCTGTAAATAGGTGTTAAAGAAAAACAACTGACTTCCAAAAAAAATATGTGAAATAACTTTAGTCTCAGAAGTCGGTGTCAAAAAACGAAAATGCGGAACCAACGACACCGACTTCCGAAAACAAAGTTATTTTTCACTTGTAGTGTTATTTTTTGTACCTACCCCACACAAATTCATATAACACTATGACTACTTGCTATGTAAATATCAATCACAGGAAGCTAATAAAACGTCATCAACTAAGTGGAAAAAAATCGTATTAATGAAGCTAATTTAAAACTACCCAAGCAAAGTTAAGGGGTCGCTTACAAAAATGCGCGGAGATGCATGATTTCGTCGTTGAAATTGAATACAATTCGTTAGTTGGTATAAATAGCAATTAATTGTTAAAGATATTTCGTTTTATAAAGCGATCAATAATAATAAAGCGATTTTTTATCATTTGTCTATTTATTTAGCAATAATCGTTCTCCTGATGCATGTTTAGGCAAAACTCATGGAGAGCAGATTTGAGAGCTCGAATTTGCAGATTCTGTTGAATATAATCCATCAAAACAATTTTTTCATATCAGAAATATCATGTACTTACTTGAATAATAATAGAATGTTTTTTTTTTGTTATATACCTTATAAATAAATAAAAAAATTACTGGAACTAATTAAATTTTCTACTGTACAGTCGAGTTCATTAATAATTGGCAGTGACAAAGTTTCAAAATATTATAAGCGTTAAATGATGATCATTGTAACGCTTATAATATTTTGAACCTTTAAATGTATGTTAATATTTTATTTATGTCTAAGTTTGTATAGCATTGTAAGAACATTTTAAAGCATACAATATTTTGAAATTTTGTCACTGCCAATATATTAATGAACTCGACTGTACCATAAAAAATTGTTTCAAGATTTTATTTTATCACTTTATCGGCGTGATTAATGTGTATATCCATGCCAAATTATAGATGTGCATAAGCTCTCGGTTTCACAAAATCATCGATTTGCAAAATGTACTTTTATTTTGACTGTACGTACTTCTATTGTATTATACTATGTGTGAAGGGATAAGAATGTCTTTACTTGCAATCTTATGTTGGTTTGTATGTTGTGAAATAAAAGTTCTACATTCCATTCTACCCTAAAAAACTAGGAGTGATGAAATAGGTGATAAAAAATCCAAAAGGTATAAAAGCATTATAAATTGTGTAGCACACTCGTCTTTTACTTGTTCACAGCAATTTATTTAGAATTCCTTTATTGGTTTTACTATACAATTCAATTATTTTGCTAAAATCAAACACGATGGTAAGAAATATCTTATAATCATCACAATAATATTTTTTAAATTTATTTTGTCGTCGGGTCCTTAATTCAGTGTCGATTTAATGCATGATAACGTCAATCTGCTAACAGATAACCTTGCTCAGCTATACGGTGTTCACGCTCAATTCATGGAGTACAAACCAAACATCTTCGACAATATTAGAGGCATCATGCCTATGAAAGCTGTAACTAAAAAAACATAAACATCCGAATTGAGAACCTCCTCCTTTTTAGAAGTCTGTTAACAAAATTTAAGTATCGGCCCTCGTCGTCAAACCGTCCTTGTGGATGCTCGCAATCGCTGCAATAAGGTGTGTAGAGATTCCCAACCGCGCCGCCATATCCACACATCAGTTGAAAACGAAGATCCAGGTAAAATCTGGAAATTTCATAAATCCAAGGGAGTTAAAATCACCCCAAGAATCGATTCCTGAATACTTAAATATTGATCTACTGAATCAACACTTCTCATCTTCATACTACTGTAATGGGACCATAAAATCAGCAACAGTAAACTATCTTTCAAATATTCCAACTCCGGACCATCCCCCATTTATTTTTAGTAAATTTTCTGATGAAGAGAGTTGTTTCAATCACGTCTAATGCAGTTGGTAGTGACTGTGTCAGTCGGAAAATTATACTCCCTGTCCTCGACGAAATCCTTCCTATTCTATGCTATATCCTAAACTACTCTATACCCTATGGTGTCTTTCCTTTGATGTGGAAAGAGGCAAAAATCACTCCTTTACCCAAAAAATCAAATCCTGCTTTCTTTTCAGAATACCGTCCTATCCTGCCTTTCCTCTCCATGATAATCTGGCCAGTCGACAATTTCAGGCAGGGTTATCCATTATTTACGCCACATCCTGTATAATGAAATTAAAAGGAAAACTATCACAGCTAAGTAGGCTTTACAAGTTTACGAGTAATAGTCGACCAACTTGCCATGTATTCCCCGTGGTCCCTGCGAGAAATACAATGCGCATCGACACGTCGCGACGCGTCGTGGGACATTTATGCATAAGACCACTGTACCTGTAGCACGCTTGAAGGTCAAACTAAAATAAGAAAAAACACCCACGACTGCCAGAATCGTATTGTAAAATAAATATCTATAGAAGTCAACGTTTCCACGATTATCGCAGACATCGTTTTTCGAGATGCCGTGGCCCGTGCGTCATGATGTCGATCACGTTAGGCATTATGCATCGACAATATATTCAAGAGTGTGTATCAGAGCTTCCTAGTTATTTTTTTCACGTCTGTCACCTGTCACTCAGTGCCCTGTGCCACGGTTTTGTTATCTAACAGTATTGTGACTCGGCTTGTTCTTGAAATACCTAAGTAATTACCTACAGCCGCGCGGTACGTGAACACGCAATAGGGGTGCCCGCCTACAGTATTTTAATTTCATCAACCTACTTGAGTTTCTTTTTAGTTTTGTGATTATAAATATTATTTATTTAAAAAAAATCGAATCAAACCTCTAACTACACTACTACAGAATAAAAGTAAACTAAAAAGTAAATTATAATGTAAATCTCATTAGGTAGGTAGCTACCATTTGTTACTCTCATAAGTAATCATTTAATAATGATATTTTGTCTAATTCAATAATATATGTAAGTAGCTAAGTACATTAGTAAGTAGATAGCCTAGAGTAGGAAACTACCTGCTAGATTTTTAACGCGAGCGTCGGTAGTTCACTTGTGTACTTTTTTCACCCTATCCACTTACTTATTTATTAATCCAGATATTTTACTCGGTGGAAAAATCGAAATACCTACCTATTAAAAAAAGAATCAAATTACGTACTAGTTAGTACCTATTTAAAAAAAATTGTCTTACCTTTCGGATAATCCAGGTAATTTAAAAAATGTTAACTCTGGGTGCGTTATTGACGAACTCAAGCAACCAAAAACAGCACAATATCTTATATATAAAATTCTCATGTCACAATGTTCGTTCCCGTACTCCTCCGAAACGGCTTGACCGATTCTCATGAAATTTTGTGAGCATATTGAGTAGGTCTAAGAATCGGCCAACATCTATTTTTCATACCCCTATTTTTTTTTTTTTGCAAAACGACGTTTACGGGGTCAGCTAGTAGTCTATAACTGCTCTTTGCCTTATAAAGTAAGTAAGTACTTCAAGTACTTATTTCAATGAATATATTTTTCACAAATCGCAATCGTACGCTTAAGCTTACAAAACCATCACACCGTCCGATTGTCACTGCGGCGCATTCGCGTCTGTTTGTTTATCGAGTGTATACCGAACTCGAGGCGCATAAGTATGACTCGCGTTCCGACCATTTGTATGAAGACAGAATACTGAAGATAGCATTACTACGGTAATTGATAATATTACCGTGACATTACCATGCCTGTGCTCTGAGTAGTTTTGCGTTGATCTTAGCAGGTATTACCAATGATATTATAAGTAGGTAACACTTTTAATATCATAGCGTATTACTGTATTCTGTTTAAGTTTCTCTGTTGGATATTTTAACTTGACCCCACGCTATCGTTTATCGGACTTTCGTTTACGCTTCTAACGTTAATATTCTGCTGTACATATTGGGCTTGTTTGCTTAAGATTTGGATTCTGACGCTCTCGATGTCTAGGTGCCTGAATTGTAGTGTGGCCACTAATCGAATGCGAAGGCATATTGTAACAACTCTAACACCGCAGTTACAAAATACATTGACAGAATACTATTACACTAGTACTTATTTTCATATTTTATCAACTTTAGTTGCCATTTTAAACAGTTGAGTTCCATAATCCGAAAGAGTTAGCACAATATGTTTGCACATAACAATCACGTATTACTTTACTGAGTACAATATCCCATGTTTTTCAGCTTCCTTTAGGTACATGGATTGATTTGCAATGCATGGTATGTATTGCTAAACCAACGCTCGGAAGAAGGTACACATACTAGGTACCTAATGTGCTACCCAATGATGTGTATTGGTTGTGGATAATATTGTATTTCTCGTATTGTTTCGTCTATAAAACTCGGAATGATTGAACATTGCTATTCAAAATGTCTAGGCGCTTCTTTTGTATCCTATTTTATAGTGTCTCTCGCTTCTTCTCTGATCATAAAACTTAAACTATTGTAAAGACAGACCTGTAAGCTTTAATATGACGTACTTTAAGTCAGTGTATATGAATATTTTTTGTTAGGGCACAGCTCCCTAACAATTCCGGCCGTGTCTTTTAAAATAAAAAAAAACCTGGAAAAAACTTTACATACCCAATAAAATACAGGCATTTTTGAATTGTCAAGGGGTCGGTCAGTCACAAAGATGAAGCAAGGTGCCCATTCTCTTATGAATCATAAAATTATTACAAAATAATAGTTACATCATTCATGTTGAAATTATACATGTGAGAACGATGCAGAAATACGTGCACGTCAAAAGCGTCCATAATAAATATGAAAATATTACGACAGATAATCAATTAATGAATCATGAAATCAGATAATATTGCAAAGCTGTTCATAGAAATATATTTATGCTCGTGTATGTACGTTCACAACATGCGCTACTGCGAAATCACTCGTGTGATAACAAGTAAAGTAACACGAAGACGCCTCACGCTTTATACAACATCGAATAGAAGAGACCTAATCGACTATTAGGCCGTCGGATAAAGACATTAAACTCGCAAAGCGTGATATAGTTCTGCATTTTTGGTATGTTGTATGGGTTTGTTAGCGTAGTGTGAATTCAAATTTGCAACTTCGAAAAACCTGTGGAAACAGAAAAACACTTCGAAATTTTGGGATTTTTTTCACTATTTGCTCTCCAGGGCCAAAACGAACGATGTTTTCTACATTTATAAATTTTATTAAATTACCTACAATTTGAGCCTATAGGAGCCAAGCTATGGCACTTCGAAGGTGACCAATTTTTCTCGAAAATTGAAAGTTTCAGGTTTTACTCGCTTATTTCGCGAAATATTGGCAAAACCACTTGCCCTACGAAGAAAGGTTACTGAAAATATCTTGTAGTACATTTATTTAGCTTTTATTAGAGCCGAAAACGAAGTCTGTGAGACTAGCACTTCACTCACAATCTCAACAAAAACGAAAAGAACGTAAAATGGGTTATAAAGACCAAAGAGTATAATAACTATGTAGGAAATAGAGACAAAAGACTAAATATATAAGGTGTTAAAAAATTAACCTTACAAACTTTAAGAGGTGCTTTAGACCATCGAATTGAACAACTTTCACTATGGGACCAACTCTGAAATGACGAAAAAAAATATTACAAAACTTCAATACCTACTTGACCAAAATGTAGGAAACAGTAAAAGCGTGTATTAACAGTTCAAATCCATTGGGCATTTCAACTTCTCAGTTGAACGCGCTAGTGGTATACTGAATGCACCCGACCTCATTTCTGTTACGCCCACGTTTCTGAAAGCGCAAGTTTTGGATGTTAGAACCCAACCCACAGAGGAGAACAAGCAAGTCTGTCCTTTCTCACTACGATCACATGGGCCTAGCTCTTAGTTTTCTCTAACACCATTAGAATGATATGGCGGTCTGCATCTTCCGCCGCTGTCTTCGTTTCAATACTTTCGAGAGATAATGCAGAACAGAGATGTTGAATGAGACGTTCTTTGTTTCGATCATTCGATAACATCTTCTCCTGGGGCACTTTTATAATCGTGGAGGAGTCAAAAATAATTTCACTTGAAGAATCAAGATATCGTCTAAATCGCACCCTCCTGTCCCGGGTACCCGTCAAACTCCACCGATACGTTCCTGCCAAATCGGTTCAACGTATACGTGACAGGCATCTACAATTGCCTGTACAGATGAGTTACGATGCCAAACAACAGTATGCAAGAGGTATCCCCCATCTACAAAGACAAAAGAAAGAACTACGATCTACAAGTCTTTTTGCTATGGACGGAGAGGTTATTTATTACTTTTGGGGTCAACATTTTTGCAAATGACCTCCCCCATCTCCCTTTATAAGATTCCGATATAACTTACAATAACCCATTACATACATGAGTCTTTTGCCTCTATAACCCATTTTACCTTCTTTTCGTTTTTTTTTGAGATTGTGAGTACTTGTTAGTCTCAAATACTTCGTTTTGAGCTCTAATAAAAGCTAAATTAATGTACTACAAAATATTTTCAGTAACCTTTTTTCGTAGGGCCAGTGGTTTTGCCAATATTCCTCGAAATAAGTGAGTAAAATCTGAAAATTCTAATTTTCCAGAAAAATTGGTCATCTTCGAAATGCCATTGCTTGGCTCCTATGGGGACAACAGAGCTACAATTAAGCTCAAATTATGGGTAATTTAATACAGTTTATAAGTGTAGAAAACATCGTTCACAATAAATGCATAGTTTTGGCCCTGAACAGCAAATAGTGATAAAAGGCCCAAATTTTTGATTTTTTTCTCGATTTTCTCAGTTTGCACAGGTTTTCCGAAGTTGCAAATTTGAATTTAGAGTAAATTCTAACAGACCCATACAACATACCAAAAATGCAAAACTACATCACGTTTTGCGAATTTAGCCTCTTTTTGTCTTAATTCGACGGCCTATATAATTCAAAGATAATTAAAGGAGTTGCCTAAAGCTAGGAGCGAATATTAAGAGGAGTGCGGTCAGGAGGTCGTTGGCGTTCATTCCATACTAACGTATTCCTGTTTTCTCGTCAAAATACAAAGCATAGCGACATTGTAGTTGTAGACATACATTAATATCGTAAACAAATATTTGGACCGGTATCATTAAGGAGAGAACAGAGCAATACATTTGTATGGAACACAGATATAGATGGAACTAGATAACGCAAGTATCACGATCTGTATGAAAACCAAGCGTGCCATTTTTTTGACTTAGGTAGTCAAAAAAATGGCACGCTTGGTTTTCATATGACGTCAAAAGCGCTCTTTCTCACTCACGCGCTCAGTCCTGTGTACTGCTGGCTGGGTGACAGCCAGCAGTACACAGGACTGAGCGCGAAAGTGGCGGCTTACGATTTCTGAACGTAAGTTGGTGCGATTTTTGCCACTCGAAGTAGTTACTCTTGCGTTATCTAGGTGTATCTATATCTGTGGTACGGAACGAACGTCAACGACCACGTGACCGCTTTTACTAACACTAGACAACACCTAAATGCATGCTTATATTATTGCACTGTTGGAATTTATATTCTAGGCGCTGAGCCGAGCATTGAAAATCGAACAATGCACTTTTATTTAGGCATTCATTTAAGAGCCGCTTTGTGTCAGTGAAAACGGTCATATTTAGTAACTTTAACCTTATATTATGTACTGCTCGGTAGTCCATACTCAAAGTATGCACCTCACGTTCAAACATTCGCTGCACTGTTCACCGCTAACTTCCTTTGGCACAGAGTAGTAAGCGAATGAAGTCTTAATGCAATGGTGCGCTTACACGGGCAAGTACGCAATTCTGGCCAATTTGTATACAACCTTTTTAGCCGAACGTCATTATTAACCACAATTTCCAAGAGTTGCGCATTTAATTGGCTGTGTAAGCGCATCTTCGAGTTATGAAAACACTGCGTATTTCGCTTCCGCAGTAGCCATCTTTTCAAATACTTCGCTGGAGTTGTGACGCGTGAGTCCAGTTTCCTTCAGTAGAAGCCGGCAGCTAGTCTGATGCGTTAGAGGTATTGCTGCGGGTTGGCGCGCTCGGCCTCGGTGTGCGGCTGCACGTAGTTGCGACACAGACCGAAGAACTTATACGGACGCAGGTTCCGCTTCATCGCCTCGAATCTGTCGTAAATTAAAATTTAGTCATGTTAAAATCAGAAGAAAAAAAATTGGAATGACATCCTTCTGTCTACTGTTATACTCAATACTAAATCATTTATGCATTCCACAATGTGTAATTAGATTGGTAACTTAAAATTTAATGATATAGCAAAACATGAAAAAAACAAAAGGAAAGTTAAATTTATAAAGTTATATTTTCGATCCGTTTGTGGTTGAAATCCTCGGGCCGTGGGGGCGTCCGAGTGCTCATGTTCTGTTTAAGGAAATTTCGAAACGACTGGATAACACTTCTGGCTTTTACCTTGGCCAGAGGCTAAGCATTGCCATTCAACGTGGTAATGCATTCAAACAAAAAAGAACTTTGTAAATCCGTCTATAAATGACGGAGTTATGCTCGAACCCGTGAACCCGTGAAATACTTATTACTGAGTAGTTCCGATGGCCATCTGTGGTCTTTATCATCAGTTCCACTTCACCAAATGGTTGCTTTCTGAGAGCAAATGCACGAGTTACTGTAAAAAATACCCAAATCGCTATAGGTGTGCCTATAAAATTTGAGGGTTTCCCTCGATTTCCATGGGATTCCCTCATCAGATTCCGACTTGGTGACAATGGGGACCACCTCGGGAGCATGCCCTTTCAAACGAAAAAGATTTTTTAAAATTGGTCCACGTTGGACGGTGAAATCGGTGAACATAAAAAAAAAACAAAGTCGAACTAACCTCTTCCTTTTTGGAAGTCGGTTAAAAATTGGCACTTAGCATTTTCCCTCTCGATAACAATTCTCCATATGTATCACTGCCTATTTTACTGAATAAACACTGTCAAACACGGGATTACTTTATTTTCCGAATTTTTATTCTAAAAACACCAGAGACGATGAAACCATGAACACATCAGCGCCCTCTTTTACCACTTCTTGGCAGGCTTGATTTTGAAGTCCGGTAATCTATCAAAGGTTGTCGAATTTGATCCCAAACCTAGATTTAGAGGGACATATTGCCGGTTTTGACACCTATAGCCAAAGGAAAAAACCAAGTTACCTCCAGCCGACGTGCGCCATGCAGGTGGCACAGAGCGCCACGCTCCAGGTGTAGCCGGGGAACCACGAGTACTCGGCCGACGGCTCGCCGCTCGCCTCCACGTTCGTGGCCTGCCTCACCGTCAGGATGTCGTGCATGTAGCCCCCTGCAACGGAAACATCAGCTCGGACTGTTGTGACCGGGATGGAACAAGTATAGCGCATTGTTACTAGACGTCAACCGACGACTCGGTGTGGCACAGAACTCGCTAGTACGCGAGTGAGCACTCCGTGCGTTACTGCAGTGCGATTCTGTAACCATCTCACCATGAAAATTTAGGTGAAGTGAGCGTGGAATGAGCTGTCAGTGTCATCCTGATGCTAGGGACTGGTACTCTTGACAGCTCACTCTAAGCTTACTTCCCCTAAATTTTCACGGTGAGATTTTTACAGAATCGATCAGCTGTTCTGTGAGAACTGACAAGATGTTTAATGTAAATATATTTAGAATCACGTTAAGCATACTTGAATTTGAAACGACTCCCTAAAAAAATTAAAATATGTCACACTTTTGCTGTTTTTATTTAAGTTACCTAAATTAGTATAATTGGAGTGCACGCCCTCGCTAGACATAGCGAATATGTGTTCTCTCCGCGCGATCTGCGTCATGCACGACGAACAGCACAGCACGCTTTTCTAAAAACAAATTTAATGTTAAACTGAAACTCCTCAAATTTATAATTTCGTCAAAATGGCACCCATTGATATGGGTCGCGAGGCCGTGGTGAGCAGTTACCCTGTGTATGAAGTGGCACTCCATGTGCAGGCGCAGCAGCGCGCTGTCGACCGCGAACAGCGCGAGGCGGTCGGCCGCGGACAGCGCCAGGTTGGACGCCACCCAGAAGGACAGCGACACGGGCTCGTCGGGCAGCGCGTCCTGCAGCGCCAGCGTCGCGAAGTAGTCGCGGATGGTGCGGCGCATGCGCTCCAGGTCGAAGATGTCGTACACGAACAGCGGCCACGGCGTCGCGGCCGCGTCCAGGCCGCGCAGGCGCCGCTGCACCGGCGCGCTGCACACAACCACTCGCTCGACTCACTCGCGGAGGGGCTGCGCTGAGGTAGCCGCGGAATTATCAGTTTCTTACGTTTCTTGCAATTTGCAGATCAATGTCAGGTTGTGTGTTCATTAAAATATGATTCGCGACTCTTACAGATATATAGTACTTATTTACAGAATTATAATTATTTGAACAATATACACTCTAAATTGCTGGAGCTAAGTTGTTAGGGCCTTGTGGCTAAGTAATAACAGCCACATGGGTCGATCGATCAGTTTAAGCCACGCTTGCTGCGGTTGGTCCGTGGATGGGTGACCATTTTTACATACCAAGACCGTTGGTCCCAGCTGTCATTCGTGGATCTTTAACAGTCGTTACAGTTCGTCAGAAGCCTGAAAATCTGACAACCAATCTTACCAAGGGGTATCGTATTACCCAGTAACAGGACTGTGGAGGTCAGACAAGCAGTCGCTCCATGTAAAGTACTGGTATTCAGCTGCATCTGGTTAGACTGGAAGCTGACCCCAAAATAATTGGAAAAAGACTAGGCAGATGATGATACACTCTCTAAGTTAGAAATGGCCTCTAATATCAGGATTTCATGAATTATTCATTCAGTAGGGTAATATGAACTTAGAGAGTTGTATTGATAACTTTGATGATTATAATTCTCTATAAATATACGCCTACAGTAATTAAAATATGGCTGATGATAACGAGAGACGTACCTTCTCCGTCACGTATTTATTCTGGTTGCAAATCAAATTTTAACCTAATACTGACCTGCGATTCTGCGAATAACAAAAAGGTGGGGGGGGGGGGGGATCGCGGCTACCCTGGCGCATTCACGTTACATGAACCTGTACCAGTGTGCAGGCAGCGCTACGTACAGGTGCGCGGGCGTGCGCAGCGGGTCGAGCGCGGCCAGGCGGGAGGCGCGCAGCGTGTCGCGCGCGGACATCTCGGGCAGCACCATCACCTCCACGAAGCGCATCCTGCTGGGTGGACCACAACACTTTATTTATTTGTTAAAGTGAAACTTTCATTACATCGTCTCAAACTTTTTCGTCTGTGTGTTGCATGTCGCGTGACGGTCGGCGGCGGAGTAGGGATAAAGTTTTTATTATAATTATAAGGTCCATCTTTTCAAACACGAAATATTTTAAGAGATACACATATAGGCGCTAAAGAAGCCACAGAAAAGATTTGGGAAAACTTTACAAAATGTCTTGCTCATTTCTTGGTGCGGCGAGTATGGGGGAGCGCGAGAGAACCGATACTGCCGATCAATTCTGTAAAAATCTCACCGTGAAAAGTTAAGTGAAGTGAGCTTATAGTGAGCTGTCAAGAGTATCAATCCCTAGCATCAGGATGACACTGATAACTCACTGCACGCTCACTTCACCTAAGTTTTCACGGTGAAATGGTTACAGAATCGCACTGCTGTTCTGCTCAGTAGGTTCACTGAACTCCATGTGTTGCGAGACCGAGCATACTGTGCAGTGGTAGACGGTGTGTGATGTGTCTAGTTTTTCTTTTTAATTACTAACATTGTTTATAAACAAAATTCTTGGTAGGTACTAACAACCTCGCCTTGCCTATGGACTTTTTGTCTAAAATAAATGATTTTTATTTTATTATTTACTAGCGGCCCGTCCCAGCTTCGCACGAGTGGACATTTATTTTTTAAACATTTTATTTTTTCTTGCAATTAAAAAAGCCTATATTAATCAGTGATAATGTAGCATTCAAATGGTGAAAGAATTTTTAAAATCGGTCCAGTACTTTTTTAGCCAATTCGTTACCAACATACTTACATACAAATCTTTCCTCTTTATAATATTAGTATTATTCGTTTATTGTTGTATTGTCATCTCCACATTGTTTATTATTATAATTATCCAATTACTGTGTTTTATCTGGATCCTCTACGCAAGTTTCTACGTAGTATTTACTGTCATTGAAGTGGGCGGCGGCACTGCGGATATGGCGGCGCAGTAGATCGACGCGCAGCTTTTATGAATGATCAAAAACTTAAATCACAAATTTAAAAAACCCCCGGCTCTAACAAAAAACTCTAAAAACTAAAATAATAATATAGGTATATTGGCCCTTTATGTTTAATATAGTAAGTTGTACTTAGGAACTATTTTGATCCACGCGTCCTCGCGTCGGCGGACGGCTCACGAAAGTTATCATCAGCAGCCATGTTTTCTACAATAGCATACATTAATTATTGCTGGGTATAAGCCTCATCTGTTTGGCGTTTCACTAGCCGTCCCCCGACGCGAGGTTTTAGAAGAGACTACTCAGTACTGTCGATTAGGAATTGTGTAAATCGCGTACCCAAGTTCTTTTTCGTAAAATTAGGACGGAATCTAATAATGTATACCTACTTAGGTTTAGGTGGTTTTGTAATTAAAATTAAAATTTGTAAACAAAACGGGTGACTCCCGCTCCGGCTCGTTTTTGGTGCAAAGGTTAGCCATTGCCACCCAACGTGGCAATGCAGCAAGCGTTTTGGGCACCTTTGCGCCGGGAACAGTTAGGGGCGGGTTATTTGACTAATTGTTTTACATGTTGTTGTGTTTATTTTTTTTTATTGTCCTTGTATTTATTAATTAATTTAATAAAAAATAAACAAATAAATAAAATTCACATTAATTATTATCGCAAGCGGTAAGCTATTTAAATAAGATTAGATCGAGTTATAAAGTCTACATAAGTTGGTTTATTTATAACATCATTATGCCTGCATTCCCAGAAGAGATAGACAGAGGTGTATTTTCGTAGGTCCACTTCGGACACATGACGTGCGCACACAACCTCACCAACACGATGACCGACAGAGAATAACGAGACGTCCCGACTCCCGATTCGTATGGTATGGTATTCGTCGTCGTTTTTGTTTTTCGATGCAATGAATTTTTTACCACCTATAGATGTTTCTTTTAAAATATTTCGTATATGATTAGATAATTATACCTTATTCGGCCGAGTCATGGCAATAGGTTGCACGTCGGTGTCCCTGGCAGCTGTACATATTTGTAATTATTAAAGTATCCCTGTGCGATAGAAATATGTACACCTAGATACAAAGAGAGGTCTACTTTAAAAAAAATATATATATACAACGTGTAACGTTAAATGCGCAAAGCCTCATACACCCCAATTAGAGCATTGAGTTAAAAGCATAATACAATGAACAAAACTATTTTTTTTAAAGCTAACTATTTTTATTAAGAAAATCGTGTTGATCCTAGCATTGCTTTATCCATTCAAAATTGAGTCTTATAGCCTTACAATAAGACTTAATTTTCTTTGGCTCAATCGGCGGATAGTATGGCAAAATACCTACATCATTTTTCTATTTTCAGGTTTTGCGCATTTAACGTTACACGTTGTATGTATAGTTACTAGTTTCTGCCTGCAACTTCCTCCGCATGGAATTTCTTGTTGGTTTTATACAGGGTGTCCCTGGAAGTATGGATCAAATCAAATAGGGGCGTGGGCAAAGTCATTTCCAAACTTTTTGATCCTGAGAATGTTGGTGAATTTTTTTACAGTTCAAAAGTTATAACCAACTTTTGTTATTTTCAATCACTTTGCATAGTGCTCAAAGAACGAAATCATTAAAAAAAAAACTACCAGGAACTGTCAATTAAGTGTTTTAGACAGCCCTGATAGTTTTTTTAATGATTTTTTTTCTTTGAGCACTATGCGAAACGATTGAAAAAAATTGGTCACAACTTTGAACCGTAAAATAATTCTCAAACATCAATCATTCTCAGGATCAAAAAGTTTGGAAATGACCTTGCCCTCGCCCCTATTCGATTTGATCCATACTTCCAGGGACATCCTGTATATTGCTCTTGATCATTTTTGATAATATGTGGAGTCCTACCGATGAAATGCGATGTGTGCCGGGAATTCTTATGTGTATATTGTGGTGACAAATAAAATATATTATCTTCCCAGTCGTCATGATTTTTTCCGACATCTTCAACAGTCTTCGTCATATCTCAGCCAATTTACACAAAACCTCAATGTATAACACACCTAAACCTTCCTCATGAATCGCTCCGTCATTGGTGAAACCCATAAGAACATCCATTTGGTAGTTTTTTAGTTGATCGATTCCAGACGCGACGGGGGACTTTGTTTCAATGATTAGTACAGAAAATTAGCTATTGATCTATACGTATTAACAATAAAGCTGAAGAGTCTGTCTAAACGCGTTACTATTTGGAAGTACCAGTCGGATTTTAAAAAAATATTTTCTGCATTTGACAGCCCACGTCTTGAGGAAGGCTACTACTTAACATCACGCTTAGACACTTAGGAGCCGAACAAAAACAAAAAAAGTCAGAAAGAACACAGTAATAGCGTGGGCAGGCGATGCGACGCGACGGGGTGGGTCGGGAAACTAGACATTTCACGCGGGCTAAGTCACGGGCAGAAGCTAGTAATAAATAAAATGAATCCTATCACTCTGTCCTCTCACAGAACCCCAAACATTGTAATATTAGTTCAATCAAGGGTTGGTCTCCACGAGCGCGTGAGCGTCGTCCACATACGCGGTAACGGAGGGGCAGATCAATACGACACGGTAGGACATTCAATAATGTATGTTTTCTAGAGCGATCTAATTATTATTTTGGACTAATAATTGACATAGCTCCGCATGAAAATTGCAAGAATAATTAACTTACAAGCTGTTGCCATTTGGTCAACACTCTGGCAGGCACACCTGCCCCGATACTTGCCTGGCGTACGCGCGTATGGACACACTCAACCGCGGCACCTTGAGCAGGCGGAAGCGGTGGATGGCGCGCGCCTTGAACGTGACGGACGTGGGTTCGTCCTGCGCCTCCTCGATGCCCGCCATCATCACCTCGCACAGCACGCCGTAGCCCGACAGTAAGCTGCCCGACACGCTGCACACAAACGTTACTTACGTACTTATTTAGAACATGGAACACTTGCAGCGAAACAAATGAACAAGTCAGTGCGATAAACAAATTGGAACGAGTTTGGATAAGAGGTATGACATAGACTTAGATTCGGCCTTACACAAATACACAGGCATTGAGTAAAATAATTACAAAAGCATGAACACACGGATGTACACACGGTGCATCAAGCTATGCATTTCCAGTTTTAGCTGACCTCACATTGTATAGGTTTTTCGTACAATCATAATTCAACTTATACTGGTTATGTATGTGTAGCCGTGCGTACACAGATCGGGACCTAGCGCAGTGTAAATAGAATGAGTGTGTAACTAACTCGGGACAGAGCAGCCCGAAGAGCTTGTCGTGCTTGATGGCCTGCACCAGCAGCGCGGCGTCGGGCGCGTGCGCCAGCAGCATGGGCACCGTCTCGCCCGGGAACACCACGCCGTGGTGCGCCGCGGCCGGCACCCGCCCCCGCCAGCCCGCCTCCAGCACCGCGCGCCCGCCCACGCATACCAGCCCCGGGCCCAGGTACTGCCCCACATTTCATGTTACAACTACATTATACTTTATTTTAGAGAGACAATGGCCCCGTTGTTCACAAACTAAACTAAATTTAAGTTCAGTGCATCTTTTTATTTCTATTTCATTAACAAAAGGACAGAAGATAAACATTAGTTTAGTCCTGTCAAATTAGTAAGCGCCTGACGTAAATTGACGTATTTTTAGTAGCCAATATTTTAATTACGTCTAAACTTGTCTATGGATTATCTAATTTGACAGGACTAAACTAATATTTATCTCCTGTCCTTTTCATAATGAAATAGAAAGAAAAAAAAAATGCACTGAACTAAAATTTAGTTTAGTTTGTGAACAACAGATTCGGGGGCAATAGACGCCTCGTGTGTTACAGTTGTGTACCGACAGCAATGACCACTGAACATCATGAGGATGCTGGCTTGTTAGGTATACATTCTATCTTAACTAAACTAAAATTATATAGTGGTAATTTTTTTGTTTGGGAGTTCCATGCACAATAAAATCCTCTTTTGTCAATTTCTTATCTAATTGTGAGGGTGTGCCCTTGTTTAGCAGACAGAAATTTCATAGAATTTCATTTCGCAGAAATTGTTTCTTAAAATATTTGGTCCTTGTATTTTTATTTTGAATAGCACTGCCCAGCGGGTTCACCCGCGTTAATTTGAGGAAAAAATGCATTATTTTAGAACATATTTGATTAACATAAAAAAGGTTAATAGATAGACATATGCTGTCACGGATTTTTTTTTTAGAACTTTTAAGGCGGAACAATTCCGTCATACATCATTTTTGCGTAACTTTAACCGTTTACGCAGCGCACGCAACGGAAGCTCTCAAAAGGAATAACTTTTCCCGTTTTTGCAACATTTTTCATTGGTGCGACGCTTCTATTGGTCGTAGCGTGATGGTATATAGCTTATAACCTTCCTTGATAAATGGAATATCCAACACAAAAATAATTTTTCAAATCGGTCTATAGTTTCGGAGCCTATTCAATTCAAACAAACAAACGAATCTTTCCTCTTTATAATATTATTACTAACAGCCCGTCCCAGCTTCGCACGGGTGGACATTTATTTTTGAAACATTTAATTTTTTCTTGCAATTAAAAAAGCCTATATTAATCAGTGATAATGTAGCATTCAAATGGTGAAAGAATTTTACAATCGGTCCAGTACTTTTTGAGTCAATTCGTTACAAACATACTTACATACAAATCTTTCCTCTTTATAATATTAGTATAGATTATTATAATTAGATATATTATATACGGTGACTGGTAATTAGTGACCGATACTTAAACACGTGCTTGTACCTACTCATGATAACAAACAACTTTTACTATGGGACCAAACCTGAAATCGCGAAAAAAAAATCAGCAGGCTTACTCTCGACACTCGATCTCAATCGGAATTGGAAATTGGGATCGAAATCTTGTCATTTGGCACTCTTGAATACTACACTAGCGCACGATTGGAATCGTATTGGGTGGATTTTTTTGGTACTAAATGAAATCGACTTTACTCGATCGAATGCACTTTTTTCGGTACTATTGACGAGATTTTGACGTTGACATATCGAGTTTGAAGTCGTGTTTAAGTCAAAGTTGAACGATTACAAAAAGTCTACTTTTTCGGGATCGAGTTTGATAGTGTGGCTGATTTGTGAAGTTTTTATTGTGAATAATGGCACGTTTAGAACTTATTTGTGATATTTTGAACACTGCTCATAAGTTGGATATGAGACAAAGGCGGAATTTGAGACGAATGGCACGTTATGCAGGCAACGCGTTTGCAATGACCGACGATGAATTTAGGAAAAATTACCGAATAAATAAGGACCTTTTCGAAGTGATTTATAAGGATTTAGAACCTTTGATGCTCCAGCCTACTCGCCGTAGCGACATACCGAGAAAATACAAGGTTTGTAAACTAGCAATTCTATTTTCACATGGTAGATATTTTTTATGTAGACCTAAGTAAATAACGATACCAATGTTATTTTTAGGTACTAGTGGCTCTTTCGTTCTATGCCACAGGCAGCTACCAAAGATTAGTAGGTGGGACACAAGATACAATGATGTCCCAACAGTCAGTTTCGAGAGCAATACGAGAAGTGACAAGTGCTCTTAATCCAATGATATTTTAAATAAATGGCTTAAGTTTCCACCGACTCGCCGACAACGAGACTTAATTAAACAAAGGTTATTAACAACTTACTTATTTTTACCTTAATATTAATATTAAATATTCAATACTTTAGACATTGTTGTTTTGATTTAAAATACTTTTTTTTTACTTATTTGTTAAGAATATTTAGCTAATAATAAATTAATTTCAGATTATATGAAAAATTTAAAATTCCTGCAGTCACAGGATGTATTGATGGTACTCATGTGGCTATTGTAAGACCATCAGAAAATGAAGAGCGGTTTTACAACAGAAAAGGTTACCATTCGAGAAATGTTTTGATTGTGAGTTAGATTATATAATTATCTAGTTATTAATATTATTAGGGCACGTGTAGACGCCGCCGCAACTGTGCCGACATCGCACAGCCGCTGTACCTCTGCGCTTCTTTTTTTTTCGTTAAACGAAATGTCAATGCGACATGTGTGATCTTCGTGGCTAGCAATCTTTTACTAACAACCGTAAACTTTAAGTGGTATGGTGAAATCAAGAGGCGCGGTGGCAGCGCGGTAGCGGCGCGGCGGCGGGCTTTACGCGTCTCGTACACACAGCGTAGAGGTGCGGCGGCGGTACGGTGTCGACGCGGTTGCGGTGCCCCGTCTACACGATCCCTTGAGTAACTGTAACTTCTTATAAAAAGTATTTCTTTTACAGATTTGTGATGCAGATCTAAATATTCTCAGTGTTGATTCTTCATTTGGTGGAGCCTCTCATGATACTTTTGTTTGGAACCAACATCCTGTTAAGAATCACTTACTACAGGAAAAAGAAAAATGCAGGAGAAAGAGTTTTTTTACTCGGTAAGCATTTCATATAGTTGTTCAAATTGGAAATTAATTTACTGGTCTGCAATGAATTTTATACTTATATATAATAACTACTAAGTAATTTTAATATAATTATAGGTGATTCCGGTTATCCTCAAAGGGAATATATGATGACCCCAATAGTGGATGCACCGCCAGGCTCAGCTGAAGAGTACTACACAAATCTACATTGTGTGGCTCGCAATACTGTTGAGCGCACAATTGGGGTTTTAAAAAATAGGTGGAGATGTCTTCTTGGCCATAGAGTTCTTCATTATCATCCAGATACAGCTGCTAAAATTATAAATGCATGCTGTGTTTTACATAACATTTGTAACCGAGCGCGATTGGGTTTGGATGATATTGTGGATGCCATACCACCCATGGGAGAATTGGCACAGAGTGGGTTAGAGGTGGATCGAGGTTCTGTCTCTGTGGAGCTGCGCAGGGGTCGCGAGGCTCGTGCACAGCTTGTACAAGAACTGTGGACAGGTCGGCATCTTCATTAGTATTGTATAACTGCATAGCACAGATGTGAGTTCTATGTACTATTAAGCTACCATTTACCGGGTAATATGTTTTTCATTGACTAGAATGTGCCCTGGCGGCTGATAGTATGTCATTCTCGCTCAAGTGTCTCGCTGACGGTGGCGTGTGTTGGATCATTCGGTTCCCTACAAAATGGTTGAGCTGGATGGTGCTGATCCATGCGTCATGTTCGTGAACGGGCGCCGTCGGTTGGGGCTGGTCATCTTTTAGCTGCCTCGGCTAATTTTTAATTATTTTATTTTTGGATTTTTATTTTGTTACTATTTGCTGTACTCTGGACACTTTTTTTGTTTTTTATTTATTTTTTACATCGTTCTCACATATTTATAAATTCAACATATGATGTACGTAACTAATAATTTTGTAAAAATATAATTTAAAAAGAGTGTCCATGGAGTTTCTTGCCCGTTCTTTTCCATAGGTACTTACTACCCTTTGGAATGGGTAACTAGCTTTATTTTTTCCTGACTGACCGACTTCTTGACAGTTCAAAAGTGCCTGTAAATGGTTTAATTGAAATAAATGCTTTGAGTTGGAGTTTCAATTATTATTTTCTTGTGTAAGAATTTTTTTTTTCGCTAAAACTTATTCTATGTAAGTAATTAAAAACCTAATTCAATGAAACTTATTTTGTAAATTAATCTTTTTTCTTTCACTACACATACTATTTATAAAGATAGGTAAATATTTTTGTGACCAAGACTTTTAAACTCTTTTATTATTTGTAAGACTATTATTCTATTGTGTCGTTTGATTTATATTGTGTAAGTATTTAATAATGTAATGTGTTGTGCTGAGGGTTAGTAAAAATTAAAATAATAATGAAGTTACCTAATAAGTTTATTATAAATTGGACGTAGTTATGCAAAAAGGATCCAACCCACAACATGACCGAAAATGAGTTAAGTAAATCAAACTGCTTGTCAAGGTTCCAAGCAATCCAAGTAAAATACGAATATTTTGACATTAAAAATTCGTATTTTACTTGGGTTGTTTTTGCTAATCGAAAATATAGACCTTGACGAGCAGTTTGGTATACTTAACTCATTTTCGGTGTGTGTTGGATCCTTTTTGCATAACTACGTCCAATTATAGAAGTTCATGGTACAATTATTACAGAGCTTAAGTTTAAAAGGTAATGTCTAATTATTATTAACAAGTGTATTGAATAAATATAATTATAGCCTGTAACACGACCACACAGCGTGCGCGCATACGTCGTCGCGCTCCTCCCACCGAGCCCCACTCTAGCGCACGCCGCCGCCGCCACTCCGCGGCCGGAGAGTATATAAGGCCTCACGCGCCATCAGTTCATCAGTTCGGCTCGCACGGACACGCTTCCTTCGGAACGGTTTCGGGCAGTTGAGCGCTCTCTGGCTTGCACGGTCGGCATCCGTCACGGAACCGATATCGGGCGGTCTTACCAAGTACTTCAGTCGTTGTAGTACTCTCATTATATTAGTGTAGTTTGTTAAAGTTACTTTTGTGAAGAGAACAATAAATACCCTTTGCACTTACATTGGTTTGCGAGTGGTTTTACTGGAACAACCCTTATAAGTGGCGCACAACGTGGAGGCCGAAGATAGAAAATATTTAAGGCCACGGCCCACTCGCAGACCTGTTCGATTTGGAAGCAGTTCACCTGAAGAAATGGCTATCAACATGTCAGACAGCCAGTTTAAGGAACTCATCCTTGCAATCACCACCGACACACGAGGGAGGAGTACCTTTGCACAATGCCCAGCTAAATTTGGAGGAGCAAAGGTGGAAGTTGAAGCTTTCTTAGCAGCAGTGACAGTGTTTAAGGAAGTGGAAAAGATATCTGACGAGAACGCTCTTGAAGGTCTACCTTTAGTCCTGATCGGTGACGCAGCGATTTGGTGGCAAGGCATTAAAAGCAGTGTGAAGACATGGGAACTTTTTAAGGAACGCTTGCGCCATACCTTTGCTCCAAAGAAATCAGACTATGTAATCTATCAGGAAATAGTTGGTGTTAAGCAAGATAACCAGACCCCGACCGAGATTTTCATCGCTAAGAAGCGGGCGCTTCTTGCAGAGATGTCAGAGCCACATACGACGCAGCAAGAGATCAGCCTTATTTTTGGGCAGATTAAATTCGCCGTGAGAGAGAGGATTTGTAGGGATTCTATAAAAACTTTTGATGAGCTACTAAAAAAGGCGAGGGATATTGAAAGTACACTGGTAGAGAAAAATAATCAAAAAGAAGAATCAGACTATGTACATGAAAAAGATACAACAACACAACATAAAAATAATAAAAAACAAAATAAGACACGATGTGGTTACTGTCGTCTTCCCGGTCACACAGCTGAGATATGTAGAAAGAAGGCAAGAGAAGACGCAGATAAGCATAATGCTGTTGCTGTCAAGGCTGAAACTACCTCGAGCACCCAAAACGAGGACAAACCGAAGTTTGCCTGTTATGGTTGTGGTGAGCCAGGTGTGATACGCAGTCGCTGCCCAAAATGTAAAATCAAGCAGTCTCTAACGGCAGTCGATTTTTGTTTCTGCTCAGCCAATATGACTGCTGATGTACGACCACGTCCCACTGTACCTATTACCGTCGAAGGAATGACTGGGATAGCGTATATCGATACGTGTGCCAAGTCGAGTGTTGCCTCCTACCAACTATATACATGCCTAAAACGGAACGGCGTAATCTTTGAGAAGGAGATAATGTACGTAACGCTCGCCGATGGAGTACCAAGGAGGCAGGACGTCCTTACAGTCAAGACGACTGTCAGTCTCTATGGCCGACACATAACCACGTCCTTCGTGATCTTTCCTGACGCCCGAGAAAATAGGACACTACTTGGGGTAGGATTTATAGAAGATGCTATGTTGGCCCTAGACCTACCCCAACGAACTTGTCATTTTGTTGATGAACCAGACAAGAAGTACGACCTAAAACCAGAGGGGCCGGATGAATCAAAGGATATAGCGGGTGTTTTATCCAGTGTTTGCTTACCAGCAATGGAATCACCACTGATGAACACACCCAGCCCTGTAATATCGCCTGTTGGTATGACAAAACTCATTCCGCAACAGAAACGGGAACCGTCTATGCAAATGTTGACGCCCCCACATTCTCCACAGAGAAGTGGCTTTATTATGCCTGGAGCAACAGAGCAAGCCTTGGAACGACCTTATGGACCATTAGTACCCATAGAATTCTCGACTCCACCCAAGAGACCACGAACAACCTTATTCGATGGATATTCTCCGATTATTGATGCCCTCTACGAGGATGCGCGTAGGAACATCAATGACACCGACGTCGAGCTGTCACCAGACTCTGCTAGTTTGTTCCCAGGAACTGAGATTTCTTCGGTTTCCATGTGCAGCCATGAGTGCCTGCTGACGGAGGAAGAGACCAAGCGCTTGCAACATTTCCTTGAGAGAAATAAAGCGGTGTTCGTATCCAATGGCAAGCCAACCACGGAGACTGAACACACCATTGATACGGGATCACACAAGCCTATATCTGTTCCACCATATAGGCTATCGCCAGTTAAGATCCAAACCCTGAAGGTAGAAATACAGAAGATGTGTGAGCAAGGAGTTATTGTGCCGTGTTCCTCTCCTTTTTATTAAGTAATTTTCATTTATATTCACATAAAGGTATTTACACTACACACATAACCAATTTTTATATTGTTCACATCGTAAGTTAGGTCTAAACACCATACCTATTTATACAAGCACAGTATAAGACATGTCATACATCGTTGGATTCCTTACATAATTATCTATATTATAATCTATATTAATTTTTAATAAAAAACTGTTTTATAGTTAAATTACTCGAAAAGCACTAAACCAATTTACGAGCTACCTATGGATACCTCAGGCTGGTCTATTGACCTAAAACAATACAATATTTAAAATAAAACAATTATGTTTTTCAGGGCGTTATGCGCCTTCGAATGATGGTTGTAAAACCATAGTTACAAAATATAACAAACTAAAGTTTTACCTGCCACGTAGGCTTTTCAGAAGAACTAGATATCAATTTTACGTAAAAAAAACTATAAATTACGGCTTTATAGCCTACATAATTGAGGTTTATAAAGGTTGTACTTACGATTTTTCGTTGAATCACTATTTTATCACAAATTTTTGCTTAATTTAGCAATATTATCACTATGAATTTAAGTTAATGAAAAGAAAACACACTATAAAATTGTGACGTGTCGTCGCGAACAACTTCCATATTTTTAATTCTAAACTAGTACCACTTACATTAGCTATTATTATAAATTTAATTACTGGCTATTTTGTCTCAGGGCATCAGCAATATTATTTAGGGCGTTTGCCACAGTTTGAGAGCCTTCTCTTATGGCTGCTGTAAGTCCCTCCATTTGTTCTACAGCTCGAGACAAGGCCCTCGCTGTGATAGTTTCTGCTTCCACCCTCTGCCTCTCTATCTCTGAAAATCTCTCCCGGTCTTGATCTAACATAGTCCTTGATCGGACACGCTGTCCCTGGGGCAGGCTGGTTCTTCCAGGACTATGTTCTCTTGGTGGTGTAACTGACAAATAAAATGAATAACATTTATATAAATAATTATATCATCATGAACGATGGCATACATAGTTTGAAAGATTATTACCTCTCACAGTCTCTACACTTTGGTTGGGAGAAGCATGAGACTCCAATTCATTTGCTTCCATATTGACATCTTCGGTTGGAATGATAATTTCCACTTGGATGTCATTCTGGCTTTGGCTCTGCAATCTATACATATAATAAATCTGTAGAAAAGTCATTTTTGTACATTGAAGAAATTGAAACAAAAAATAGCCAGCGTGTGAAAAGATAAGTAACAGAACCCATTTCCATCATTTTTGAAATTTTTGTCTGTTTGTCTGTTTGTTTGTGCGCACATCACGTAAAATCTACGAATTCAATGCTGACAATGTTTATATACAAAAATTATACGCAACTTGAGGTTTAACTTAGTTTTTGTTTCATCGAAATCGGTTCACTCTATCAAAAGATATGATTAATTTAGTGAGTTCAAGAAGTAAAATATTACGTTACGCAATTAAGTATAGTACTTGCAACGACATCTTAAGACTAAAAATAGAACTAATGTTGATAGTTGAAATCTAAATCCGATAGATGGCGTTGTGCAAATGACGTCATTTTCTGAATCGCGGTGTTAAGATTTTCCGCGCGAGGATGACGTCCACCGTGTTTACTAGGCAAATTGGGTTTCGTTAGGTGTCTTAAAAGTTCTTGCGTGTGTCGTAAAAGTTCTTTGGTTGCTTGGTTTATCGATTTTCTAAATTAGTCGAAAAAAAAGTATTTGCTTATCTTATTGGTTTCGTTTGGTCAACTTTGGTCATTGGTTTGAAGTACGAAGTAAAGATTGTATTTGATTTACTTCGTAGTTTGAATCCAATAGTGCCAATCGTTATACAGTAAGTTAGTGTTGCCAATTCGTTGAGTCACGACCACGAACAGACGATACGTTGTCACACTAGACTGTTCGACGCACCGTTCTTTTAAGTTTGTAGGCTATTCAGTCATAAGTGTTGTTAGTTTTGTTTATTGCTTTAATTTTCCTTGAAAATGCCTCAAAGAAAAAAAACTAACCTTTCGCTGCGTAGCCGAAATGCGAAAAGGATGAGACTTTGTAGGTCTCAGGAATCGGAAGAAGATCGTGAAGCACGGTTATCTGCTAACCGAGAGCACATCGCTCTTTCACGTGAATCGGAAACGTTCACCGAAAGGGAGTCACGTTTAAGTTCACAAAGAACACGGACCGCGACTTTGCGGTCTCAAGAGAGTATCCAGGAACGCGAAGACCGGCTGTCTGCTGATCGGGAGCGCCACTCTCTCTCACTTGAGTCAGAGACATTCACAGAAAGGGAGTCGCGCTTAAGTTCGCAAAGAACTCGGACCGCGACTTTGCGTTCTCAAGAGAATATCCAGGAACGCGAAGTTCGGCTGTCTGCTGATCGGGAGCGCCAGTCTCTCTCACGCGAGTCAGAGACTTTCACAGAAAGGGAGTCGCGCTTAAGTTCGCAAAGAACTCGGACCGCGACTTTGCGTTCTCAAGAGAATATCCAGGAACGCGAAGTTCGGCTGTCTGCTGATCGGGAGCGCCAGTCTCTCTCACGCGAGTCAGAGACTTTCACAGAAAGGGAGTCGCGCTTAAGTTCGCAAAGAACTCGGACCGCGACTTTGCGTTCTCAAGAGAGTATCGAGGAACGCCAAGCACGTCTGTCATCTGACCGAGAGCGACACGCTCTCTCGCGCGAGTCTGAATCTCTCTCCCAAAGAGAAGAACGATTACAAATAGCTAGACATAACTATGTAGGTGTACAAAGAAACAATGAAAGTTATCTTGCATCTGAAAGGGAAAGAATAGATGAACTAAGACGAGCAGAAACAGCAGAACAACGTCAATCTCGCCTAGAAATAGAACGAGCTCGATACCATATGAATAGAGAAACAAATAGCGAAGCTGATGAGTCCATGGAAAATGACGATGCAAATATTTTATTACCTTGGGACAATAGGGAAAAATCAGGGTTCACATATTCGTCTAGAATTAATTATGCTGGCTTTACTTTCGTGGGTGACATGAGAGAAATTTGTAATTTTTGTCATGCTTTGAAATGGAGGAAAGAGACAGATGGAATGTGCTGCTCAAATGGAAAAATTGTTCTTCCAAATTTCCAAGATCCACCACACTTACTTAAAAGTCTCCTGAATGGCGATCATCCCCAGTCGAACCGTTTTTTGGATAATATTCGTTTATATAACAGTGCTTTCCAAATGACTTCCTTTGGGGCAAAATAAATAACGGAAGGACCGTTCATGCCAACCTTCAAAGTACAAGGTCAAGTTTATCACCTTATTGGATCTTTGCTGCCAGAAAATGAACCCAAATTTCTCCAAATTTATTTTGTATCCGATTACACGCAACAGCTCAATGTTAGAAATCACAATTTTCCCCAGCTCAATGCTGAGCTTTTGGGTCAACTTCAAGAATTGCTGCATCACGTTAACCAGTACGTTCGTGAATTCAAAGCTGCATTGGAGTCAATTCCACAAGGCAGCAATGATTTCAAAATTGTTATAAGTGCCGATAGACGTCCTGTGGGTGAACACCGTGGAAGACACAATGCACCCGTCGCAGATGAAGTTGCAGTTGTTTTAGTCGACCAGGAGTGTGAGAGACGTGATATCGTGTTGCGTACACGCGACGATCGCCTTCAACGCATTTTGGAAACCCACCGAGCTTACGACGCCCTGCAATATCCACTAATTTATTGTCATGGTGAAGATGGGTACAATTTTGGGCTGTACCAAGTGAACCCTACTACGAGAGTCACTAATTATCAAAAAAAAAAATCTGCTCAACAATACTATTCCTACCTTTTACAAATAAGGCAAAACAGTTTCGTATATTTGCAACGATTTCGTGGTTTGTTCAGCCAATTTATTGTGGACATGTACGCAAAAATAGAAACTGAACGTTTAGTGTATATTCGCACTAACCAGCGACGGTTACGCGCTGAAGAATACGTGCACTTGCGGGACGCCATGCAATCAGATAATAACGTCGAAAACTTGGGTCGATTGGTTATTTTGCCATCCAGTTTCACAGGCGGTCCGCGGTATATGCACGAACGAACGCAAGATGCTTTTTGTTACGTCCGTAAATACGGCCGGCCGGACCTTTTTATAACATTTACAACAAATCCAAAGTGGACGGAGATTTGCCAGGCACTTCTCACAGGACAGGCGTCATACGACAGACATGACATTATTGCTAGGATTTTTCATTTAAAACTCAAAGTCTTGATTAATCTACTTACAAAGGAGAAAGTTTTCGGTTCAACTCTTTGTTTTATGTATAGCGTCGAGTGGCAAAAGCGTGGTTTACCCCACGCGCACATTCTTCTGTGGCTGGAAGAAAAAATTCGTCCCGATGCTATAGACAGTGTCATAAGTGCAGAATTTCCGGACTATAATGCAGATCCGATTTTGCATGACATAGTAAAAACACATATGGTTCACGGGCCATGTGGCCTCTTAAACAGGGAATCACCGTGCATGAAAGATGGTCAATGCTCAAAAAAATACCCCAGAGCACTGAAAGAACTAACTATGGCTGGGGAAAATGGGTATCCGCAATACCGGCGAAGATCACCGTCACAAGGTGGTTTCACAGCTACTGTCAGATTCCGTGGACAAGAAATAATTCTAAATAATAGTTGGGTGGTACCGTATTCTCCAGTTTTGTCAAACGCTTTTCAAGCACACATTAATGTTGAAATTTGTAATAGCGTCGAATCTATAAAATATATATGTAAATATGTTAATAAAGGTAGTGATCAAGCCATGATAGCACTAAGAAATAACAACCAATTTGATGAAGTGACAAGGTATCAATCTGGCCGATACATAAGCTCTTCGGAGGCAGTTTGGCGCATTTTGAGTTTCCCTATTCATGAAAGGTATCCGCCAGTCATCCATCTTGACGTGCACCTGGAAGGCGGGCAGCGAGTTTACTTTCAGCCAGAAAATGTGGCAGAAAGAATGAACAACCCAAGACAAACCACCTTGCTCGCATTCTTTCGCCTTTGCGAAAGAGACAATTTCGCTAAGTCTCTGTTGTACAATGAAGTGCCACATTATTATACTTATAACAAGCAGCAAGGTGTTTTTAATCGCAGGAGACGTGGAACTGCTGTAGAAGGCGAGTCCGGCATTTTTAAAGAACACGTGATTGGAAGAGTATACACGGTGCACCCAAATAATGCAGAGTGTTATTATTTACGCCTTCTTCTTCACACAGTGCGAGGACCTACTTCTTTTGCTGAGCTCCGCAAAGTGGACGATATAGAATATCCCACATTTCAAGCTGCTTGCCGCGCACGGCATTTATTAGATGGCGATCAGCATTGGGATGATGCTTTAGCCGAAGCATGCGTCAGTGATAGTCCACATCGTTTGCGCCATTTATTTGCCATTTTGTTGACATTTTGTGGCCTATCGGACGCTGGGCAGTTGTGGCAAAAATATAAAGACGCGTTTGCCGAAGATTTTTTGAGACAGCAAAATATAAATAGTGAAACTTCTGACCAAGTACGTGAAAGCTGCCATAATAGGGCTTTGCTGGCTATACAAGATATAGTTACAAGTATAGGAGGGAACCCCCTCAGTCAATACGGCTTGCCGACACCGACAGTTGGTGGGGAACGAATTAATAGGGAGTATACATCTGAAATAAATTACAACCCCGAAGAGTTAGCAGAAATATTGCGAAATGGCTGTTCAAATTTGACGTCAGAACAACGTCAAATCTTTGATAGAGTATGCTGTAGTGTAGAACATTCATTAGGAGAAATGCTGTTTTTAGATGCACCTGGTGGAACAGGTAAAACTTTCCTCACTAAAGTTATCTTGGCTCAAATAAGGAGCCAAAACAAAATTGCCCTTGCCGTCGCTTCCTCAGGAATAGCTGCCACTTTATTACCAGGAGGAAAAACTGCACATACAACATTTAAAATACCAATCGACTTGGACCGCACAGAAAACCGTTTGCAACGTGTCTCGCAATAGTGATAAAGCAAGGGTTTTACGCGATTGCGCCCTTATCGTTTGGGACGAGTGTACGATGGCAAATCGTAAAGCTGTGGAAGCTGTAGATAGAACGTTGCGAGATATAAGACAAAATGACCGACCGATGGGAGGCTTAACGGTGCTATTCTGTGGAGACTTCAGGCAGACACTCCCTATAATACCCAGAGGAACGAGGGCCGATGAAATAGGTGCCTGTTTAAAGAGCTCTATTTTATGGCGTAGTGTCATATTAACTAATTTGAGCTTTAATATGCGAGCATATTTGGGAGGTGACGCAAACGCGCAGGTTTTCTCAAATTTACTACTTCAAATTGGTAACGGCACATACCCGACTCAAGAAGGAGGTAAAGTAACTTTAGTCGAAAGCCTGTGTTCTTCTGTTGCCTCACAGCAGGAACTCATTTCCTCTGTATACGGAGATCCATCAGAGATCTCGAACCATGACGCTGCTTGGCTATGCCAACGAGCTATTTTGGCACCTCGCAACGACCAAGCAGCAGCAATAAATTCTCAAATATTGGTACATGTTTCTGGAGAAAGTAGGGAATATTTATCTATTAACACGGTTTTAGAAGAAGGAGATGCCACCCACTATCCAGTAGAGTTTTTGATCCAGTAGAGTTTTAGACTCTCTAAATACACCAGGTCTTCCAGCACACAAAATTTATTTAAAAGTCGGAGTACCAATCATTCTACTCAGAAATTTAAGCCCACCAAAACTATGCAATGGAACTCGGTTGAGAGTAACAAATCTCCAACGAAATGTCATCGAAGCCGAAATCTTAACAGGTTGCGGCTCCGGTGATGTTGTTTTCATTCCCAGGATACCCATTATCCCCAATAATTTTCCGTTTACTTTCAAACGTGTGCAATTTCCTGTAAGCCTCTGTTACGCTATGACTATTAATAAAGCCCAAGGCCAGACGTTATCCGTTGCGGGTGTAGACCTTACTTTTGATTGTTTTTCACACGGCTAACTCTATGTTTCTCTATCACGTGTTAGCAACCCAAACAACCTTTTTGTATATGCTCCGGGTAATTCCACCGCTAACATAGTATATAGAGAAGCATTAACGTAATCAACTATACCAAAGTCAGGACTCTTATCTAAATCATCAAAAAGGTGATATACTCTTATCTAAACGACGTTGTTTTGTTCTCGACAACCACGCGAACGAAGTCGCGGGCACAGCTAGTTATAGAATAAGTACTTCATTATCAAGGTGTTAACTTTTATCAAGTTTACAATGTCTTAAAATTTACAACTAAAATGACTTACTGTGGAGGGAAATGGATTGGCAGCAACATGGCTGTCTCCTGCAGCAAATTGAAGGCCCCCCATCACTGCTACCAGGCGTTGGTCGATGGGTGTTAATGTAGGTAAATTATCTGCAGACCCACCACCTGTACGCCTCATCGACTGTGCATGCTCGCTACATGTCTTCTTTAGGGTGTGCTTTTTGTCAGCCCAATACTGAAAAGGGAATAAATGTACTAATTATTGTAACTGTTGTCGTAAAATTATGTGAAAAAAAAATATTAGTGTGTAGACAGTACCTTAGCCCAGCCTTTACCATCTTTCTGTGCACCGCCTAGTGCATTTAAGGATACTGCTATGTCGTTCCACTTTCTTTTTGTTTCCTGCTTAGCATGAGCAGTGCGCAATAACCCCTTGGCAATTCCTGGGTTCTGTACCAGGAAATCTAACAGACTCTCCAGCTGTTGGTGTGTTGGCCTACTCATCCTGTAAGAACAATAAATGTATGTATTGAGCAAAAGTGTTTAATATTAAAATACAAAGAAATTACAATAAGTATATTTAATACAATTGTGGCCTTACCTTGATATTTTCGTCTTCCTCGGTTGAATACTCGTCTTAAAATAAAACTTACTTGAACTTGTGCATAGAAAAATACTTTAATACATTCCAAACTAAACACTTGAAAACATTCAGATAACATCGCTTTGAAACTTTTGTTTATCGCAACAGTAATAATTCACACTTTTTATTCAACTATGAACGTAAGTGTTCTAAGTGGATGACAAATGCGCGAGAAGAGTTTTTTTTTAATATAACGTAGGCAATGACATACACAATGAGCCACCGCTGCCTAAATATTTAGTATTAAAATACATATAAATGCAAGCAAAGAACACTTATATGGTTATTTATGTTAAAATAAATATCAGAACAGATTTAATAATAGATTTAACGAGTTATTCAATATTTATAAATTTGGTAATTAACGTTTTCATATGTATGGCCACCCCATGTCAATCAGTGTAGTCGAACATGCAGTCGATTCCAATCTCAATCTCGATTTCGTTCAATAGTGCCAGTTTTCTGAAGATTGGAATTGAAATTGGTTCGGATTAGAATACGATAGAGTTTAGGATCGATTTCAAGAGTAAGCCTGCAGCTGTTCTCTACATTTATCTTCGTCTATCTCGTCAAAATGTAGGGGAACTGCTGATTTTTTTTTTCGCGAATTCAGGTTTGGTCCCGTAGTAAAAGTTGTTTGTTATCATGAGTACAATCACGTGTTTAGGTATCGGTCACTAATTACCAGTCACCCTATATACAGGTTGTGTCGTAAACAGTGGTCCAGAGTAAAGGAGTCGATACACTGTATTCTTATGTATCGCACACTGAGATGTTAACCTTTTTCAGTTAAGGGTCTCCGAAAAAAAAAGTTGATTTTTAAAATTTCTGTACCTTGCTTCACGAATTTGGCTGTAATTTCAACAAATATCAATATTTTTTAATCCTGTTTTTTTATTATTACTCTTGAATATGTGTACTATCATATACAAACCCTTTTTTATTTTAGTGTCAAAAGTAATTAAAGAAATTAATTTGTTTCCAATTTCAATACTCATCTCCAGCAAATCATATGACTTTAGGGGCATATTGTACAAAAAAAAAGTACTGCACTGTTAGTGCCCAGTAGTTTTGAAAATACCTCATTAAATGCAGATTACAAAATGGTAAAATATTAAGTGGTAAGACTTCAGAAAAAAGTTATTAGCATTCAAAACGAAAGACAGCTTTTGCTAAAAACATTTTTTTCAGTTAAGTAAATTACAAGTATTGCAAACTGTTAAGGATTAAACCAATAAGTTTTTTTTTGTAAGTTCTTTGATTGTCTTTTTAAAATAAAACATTTTTTTCACATTAACCATTTATGAAAATAATCAATACCTACTCAATCGTTTATTGCAGTCATTGTACAAAAGTTGTTGACAGAACAGGCACAGTACAGGTACAGCATTGAACCCAGATAGGGCGCAGGGATTTTAATACTAAAATAATACTACTTGAAACAAAGCAGAATACGAAAAGATAAACCCTAAAACAGTAAATGCCTTTAAGTATTGGTATTTTGAACTCAGAACTTAAAATTAAGTCGAACAATTAATTATTCATTACAATGTTTTTTACAGAACAAATTAATGTTTTTACAGAACAATTAATGTTTTTACAGAAAAAAAATGACTAATTATCACAACTATTTTTAAATTATTAAGTTTTTTCACTGTTATTACACCAAATATTCAAAGTGGCGACCACCAGCATCGATGCATGATCCCGTCTGATTAAGTTGGGATTTTCTAGATGCCAGGTATGTAAGTTGTGCATATTGAAATAACCATCTTTTGTACATGATGTTTCGTCACTCCACATTATCTTGTTATAAAATTGTGGGTGTGCTCGAATTCTACGCAGCTTTTCTCTGCAAAATTGTACTCTCAATGCCCCATCCCTTGGCAACAAAGTACCCTTTGAAAATGACTGCAATAAACGATTACGTAGGTATTGATTATTTTAATAAATGGTTAATTTGAAAAAATGTTTTATTTTAAAAAGCCAATCAAAGAACTTACAATAAAAAACTTATTGGTTTAATCCTTATCAGTTTGTTTATAATATACTTCACTACTTGTAATTTACTTAACCGAAAAAAATGGTTTTAGCAAATTTTGCTGTCTTTCATTTTGAATGCTTTTTCGGAGAACCTTAACTGGAAATGGTTAAAATTTCGGTGTGTGATACATAAAAATACAGTGTATCAACTCCTTTACTCTGGACCACTATTTACGACACAGCCTGTATAGTGCAGATGTAGATATTATTATTTCAACGACTATTTACTTGAATGTAACATATTTCACAGAAACACAAGTTAATGAATTTTATAATAACATCTTTTTATTTAACAAACTTATTAAACAGTAGATTTATTTTTAACGTATATTGTTTGATCGGTGTATTTTTCCATGGTATTTTATTTCAACGAAAATATAAAAATAGATGTTATGCTAGACTCATTCCCAGAAACACACAAGATTGAACTTGAGAACTTAAGAGCGAGCGAAGCGAGCTCGGGACTTGGGGCACCCCGACTCGGACAGGTTAGGTTCCTTTAAACCCTGTAGATAGAAATAGGGGCCCCGCGAATCAGGGCTCCGTCGACTACGTCTTATTAATTGTTAAAGACAATTAGTTAACTTTATAGACACTGGGCGAGGGGCCCGTGGCTAATTAATTACAGCCGCACAGGTCGATGGATCAGGTTAAGCTACGCTTGGCGCGGTAGGTCTGTGTATAGGTTCAAAAGGGACCATCTTTACATACCGAGACCCCTCCGTGCCTCGGAAAGTATGTTAAGCCGTTGGTCTCGGCTGTCATTCGTGGATCTTTAACAGTCGTTACGGGTAATCAGAAGCCCGAAAGTCTGACAACCAGTCTTACCAAGGGGTATGGGTATTATCCAGTAACTGGGTTGTGGAGATCAGATAGGCAGTCGCTGAGTCACTCCATGTAAAATACTGGTATTCAGCTGCATCTGGTTAGACTGGAAGCCGACCTCAACATAGTTGGGAAAAGGCTAGGCAGATGATGAGTTAACTTTATAAACAAACTCATTTTATAATTTAAGAATGCAGTGCATAATATGAAGGTACTATTAATGAGAATAACAAGATTGTTTTCCTGCTTGACTAGAATTTACCCGCATTACACCCGCATTGTTTTTGTGAACACGGTGTTGTAATTTTATAGGAGGGTGTGCATTTTGTCAAAGGTATGAATTGAAACGTTTAGTAACTGTCACTCGATAAAATGTTTGAAAAAATACTACACAACCGATATACTTTTGTTAAAACTAAATCATCTAGGTGTTTCAGGATCCGCTTTTAAAATATTCTGTCTGTTATCTGGCAGTCAACATGCTAACGACTGTCACTGATCTATGAACGACAGCCAAGACCAATGGCTTATCGTGCATTCTGAGGCACGAGGGGTCTCAATATGTAATGGTTGCTCACCCATACATGAACCAGCGGCGGCAAGTGTAGCCTGACCTTCGATCGACCCACGCAGCTGTTATTATTTAGCCACAAAATCCTCTAGCTAGCTTGTAACATATAAAAAATTATAAAAGCCACAGGTGCCCACTCAATATGACACAATGAGTTTTCCTTTCGACTCCTAAGCTGACTCACTGACTGTGAATGTAACAGTAGAGGATTACAATTTGTCAAATACTGATAATAACAATTTCCAGTAACTGCTTATTGACAGGATAGTACTAACCGAGTGTGAAGCAGCTATCGATATATCGTAGGGGCGCTCCTCATCGGAGTCTCCGCCCGTGCTGTCGCTCCCATTGTCGTCTTCCTCGTCGTCATCATCATCATCATTGCCGCCGCCCCCTCCGCCGCCTGGTCCACCCCCGCCGCCGCCTCCGGGACCTCCAGCGCCGCCGCTGTCGCGCTCATTATCACGGTTTTGATTTTGACGCTCCTCAAGTCCATCATCACTGCCATCACTCTCTGCATTTTTATAAAAATATATTAAATAGATTGAAGATGTTGTCCGACTAAAAGCGTGGGCTTCTTGGGAAAAGGGTATGATATTTACGAAATGTTATACATCCATATTATCCATACACTACACATATTAGCTATACACTAATACATTATCATGTAAGATAACAATGAAACCAAAACGTGAAATAAAAAAGGCTTACGCAGTCCTCACTCTGGCTGGAGTGACAATCATAATGATAATCTAATATTTACTCACCATTGCCATCCATCAGCCTCAAAAGTAATTCTTTCAAAGACGAAATCTTGTCACTTTTGCCTGTGTCTCAGAATGAAGTAAGTATTGAGGCGAAGATTAATATTGTTTAGCTTTACAATAAAAGTAGATGAATTCCGTCACGACCGTCACTTTTCTTGTTTAGTTTAGTTTACGAAATAAGTAATGTGAAAAGATAAATTATTTAAAACAATTTGATCTAATGTAACATTTTGAGTTTTGTGTGGATGTGACGCATGTTACCCCCTACCTTTTATTTATTTTATTTTTTTGTGTTTTTGTGCTTTTTGCGTCATGTTCACCGCAAATAAACGTATTTTCTTTCTTCTGTCTTAACATCAATTTAAGTTGAAATTTATTAATCAATTTAAATAGAAGATATTTTTCATGGGAATACTCTATAATTAAATTATTAAATCGTTATTTTGATTTTAAAAATAGTTCACAACGAGCCCCAAAAATGCCTAAGATTCGATGCGGACTTAGGTATGAGTCTTTTAAGACCATGCTGACCGCACAGTGGCGCTATCATCGTTTGTTTAGTTATTTCACACAATTTATAATGAAAATGCAAATGAGCACGTTAAGTTGTGCTTCACAAGATTATACGTTATATTATTAGAAACGGTAGTTTTACATTGTTTAGTTTTATTATAATCCTTAAAACGGAATAAAGTGGCCACTGTTAACCGTTTTATAATAAAACTAAACTATATAAAACTACCGTTTATAATAATATTAACGTATAATCTTGTGAAGCACAACATATCGTGCTTATTTTCTGCATTTTCATTCTAAATTGTATGAAATAACAAAAAAAAACGATGAGGGCGCCACTTTACGATCGGCATAGTCTTATGATTTTTTTCTGAGTCATCCTACTGTCGATTTCTTTTATCTAGTCGGAGATTATAATCTTCCAGAAGCAACATGGCATATGTCAACTACCCTAAATACTCCAACAAGTTCTTCTCGGTGCTCTGGCACAACTGTGTCCTGTGATTATATAAACAACTTCATGTCTCTTCTAAGTGCCTCTCAGTATAACAGCACACTAAATAGTAAAAGAAAAATATTAGACCTTTTAATATCCAACAGCCCCTGTATTGTACAACAAGAGCCCTCTCCACTGCTACCTGCTGATGTATATCACCCCCCATTTATTTATTTATTTATTTATTTAAACATTTTCGCACAAAAAGGTACAAAGGCGGACTTAATGCCTTAGGCATTCTCTACCAGTCAACCAAGGGTGGTGAAGAGATTAGATGGCAGGTGCTTAAGTTGAGAGGAACAATGAAGAAAAAAAAAACCTGTTAAAACTAGATACACAAATACATAAATAGGTTATATACACATACATACTATACTAAACATATAAATATGTACTAATGATATATATATAAATATATATATATATACAAATTCAAGGGAGAGAGATGTTGAGATGACACTACTCTACTTGTGTTGAAAATAACTTTGCAATTTCCGCTTAAATGCATACCGACTGGTGGCCGTCCTGATATCAAGAGGAAGCGCATTCCAAAGAAGAATGGACTGGATATGAAAGGAAGAATGAACAAAATCAGAAGTATGAGAAGGACAGAGTAGGAGAAGATTGTTAGAAGAACGCAAATTCTTAGCGTGAGAAGAACATAGATATTGGAAACGAGGCACGAGATAAGAAGGAGGAGTGGGAGAGTTGAGAAGGGAGAAAAGCGTCGTTAAAGCGCGCAAACATTCGTTTGTGACATGAATATTAACGTCAAATATCTTCCCTTGGACAGACAATCGCTGCAGAAATACAATTTTTACAAGGCGTACTATGAAAAAATAAATAATAAAATATATATAAATATATAAATATAAAATACATGAAACTGATTGGCCAGAACTTCTCACGCATAAAAAATCTGAAGAAGCCCTATCTTTGTTCTATGACAAACTAGACGAGATTATTAAGCTACACACACCTTTGGCTAATTCTAAATCTTCCACTTTTCCAGTCTGGTTCTCACGTCCCTTGACCAGTACATATGAAGAAACAGAAAGCCTGGATCAAATGAAAGAAGTATAAAAATATCTCTGATTATGAAACATTCACATCACATAGAACTAGTTTTAGGGAATTGTGCGGTAAATGTTTTTCCACGTACGTACGGTGGCCAGCACATCAAGCTACCCCAATCTGTCAGATTTTCCCAATTGAATATGAACTTTATTCCTTTGTGCTAAAGTTGAAAATCTATCAAAGAATTTTGACAGATTGGGGTAGGTTGACCTGCTGGCGTCTGTACATTAAATGAAACCTAAGTACCCTCTCTGAAAATCTTCAAAAGTACTAAGGTCTTATTTTATATAAGTATCATGTCAACTTTGTCTATATTTTAACTTTAATATTATTGCTCATTATACAATTAATTAATGCACGTACTGCTACTAAAACTCCTAGCGATTACACTTTTTTTTTTCTTCTAAACTATTATGTCAACCTGTGGACAGCGTTGTGGGTTATATTATCACTAAAATTGTTTTTGTTAAATTAGTTGTAAGTTCTTATAATGTAACTGTTTGCTGTTCCTTTATATAAAAAATAATAAAAAATAAAATAAAATTTTCACTACATTGACTACAGGTAGAGAGCATGACACTGCACTGTTATCGCTATGGCGATATCCGAACGTAAATGTCAACCAGTAGTTCTTCATATTTTATCTGTTGTCAATGTCATTCACGATTTCGCGAACGCACGTCTCGTGAGTTGACTGTTATGATAAAAATATCGAATTGTGTATGAGAAATGTGAATAAACAGTGCTTGTTGCAATCAACAGTTGCATCAAAATGTATCGTAAAATTGTGTGGTGTTATGTACTTGTGTTGACGTTGTTGGATATATCGTTGAACACGAAGCTGTCAGCCCAGGGAAAGATCCATGGTAAAATCGATTTAAAAAATACTAAATATATGTATTTGTTTTTCTCTGCAGTCGTCTTAATGATTACAGCAGACTTGCAGGGAAAAGTAGTGAGGTAGGTCAAATAAAAAGTGATATGGAATAGCAACAATAAGTTGGCAGGTTCGTCGTGAGGCGGTAGTGTGGGGCGATGTTATTTTAGATCGGGGCCGAGACGTGCTTGTTTGTCGTTTTTCTTCAACTATGTGTATGGTATTTTAGTAAGTTGATATACGCTAGGGAGCCGGCGAGCTCGCGGGGGGTGCGCGTGCACCGCACATCCTGCCTAGCAGATGTGCACGCACATTGTGACCCCCCCACATGCGTAAAAAACGCAGTTGGAATTAGAATATTTTTTAAATTAAAATTTAGGTTAAATTCTGTTGTGTTTGTAATACTAAAAAAACAATGTATTTAATTAACAAGGCCCCTTTTTGTAATGTTAACAGTTAATTTTTATCTTTACAGGTGTCACAGTACATGATTCCCTTATAGAGGGAATAACATTTCAGGTAAGCTAGGTTATAGTCCTATAGTCATTTTGAAACTATTTTAATCATTTTTTCACAAAACTTATAAGCACTGCTAATTCTGTAGACCTTTGTTTTATATCCTCCTAACAATATTGATTGCCAAAGAATGTCTGAGTTCCTGTGAGTTCATCTACAAATCACCTCATTCTATGTTGTACTGTAATCATTTAAAAGTTATCTTCTGATAATAATATGATACCTTAGACACGTGAGTAATACAAAGCTTATCCTATATCTGTGAACAGACAAGCCCTCTCATACATAAACCTGCCACAAAGAACATTGATATGATTGCTCTCAGTCATTTTCCTTGCTTCCCTTCAATACTAGAGATAGAACCAAAACCAAACCTCAATGTTTGCTACTCAATATAAATATTCTTATAAGATGTGTTGATGAAACTTACAGTGCAATAACATAAATATATAACATGTGGGTGCTGTGTAAGCGTCACACTGCTATCAGTTATTAGTGTTGTTTCCCCTGCTACTTCCTCTGTGGCTAGCTCTGGCCCTGTGGTCACTCACCCCTGCTACTTCCTCTGTGGCTAGCTCTGGCCCTGTGGTCACTCACCCCTGCTACTTCCTCTGTGGCTAGCTCTGGCCCTGTGGTCACTCACCCCTGCTACTTCCTCTGTGGCTAGCTCTGGCCCTGTGGTCACTCACCCCTGCCACTTCCTCTGCGGCTAGCTCTGGCCCTGTGGTCACTGAACCCTGTCCTCACAGGCTGTTCTACTGATATCTGTTCAACCTGCTATAACTACTACTATTAGTAATGCAAAACAAGGAATATAACATTTCCAAACACCTTGGGCCCTTGGGCACATTCCACCAAACTTTTATACATAGAAATACGTCTTTTCTGAGAATAAATTTTGAATTTTTGTCAGTTTTTCCATATTAGAACTGTCAGACGTCAATTTTACTCCACGGATATAAGATATGTTACTTTGGTAAAATAACCCCTAAGGGCGTTTAGGTTTGTGCTCATGCACAATAGATTATAGCATTATAATAATTAATTATTGTGGGGATATGACTAGCTGAGAGAAGAGAGTTCAAGAGAGTGTGTTCTCCATATGAATCAATAAGCTGGTATAATACATCAATGGTTCAAGCTGAACACCTGCCTAAAGTGCCTGCCTGGTTTTAGTAAACTGTAATATAATTGAAAAAACAATCTAAATCTGTAACAAGGGCATCTAAGTGGCCCACCACCATGTGTGCACGGCCACATTAAACTATGTTTTGTTTGCTATGTTTTTTTCTTTGAACTTGAACCCCAACAGGACAATAGGAAGACAACACAAGGAAAATGACTATACTTTGTTTGAACAGGATAATGAAATCAGATGATGTGCTATGTTTGTACATTATTGTTATAATTCATGTTTACTGTTCATACATAATACAGACATTGATTTGAGAATGGAATTCCTGTAGAGCCTGCTTCTAGGCTAGTCTAGTTAAGACATGCTGTATGGCCTCTGTACGAGTGGGGCTTCACCTGCACATCACAGTGTGTGCGTGGAGCAGTGAGTAGCTGCTACTTGTTGGACATCAATCTAAATATATGTCACTAAACTTAATATAAATCCTGCAGCTGTGCTTTAAAGAAATATTATGTTAAAAACTTAAAATTGATGATGCTATAAAAGTTTTTAAAAGTTTAAGTAATAAAGTAACAATAGTTATTTTAATTGTTTTTTTTTATTGATAATTTCATCATTTGTTTCATCAATAGTTTCATGTTCAAGGAACGCAAAAGTTGCATAAAATTGTTTCAGCAACATTATTTTTGCTTCGGGAAAATTGTTGCTAACATTTCATACAGTTTCACCGTGAAACATGGTGCCAGCTACAAAAAATGACGTTGCTACAGAAATATGGCGGGACTTTTGTTTACCATGGAACATGAGTGAGATTCATGAACACACAGGAACATCTAAGTAGTTATTTCTTCTGCCGCCAAATGTTGAGTGATGTTGTTGATGTACACAGGAATGGGGCAAGGAATCAGGCGCGGAGGGTGCGGGACGCGGACGCGCGGTGGCGGCGGGTGCGCTGGCGCTGTCGCCGCCGGCGCTAGAGTTCGGGCGCGCGGCGTTGGCGGAGGCGCACGCGCTCACCGTCACGCTTACCAACACCGCTAACGCGACCATGCACCTGGCCTCCGTGGCCGGCACCACTCCTGACTTCCACGCCTCCTTCTTCGAGTCCAAGGTACACGCGCCCGTTAGCTGCTGCAGCTGGACTCATCTACTGGAGCCATGTTGAGCTAGCTGGACAGAACATGTCGTTTAGACTCTGCGGTACGCTGCGACGGCGATTCATATACTTAATATAAATTTCCAGTAATTATGGGTCAAAATCGTCGAAGACGTAAAGAGGCTCCAAAACAATATCTCACCTATATAGAAAAATAGAAACAGCATAACTACTGCTATTCACGACCACTCGATACGCTTCCGTACCGTATCGAGCATCAATCAATGTTATCGTAGGAGTCCTCTAAACCCTATTCACAAGTCCAAAACCCGAAATTTATTTTAATTTAAAATCATATAGAAGACCACTATTCTTCCGGCAGCTGTTTGCTGTCGGGGGCAAGGCAAATCAGGTTATTGAAATGTAACATTTTCGATACGATAGCTTGTCGTATGGTTGTGAATTAGAGTGCAGATACCTAAAAACTGAACTAATATTATTACTGTTGCGGTAATCGAATCTGCGACATTAAACTCATACACATGATACTCAAGTTAGTCACTGATCCGTCTAGGCTGTCAACCGAGTGGATACTGTTGGTGGCACAAATCAAGTAATTGTTCTACAAGTTTGCTGAGATAGGGACAACTGTTATAATGGCAAACATCAGAATTAATTTGCATTAAAAGTATAAGGTTCATGTTTAAAGCCACACTTGGCTGAAGGACTAACAAACGTGGCCTTTTTGGTCCTTCGGAGGGGGGAGGGTGGGGGACGCGGCAGGTAACAACAGTTAACCCCTCAGGCGGTGAGCCCCTGAGGTGGTTTTGGATTGGCATGTATTTAATCAAACCCCAAATTATTCTAATTATGCACTAATAAAAATAATTTTACTCTAATAATTAGTGTTAAAATTATTTTGTATTGCGCTCCTATTGTGAACCTCAAATGATTACTATATTGGGGTCCTCAAAATACTTACTAAAAGCCATGAAGTGCCACCAACTTGGATGCAGCGCTCACCGGCCGCTGCCGCGGTACCGCTCGCTTCGCTCGCTCGGCTGGCACGCAGCTGGTCACAGTTCTAACCTAACCCGTTTGATTGGGATGCCCTAGCTTATTACTGCGATCGACCGTGACAAAAGGCCAGAAAATTTAAAAAATCTTAATTTTCAAAAAAGGTGTGCATCTTTCGAAGCGCTAAAAGTTTTTAGGGGGTCATTAATTTATAAAAGTGGCCGCAATTAGAAGGTCAATAAGTTTTTAGAGGATCAGTTAAATAATTCCCCTTTAAATTACACTGCAGCGGAGCGAGTTGTCTTTCTTGGCTACGCCCAAAGTCATGCAGACATTCATTGATGGATATAGTGTTCCCTTATAATCATTGTTTAGAGTGTGTTATGTTAAAAATACTCATCTAACGGGTGGGCCATCTAGTGTTTTATATTTGAATCGCCTATAAAAAACTACTGATTATTTTTTCTAATTTCTGGTTTTATTGGAAAGGTTGAACTTTGTCATTTAAGGTGCCACTTTTCGATATTTTTTCTATACAAATTTCGGGAGAATATTACTCCACTGTTTAACATTGTGCATCCAAAGTTAAACATGATATCGTTTTGGCTTATTATTAATTGTGTCTGTACGGAAACAGAATAGTAAAATAAAAAGCCATTAAAAAGTTATGAGCCAACAAAGATTCGTTTTTTTTTTTGCTATTTTTGGGTGTAAATAAGTAATAAAAGAAATGTAAAATCTTCAAAACCAAGTCCGTACCGAAAAAGCTCAGTTATCGATCAATAAATGAGATCAATAAACTTTATTTGTAATTGATTTATGCAGGGGTTTTTTCATAAAACTCGATTTTCCGAAGTACTTTTCGTATTTTTTTACGCTCCTATCAGTTCGGAACGGTGTTTCTGTGCGTGAGAACTAGATGTTGTTCGTGTAGACTAGCGTCTAACTGCATATCACTGATGTGACTTGAAAATTAAAAAAAATATTTAAGTTTTGTTGCGGAACTTAGCTATTCTCTTCTTAAATTTGGCGACATTTTTGAAAAGCGAAAATACTGTTACATACTTTATGCCTGTTTCATTTTCTCGCAGTCGAAGTGAAAAGCAGAGTGTATAACTGGGGCATAAACGAGCCATTTTACCCCTCTTGTTAACTATCCACCTTCGCCTGAAGCTCGGCTGGATATACAGGGTGTTTGGCAGAACGTTGAACATACGAAAATGGTGGATAGGTGGGGTCATCTGCTACTTACTCAGCCTTAATTTATTTGGCCCTGGCCCCTGGATATTTAAAAAAAAAAATTTTTGCTTTCTTCTAGTTTCACCACTTTCTTAACTTTAAAATTAAAAACACCCTGTATACGTCTCGGGGTGAAATGGCTTCTTTTATGCACTAGTTGTACAATCTACTATTACTCAATTAACATTAATAACGACTAGTATTTGCATATTTTTTAATGCATTTGTGTATAAGTAAAAAAGCGGTTGTCGTTAGGAAATAAGTTCGACCGTGACATGTTAGGTGCTACCGTACGGTGCAGCATGACGTCACACACACAGCTACACGTCGCCCGTCCGCTGGTGCTGTTGATACGCGCGCCCTCTGCCCTCACTCCCGCACCGCTCTCGATAACGCTGATACTAGCTCGAGCAAGGAACTCCTTTGCTACCTACAACAGAAGCCATTGTTCTACAGACACACCTACTATGTGAGTGTGACGTAGCTAACTAGTCACACCAGTTTTTTTGCGTCGTTTATTATTATCTGTGTCTAAATATTTCATATCATTGTTAGAAGTCGATTACATGTGAAAACGAGAGTGGACGGCGGGCGGCGGTTTTATACGTATTATGACACTAGCTTTTGCCCGCGACTTCATTTGTGGGTGTCGCGTGGGTTTCGTACTTTCCTCAAATAAATTGAACACCCTCTCCACCTCCCCTTGAAAGGTAGTTATTTAGAAAATTAATGTTTACGGGCTTTATACTTTATTTAGAGAAATAAGTATTCGGGCCGATTTTTTAGTTAAACTACCTAAGATGTTTCAAATAAATTGTCCTCCTTTTTCATCACGACAGGGCTTGTTTTTATTAAAATAGCGTTTGGTAGGTTTGATCAGTAAGCGTGGAATATAGTAAACCTCGTACAGATAACGGGGCGCGGCGGCTGTGCGGATTTATTTTAAAACTATGATATCTCATTTGATATTCATTGAAATCAAAATATGTCAAGGGCAATTTTGTTCAAAATTAAATACTTGTGATGAATAACGTGTTTGTTTGGATAAGGATTAATATTGTGTTTATAAAAACACCTTCGCAAATAATGCATTATTTTAGAAGAAATTTGATTATCATAAAAACGGTTATAGTGAGTCAACCTTAAAAGATAGATATATGCTGTCGCGGAATTTTTTTTTGAACTTTTAAGGGAGAACAATTCCGTGATACATTATTTTTGCGTAACTTTAACCGTTTACGCAGCGCACGCAATGCAAGCTCTCAAAAGGAATATTTTTTCCCATTTTTGCAACATTTTTCATTGCTGCGACGCTCCTATTGGTCGTAGCGTGAAGTTATATAGCCTATAGCATTTCCCGATAAATGGATAATAATAATATGGATAATCTAACACAAAAAGAATTTCTTAAATCGGTCCAGTAGTTTCGGAGCCTATTCGTTACAAACAAACAAATCTTTCCTCTTTATAATATTAGTGTAGAAATAAGTTGCAATATTAGCCGCTCGCTACGAGTAGCGTTATGAGACATTTAGCTGAAATACAGACGTGTTGCGATGCGCTAATACTTTCAGAAGCTAATTTTGCTTCACTGTTGACAGGTTTCAGTGATGCTTACAAAACATGAAAATTATGAAGATTTGCTGTAAACAACCTGACATGTTTTGACCTACACAAATATTACCTTTATACTGAAGGGATTCATTTTAACGTCTTGTTGTCTCTCTGTATAACATTATTTGGTTTATTCAGTAAGCCCCAAACAATAAAGCAAATCCACATTAAAGTTTCCATATAAGCAATTCCAGACAAAAACTAGTAGCAGTGTTAAAAATAACTGAAAATCGATGTAATATTAAAAATAAACAAACACTCGGGCGGGTACAAATAGGATACTTTGTAATATAAATATCGAGCGAAACCTCGCGTTGCACGTTGTCCTGAAATAGAACACGTCGTTGTGGTTTCTTATACGCACTGAGTGTTACCATGTATGGTTGTAAGGTCATCGGTTTGTTGTGTCCATTAACGTTCATATATTTGGGTTATGTTATTCCTGAACTGAACGGCAATCCATTTCTTGGAGCATTCTGCCCTCCTTCCTGTAGCCATCTACCTAGCGGCAGCGCACATATAACTGTTACACAGCTCTGGTGTGGTTTTCAGCTGCAACCTCTGCCGTCTAGTCGAATGGAATAGAAACAAGATTAATAGAGAGAATTACAGATGTATACCGGTATTCTAAAGTTCGAGTAGTTTTGACACTTTTGATCTTCGGACTACCCAGTATTGTTATTGCGATAGGTACTGTAAAATTCCTGATTGGAAAACTCAATACTTAACACATTGCCAGACCTGGGAATTGAACCCAAGACCTCATGCTCAGCAATCGCGCTTGTGACCACTGGAGCAACGGGGCAATGTAATTCCTCCAATATAAGCACACACTCATCTCCATGCACGAATACTTCTTTCCTCGCATCCATACACACTGGCACTACTACTCCCCCACTCACACACTAACACCACATCACCTACTTATCCACACTCGTACACAAACATCTCATCATCTGCCTAGCCTTTTTCCCAACTATTTTGGGATCTGCTTCCAGTCTAACCGGAAAAAAAAATCACACTCATTCACCCTCACACTCGCACTCTCTCATACTCATACAAACAAACCTAAACTATATTTTTTTCCCTTCTGAAAATAAATCGACACAGTCCACCCATACATATGTATATCAATTGGGACTTCATTGTGAAATACTGTCTTTTAAGATACAGGATAGTCTAGTATAAGAGACAGAGTTTAATCTATTGTGTACAGATTTCTTCAACATCCAAATTTGTTTTGTAAATGTTCACTAGCATAAATTAAAAAATTGTAAACATAATGTACAATTATCTGTATTTTTGGGAAATAAAGATATTATTATAATAGCAATCGGCGATCGTTAGCCACAGACTTGAGCCTCCCGCCGACATGCTGCAAGACCCTCGTTACATATTCATGAACAAGCACCAGTCGTCTGTTGTGTGCTCTGCTCACACCCCTCACGTACTGTTGTTATGAGGATTGCTCCCAAACAAAAACATTGACGTGCCTCGTTAAAACTATTGGCCATGCATATTTAAAGCGCTCGGCCAGTCGCTACCTCGCCACTGAAGCATTAAGTAATTGTAAGCAATCAATTTAGTTTACGTTAGGCTTTACAATGGATGTAATAGTTGTGAATTACCGTAAGTCAAAACAAACATTTTCAACGCCAATACAGAACTAGTTTGAATTCGGCTAATTCATAATTATTTGTGTTCATGTTTTAAGTTGATGTCCCCCTAGCATCTTGATGAAGTTTACCACTGTATAAAGTAAACTTTTACTACTAAACAACCCCAGGAAAACTATCGAGTGCTCGGAGACTGCCCAGTAGTGCCCAGGCGCCGCGTCGCGCACGCACGGTCCGCGTTCAGACGTGTATGGCAAATGGCAATCTATCCGGTAGGGAACAAACAAACTGATCTAACACCCGGACACCACGCTAACAAATCCTGATGCCCGTCTTACTAACACTAAGTCATCTAACACTCGGACAACACGCTTTTTTTTTATGATTGGGAAATCATCAAATGACCCCTCCCGCTCTGGGTGGAGCAGAAGAGAGTCTCAGACTCTTACTGACTAACTAAAACTCACTCGTGTTCCTTCCTTAGCTCTTTATGTTCCGGGGTAGGGGTAACCCTTTCGGACAATCCCGCTGCCCCGGCAGGCTGCGGCCCTTACGGGCCCCTTCCTTATTGCTGACATCTCTTGGAGGCGTGCGTGGAACACGTACGCGCCGTCCGACACGGGACTGGTCCTGATCGGACGGAGAGTTACCCATTACTCTCCGCCCGCAGGCCCGCTCCTACGGTGGCCGGGAGTCGTCACGCGGCTCCTGACACCCGGAGCGTCTCCCGCGGCGACTGGGATGTGAGGTTCTCTCCCTCAACCGTCCCGCCACCTCCTTCGCTAGCATGACTGCTTCGCAGAAGGAGGTGACTGCCTCCCACTCCCTCTCGCCCCGGACCATGGCCTGAACCAGGACCGGGCGTGAGAGCTCGCCGCCGCTGCCGATCGCCTCTACGAGAACACGGCGGTGCTCCGCCTAAGCGGGGCAGACCTCCACCGTATGCTCCATCGTGTCCTCTGGGCGATGTTCGCAGTGGTGACACCCGGGCGTTTCCTCCCGCCTGATGATGTGCAGGAACTTCCCGAAACATCCGTGTCCGGTGAGGACCTGCGTCAGGCGGTAGGTAAGGGCGCCGTGGCGCCTCTCTAACCACTCCTCAAAGAGGGGTCATATCGCCACTATCGTGGCGTGCCCTGCGCTGGGTTGCGACAGTCGCTCTTTCCATACCGCCATGACCGCGCCGGAGGTCCGTCAGCTCCGCCGCAATTTGCCGCGGAAACGGAGTTTCCCTCGGCGTAGTGCTTCCGCGCGCCACTCGTACAGGCGCCGAGGACCATCGCCTCCAGATCCCATGGCGGAAGTCCGGCAAGGAGGCTTTCCGCCTCGCCCGAAATCGTGCGATATTCCCGGATCAGCCTTATGGCTACCATCTTTTGGGGCGCGTTCAAATAGTGGGTGACTCGCCGTCGCAGTGAACGCGCCTACACCGAGGCCCCATATAGGGCCATGGACCGCACGACCCCCGAAAGCTTCCGGCAGGAGGCGTTTGGCCCCCTCAGGTTGTGCAAGAACCGCTTGAAGGCGGCCCCGGTCCGTTCCAGTTTGGGGGCCAAACTTCGGAAGTGTTCGACGAAGTTCCACCGGCTGTCGAGGACGAGACCCAGTTATTTCATCGTCGTCTCGACGCCGATGTGAACCCCACCTACCGTTAGTTGAGATCCCGAAGGCGGCCCGTTCCGAGGCCCATGAAAAAACATGGCCTCGGACTTGTGCAATGCCACCCCGAGACCCAACTGCCGGATCCTCTACACGACTATCGCAACCCCGCGTGTCATCGCGTCGGCCGCCGCCTGATGCGATCTCCTGCGCCAGGACTAGCGTGTCGTCAGCGTAGCAAACCACGTTGGCTCCATCAGGGAGATCGGCCCGCAGCACCCAGTCGTAACGTAACCGATATCCCACAGGAGCGGCCCCAAAACCGATCCCTGCGGGACACCTCAACGGAGGTAGGTCGGCACCCGGTGATACCGGAGTGCCTCCCCAATGCAGATACAGATCAGGGTGTTAAACGCGTTGGCGATGTTGAGTGACACGCCATGACGACCGCACCCCGGGACACCGCGTACCCCGTCGTGAGGGCTGTCACGCGCATGATGGCATCCACCGTCGAGCGCCCCTTGCGGAAGCCAAACTGGCTGTCCGCAAGATCCGGTCCCGTCCTCACCAGATGCCCGACGAGGCGGCCCGCAATCTCTCTCAATGAGCTTGCCGACCTCGTTCGGACACCACGCTACTAAATCCTGATGCCCGTCTTACTAACACTAAGCCATCTAACACTTTGACACCACGCTACCAAATCCTGATGCTCGTCTTACAACACTAAGTCGCCTAGTGTTAGTGTATTAAGCTTACTTTCAACACACACACGGCTATAAATAACTTAGCGCTTTGCTGGACGAAAGTGCAGTAGATGTCGTTTAAAAGTACTGCAACTATGATGCAGGTGCAGCCGCCACTTCTGAAATGGCCCGTGCATTCGGTGCATCTCAATAGCGTGGTGCTGCGGTTTGACATTGTGACAGTGAGGCGCAGATCCAGTTCGCGCAAGCTGTAGGCGTGGGCGCGCGGCCTTGTCCCTCGCTATCAATGACGCAACTCTTACGCTACTGATTGTCTTCACAACTAGCGTCTCGCCCCCGAGTACACAACGCGTTCCGGGTTGATTTGCTCGCTAACTGTTACTGCACCACTACAGCTGCTAACATCATATTAGTTATTCATATTAATGTAATTGGCTTTATGTCTCATATACAATTGTTATGCATCTGTTATAGCTGTTGGTTTTCCTGTAAATAAATAAATAAATAAATATTGCTCATACAATCATCTCAAGAGTCAGCTGTTTGATATATCTACAGTTTCGGAGAGAGCGGACGCTGTTTGATGATCCCAGCAGCATCACAAATGATAAGGAAAGTAGAGTGAAGTCGTTCGGCGCGGGAGCAGTGCTGGGCAGCATTCGCGCAGCGACGACACTTGACGAGAACTGACCGCGTCATGAAATTATGTACTGATGGATGTCACCCAGCAAATACCTACCGTCAGTCTTCAATATCATAATACAAATATTTGTTTGGATAGAGTTCCTCTGTATAGGTGGCAGACTATCGAGAGAGGCGAGAAGCATGTCGCGCTAGAAAACACATTAATAAGAGATATTGATAAAATGAGTTGTATTAATAAGTGAGTCGTGACGCGGAAGTTCAACATGGCGGGTATTTTTGGAAGTGGGTCACGTGCAGCTGTATCGATGCTCATCGGAAACGCTTCGACGCCGCCTCCTCCCGTCCTTCGCACACGTACAGCTACGTGGGACAACCAGCTACCTACTGAAGTTATTGACTTTATTTTCGCTCCGCTAACATAATTAAAAACAAACTCGCACCACATAATAATATAATACATTTTATATAACATCTTATCATTATCACCTCCTCGCCTCCAGCGATTATCAGTAGCGTACAATAAAAACAAATCTCGTGTCGCCGCGCCCGCGCCGGCTCGTAAACAAGTGAAGCATGAGCTGACAGTGACATCACGTCGTCACTAGTAACACTTGAACTACGAACACTGCTCTTACTGCTATAAAGGTGCTGTCGGTGTGTGTAACCCCGATAAGAGCCAGGCGGTTCTCTTCTCGAAATCGCGTCGACTCGCCGCCCCCCTCCCCAGTTCGATGACTATGTACAGCAAGCCGATCCCTTGGGGGAAGCAAACTAAATACTTAGGTGTTATCCTCGACTACCATCTTACTTTCAGTGAGCACATAAAGACGGCTCGTTCGCGCCCCTTTTTCGCTCTCAGTAGGCTCCATTTCATACTGACCGCCCGCAGCAAATTGTCATTCAAGTGCAAATTGCGCACCTACACCGCGGTCATCCGTCCCATCATGACCTACGCTTGCGTCGTCTTCGGGCATACTAAGCCTCACCGTCTGCATAGAATGCAGACTCTCCAGAACCGTTTCCTAAGCAAGGTCACGGGAGCCCCCTTCCATATCCGCAATGAGAGTCACTTAGATCTCAAAATGCCCACGGTTCAACAGTTCATAAAACGCCTTTCCAAGCGTTTATTTGATACTGCTATAAATCACCCCAATTCCCTGATTACGGCGGCCGCCCGATACATTCCCTCCCGCATAAGTAGGATTCGCCGACCGAGGCATACACTTACCATCCCCGACAACGCCACGACCCTCCTATAGGAGAATAGTAAGGCCACCAGTACTCTCAGAAAGTACAAGTTCCGACAGCCGTCCTCCCGTCCTCGCCGTCGAGGTCCATCGCGACGGCCTATGCTATGTCCGCCCCAACCCTTGCTCGAGCCAGCCCGCGCCGCTGAACCTGTAGTTTTAAATTCGTCCCTAAATAATTCCGGTCCAGCCTGTCCCTTGCTCCCCTCTCCCAGCAACGCCCTAGCCGAGGTCCGTACCCCACAGGGGTTGTTAAGTTTTTTAAACCCTGGCCTTAAATTATGTAAGGCATCCACAGGCAAGCCCGGTTAAGTAGACTACAACCTCATGGGTGCGACATGCCATTAAAAAAAAAAAAAATAACTGCTACAGTGCACATGCGGTTGACCGCTCATGATGTAACATCGGCTTCGCTCAGATGCTGGCAGGCAGTAGCAAGTGTGGCGAGTGCCGGCGCTACACTTTCTCCGATCCAACAGATACATGCCATGCTCGATTATTTTTAGCGCGTTGTATCCGATCAGTAACAAAGTATCGAGCAGCGTGTTGTTGCTCCGAGGCATGCCTATTCAATGTTATAAACGTGCCTGTTTGCTGGTGCGCCATTCAGCGTCATGTCTCTTTCGTTTAACGCCCACCGTAATAAATTCAATCGAAGACGTTTACTGTATCTAAATAGCAGGCAAATAAAAAAACATGTTTCCAGTTTGTTTAACTGGCTTACGTATTGTTTTAGTTTCAATGGGTCCTGAGCTTAGGACTCATGTTATTAATATTACTTAAGACCTTGTCACAAAGTGGTCCATTACTTTCGTCCCGAAAAACCACTTTGTAAACGTGACAAGTTTTCGGCAGCGCGCAGTGTACTTAATGTTAGGGCAGCTATACCAACTTATGGTTATTCATTTACAAATCACGTCTGAATAATCCTCTCCGCATAAAACTGACCGAGAGGAGAACCGATCTCATTTGGATCAGGGGAACCATTGAGGTTGCCCCTGATCCAAATGAGATCGGTTCTTCCAACTATCCAAATACCGGCCCAAACCATTATTGTTCCTCCTCCATATGAATGAACTTCCTGACAAAATTTCAAACATTCTTGACGTCCAGAGGTCCTCCAAACTCGAGTATGTCTTGTATCCGGCCTCCTACCGAAACGAGATTCGTCGGAAAAGCAAACACAACGCCAGTTTTCTTCCTCCCAATTTCTGTATTCGCGAGCCCATTGTAAACGGACCCTGCGATTGCGGAGTGCTATAGGTGCAACTCTCAGCGGCCTTCGGGAACGCAGACCTACTTCACGTAAACGATTTCAGATGGTTTAGTCGCTTATCAGCAAGCCTGAAGAGCTGTGGAGCCTCGTAGCCAACATCATGGCGGTCATAGTACGATTTCGTCGAGCAGTATTTTAGATATACCGGTCCTGTCTGCGAGTGGTGATGCGAGATCGTCCTCCATGTCGCTCGGCCACGCTGCCCGTGACACGATAGCGTGTCCATAGGCTTATGACGCTCTGTGTAGTGCCAAGAGCGACAGCCACAGTACGTTGCCTGGAACTTTTTTTTTTTCAGTTCCGATACAGAAATTGTAATGGTTTTGTAAAAATGCTATTACACACTTTTATAGGAATCCTGATTGATAGTTGATTTTCTATTTATAAAATTCTTTATTCAAATAGTGAAATTAACTAAAAAAAATCAATAACGACCCAAAAAAGTTAAAATAATAGTCCTCAATTGCGGCGATACTCTAAAACGTATAACTTGATCCCTAGACACTTTTAATATGTGTACCTATTTGGATGATTTTTACTATATCTTCCTGATGAATGTGACCTATTTGCAGAAACTAAAAAATATAATAAAGTTACAAAAGGAACATTATATAATGCAAATAAAGTTATGGATAGTTGCTGTGAGCACAGTGTGACTTTATGTGTGTTGCGCAGACGCTGCCGCCGCAAGCCAACACGTCGTTCAGCGTGGTGTACCTGGGGCGGCGCGAGGGGCCCGTGTCCGCGCACCTCTACATACACACCTCGCTCGGCGTGCACAAGTACCCCGTGAGTATACTCGCATGCCTCAACTAAGGTGTCTTGTCAGAAGCCATGATTGATATATTTTATGCAAATTGACTGTCATCTTAAGGCGCTCAGCAGACGGCGAACATTTTTACCGCGAGAGAGGTCATCCGGCAAATTAAAGCGGTGCGGTCGTTTTGTCCTCCATGTGCGTTAAAGCATAGATTTCCATGCGCTCTATCGGGGACAAATTATCCATCGTCTGCTCAACGCTTAATTTTTAGTAAATTTTAGTCACAACTATATGTGTTAGTGGCCCCGATTCTGTTGTTCACAAACTAAACTAAATTTAAGTTCAGTGCATCTTTTTCTTTCTATTTCATTACGAAAAGGACAGAAGATAAAATATTAGTTTAGTCCTGTCAAATTAGATAATACATAGACAAATTAGGCGATATTAAAAATTTGGCTACTAAAAATACGTCAATTTATGTCAGGCGCTGATTAATTTGACAGGACTAAACTAATATTTATCTTCTGTCCTTTTCGTAATGAAATAGAAAGAAAAAGATGCACTGAACTTAAATTTAGTTTAGTTTGTGAACAACAGAATCGGGGCCAGTGTCTTTTAGTGTTAGTTAGTAGTTTTGGGTTTTAGTCAATAAGAGTTTGACACTCCCTTCTGCTCCACTCAGAGCGGGAGGGTTCATTTGATCATTTCTCAACCTCAAAAAAAAAAAGTGGATCTGAATTTAAAACTTGATGGCAAAAAACTAGAAGCTATTACGGAAACTGTATTTATTTATTATTTCTAGGAATTAATTTGGATTCAAAATTACAATGGGGTGCACACATTATAGCTCTTTCAGGTAGATTAAGTTCAATAAGAAAAATAATACAGTTGACAGATATAGCCACAGCTAGGTTAGTATATAGGTTTTTATATTTCATTTATCCTTTTGATAGATCCTTATTTTGTAAATGTGAGTACTTTGTAGGCCCTGTAGACTTTAGATCTGTAGACCATTTCATTTTATTTTATCAAGTACCTGGTACTTGTTGACAGGCCTACGCTGTCCTCCCATACCTACTGTAATTTGAAAACATTGTAAAAGTCAACTATTTTTAAAAGAGTAACTGTGTAGTAGTAGAAACGACCAATTGAAACCGTGCACCTAGCTTCTGGCGTTTCATAAGTGCCCCATGTGAAGTAAAATATTTTGATTTTGATTGCAGTGGGGCTGTTTGTCTGTCAGTGTTGGCTTATTTTTTCATTAGTAAAATCCTTGTGGTTGCAGGTGTCGGCGGTGGGCGTGGCCAGCGAGTGGGGCGTGTGGCCGCTGGTGGGCGTGCGCGTGCCGCTCAACGCCACCGTGGAGCCGCTACTTACCATTCACAACCCCACCGATCAAACTATACAAGTAATACACCTATATCACCAGTTGAAATGCTACCTATGAGCCCAGTATGGTAAACAACAATTGAGGATGCACTTCCTCCTGCCAGGATCGCGGGTTGTTCGAAAGAGTTACCGTGGCCCTGGCACAGGCAACTGAAGGAACACGGGTGGGTTTTAGTCAGTAATAGTCTGACATGCCCTCCTGCTCCGCTCAGAGTGGTAGAAGTTATTTGATAATTTCCCAAAAAAAAAAAATGCACTTCCTACAAATTGTTTTCGGCGACACCAAACGTAGCCGGGAACAATGTTGCGAAACTATTGTTTACTGTTATGAATACGAAATGCCACCAAAAACATGTCATGTAAAGTAGGCTGCCAAGCCTCCCATAACGCTTTTACTGCGAAATAGTTATTAGATGTGATGATGAGCCAGTAGAAGGGTCCTAACCGTGCGCGCGCGCAGGTGAGCGAGGTGTACTCGTCGGGCGCGTGGCTGCGCCTGCGGCTGCCGGGCGGCGGGCGCGCGGCGCCGCGCGGCGCCTGGGCCGTGCCGCCGCGCGCCGCGCGCCCGCTCGTGCGCCTGCGCCTGCAGCCGCCCGCCGCGCACGCGCACCCGCTCACGGCCTACGTCAGGTACGCTCCGCGTCATCGTCGGCCTTTGCGGCGCATGCCGTGCCCTGGTAAGGCGAAAGCTTCAGGGAAACACATGCCCCTCTATTTATAAACGTTACTTAAAGTTAAATGACGTTTAACGTCAAACATTTATGGTTAAACAGTCTCTAATCATTATTTAACATTAAGCAACGTTTATAAATAAAGTCAATATTTGTTACGGTAATCAATATACAACCTGAAAGTGACCTGCGAATTGCAATAAAACTTTAAAAAATGGAATTTCCAAGCTACCTTAGCGCATCCCCTTTCATAAAATTTGTCTCGTGCGCGCGCTTCTTTACTGTGACAATGCTTGGTCCCTCGTAGCGTGCCCCCCGCTTGCTCGCAAATTTCCCCTGGACGCGATACGTGTCCACTCGTCCGGCACGCTTCTAGCATAATCTGATTTGACGAGGCACCCTGCCCAGCAACATAATGCCTAATGCTAATTTTCATGCTAACTTCGACTCATCCTTCTACGATGGGATTTTACATCGTCAAAAATGACGAACTTCCATACAAACTTTGCCTATTTAACCCCATTAGGGGATGAATTTTGACGTGGATACGTCTTTAAAATTGCTTTCATAGTGGGGGGCAAGTCAAAAAAACCAATGATACAAAATCGAGAGATACAGTTTGGTGTTGCAGCTTCATATCTATCATCTCCATCCTAAATTCAATTACACCATTGTATAGCTAAAGGATCAAAGAATTCATTACGCCAAGTGAGAACTGCAACGCATCGCGCGCGGTGGAGGGGGAAGCGCCGCCATTTTGAGGTCATCTTGCTGTGTATTCGTTTGTTTCAATCGTCAGCTCTCGTCAAAATCTATCGATTTTATTCATTAGAGTAAAATAGTGACAATGAATATAATTTGTTAAAATAATATCAAAAATATATTATGTCGGCCTATAACGCGTCAAAAAGCCAAATCGAAATACAGAAATCGTATACGGTTGGAAAGGGCTTTTCAACAGCAATCGAATGGTACCAATAAAACACCATATGACTGAGTCCAGCAGTGCCGGGAGCGTAAAAGAATGAATGCGACCGAGCGATTAACAAACGAGCCAGTACATCGCTGGGGCGGTTAAAACTATGCAAGTGAATGATGAAATCAGGTTCACTAATGTTTCACCAAAGCTCCATTGACAAATTAGTTTACAACCAACGTTTCGTATACTATTTATTTCACAAACAACTCATTCCGCAAATATTTTATTTTACAAACTTTTATTTGGCAAATGCTTCTCTTTACAAATGTTTCGGATGGTAATTAATCATTTAAGTATACATTTTTCATTTGATATTTATTGATATTTATTGTATTTTTAATTGTAAACATAAATCTAGTAAAATATTTTACTAGATTTATGTTTACAATTAAAAATACAATAATAAAAACTATTAAAAATACACTTTAAAATACAATTAAAACATTATAAATCCATAAAGAAATTAAATAAATTAATAAATACAAGGACAATAAAAAAAAAACAAACTCAACAACATGTAAAACAATTAGTCAAATAACCCGCCCCTAACTGCAGTGCTATTCTGTAAAAATCTCACCATGAAAACTAAGGTGAAGTGAGCTGTCATTCCACCTGATGTTAAGGATTGCCTCCATTGATAGTTCACTTCACGCTCACTTCGCGTATGTTATCACGGTGAGATTTTTACAGAATCGATAGGCTGTTCCCGGCGCAAAGGTGCCCAAAACGCTTGCTGCATTGCCACGTTGGATGGCAATGGCTAACCTTTGCACCAAAAACCAGCCGGAGCGGGAGACACCCGTTTGAATATCTTGATATTTAGATTATTTTGGAAAAATCACGTTTGAACAAAATATACAAATTTTTGCTTGACAAGCAACGATTGGTAAAAACATAATTTGTGATTTCATCATTATATAACAACAAGTTTGCCAAATAATTCACTTTACAAAATAATTACCAGGTAAACTTTTGATTAATAACGTGTTATTTGACAAACAATTCATGTTTAAATTTTAAATTTAAATTGACGCCACTGTGTATGTATTGAGAGAGAGAAGGTATGGTGGGTACTTGTGTTTATGTAAGCCTGTATAAATATAATTATTATTTATTTATTTATTTAAACTTTTCGCACAAAAAGGTACAAAGGCGGACTTAATGCCTTAGGCATTCTCTACCAGTCAACCAAGGGTGGTGAAGAGATTAGATGGCAGGTGCTTAAGTTGAGAAGAACAATGAAGAAAAAAAAAAAACCTGTTAAAACTAGATACACAAATACATAAATAGGTAATATACACATACATACTATACTAAATATATAAATATGGACTAATGATATATATATAAATATATTTATATATACAAATTCAAGGGAGAGAGATGTTGAGATGACACTACTCTACTTGTGTTGAAAATAACTCTAATAATAATTATTCATGTTATAATCAGTTTATCTTTCGGTATCTTTCGTAACTCAAATCCCGCGATCCCATTCGTGGACATTTTAATGTGCGTTCAGAAACTAACTGGTTTCGGAGTTGGATTTGCGTTAATAGAAAAAAAGAGATTTTTTTAGAAAATGGATTATTAAAATGATATTTTATTTAAACGTGATTTTTCCAAAAATATCTAAATATTAAATGAAAAATGTGTATATGATTAAATATCATCCGAAACATTTGTAAAGAGAAGCATTTGCCAAATAAATGTTTGTAAAACGAGTGTTTATAAAATAAAACATTTGCAGATTGAGTTGTTTGTGAAATAAATAGTATACAAAACGTTGGATGTAAACTAACAATTTGTCAATGGAGTTTTGGTGATGCATTAGTGAACCGATAGTTTTATTAAGTGGAAGATATTGTTTCGCAGAATCAAAGCGAACATAACAGGCGGCGGGCTGGTGGTGTGCGTGGAGGCGCGCAGCGTGCCGGCCGGCGAGCACGTCAGCCCGCTGCAGCTGCGCCTGCGCACGCGCGGCTCGCGCGACCCGCCCGACGTGGTGCGTATAGTGCGGTGTGTGTAGTGTCGTGTAGTGGCCCGCTAACCGAGCGCCTTGCAGTTCGACGTCGCGGCCGGCAACAGCGCGGGCGCGGCCGTGGCGCTGCAGGCCGGCGTGTGGGCCGCGCGCTGTGCGCCCGCGCCGCCCGCGCCGCCCGCGCCGCCCGCCCACAGCGACCAGGACACCGCCAATGGAAACGGTGAACGACATTTTACGCACTTGACAACACAACTCCACACGGCACGTTCTGATGTTACTCTATTATTCAATATTAGAGTAACATCAGAAGGCACCGTGTGTAACCTAGTGTGTTGTGCAGGCGTGAAGGCGGAGGGCGTGTACGTGACGCTGCTGCGGCCGCACCTCGAGCCGCATCAGGAACTGACGCGCACCGCACAGTTCACACTTGACTGTAAGTACCGTTCTCAACAAATTGTAGCCGCTATCGCTGCCGTCTTGGATTTTTATATTAACCTCATTCTCGTCTTCCGAAATCTATGTAAATGACGACTATTTCGAAAAATGCGTATTTTTACGTGGCTGGCGGCCGCTTAGGATTTTTATTTTGACATAATTTTCTTTGGCAAAAAGAAAAAAGTTTATTGGCACATAATACTAAAATAATAACAACCTTGACCAACAATATGGGAAGATGTTGATAATTTTTCAGAATCCTGGTAATAAACGGTCCCGTATACCCGACTATCGTTAAAACTATTTCAATCTCATAAGCAAGCCCACAAAATTTCAACATATAAAAAAAAAACGAGTGTGCTTATGACCACACGACTGAAGTGAAACTTCTTTCGCTCCATCTGTATGTATATATATATATATATGTGTGTACAATATATACATGTATACACACATACATATAACTTTAAACGTAGAATATTGAATGTATTGAACAAAATATTAATTCATAAAATTGTTCAAAACGAAATAGAATTACGAAATTTCATTTACTAGCTATAAGAGAAAGAGAGAAAGAAAATGTGCGCGCGCACTGCTCTCTCTTGCTCCTACACTGTGATACAGACAATAAGCCTGCAGTGTGCTTAGATATACGGAACGTATTTGGCTATGAGAGGAAGAGAGAAAGAAAATGTGCGCGCGCACTGCTGTCTCTTATATCCCCCACTTAACTTCCGTTCGCCTTGCCCGATCACACTTTTCGTAACGCTCACAACGTCACACGTTCGCCAGCTTACTCCCCAAGTCAAGCGTGCGTAAAGAAGTTTCACTTCAAAAACTGAGGAATTGGCTGATTTTCTTGTTTTTAATGGTTGTTAGTAGTACTAACATCATTATTTTAGTAAGAAAACCTTCAAAATTCAAAGAGTACATAATAATTATTTCAAGCATCAGTACGTGATTGTCTCCTAAGCCCTAGAACGCCTTGTCCACAATCAGCTTAGTACTTTTCTTTGTAAGAATAGTCTGCTAAATCCTTTCCAATCCGCTTTCCGTCCTGGTCACAGCACCACTATAGCCTTAGTTAACGTCACTGGTGACATACGGTTAGCCATAGAGGGAGGAAATCTGACGGTTCTTTGCTTGCTAGATTTTAGTAATGCATTCAATACTGTCGATTTTGATATCCTGCTTTGCATGCTTCGCTCGCTTAACATATCTCCAACGGCGATTGACTGGTTTTGTAGTTACCTGTATGGCCGCCGGCAACGTATATGCACAGAAGAGTCGCTCTTCGTGGTGTTATACTTCTGCCGGTGTACCTCAGGGTGGCGTTTTATCTCCTTTATTTTTCGCAATATTTATAAACTCCATTATTACCAAAAACCTTCTTTCTTCTTACCACCTTTATGCAGACGATTTGCAAATTTATAAGGAAGCTGACCACTCGAATTTGGCTGACGCCGTTCATATTATCAACAAGGATTTGGTTTCAATCTGTGAGTGGGGTGAGGCGCATGGGCTGCAGGTTAACCCGTCGAAGACTCAGCTCAGTGTTGTTGGCAGCTCAAGGATGATCCCTAAGATAAACTGGTCGCAGCTTCCCCAGGTTGAATTATAAAATAAAGTTTTAATTAGGAATAAAATAACGTTTACTATACAGGACTATTTGCAAAACACAAAAAAACCTCAAAAATAAGAATATTTAAAAGATATGTTTGTGATTAGAATTAATGCTTTTTATAAATCCAAGCCGATCACTGATGTAATGACAAAACAGTAATTAGGCATTGCTCAATGTTTTTGTTCTAAACTTATTTTAGAATAGAATAGAATATTTATTTGCGTAAAACATGGTATACAAGGGTGTTAAATACAAATCGAGGCACAAGCATGTTTAGATGGATAAAACATAGCATGCAAAATTTTACAGACAAGTTAAGCAACACAATAGTTTTTTTTTTAAACATCAACATTTTTTATCTAAAAATTCTTTTAAAAACTACACTCGAGTAACCACTTATGAAGTTTAAATTTAAATGATTTTGTATTTAACGCTTTGAAATGCCTTGGTATTTTATTATAAACTAGCGACCCGCCCCGGATTCGCACGGGTGCAATACTGATACTAAGTACAGGTATTTCAAGAATGCCAGCACGCGCCGGTACCACAGCAACCGCTATGTCCCTGCATTTTAAATCTGTAATATCTTCGAAAATATTCATTTAAATTACATGCTGTAAAGGGCCATATTTATCTATATTAAATGCACAATGTATTTAAGGTACTTAATTGGATAAGGATTAATGCTGTATTGCTTTAAATCGCTTCGTAAATAAGCCATTATTTCTCGTAAAAAGTAAAGGATAAAAAATGATTATTGTGGGTTATCCCTTAGAGATAGACATATACCATCGCGGACTTTTTTGTAGACCTTTTTAAGGCGTACAATACTGTAGTATATTATTTTGACCTATCTCGTAGGGTTCAGCCAGCGTTTGAAAAGTAAGCGCAAAAAATGTGTTTATTTACGACATCACATGCATGCATGTATTATATATATAAACCTTCCTCTTGAATCACTCTATCTATTAAAAAAAACCGCATCAAAATCCGTTGCGCAGTTTTAAAGATCTAAGCGTTCAAAGGGACAGAGAAAGCGACTTTGTTTTATACCATGTAGTGATGCACACACACATTGCCAGGCAGTTACTATTGTATTTAGACAGTCTAGGTAAATCATTTAACACTAGTTTATAAGGATCTCGACGGTTCCGAGGATTGACATCATTTGCAGTCTTAAATAGTTGCTTATTTTTCATAACAAACACACATATTTCGTAATGTAAAGCGACGGTAACGGTAACAAACCAAGATTTTTAAATATTTGTCGACAGGAGTCGTCGGGCTCAAGGTGCCACTTTTCGATAATTTTTCTATCCAAATTTCGGGAGAATATTACTCCACTGTTTGACATTGTGCATCCAAAGTTAAACATGATATCGTTTTGACTTATTATTAATTGTGTCTGTACGGAAACAGAATAGTAGAATAAAAAGCCATTAAAAAGTTATGAGCCAACAAAGATTAGTTTTTCTTACTATTTTTAACGTAACTCTGGGTGTAAATAAGTAATAAAAGAACTGTGAAATCTTCAAAACCAAGTCCGTTCCGACAAAGCTCAGTTAGCGAAGAGATCAATAAAATTTATTTGTAATTGATTTATGCAGAGACAGCGTGCTTTGCATCTTTTACATTTGGCTTTATATTTTCCATTCCAATGGCTTCCAGCCACTTTTTCTTTTTACGCTCATTTCTCGGGATCCTAACATGTTTTAATTATTATTTTTGTATGTTTTAAGCGGGGTAGCATGATAAAATAAAAAAATTTATTTAAGCAATCATATTAAATCGATATCAAAGTCGATAAATAATGTTCAACCCCAGCTAATAAATTAACATTATTTAAGCGTAAAAATATAGTTAAATAAGTCAAATCCCATTCATGACCTATAGCTGCACATAAGAACCTTGAACCTTGAATGTAAATCTTCCTTTATTTCCCGGCAACATTTCATTCATTCATTCATTCATTCATTTCATTTATTCATTAACAATTTACATTGTGTCTGAATGTTTTTCAAATAATTAAAATAATAACAAGTTAAGCAAAGAATTTAAATTAATCCAACACAATCTCATTACCTACCTATATTAAAATATAATTTACATTCATTCATTCATAATTTACATTCAAAACTTAAAACAATGTCAACAAGAAGAGAATTAAATAAAATACATGTCACTAATACCTACCTAATAATTACATATAATTTCTAATAATAATCAAAATTATAAAATTAATTTACAATGTTCACAAGAACAAATAAAATAACAGATTAACTTCCCAACATTCCCCTCCAACTATAATATACAATGTCACAATTAAATTCATTGATGTCATCAATTCTAAAATGTACTTTATGTTCTATTAAGTTATTTATATAGTTAGTATAGTTATTATTATTAAGAGCTAAGACCCATCAGTGAGAAACTCATCAACAGAATAATAGCATTTTTCTATCAGAAAACATTTAACTTGCTGCTTAAACTGGTTTATGTTATATAGAGACTTTAATTATTATACAATTTGATCGATTGAAAACTTGCCGCATGACTAACCACTTTCATAATTGGATTTCATTAACAGTAACCATATTATAGCATACCTGTGTATGGTTAAAGATGGCTGATTTGGTGTTTTTCTTATGCCGCACCCTATTACACTACACACTGGCATATTTGCGACGTAATTATTTACATTTGGCTTCAATTATTTTTAATCACAAGCAAAATATTGAAAGACTAGCTTTTGCCCGCGGCTTCGCTCGCGTTAAGAAGTATTATTATTATTATTAACTAGGTATAGTGTTTGCGGCTTTACTTTCGTTTAGCGTAAAAAATTAGGGCCTACAAAACTTCTTTGTACACAATATTCTTAACTAATCTGTCATTAGGCGCTAAAACTATCAAGCTATTGGGTGAACTTACTCGTGAGCAAGCAACATAAAACTGTCCATGAGAGAAGCAATGTTCTCTCAAGTCAATACCCGCAAATTTGAGAGTTTGCCCCTGAGACTTGTTTATTGTCATGGCAAAGCAGACTTTTAGGGGAAACTGTAATCGTTTAAATTCGAACGGGATATCATTAGGTATTAATGGGATTCGTGGTATAAATACAGTTTCCCCTTTCGCACACCCAGTTAATATAGTGGCTTCTATGCTTAAAAGTCCAACTATAGTGCGAGCGGCAGATAAAGTTCGGATTTCAAAATTTTATTATTTCTATGACATGAATGCTTGAGTTCGAGTTCATTGACTGGTATTTTTTTAATATACACACATCAAAAGTGTCTAGGGATCAAGCATTTTTATGCGGATTTCTTGAGATTGAGATGTGGCTTTGTAATAAATTTATGATTTTATAAATTTATATGGATCCTTTTTGGTGCATTTCATAATTTGAATCAGGAACTGTGAATCAAATTCGAGTAAAAGATGAAAATCAGCTGTCAATATTTTCCCTATAAAAACATACAACGCATTGAAGACATTATTAGTGCTACTGTTTCCCTACTACTGATTAAAACCAACGTTATTATGGAGCGGCGACGTCATTTAAGCAGGGAAGAAATGCTCAGAGCCGTGGGAATGATAGAAGCTGGTTCCCGGCAACGTACTGTGGCTTTAGCTCTGAATACAAGTCAGAGTGTTATCAGTCGACTTTGGACACGTTACCGAAGCACTGGTACCGTGGCTGAGCGCCATGGAGGACGGTATCGCTGCACCACACGGAGACAAGACCGATACATTCAAATCTTAACTCGAAGAGCTCCAACAATAACCGCCATGATGTTAGCCGTGAGGCTTCATCACTCTTCAGGGAACTTAATTAGCGACCAAACAGTCAGAAACCGCTTGCATGAAGTGAACCTTCATTCCCGAAGACCGCTACGGGTACCACCTATAGCAATGCACAATCGTAGGATTCGATATCAATGGGCTCTTGAACACAGAAATTGGGCAGAAGAACAATGGCGTTTCGTGTGCTTTTCTGATGAGTCTCGTTTTGGTATGAGACCGGATACAAGACGTATACGACACTGGAGAACCCCTGGACGCCAACAGCGATTAAAATCCTGCCAGGAAGTCCATCCTTATAGTGGTGGAACCATCATGGTATGGGCGGGTATTTGGATCGGCGGAAGAACTGAGTTGATTTGGATCAGAGGCAACCTCAACGCTCAAATTTATGCTGAGACGATTGTATCAGACGTCATCGTTCCTCTACAAGTGCAAATCGGTCCCTTATTTCAGTTAATGCATGATAATGCACGACCGCACACCGCAAGAGTTGTAAGACAGACTCTCGCCGCAGCTAACATCAATGTCCTGCCCTGGCCTGCTCAGTCGCCAGACTTGAACCCGATTGAGCATGCATGGGATATGCTACAGAGAAGAGCTCTGCCGAATATGGAGGGTATCCAGTCGCAAGAAGACCTTTTTTTGTTGTTGCAACGAACATGGGCGGCCATTCCACAGCGTGATTTGGATGAACTCATTTTGAGTATGCCAAACCGATGTTCTTGTGTTGTTAGTGTTCGCGGTAGAAACACGGATTATTAATTGTTTAAGTTACCCAATAAAATTTTAGAGAAAACTGTTATTTCAGTCTTTTTTTCGAACTTTTGTGTTAGTGGTTCAAATGTCAAAAATCCCTTTATTAGGAAAATGGCAAATTTCTTTATTAATGCAAAGGTGACTTGGTTTATCGTTACTGTGACAAACGAAAACACTTTATTTGATGAATCCTTAAAGAAAATTTTAATTAATATCAATCAGGAGAAAAGTTATTGCAAAAATATATGTTGATCCCTAGACACTTTTGATGTGTGTATTTTTTATTCATAGGTTGTTGTTGTGAATTATGATTTAATAGGGCAAGCCAGGCTTTTTTGTTTCTATGAAGGTACCGCCACTACTTATGAAATCTGAAAATGACAGTCCATAAAATAATAATTATAATTATTATTATTATCTATTTATTTCAGACATGAAGGCCCATACAAACACATACAATACAATATTAATATAACTTAAAAATCCTATAAATACATAAATACTTTGTCCGTGCGCAGACGCGGCGCTGTGGGCGAGCGCGGAGCGAGGAGCGAGTGCGGAGCGAGGAGCGACCGCGGAGCGAGGAGCGAGCGCGGAGCGAGAAGCGAGCGGCGCGTGGTGCGCGGGCTGGCTGCGCCTGGGCCGCGCCGCGCTGCCCTACAGCCTGCGCCTGCTGCCCGGCACGCTGCGCCTGTCGCCGCCCGCGCTGCAGTACGTACAATGTTCCTCTCTATGTGCGCGGCTGGCTGCGCCTGGGCCGCGCCGCGCTGCCCTACAGCCTGCGCCTGCTGCCCGGCACGCTGCGCCTGTCGCCGCCCGCGCTGCAGTACGTACAATGTTCCTCTCTATGTGCGCGGCTGGCTGCGCCTGGGCCGCGCCGCGCTGCCCTACAGCCTGCGCCTGCTGCCCGGCACGCTGCGCCTGTCGCCGCCCGCGCTGCAGTACGTACAATGTTCCTCTCTATGTGCGCGGCTGGCTGCGCCTGGGCCGCGCCGCGCTGCCCTACAGCCTGCGCCTGCTGCCCGGCACGCTGCGCCTGTCGCCGCCCGCGCTGCAGTACGTACAATGTTCCTCTCTATGTGCGCGGCTGGCTGCGCCTGGGCCGCGCCGCGCTGCCCTACAGCCTGCGCCTGCTGCCCGGCACGCTGCGCCTGTCGCCGCCCGCGCTGCAGTACGTACAATGTTCCTCTCTATGTGCGCGGCTGGCTGCGCCTGGGCCGCGCCGCGCTGCCCTACAGCCTGCGCCTGCTGCCCGGCACGCTGCGCCTGTCGCCGCCCGCGCTGCAGTACGTACAATGTTCCTCTCTATGTGCGCGGCTGGCTGCGCCTCCTCCTCATCAGCACCCCCAGTAAATACTATAGCATGACTTGAAAGTTTACATAGCATAGCCATCACTTATAATGTTGTCCTGTTGGTTCAACTAAATTCGAAATCTGTAAGCTAATAAAAAAATGCCTAATATTATTTTGCGAATAAGCACCGCCAGCCTCCCCAACCCCTCCGACCCCTCACCCGTTCCCCTGCGTAAACGATCACCATCAATGCCATGCCGCTATATACTAATAACGTGGATGTGCCTGTGTCCTTAGCTTCGTGACAGCGAACCGCGACGACTCACTGCGCATGCGCGAGGTGCGCGTGCACAACGAGTTCTCGGTGCCCGTGCACATCGCGCACATCGAGCTCGGGCCCGACGTGCACAAGTACTTTGAGGTGAGTGCACCGCACCACGCCTCGCCGACAACCTACCTGGCTTAAGAGCCTACACTACCTCAGCTAAAATTCAATCTTTATCTCGCTCGCACGATACTGCTCGCGGACTGAGTGAGAGCGAGACAAATTGCGGAGCTAGGCGGCAGGCAGCGCCAATAGTTTAGGTATTTGCTTTTTACGGTGAAAATAATGGTAATTTAAAAAAAGTAAATAACATAAGACCTGCTTTATAGTTAGTTTGGTTAGTATACAAAGTTTCATGATCTAATTTGAAGTATTTTTTGAATACCAGCAGTTTATTGTTCGGTTTGGAGGTAACTTTGGATTATTTTTCTATCGAGAAAATTTTATGAAATCGTGTTTTCGTCTAACATAAGCCCTAACATTAATCCTCAACTTTACCATATATTTATTTCTAAATTAATGCTGCAGTATTTTCGACATAACGGAGGATCATGCTAAGCCATTTGAGGTAGTATAGGCCCTTAAGCCAATATCGCTCCTCCAAACACGTGCGTGCCATTCTTTTCTCTTGCCACTCACTCCTCATCTTTTTGACAGAGTTTAAATAATATAGTTACAGGTGCTAGTGACTTTCATAGCAGCAGTCAAACTCATGTCTGTAAACAAGTATAATTGTTATTAAAAGACGCTGAAACCCCGGTGAAAAAACAATAGGAAGTAATATAAAAAAGACATAAGTACCTAACTAGTTCTAAAAGAGCGTATTAATGTTAACATTCACACAGGACATGCTTATAATATACATAGCTACTGGTCTAACATGGATTTGGCCAGTTTACATTAGTAATTAGTATAAGTTCGCAGATAAATACCTTTTCCTGTTTACTCCAATGATATTGGAGCGCATTCTTTTTATTGCTACCATCGCAAACACAATAAAATAAAGATAATTCATACAAGATTGTGTAACTACGTTCTGAAGAATAAATAAATTCCGACTATTCAACTGAAAAAATTTAACAAAAAAAAAACAACTTGAAAAAACTCTACAAAGTAAAAAATAACTTTAATTTCGGTCGTCGGTGTCTTTGGATCTGTATTTTAGTTTTTTGTCACCTACTTCCGAAATAAAAGTTATTTTTCACTTTGTAGTGTTTTTTGGAAGTCAGTTTTTTTGTTGAAATTTTTTATTTTACGGTTTTTAGTGGGCCTGTTTAAATTTATCTACATTACAACAGCCTAGTGTCACCTTGTTCATCATAATCAGCCGTAATCCATCCGTTGGTAGATGTCACGTTCTATGACATGCCGGTTTCCTCACGATGTTTCCCTTCACTGTTTTAAGAGCAGTGGTGATGAAATAATTTACACGCTGTAAAGCGCCTGTCTGGGTTCGAACCTACGACCTACAACTCGTACACTTGCTCATCGTCTTTTACAAAATATTGCTTTTCCCGATGCAGGGACGGTAATTGTTGAGGAGTTCTCCTTGTATTTCACCATCCGTATATAGGTATAGTGACGAGCATAAATTGCTGAAATAATAGGTCGGGGCAAAACTATTTTCGTATTTTGAATCTATTGTTAGTAATCAAACCTCTTTGGCAGTACTGAATGTAACTGGCTGGTTTTAATACTATTAAATGTTGACATTCTAAAGATGCAATAAATAAAAATAAAAAAAAACTAGTTCCCGCCATTTCTCAATTGTTTTTCAAGCAAGCAACATGAACGTATGTGACGAAGAAATTCGGTACATTTTAAAATTTTATTACAAAAAAGGTAAAAATGCGACGACCGCCGCGAATAAAATTTGTGCGGTTTACGGACCTAATGCGGTATCAATACGAGTAGCACAAATTTGGTTCAAGCCTTTCAAGTCAGGAAATTTTAGTGTGAAGGATGAAGCTCGCTCTGGACGCCCTGTCACGGATAAAATCAGTGCCATTTTTGAAAAAGTGGAGCAAGATCGACATATTAGTAGTTATGATATTGCTGAAGAACTGGATGTTGATCACAAAACAGTTTTACGGCATTTACAAAAGTCTGGGTACAAGAAAAAACTTGATATTTGGGTACCACATGATCTCACTGAGAGAAACTTAATGCAACGTGTTTCCATTTGCGATTCTTTGTTGAAACGTAATAATTCCGACCCATTTCTTAAACGGTTGATTACGGGTGATGAAAAATGGATCACTTACGATAAGAATGTCCGAAAAAGATCGTGGTCGAAGCATGGACAAGCCCCACAGACCGTGGCAAAGCCCGGCCTGATTGGGAACAAAGTGATGCTGGGATTGGGAAGGAATCGTCCACTATGAGCTTTTTCCGCCGGGTAAAACTATCGATTCTGACCTCTACTGTCAACAACTGATGAGGTTAAAAGAAGCTATTGAGAAAAACCGGCCGGAGCTGGTGAATAGGAAGGGCGTGGTGTTTCATCACGACAACGCCAGACCGCACTCATCTATAGCCACTCAGCAAAAATTGAGAGAGCTTGGCTGGGATGTGTTGATGCATCCTCCGTATAGTCCTGATCTTGCTCCATCAGATTTCCACCTGTTTCTGTCACTTCAGAACTCTTTAGGAAGCATAAAGTTAACCTCAAAAGAACACTGTGAAAACTACCTGTCAGATTTTTTTTGCTGAAAAATCTCAAAACTTCTACAGCAATGGGATCATGGCATTGCCCACAAGATGGCAACAAGTCATCGATCAAAACGTCACATACATATTATAAATAAATAAAAAATTAAACCTAAAAGAAAAAAAAAATTGTATGAAAAATACGAAAATACTTTTGCCCCGACCTAATATATGAAAGTAATCGAATCGCAACCCATGAAATATTTATTATTGAATAGTTGCGCTGGCCATCTGTGATCTTCATCATCAGTTCTACTTCACCAAATGGTGCTTTCCGAGAGTAAATGCATGAATTACAATTTAAAAAATACCCAAATCGCTATAAGTGTGCGTATAATATTTGAAGAGTTCCTTCAATTTCTCCAGGATCTCATCATCAGATCCTGACTTGATAACAACGGGATCACCTGAAAAGTATATTCTTTCATATAAAAAAAGATTTTTTTTAATCTGTCTAGCCGTTTTCGAATAATTGGGGAACATACATTAAAAAAACATTTTGGCGAACTGAGGACGTCCTCATGTTTTATTTTTTTTACAATTCAAATATTCGATGAAACTTTTGACTTTTTTTTCTATTCATCAAAGTTACGATAGATACAAAAATGTGTTTTTGGTCGAGTATTGTACGCACACTTTGGTCCCGCGAGTACGAGCCGCAGCCTGCGCGCAGGTGCAGTCGCTGGCGCCGCTGGGCGTGGCGAGCGGCGGCGGCGCGCTGGCGGCGCGCGTGCGCCTGCGCGTGCCCGCTGCGCGCGCGCAGGCGCTGGCGCTGACGCTGCGCACCAACGTGTCGGACTACAGCCTGCCGCTGCTGCTGTACAGCGGCCGCCTGCACGTCGTGAGTGTCGGGCCCGTCGATAGCACGTTCAAACTTCCCCGACGTGCTTGTCGTCGATCGCTAATAAAGAACTAGATACACGACGCCGTGTAAAAGTTCTCTTACGACGGTCGCCGATTGTATTTACCTAATTCTAATTGAAATAAATATACTTTAATGTAGATTCAACCTTAAATGCATACTAGTTGTATAGACCGGTGCTCGCTTCGCTTCATCAAAACAAATTCAACCATACGCGAAATGGTTTTAAAGTCAGAATTACAATGTGCCAAAAAAAAACAATACATTTTACGACTGACACTCACCGCTAAAACAAGGAATGAATAGAGTCGAATTGTTCAATATTTTTTGTTTTTATTGTAATATTGGTTTGGAATTTTTTAGAATGGTATTTTTTTTCTAATTTTGTTAAAGTATACATGTCATGACATGGCATGTATATCCTTATATTAAAATCGATTCAAAAGGAGTAAACTCCAATAAAATATTTAATTTTATTACATACACTTAGTCAAAATTAAATCTATTAAATGTTACTAATCTAAGTAAACAACAAAAAACAAACATACTTTAAAATAAAAAAACTTAAGAAAACAATAGCATCTCCACAAATGAAACAGAATCAACGCACATAACAAAATTTAAGTTTAAGTGGGCATGCGATAATATGATTAATGGTGCCCTGTCAGTTCACCAAAAATGTATTTACAAATTTTTACTTGACAAGCAACAATTATAAAAAACATGACTTGTCATTTCATCATTATACAACAACAAGTTTGCCAAATAATTAACTGTACAAAATAATTACCAGGCAAAGTTTTGTATAATAACGTGTTATTTGACAAAAAAAATCTTTTTTTATTCATTTTATCTCATAAAAACGTTTTACATATTGACTTATTATATTAAAAGTCCACCCAAATGTTGAAATGGGTGCGCATTCGGTGAGGAAATTTTTTGCCGCTGATTGTGAATCTAGTTCTTTATTAGTGATCGATGGTTTTAATACTAGTTTTAACTGATTTGTGTATAATCTAATCTATATAAACGAATGTCGGGTTAGTTACACCATGTTTATATCAAGAACCACGGGACCGAGTTTTATGATCTTTAGTTTGTTGGATTTGTTTCCGCCCCGAATAGCAGAATATCTAAAAAAAACAACAAAAAATATTTTCTCGTACACTTTGTATGGATCGACTTTTTTGATTCTGAGGCGGTACGAAGTTCACCTGGTCAGCTAGTATTATTATAGAAACAAATTACAGGCACTTTTGAAATTGACAAGCTTCCAGTCAGTAAAAAAGATTAAACTAGTTGTCCATTTCAAAGTGTAGTGTAGTAGGTACCTATGGAGAAGAAAAGGTAAGGGACTCCACGGACACTGTTGAATCAAAATATAGTTACGAAGTATTAATTACATCATTCATGTTGAAATGTTACATGTGAGAACTATGTAGCGTGCACGTTAAAAGCATCTATAACAAGTAGAAGAAAAAAAATATAAGCTTTAGCAACTTAGAGATGACCAGTCCCTACTAACGGCCCTCGTTCACGAACATGACGTATGGGTCAGCACTCGGCACCATTCAGCTCGACCATTTTGAAGGGAACTTAATGTTCCTCCGGAATGAATGAATCCGTTAAGTCGGCAACACTGGCGTCTCGTCAGTCGTCGGTCTGCTTCCGTGTAACTCGTACCTTGGCGCAGGAGTGGGAGTGGCCCAACTCCGAGGACGGCGAGCTGCGCCTGGGCGTGCTGGGCACGTCGTCCACGCGCCGCGTGCGGGCGCGCCTGCGCAACCCGGCGCCGGCCGCGCTGTGCGTGCGCGAGCTGGCGCTGGAGCTGCCCGGCGCCACGCTGGCGCTGGAGCCCTGCGCGCACCTGCGAGCGCCGCCGCCCCAGCACGCCTGCGTGAGTACCACACGGTCACTGGCCACGTGCGCGCACAGCCGGCCCGGCCGCGCTGTGCGTGCGCGAGCTGGCGCTGGAGCTGCCCGGCGCCACGCTGGCGCTGGAGCCCTGCGCGCACCTGCGAGCGCCGCCGCCCCAGCACGCCTGCGTGAGTACCACACGGTCACTGGCCACGTGCGCGCACAGCCGGCCCGGCCGCGCTGTGCGTGCGCGAGCTGGCGCTGGAGCTGCCCGGCGCCACGCTGGCGCTGGAGCCCTGCGCGCACCTGCGAGCGCCGCCGCCCCAGCACGCCTGCGTGAGTACCACACGGTCACTGGCCACGTGCGCGCACAGCCGGCCCGGCCGCGCTGTGCGTGCGCGAGCTGGCGCTGGAGCTGCCCGGCGCCACGCTGGCGCTGGAGCCCTGCGCGCACCTGCGAGCGCCGCCGCCCCAGCACGCCTGCGTGAGTACCACACGGTCACTGGCCACGTGCGCGCACAGCCGGCCCGGCCGCGCTGTGCGTGCGCGAGCTGGCGCTGGAGCTGCCCGGCGCCACGCTTTTCGTAATGATTTTGTTTTTATTTGTGGATTAAATTGGTTGATTTGAAATTTTCCTTCCTACTTAACGGGCTTAGGACCGGCAATAATACCTAGCTACCTAAGTTGGTGTACCGATTTACTAAGTATAAAAATGTTTTTTTTTTTAAGATTTGCTATTCAGGTAGTAGTAGTAGGTGGTGATACTTTCGACTCTTAGGTATTATTGGCGTAGTTAAAAATTTAAAATCAACTAACAACGTATTTACAAAATGTACAAATAAATAAATTACCTACTTATGTTACCCGGAGGTATTGTTCAAAGTTGCCACCATCACACTCTTGGCACAATCGAGCACGACGTAGCTGGTTTTCCTACAGCTTACGTAACACTAACACATTCGTTTTTAAAGTGTCGAAAGCACTAATGATCCTTGGACGTAATTCTGTTACACTTGACACTTCCTCCGTGTAATGCCATACAGGCGGACCATCTGATGGCATACAGGCGGACCATCTGATGGCATACAGGCGGACCATCTGATGGCATACAGGCGGACCATCTGATGGCATACAGGCGGACCATCTGATGACATACAGGCGGACCATCTCCACCAACTCGACATTAGTGTAATTGTCCGTCATCTTGCACTTTGTATCGAATGACGTCTCAACAATGTACCGAGAAGCGGAATTCGCAAAGCGCACGCGCACTGCGGCGACAAACATACTGTTGGTTCGGGGGCCACGGGAGCGTGGCTAGGCACGTGCGCGGGAGAGTACCCCCACCCTGGTTGGGGTGGGATTTTACCTACGAATTTATCGAATAATCGCTGCGTATGCGTTGTGTACTTGTGTATATATTCGTATTGTTTGCGTTTGTTTGTGTGTAAAAGCGCGGTTATAGGGCTAGTATCAGACGGGCCGCCTTTAGATACGGCTGGTTCCCACTTACGGATTTCAGTAAACAGGAAAAAAAATACCTACTCATTTTATTGTTGATTTGGGTCGAGAATCATTAGCATAATTATGTCCTTGAATTTGACTAGGATGCAAATCAACATCTTGTATAAAAAAATGTCTTAAATCTAGTTTAATAAAATGGCTACTTTAAAAAATATAAATTGTCTGTACATGATTAAGGCGTAAATAAATATGGCCATTTCACGAGGACGAAGTTGCGAGGAAAAAGTTAGTCATTTATAGATTATTGGTATTTTTAGATATTTTTTTATGCTTGCAATGCATGAGATGGAGATGCCTGTGTTGTCTGCCTTCGAGAGCCTCTCTCAAACAGGTTTGCATTCCGCCTGACAGCTCTTTTTCCGTCAGTCATGATCAGTGGTCGGAGTAGGTAGAGCTGTTTTTGCTACTTGCGACATGCGGACATAACATGGATATGCCAAATATTTCCGAAAATCTCGGGAATTCTCGAAATTAAAAAAACAACTATTTAAGTAGTTTCTTTTGTCTTATATTTAAATGAATAATCCACTTTTATTTCAAAATTCCGGGATTTCAGAGGCATATCCATGTTAACATCAATGATTGCGGTCATTCACCCCAAACAGCTCTACCTAGTCCGACCACTGGTCATAATAGTATTAGAGAATAGAGTTTATTTCTGCGCGAATGAATCATCCACTGGGGCGCGTGTCACCGCCAGCGCTGCATCCCGGGCGGCGGCGCAGTGGGCGCGCTGCTGACCGTGGTGGCGCCGGCGCGGCCGGGCGCGCTGCGCGGGCACGTGGCGCTGTGGGCGCGCGCGCCTGCGGCCGGCGCGGGCGCGCGCACGCGGCGCGGCGTGTCGCTGGCGGCGCACGCGGGCCGCGTGGCCGCGCTGCCGCTGGCGCCGCTGCGCGCCGCGCCCTACGCCGGGGCGGCGGCGCCGCTGCTGCTGGAGAGCAGCATGGCGCTGCGCATGCGCGTGCTGCGCGTGGCGCTGCCGCCCGACGAGCCGGCGCTGCGCTTCCAGGCGCCCGCCGAGCCGGCCGAGGTGTCGGCGGGCCGCCACGCCGTGGGCACGCTGCTGTACGCGCCCGAGCGCCTGTGCGAGCCCGACTGCTACACCGGCCTCGACATCGACAGCGCCGGTACGTGCCGAGGGAACTCGCTCCTATGTTAGAGGGTTTGGTTTCGAATGGTTATTGCGACCGGTCCACCTCCTTCCGGAAGATAATGACGTCTTCTGAGGGACAATCCTCATAATTTTAAGAACATTCACAGTTTAATCCCAGTCTCAATCTGTCAAAAATACCTCTGATTACCCTATATTTTTGACATTGATTGTCGCTGAGATGAGACTAGTCTAACTTTTAATTAGCTGCAGTAAAATGACACTTCTTACTGTAATTTCTTTAAAAAATGTTGCTACTAGTCATGTGATTGAAATACAATGAAACATCGTTTTAATTTTGATATTCGAAATTGATCAATTTTGATTTAAACGTTTCACGCGTCCCAAAAGAATTTATTTTTTTTTCGGCCAAACTTGTACCGAGGTACAAATTACAAGTAAAATTCCTTGCAATAAATTGTGTTATCAGCAGTATTTAAAATCCTCCAATATTCGATAGATTAAGAAATAAAAGAATATAAAAAATCACTACCTCAAATAGTAACTGCGTTCAACGAAACGTTCTTAACAGCAGTGACAGCTGTCAAACCATTTCATTTGTCAAAATATTATATAACCTGTCCTCAGCGAAATTCTACGAATACATTTCACCGTCGATCTAGGGAGCCATTATTATATAAAAGTGGAATGGAATACATCTCGTTTCCTTCAACCTACGATTAAGTATCTATTTATATTCAAGGGCTGTGTTCATCAACATTCCAACTGCCGTTTTGATATTAAACATTTAGTTTATTTCAAACTTCATAGGAAAAAAACTGTGAAAAGTCCGTCTAATCAGAGTCCAGAGTGTAATAGCAAAGTTGTCGAAATCCAACGAAAGTAAGATCGCAGCCAAATCACAGTGTCAAGTCTAAATGGATTAGCCAGGTCGTCAAGATGGAAGAAATCAATTGAAAGTCCAGGGAAGAATAGCCAAATCAACAAATAAGAAATCACACACGAAATAGCACTCCAAGAGACGGGAAACCAACGAACATAAGCAATGAACCGAAACGGAATGTTGACATTTTTTTCATTATTATTCGCTGTTTTTGTTTCACAAAAATAATGTCATATGAAGGCAAAAACTTTTTGAATACAAAAATAAGATAATAATCAGTATATTTTTAGGATAATTTCTTTTTGTTACATTTATAAAATGAAGAAACGAAACGCATCATCGGAAGAATGTATCATGAGATTGCCAAATTATTAAATGGGTTGCAAGTTATTAACATCTTTGAAAGACAATTTCATGTGGTACAAATGTGTAAAAAAATCCAATATATATTTTTTCAGAATCTACGATTTTTTTTCCCTATATTTCAGTACTTTTGTTCATATGGTACATTGTTTGGTCACAGTTGTATGAGAAAAAAAACACCTTTAATTTTTTTGTTTGATCTATGCTCCAAATTGATGAGGAAAGTGTTGTGATGATTGTTATCTACCGAATTATTTTATAGTACATTATCCATATTATTATTTTTATAACTAAACAGTTAAAAAAAACTTAAAAAAAAAATTATACATACACATGTTTTAATAATAATGTATTTGTTCACTTCAAGACTGTTGTAGTGTTATTTTATATACAGTCAATTGTTTTGTCTTCGTTTGTTTTGAAATTACTGTCGCTATCGAGTCGGAGCATATGATACATTGTGAAACGACGGAAAACTATATGGAAGGGTTCGGTAACAAACGAGGTCCGCTCGCGTGCCGCAGAGGGCGCGGCGTGGCTGCGGCGCGCCGCCGCGCCCGCCGACGGGCTGCACGCCGACGCCGCGCTGCACGCCGCGCGCCGCGCCGCCTTCCGCGCCGCCGCGCCGCGCAACGTGTCGCTGCACGTGCACACGTCGCACGCCGTGCAGCTGCGCGCGCGCGGCGCGGCGGCGCCCGCGTGGCCGCGCCTGGCGCCCGCGCGCGCCGGCGCCGGCCTGGCGCCCGTGGGCGGCGCGGCGGCGCTGCGCCTGCGCGCGCGCAACCCGTCGGCGTCGCACGCGCTGCTGCTGCAGGCCGCGCTGGCGGCGCCGGGCCCGGCGGGCGCGGGCGCGTGCGCGGGCTGCGCGTGGGCGCGCGGCGCGTGGGCGCTGCGCGGCTGGCGCGCGCTGCGCGGCGCGGTGCGCGAGTGGCGCGCCGGCCCGCGCCCGCGCCGCGCGCTGCCGCTGCTGCTGCTGGCGCCTGCCGCCGAGCTGGAGCTCACGCTCAGCTTCACGCCGCACCAGGCCGCGCACCTCGCTGCCTACCTCTACCTCAGGTGAGCATGCGTGTCGCACAAATATCTATCCGTTCCGATCGATGTACACTATCGTGCGTTGAGCTCGTCCGGCCAAAATACATTCGTCACCTTGGGGCTATTTTTAACCGACTTTAAAAAAGGAAGAGGTTCTCAATTCGACGGTGTATGTTTTTTTTGTGTGTTGTTTAATTAAAGTGTCATTTTCGGTAATTAATATCGGCAGTTTTTAATTGTCACGAACCCCAAGCTAATAAATATATAATAATAATAATAATAAAATATAATATAATAATACAAATTAAAATTCACATAAAGCAATTAAAACTATGCCGACCGCACAGTGGCGCCCTCATCGTTTGTTTGGTTATTTCATCCAATTTAGAATGAAAATGCAGAAAATAAGCACGTTAAGTTGTGCTTCACATGATTATACGTTAATATTATTAGAAGCCGTAGTTTTATATTGTTCAGTTTTATTATAATCCTTAAAACGGATAACAGTGGCCACTATATTCCGTTTTAAGGATTATGATAAAACTACCGTTTCTAATAATATTAACGTATAATCATGTGAAGCACAACTTAACGTGCTTATTTTCTGCATTTTCATTTTAAATTGGATGAAATAACCAAACAAACGATGAGGGCGCCACTGTGCGGTCGGCATAGCCTTAAGCTATCCGCGTACGTGATTTTCAGTTGTTCATTTTTTTTTTTTTTTTTTCAAATCATTATTTAGCAATAGTATGTGGCCAGTATTATTTTGCTCTTGGTGATAAAAACTTCTTGTATTTTGAAATTATATTACATTTAATTAGGTTAGCTATTGAATTGTCCAAAAATAAAAAGAATACAGCACGTTAACAATATATCTTCATACACTTTTTCGATTCGCACATTTGTATATTAGTAAAGACGAACATTCTGCCTCATTTTTAAAGTAATTAGGGATTTTCCTAACAGTCCGAGTAGTACCTATAGTATAAAAGGGAAACAAAATTAGTATAAAACTTCACAAATTCTTTTCCTGTGTCTTGACCAGACAAAGGAGAAGAATTTGTGAAGTAACGAAGACACAAAAGACTTGACTGTATTTGATACAACGTAACTGTGCCTCGGTCATTTGCGCAGAAATAACTTGACTATAATGGAGGCCGTGCTGCTGACCGGGCGAGGCGTCTACCCGAGCTTCGAGCTGGGCGGCCGGCGGCCCGGCAGCGACGCGCCGCTGCTGTTCGAGGTGAGTGTCGGCCGCGCCCGCGCCGCGGGAGTGGGCCCGCCTGACCGTGCGCGTGCGCAGGTGGGCGGCTGCGGCGCCACCGTGCGGCGCACCGTGCTGGCGCGCAACACGGGCCCCGTGCGCCTGCTGCTGCGCGACTGGCGCGTGGCCGGCCAGCCCTGCCAGGCGCGCGGCTTCCGCCTGGCGCCCTGCGCGCCGCTGGCGCTGGCGCCCAACGAGTCGCGCGCGCTCACGCTGGCCTTCACGGCCGACTACACGCTGGCGCGCGTGGGCGCCGAGCTGGTCGCGCGCACCGACACCGCGCGCGCCGCCTTCGTGCTGGCCGCCGCCGCGCCCGCGCGCCTGCTGCCGCGCTGTGCGGGCCAGGCGCCGCGCCCGCCCTGGGAGCCCGCCGCGCGCGCCGCCGCCACGCTGCTGGCGCTGGCGGCGCTGGCGCTGGTGCTGGCCGCCGCCGCGCTGGACGCCGAGCGCGAGCTGCGGCGTGCGCGGGCCGCGCGCCCGCCGCCCGCGCGCGCGCCGCTGGACCTGCGGGCGCTGGCCCAGCTCGCGCCGCCCGCGCCGCCCGCGCCCGCGCCGCGCCGTGCGCCTGCGCGCCGGCGCCGCACGCCGCGCCGGGACGCGCCGCCGCTGGACCCGCAGGCCGAACGCCGCGCTTTTGAGCGCTGGCGTGCGGAGGTACTGGGCCGCAATGAAGACGACGACGAGCACTCCAGCGAGGACGCCGACCGGGACGACGAGCGCCGCCAGTCCGAACCCGCGCCCACCGAGCGCGACCCGCCGCCGGACGACGAGGCGTCCGAGTCGCTCGAGGACCCGCCCGCCGTCACGGACGGGTACGAAGCTGACCCCGAAACGGAAGACCGACCGCAGGGGAGCGGCGACGACGACGTCGCGTCCACTGGCTCCGGCTCGGCTTCCGCCTCGTCCTCCTCGCCCACCGTGGACGAGCGCGACGACAACGACGACGCCGACGAGCCGGAGACGACGCCGCCGCGCGAGCGCGCCGCGCCCGCCGGCCGCGCCAGCCCGGCGGGCGCGCCGCCGCACGCGCCGCCCGCGCCGCGGCCGACGCGCCCGCGGCGCGAGGCGGGCGAGGCGCGGCGCGAGCTGCGCGCGCGCACGGAGCCGGGGGAGCGCGGGCCGCGCGGCGGGGCGCTGCCGGCGCGCAGGGACAAGCCCGCCCGGCGGCCGCGCTCGCGCGCCGCGTCGCCGCCGCGCTGCTCGCCGGCGCGGCCGGGCGGGCCCGCGGGGCCGGGCGGGCCCGCGGGGCTGCGCTGGGGCGCGTCGTGGAGCTCGGTGGTGGCGCGCGGGCCGCTGGCGCCGATCGGCTCCGACGTGCGGCGGCGCGAGCCCGAGCGCGCTCTGCGCGGCGCGGGCGACCAGTCTCTGTTCTACTTCAACGGCGACGCCGACTTCTCGTGGCGCCCGGCGCCGCCCGCCTTCGGCCCGGCGCGCGACTTCCTCGGTGAGACTCACTGTTGTTTCTTACATTTATGCATTCATGAATCGATGCAAACGGTGTCGGCAAAATATTTTTGCGTATTTGTATTATAAAATACAACTTTCAAACACGTTTTTAAAGTTTCGTGAGTACAAGACACATTCTTTAAATAATATATATTTTAAAACAATATCAAATAAATATAATTTATTTTTAAAGTATGTATTGTAAAAAATTATAAAAACCAATCAATCTGATTTTTTCTTTATTCTCGTTTGCTGAAACAGAATGACGATTTAAGAATGTAAGGACGAGAATGAGCCCGAAATTTTTAATAATTTGGTGCAGCGCAGACGACAGACTATCCGTGACGCACTTTTTAGTCTGTGAAAATAGAACCTATGCAATTATATGCAGTAACGCACACGACGCGCAAAAAGTCCGGCGCACAAAAAATCCGTGTAATTCGGGCAGACCGCGCCGGGCCGCGCCGCGCCGCTCCGCACAAAAAGTGTGTGAAAAAAATGGAACGTTTGCTTCAACGCGCGCTAACGCAGACGGCGCACACTAGTCGGCAATCTGCATTAGCTAGGGGTGGATGTAACGCACGCGATCTATTATCATGGCGCGATTTATTATCAAAATAATACGTCGCGATTAGAGATGGGTTTTTGCCTGGGCATTTTGGGACATAATGAGTAAATGCCCAATTAATGCCTAATAACTGCCCTATTTTGGTACGTTTATTGCGCGTAAATGGACGTTTATTGGGCATTTATTCAATACGTCCCAAAATGCTCAGGCAAAAACCCATCTCTAGTCGCGATCTCTGCACGATTTCCATAGCGTCTACGTCCCTACAGCTCTGCCGACAGAATGATCGAAGATGTGCGTCGTCTGCATTGAGTCTGTGAAAAATCCGCGGCCGACTTTTTGCGCGCCATGCAGACTTTTTGTGCGCCGCAGACTCGATCGCACAAAAAGTGTGCCGTCTGCGCTGCACCTTTTAGTTTCAAAGAAGTCTGTTAAAAGGTTAGATATTCTTTTGACCGTTCATACAAAAATTGGAGATGCGTCAACTCGTACAACAAAGCTAGAGCATCAGACGAATATAGTATGCTAGAGCGAGCGAATCAAGCTCGAAAATTGTAGCAGCATACGTTTATATCCCAGTGATAAGACCCAAACTAGTGACGACACCGAGTCACTTGTTCAAAAGATAATCTCACCCGAACAACTCAAGCTTCATGTCCGTGGCCTGAAAAAAGTGAAAAATGGGGGCGTCCTAATTAGCACCGAAAACAAAGGCGATATTGACAAACTTAAGAAATCGGAAAAATTAGTATCATCGGGCCTTACAATAGAAGAACCTACTAAACGCCGGCCGAGGGTCGCTGTCATTGGTGTCCCCGTAGCTCTTACCGAGAAGGAGGTATTGGACTGTATTTATGAGCAAAACCTCTCAGACAAGCTGCCGAATATAACTCGTGAGTCGTTCCTTGAGAGTATCAAATTGAGCCATAAATCGGGAAAGAAAGACCTTCCTACGTGCAACTACATCTTGGAACTACCCGCCAGTATACGTAAAATTATAATAAATCAAAGCCGAATTTTTATTAATTGGTCATCATGCCCTGTGAGAGATTTCACGATCGTCACCAGGTGCTTCAATTGCCAGCAGTTCGGTCATGCAGCCAAGTTTTGCCGAGAAACTAGTCCTACTTGTAACCACTGTGGAGAGACTGGCCACTCCTTCAAGGAATGCAGCAGCAAATCTTCTCCGCCTCAATGTGCGACGTGCAAACGCTTCAAGAGGAAATGTGATCATCCAACTGGAGATGTTAGTTGCCCGGCTCGCAAATATGCAGAGATGAACTATATTAACTCAATAGATTATGAAGGCGCCTAAGAGCGCCACCGATTTTTTATTTAGTAAGCACATAAACAGGTAGTTTATCTTCTATTTGTATTTCCAATTAGTTTGTAACGATCATGACAAATCAGCTAATTTGTGATCTGGATAGTTTTTCTGTATCTGAATCCAAAATCTGTAATGTTGAGGACTGTAAAAATCTCCTCCCTTCTGGTGACAAAACGTTAACCCTGCTCACACAGAATATTCGCAGTATAAATCGAAACATGACTGGTTTTGAAGTGTTATTACAGGATCTTGACCTAAGCTGTGATATTATTGTCTTAACAGAATGTTGGTTGTCAAAACAGACAGTCAACATACCATCTCTTGACGGTTATTACTCATACAAAACTGAGAGAAACATAAACCAAAACGATGGATTAGTAGTTTACATAAAAAATAATCTACGTACAATTAAAGAAGAACCGGTATTCCAAGATAGTAATTGCTTAATAATTAAAAATTTGCCCGATACAGTAGTCATGGCTATTTATAGGCCTCCTTATCAAAATATGGACAGATTTTTGGAATCACTTGACGCAAACTTAAAAAACTTGTCATCTTTTAAAAACATTATACTTTTGGGCGATATTAACATTAATATTGCTTCCGTGAAAACCGATACCCATGTACATAATTATTTGAATATTTGCTCATTTCATGGACTATTACCAGCTCACTATCACCCCACGCATCAGAGCGGCTCATGTTTAGACCATATCATTCTAAAATCGAAAAATCCATCCAAAACATTAGTTACTAATTCCTCGCTTACGGATCATCAAGCTGTTTTGCTAACATTACAAATAAGTTCACCTAGAATAAACTGCATGCGTAGCTACACTAAAGTGAATATGACAAACCTCGAAAATGACATACGCGGTATTAATTTTGACCCTCTTTATGATTCAAACGATGCAAATATTTCTTTAAAGTATTTTATAATATCGCTACAATATGCAATAAGGAAAAACACATTTACTAAAACAATGCCCAGAAAGTATAGTTGTATTAAACCCTGGATCACACCCGGCCTCGTTCGTTGTATAAGGCATAGAGACAAACTTCACCTAAAATTGAAACACGCACCTGATAACGACATACTTTCCGTTACATATAAAGGTATCGTAACTTCTGTAATAATCTTTTGAAAAAACTTAAAACTCAGTATGATAAAAATGAATTACAGAAGGCGGGAAAAAATAGCAAACTTGTTTGGAAATTTATAAAAACTAATACATTCAGATCGAAAAATCCCGAACCTCCGCTTGATTTACTATGTACAGAGATAAACCCATCCGAAGCAGTGAATAAAGTCAACAATTTTTTTGCTAACGTGGGTAAAAATCTGGCTGAAAAATCTTTACATTCTAGCAATTTTTCCCCTCAAAACCCTACTACAACATCCGGTACAGTAAATTCTTTTGTCTTATTAGATACCGACGTTAACGAAGTACTAAGATTAATACTCGAGTTAAAGGATGCATGTGCTACTGGGTGGGATAACATACCTAATTATATACTTAAAAGATTTAGATACCTACTTGCCCCTCCACTAACCTACATTTTTCAGCTATGTTTATCTCAAGCAATATTCCCCAAATTGCTAAAAAAGCTGTGGTCACACCCGTATTCAAGTCTGGAGACAAAGCCTGTGTGAATAACTACAGACCTATTTCAGTGCTAACAGGTCTCTCAAAAATTTTAGAAAAAATTATTAACAGTAGATTAATAAAATATCTGGAAGTTAACAGCCTGCTTTCAGATATTCAATTTGGTTTTAGGCCCAATAGATCAACTAGCCAAGCAGTACACAAATTAACTAATTATATTACTACCAATCTAGATAATGGTATGCACACAATTGGGATCTTTCTAGACCTTGCCAAGGCCTTCGACACTATTTCATGTACTTTACTTTTGCACAAGCTTGAAACACTTGGGATTAGGGGAGCACAACTTCTACTATTTGCGGATTATCTCAGCGATCGGCATCAGTGTGTAAAAATAGATCAGTATACAAGTTCTGAACTTAAAAATAGTGGTTTTGGAATTCCACAAGGCAGCACTTTGGGCCCCACGTTATTTTTAATCTATATAAATGAGCTGTGCAGTCTGCCACTCCAAAATGGAGTCATAATGTCTTATGCGGATGACACCGCTCTATTGTTCTCAGCTAAATCAAGAGCTGAAGTCTATAAATATGGTCAAATTGGTTTTAACATTGTCTCTAATTGGTTACATAATAATCTCTTAACATTAAATGCAGATAAAACAAAATACATTTTATTTACAATGAGAAATACTAACATACCGCTTACTAACCTAAACATTTACGCACACAATTGTAGCGCGTACGCTGCCGCTGACACTGCATGTTCTTGCCCCACTTTAGCTAAGGCTGACCATTTGAAATACCTAGGTGTTACTATTGACCCCAATCTAAATTTCCGTAAACATATCGATTTGCTTTGTACCAGAGTGCGCAAATTAATATATGTTTTTAAGAACTTACGGAACATAGTCGACTATAAATTAATTAAACAGGTTTATTTAGCTTTGTGTCAATCCATACTTACCTATTGTATTACTTCCTGGGGGGGTGCTGCAAAAACAATTGTACTTCCTCTAGAGCGCGCTCAAAGAGCGATTCTAAAGGTTGCTACCTTTCGCCCTTTTCGATTTCCTACGCACCAACTCTACATAGTATGTAATGTACTAACAGTAAGGCAATTATTTATTCTAAGCATAGTACAACACCAGCACACTGCACTTCCTTTTGACCCAATACCTTCCGACAAGAGAAGGAAAGTCTTGGTTTGCATAAAGCCTCAAACTAAACATGCATTTGTTAATCGTTTTTATGTGTTTTTAGGACCTTTTCTGTATAACAGACTTAACAAGTTACTAAGCTTCTATAGTGTAAGTTATAAAAAATGTAGTACAATGTTATCAGAATACTTAATGACACTCAATTACACAGACACAGAAACACTTTTAGAAATTTTGTCATGATCATAATTTGTTCCCTTGTATTTACTTTTGTATGTTTACATAGACTTAGTATTAGGTATTAATATTACAATGTGCTTTTTCTCAAAGTTGTTAATTAATTATTTTTATACTAGTTTTATTTTAAAGAATTAATGCTCCAATTTAATTGAAATGTAAAGTGATGGCCTGAAACACAGGTTTGAATAAACCTAGTTCGGGCGGGTCGCCACCTAAAACTCTAATTCCGAACAATCACTTCTTGAACCTGCTATAAAAATAAAAAATATTTTAGTTTTAGGTTAATTTTTAGGCACTATAATTGTATGGAAAATTTACTTCTCTTGGCTAAATGTACACCTTTTTGTAAACGTTTTTATTAAATAAATATTATTATTATTATTATATTCAGCATGCGTAATAAGGAGTCTCTGACTACAATCCGAACGACACGTGTGGCTTGTCCGCAGACGAGCCGAGCGCCCCCGGCGCCGTGGGCAGCGGCGCCTTCCGCCCGCCCAGCTCCGTGTGGGGCGCCAGCCTGGAGCCGCGGCCCGCGGCCGCCGCCTGGCTGTGGGGCGGCTACGCCGAGCCCGCGCCCGCGGGGCCCGCGGGGCCCGTGGGGCCCGTGCGCCCGCCGCCCGGCTTCGGCGCGCCGCCGCGGCCCGTGCGGCCCTACGACCCCTTCCGCTCGCTGGCCTCCATCTGGGCGCCCGGCGCGCTGGACTGGCGCAGCGAGCCCGAGCCCGCGCCCGAGCCCTAGGCCCGCGCCGCCGCCGCACTAGTCACGCCCCGCGCCGCCGCCGCACTAGTCACGCCCCGCGCCGGCCGCCGACTCTACTTACGTGTTACAGTGTTCCCTACTTGATTGTCTGTTCCGAGACTGAAAATTATACTTACACTATCTCAAATGAAGATTACAAACTCGTTTTATTTTAGGAGCCGACTCCACATTTCCTGCCCTAGTGGGGTCGTCGCAACGTTTTCTTCTTCCATCTCCCCTTTCAACCGTCACACTATCAGTCACTCCTTTTTCTTTCAAATTAAATAAGTTAAATAAGGAATAAAGCAGTATCTTCATTACGGGCGCTATTTTGAATCCCGAAAACAACGAAGGATTCTAGGACTTCCGTCCTCCGGAACGCAGCAAGGGAGCTCTGAGTTGACTCCTGTACGAAGCGAGGGAGTTATAGTCCGCGCGGAACTAGTTGGCCGCTGAGGTGGGGAAAAGGGGTGAGGCGGCGGTTCGCAACGCACGTATTGAGTAATGCGCCCCCGCCCCTCCGTCCCACCGCTCACATACCTAAGGCGCGGCCAACTAGTTCCACGCGAACTATAGTTTACAATCCTGCGTGCAGCGAGGGATTCAAGCTCGCCCAAGACGAAGATAACTTTATCCCCGCGCAGAAATCAGAATACTTTTCGCACCTAATAAAAATCGGCCTAGTGCGTTTTGAACCACGCACAATCAAGGGTTCCGTAGATGGGATGAATTTATCCCAAGAACAAAGTTAACATTCTAGTTGAGAATCCTCATAACTGCAATTTTAAGTTTGTATGTTCAATATTGAAAGATTGCCCATGTTATTTTAAGACCACAGACTTATGGGTTTTCCTGTAATCTGTTAACAAAGAACTACTTTCTGTATTTTACATATTTGACTTGCTAGTTAACTAGCAACTCAAATATGCAAAAACAGCGATTTAAAAAAAAATGTCAGTTGCTAGGTTTTGAAATTGTACAGCCGACTTATCTAATTTTTTTGTAACTATCACATTGTAAGCGCACATCGCATTAGTTTTATAACTTTTCTTTATAATATGTGGAAAATGTCGTGGGTTACACATTTACTCACTCTGTAGTTCATATTTTATGCAATATTGTAATGTGTAACCGTTTATTTTCCCAAATAAATAAAATAAAATACTAAATTATGAATATTTAAATATTGTTGTATTTTAACGTTTTCGCATAAACCGGCCAACTTGGAAAGCGCTCCGTGTGACGCCTTGGTACTCTATATAATGTAACTCCTAAACTAATGACGATCACGTTATAATTTTTGGTGAATTATTTATAAACTTGACGCTTTAATTTGAAGTTAGAAAATTTAAAAAAAAATTGTCGAAGTGTCTGAAAATCTGATTTGGTATTTTTACTTCCGGTTTTCCATACAAAAACATATTAAAAATCCAAATTCGACTTAAAATTTTAATAGAGCATCCTTTTTACTATTTGAAACCAGTTTATTCAAATTTTATTATAAGTTCACCGATTCCAAAAACAACGGTCAAAAATTACTGTCCTCAAGCTTTGTCAATTCTTCAGAAGGCACTTATGCCTCACACGAATAAAAAAATTGTGTGTAAGTACATAATGTTTTTCCCAATGTGTATTAGTCACGCGTACCTACCTGCTAATCTAATGAAGACCATCGTAGTTCCCATTGTGAACAGGACCGGAGACATTTCGGACGGAGGTAACTATCGCCCCATTTCTCTTGCGACTATAATAGCCAAGGTGTTGGACGGTGTGCTTGATACTTGTTTGAGTAACTACATATATCTTCATGATGCGCAGTTCGGGTTTCGTCCCGGACTATCAACTGACAGTGCTATTTTAAGTCTCAAGCATACCTTTCAATATTCTAAAGATCGCGGTACGCCGGTGTACCTAAGCCTGTTTCCTTGATCTCTCCAAGGCGAACTTGTTTCATACGATGTGCTCTGGAGAAAGATGGGAGATAGGGGTATACCCGCGGAAATATGTGGGCTCGTCCAGTATTGGTATGGTAACCAAGTCAATCAGGTGAAATGGGATGATACAGTCTGAGCCGTATAGGTTGGAGTGCGGGGTGAGGCAGGGTGTCTGACGTCTCCCAGGCTGTTGAACCTGTACGCGGATGACCTGATAGTCGCACTCAGCAGCCTACGTGTCGGTGAGGGGCAGCCAAAACAGCATCCTGAAAACGGTAGCTGAGAGCTTCGGCCAAAAGTAGATTACGCATCTTGCAAAAATGAGTAAGGCTTTTCGCACATGGGACGTAGGCGTAGTTGTCTCGTGCGCATATCGTAATTATGCTACGCGCACGAGACGCGGAGTGTTCTACAAACGAATCGTCGCGTAGACGTATCGTTTTGTAATATCTCAGTTGAAATCATGGCGTCCAACGTACCAGCACCCTAATTGCGAAACACACTCGATCTCAATTTGAATCATTTTGAAGCATATTGCTAATCCATTGCTTCATATGTTGGAAAAATGTGTCTGCTCAACAATGTAAAAAACGCAATGAACGTTGTTGATCTGTCAAAATGAAACCCATTGCTACTAATAGTGTGTTACGCAATTACCCCGCAGATGTGTTTGGGGAATTTATTGATGACCTTACCTTCTCTTCAGACGAAGAGGATTTCTTGTTATTTGATTTCGTTAGAAGTAGAAAGCGACGTGCTCATTGGATCCATCCATACATCGCAAATAATTACAAGAAAAGATTGTTTGTTGCTGCACTTGAACTGTCAGAAAATGATAATAAATTCCGCAGTTTTTATCGAATGAGGAAGGATACATTTACAATACTTCGAAATATTTTGGGACCACACCTACTGAAAAATGATACTAACATGAGAGAGGCTGTACTGTACACCCAGAAGAACGAATCATGATAACTCTACGATAAATAAAACTATAATATTTTTAATCCTTTATTTATTGAAAAAATTATAAATGACAAAATAAGCACTAATGTGCTTCATTATAATTTGTTTGCTTCATTATAATTTTTTTTGTCGCTTCCTTTTTTACGCCAGTACGCTACGACTATCGTAATGACGATGAACACCTCATACGATACGCTGCAACACCGCCTCGTGTGCGGACTTGTTTGAACATGTTCCTGCTCGTATTGCTCTCGTACTACGCGCGTTCTACGATACGCTTACGATACGACGCCATGTGCGAAGGGGCTAATTCGTGCACTCGTGTTAATTGAGTGCCCTCGCTTACGCTCGTGCAACAATCTACTATTTAATGAGTAACTGCAGCAGCAGTGTAACCTGTAAGAATGCAAAAGCCAATGACATCAAGTGTTGTGCCGTAAGGTAGCTTGTGCAGGAACGCAGGCGTTCATTCATTTTATTATGAACGAAAAACTCGCAAGCAATGGGATATTATTGTCGGGATCATAGTGTGAATTTATTGTAATAATTATACTAGTTTATTAATAATACAGTCCAGTATTCATTCCGCAAGGATCAAAACCTAACAGTTGACGTAGTACATTAAACAAGCAGCTATCTATAATAACAAAAGGACAATCATTAAGATTTTTCTTTTCCTCGATTCAGGGGGTATTCCAAATCAATATAACAAACATAGATAGTAACAAAAGTTCCCCAGTTGACCAGTACGGTGTTCTTAGCTTTAGCCTAGTTTAAGTCAATTTCTTGCATGCTCATAAAGGGTTACTACCGCAGATATAGATACACCTAGATAACGCAAGACGGCAAGAGCAACTACTTCGCGTGCCAAAAATCGCAAGCCGCCACTCGCGCTCAGTTCTGTGTACTGCTGGCTGGCTGAGCGTGAGTGAGAAAGAGCGTTTGTGACGTCAAAAGATAGTTAGTAGATAGTCAAAAAATGGCACACTTGGTTTTCATACAGATCGTGATACTTGCGTTATCTAGGTCTATCTATATCTTTGGTTAATACAAATGTTGGCATATATCTCAACGGGCCAGGCAAACACAATGGCAGATACGACAGAACACGACATGCTGAACATTTAAAACAATGCTCTAACACTATCTATACTCGTACAAACATCTTTTATAAGTACTTGTGCGCCCTACCCTCTGAATTTTTTAGAGCCGGAGGCGCACAGGACGTGCAGCCTCGACGTGTTTTTTATGGAATTTTTCACTTTTTGTATTGAAAATATGTACCTACATGTTGGGTTTTAGGGATATACAGGGTTATTTGAAAAACACCAGCAACCTCTTAAGAGGTTATTGTACCTACTCATCATTATGAACAACTTTTACTATGGGACCAAACCTGAAATCGCGAAAAAAAATCAGCTGTTCCCTACATTTTGACGAGATAGACGAAGATAAATTTAGGGAACAGCTGATTTTTATTTCGCGATTTCAGGTTTGGTCCAATAGTAAAAGTTGTTCATAATGATGAATACAATGACCTCTTAAGAGGTTGCTGGTGTTTTTCAAATAACCCTGTATAAGGGCATACAGGGGGTCGCAATTTCATTATTTTTGCGATAGGGCTCACCATTTTCGAGATATAAGCAAAAGAAAATAAAAAAAGATACAGTACTGTTTTTGCACCTGAAGTCGATGTGTTGGTGTGTATTTTAGTTCATGACAACTAATTTTATTCCACACCTTTTTTTTAATCGCGTTTAAAAATAGAAAGATTTAGTTAGACAATCAAAATGTGTGGTTCCCTTCAAAATGGTTGAGCTGAATGGTGCTGATCATACGTCATGTTCGTGAACGGGAGCCGTCAGTAGGGACTGGTCATCTATTAATTTTAGTACATAACATTCTAGGTAGGTTTATAAAACAAACTATAAACACTCATTAGTAGTCATTCCACGGGACTAGTGACGTGTAACTTCGAATAGTCAATATGATGAATAATGTAAACTAATGTCACTTTCACTCGCACAGGCAGCGCCGCGCGCCGCCGCAGTGCCGCCGGGGCATGCGGCTGCAGTACCAGAGCGGCCGGTCCTATCTCTCGCACATAACCATCTCGTACGGGAGCCCGCTCTTAGTATCTGTACTTGGTGGAGTAGTCCTTGGGCGAGACAACGAGCCCGCGGCCCTTGCGCGCGCCGCGGTACACGGTCTCGATGATGTCGATCATCTCCTGCTTGTCCTCCAGCGGCCAGTTGATCTTGTTGTTGTTGCCCGTGCCCAGGTCGATCATGATGTGCTTGTTGCGGAAGAAGAACATCACGGTGCACGGGTCGTACAGCTCGTACCTGCGGGCGGACGACCAGTGTTAGCTGAGTGTGCAGCCGTGTCACAACATTGGGGCTAAGGTAGCTTATCACATAGACGCGTTTCTTCTCATGGATATAGTTTTAGGGGAGTGCGCCCGCTCCGAGTATAGTATTTTCGGGAAGTGTACGATTGCGCAGCACCTGCGGTGTTAGTGGAAGTAACATTTCCGTAATATTTGCTGAACCAAGAGTGGCTCGCGTGATGCGGTGGGACACGAGGCGGTCGTGGCCAGCGTGGTATGGTGTCTCTGCTAGACATTCTAAGATAATTGAATTGGTTTTTGTAATTTTCAGGGCACCTCATTCCCCAATTTCACATCAAAAAGTTACACTTTTGTTAAACTTGTAATTTTTTTCACACAAAACTGCTACAGTTAGCATCATATGTTGTACGTTACTGACAACATATAGGTACTAAATAGCACATTATTCAAAAGAAAAAAAAATGTTCTTAGAAAAAATTCAACCAATTTTGAATTTTTCCACCGAGTTCAATTGATATTCAATTCATAAAAGGATATACACAATGATTCTGTAATTATGCACATTGTTTTGCATAATTATTTGTGCATATTAATTTCAAAGAGAACTTTAGGAAAGAAAAATACTTTCTAATTTTTTTTTCTGCATCCTTTCTTTTGTTAAATTACTTAAACATTGACTGACTGTGCCTAGGATGTAACATTATATTTGCGTTGGAACTAAAACTTGTTTACAGCAATGCAGTTTTCATATTGCTAGTGTATTAGTAACACATTCATAGGTTTATTGGTGTGGAACTCTGTCCTGGACAGTACAAGATAAAAAAATACAAATAGAGAAAAAAAAATAAAAATAAATAGAGTCAAATAGAATAAATATTGAGACTCCCAGGTACCTCTGTATCTGGGGGTTACATACATATTATGCAAGCGTGCACCATTCTCAACTACATCATTGCTTACTATCACACTAATATTATAAAGGCAAAAGTTTGTAAGTGTTGTGTACTTCTTCATGCACAAACAGCTGGAACAATTTTGATAAAATTTGGTGTGGAGGTAGCTCACACCCTGGATTAACACATAGAATCCTTTTATCGCAATGTTCCTAGGGATCGACACATATGCAGGTGAAGCCGTGGTGTACAGCTAGTTTACTTTATGGTAAAAAGTAAGAATGGGTCAATATAAACAACAACTTACATTTTGTTAAAATCTGGGACTTCAGTGATGTCCACCAGGTAGATGACCGCAAAGTTCTTAACTTTCTCTGCGATGCTATACAACACTTCATCCATCTTCATGCAGGTTGGGTCCCAGTCGTGACCGAACCTGATCACCTGCCGACACACAACAATCACTATTACAGCCCACAATGATATTGACCCCACTGTGTACTATTAATTTCAAAATAATAATATGAGCTTGTTTGATATTGTTCAGGAATGTTGTGATGTAGTAGCTTATATGACACTTGACACTTCCCATGACTCAGGGGCTGGCTTTTACCTTGGCCAGAGGCTAAGCATTGCCATTCAACGTGGTAATGCCGCCAGTCTCTTGAGTACATAATCGACAGCGATGCGGATGAATTTTTCGACACTATATTTTAGTTTGTTTTAGTTAAGTTAGGATTTAATTTTGTTATTTTTTGTTGATACTATGGAACTTGCATAATTATGTTCGATTTTAGCAAAATTATGATCTCTTTTTTTTTTTGCTTATATTAGTTAATCGACGTTATGTTACAATAAAGTAAGACATTTACTTCAGATTATAAGTATAGATATAAGGGTCTTATTGAATGTCTCTGTCTGGAAGATTCCTAACCTATAAAAGATAGAACTCACCACAACTCGGTCTTCTTCCGACAATATAGCCTGGTCCACTTGCCAACCGTTGTGTAAATGTCCCAGCATGTAACTCATCGTGGGGCTTTGTTTATCCTTTTTCTGTTAAATAAAATACAAACCAAAACAATAGAACGATTAATCACATAAGCCTATAAAATCACAGAACACGTCTAAAATAAACTTATAGCGGAGTTTTTAATCTAAATAATAAATAATAATACAAATACGTCAGAGTTTAATTGCTGTCACCAAGCTGTCACATACTTCATAACACTGACGTACCATAGTCTAAGGGCGCGTTCCGAGTTGCGCTGTAATCGATGTGAGCGTGCTTTAAGGTGATTGCGCAGTGGTTTCCGCGAAATTAAAATTTTCTTACGTTTTTTGCAATTTGCAGGTCAGTTTCAGGTTGTATTTTGATCAAAATTTGATTCGCGACTATAACAGGTACGTATCTAAATAATTATAATCATTAATACATCTTCCTAACTTAGATTTGTACCACAAGAAGAAATCTCTTATGGAAAAGTGCTTGTGGTACAAATCTCACTTAGGAAGCTGTATTAATTATTCTAATGATTATAATTCTTTAGGTACGTACCTGTTATAGCCGCGAATAAAATTTTGATCAAGATACAACCTGATACTGACCTGCAAATTGCAAAAAACGTAATAAAATTTGAATTCCGCAGTCTACCACTACCCATTCACCTTAACCCACGAGCGTTTAGCGTGAGCGCGATAACAATGTCCCGTGAATCGTCATAGATGACGTCATGACATGCGCCATCTTGCGGTAACGCCGACCATGCCTTTTATTAACATCACCGTGAGCGCTGTCAAAAACGACAGTGAGTGCGCGTGTTTGTGTCAGTGTGTGTTTTGTTTTGAGTTGAATTATATCTATTAACTATTATTAAATTATTATATCTATATCTATAGTATTATATCTATTAAGGTGGCATTTTCGAAATTGTGCTTCTGGCTGACAGTCGCCACCTAACCAAAGAAGAAGAAGAAATATTATGTTTAAACAACAAAGAAATACAATAATATCGTTTTGACATTGAGTAAGCACTGTGAGCGTGTTCACGAGCGTTCCGAATTGTTGACAGCTCTCAGCTGTCATAATCGTAATAAATATCTAAATCGGAACGCATGTGAGATAATGTGAGTGCTGTTAATCTAAGGCTGTGAGTACGGTTGCAAAATTACGTAATTTTACCGAAAACGCTGGCAAAATACGGTAATTTTACCGTAATTTACGGTAAAATTACCGGTGGCATAACATTCTAAATTTTAATTTATTTCATATCACGCGCGCGTGGGGTTACAAAATCAAAATACGACGTTGCTGACAAGTGCGCTCCGTTAAGTTGTACGGCAAAATGCGATAGATTATAGATTTATTTTATTTTTCTTTTTTTTTTTGTATTGTCATTTGTTTAATTTTATTATTTAAATTGTTGATTCTGAGAACTGTAGTTTAATACTAAATACAAGTAAATTTCCAAAAACTAAATTTTTTTTTACTGGCCTTTGCACATAACATACTTACATATTATTAAATCGATGACGTAGTATAATTCATATATTTAATTTATTATTATTTTTTATTATTATTATTATGTATTTGTCGGGTGAGGACATGTGTATCTCGTTATTATCAGACATATTTTAAGTACTGTGGGCTAACTGTGGGTAGTGTTGGTTATTGCGCAATAGAAAAACGGTTTAGCAGTTTAAATCAGATTATAATTTCACAAACAATTTAATCACACTAGCAAATCACACACTGTAAGTATATGACACAACCAGATACGTAACGCGAGACAGTTTCCGAGCACATGTTATCCATACGATGTCCAATGGTCAAGTCCCCCTCCGGTTCGCTGTTCGCTCCTTTATACTGATAGCAAAACAAGTCGAGCAGCGGGGCGGTGGGAGAAGTTCTGTGACGTACTTGTTGATGGCGTGATCGGTGACGCCGCCGACATATTCATATTTGAACTGAATAATTCATATTCATATACACAGTGAAAGAGTAAGGTACATACAAACACACTCATTCATTACCGTATTTATGTTTGTAGAACGAAAAACTACGATTTTTACGTTTTTTACCGTAATTTACCGAAAGTTACGGTAAAAAACGTTTTTTTACCGTTTTTTACCGTGGTAATTTTACTGCTTTACATCCCTAGCTGTGAGCGATAGCTAATTCGGAATGCGGCTTAGGCTTCACACAACGACTAAATACTACGTAGAGGACATGAACTAAAAGATACTAACGCGTGGCAAAACAGAAACTAAAATGGCGTAGGCTCCGCCCACTATCTAGTGCGGTCCATATCTGCTCATTAGTTGCAATGCTATTGTTAAACGGATTGATTACAAATCGATGAATCGAAATTACATAGTTACATTAAAATAATGTTTCTGATTTTAAGAAGGGATTCGAATCAATGTTTGGCTCATATTGCAAGCCACCACCAAATTCAAAATCTAATTACTTACGCGAAATGAAGCTAAGTAATTTGAAATGAATAGTGATGAAAAAATTATGTACGTTCGAAAAAATCTACATCTATTGAGACAAATGACAGGCATAATTTTAACACTAGAAATAGGAACAAATTAGATCTGTGAATTAGATCAACCTCGTTTCAGATTGTCTAAAGTAAAAACTTCTTTTACGGGTTATTCTGTAAAAATCACTACATAGTATAAAACAAAGTCGCTTTCTCTGTCCCTTTGAACGCTTAGATCTTTAAAACTACGCAACGGATTTTGATGCGGTTTTTTTAATAGATAGAGTGATTCAAGAGGATGGTTTATACAATGTGTTAATGAAATAACCCAAAACCTGAAACTAGTTTGTTTAGAATCGGCAGCAAAATCGAATACAATAATTTTTAATATGGGTTATTTTTTTTCCAAAAAATAATTATTTGTCATGCCGTGTCTAATATATTTTAACGACGCTGTACGCTACTGTCCAACGCAATGAAAATAAACAGCGCGGGCGAGGGTGAGGAGAGGGGGTGCTAGAGCTGGTGCCAAGGCCGGGAAGCGCGCCGGCGGCGATAGAGCTACGAATCTGTAAGAAGTAGCGCGACAACAACATTTATAAATATCTTTTACTATAATTTTTGAAAATAAATAATTATATGTCATATCAATTTATTAATATAAAAATCGGTTGGGGTGTCCGAGGTTTTGGGTTATTTCATTAACACTTTGTATATACAGGGTTACTGGTAACTCGACCACTTCTTTGCAGGAGGTGATAGGGGAGCTAAAATGTGTCAAATTTAACCCCCATATGTATGGCCGAAAACTAATACTTTTACAGTTATTTGAAATTTTAAATTACTCCAAATTTTCATACTAAGCTTTTATTTATAGCTAACATTCTACACAAAGCTAACACAGTAAAATGTCTAAAAATATCAAATAATTAAAGAAGTTTTTGTAATTATTTGTACGAGTAGTTGCATTTTTTTTTTCAAATATCTCTTAAATTATTAGTTTTCGGCCATACATATGAGGGGTTAAATTTGTCACATTTTAGCTTCCCTATCACCTCCGGCAAGGAAGTGGTCGAGTTACCAGTAACCCTGTATAATACATGCATGCATGTGATGTCGTAAATAAACACATTTTTTTGCGTTTACTTTTCAAACGCTGGCTGAACCCTACGAGATAGGTCAAAATAATGTACAGACGCCAGCAGGTCAACCTACCCCAATCTGTCAAATTTCTTTGATAGATTTTCAACTTTAGCACAAAGGAATAAGGTTCATATTCAATTGGGAAAATCTGACAGATTGGGGTAGCTTGATGTGCTGGCCTCTGTACTACAGTATTGTACACATTAAAAAGGTCTACAAAAAAGTTAGCGATGGTATATGTCTATCTCTTAGGGATAACCCACAATAATTATTTTGTATCCTTTACTTTTTACGAGAAATAATGGCTTATTTACGAAGCGATTTTAAGCAATACAGCATTAATCCTTATCCAATTAAGTTCTTTAAATACATTGTGCATTTAATATAGATAAATATGGCCCTTTACAGCATGTAATTTAAATGAATATTTTCGAAGATATTACAGATTTAAAATGCAGGGACAGAGCGGTTGCTGCGGTACCGGCCGCGGCGGCGCGTGCTGGCATTCTTGAAATACCTGTACTTAGTATCAGTATTGCACCCGTGCGAGGCCGGGCGGGTCGCTAGTGTTATAATAAAATACCACTCGATATTCTTCAACTAAATGAGAAGAAATTTAAAACATGCCTTAAACGCACACTATGTAGACAAGCATATTTTAAGTTGGATGATTATATCTATACTTTACTAATAAAGTTCTGGACCGATTTTAAAAATTCTTTCACCATTTGAATACTACATTATCACTGATTAAATATAGGCTTTTTGAATTGCAAGAAAAAAATAAAATGTTTAAAAAATAAATATCCAACCGTGCGAAGCCGGGACAGGCCGCTAGTCGTACATAAAAATGCTTGGTCCTGCTCCACAGACACTTGGGCTCACTAGTTTTAACATTTCAATACTTGGAAGACATGCTTCCCTTTTTTTCAGTGTTCTGACATTTCGAACTTAATGATTATTTCTAATTCAGTCAAGTTTTTATTGTTGATTACTTTATTATCATATAACTACCTCTTTCTAGTACAATTTTATTCATCTCGTAAATAAATTGGAAACTATAGTTTTGTATAATTTAGAAGCATTTTTTTTTAATTTTGTAAATGTAAAAACCATGGATCCATTATTTTTTATTTTTTATTTCAAAGAGCATGGCAGTTGAGATTGAGAATGTGTCATGCTCATTTAAAATAATGTCTCACTGATGGTGGCCCGTGTGTTGGATCATTCGGTTCCCTTCAAAATGGTTGAGCTGGATGGTGCTGATCCATGCTTCATGTTCGTGAACGGGCGCTGTCAGTTGAGACTGGTCATCTCTTAGCTGCCAGGGCTTCTTTTTAATCTTATCCCTATTTTGAATTGTTTCTTCATAACATTGTTCTCACATATAGAAGCAACAAGAATAATATAGGTACCCAGGATTTTTGTAATATCTTGATTCAAAAGAGTGTCCTTGGAGTTTCTTGCCCGTTCTTCTTCAAGAGATCTACGTTTTGGAATGGGCAACTAGCTTCAACTTTCTGACTAACTGACCGACTAGTTAATTTTGACAATTCAAAAGTGCCTGTAAATGGTTTAATTGAAATAATTGTTTGAGTTTGAGGTATAAATAGGACATATGTTGCGGTGCCCTAGCAGGGTTCATGTACGAAACTTATATTATGTAACAAGACCTTAGGTATAGACAACATGAATGCAATAAATAAATTGATATTGATCAAATTTTTATAAAATATTTGGTAATACTTAATTCATAGACATCTTAGGGTCAGTTCACACCGAGACGCGACGCAACGCGACAATACTGGAAGAGGCCAGTGATTTCGCGCTGCGCCGCGTTCCGCATCGAAACGTCGCGAGGCGCATCGTAAAATCATTGGCAACACGACGCAGCAAGACGCCTCGCTGCGCAGCAAGACGCCGCGCGGCGCAATGGGACGTGTCTACATTCGCTACGTGCTCCCACCACGCCCCGCGTCCATCCGCAGTCTACCATTTGCAAGCGCATGAGAACGACGTATATTTGGCGGGTGCATTATGGAGATCGAGGAGAAGTTAATTTTTTGTTGTGCAGCATTATTTTTGTATTCTTCTTCCTCTTCCTCTTCTGCAAGAAGTCCGATTATAACAAGATCCCAGTCTATCATTATAATATTACTCGATCACTCGACTCTCACAATGCAATGTGTACCTTTTCGTGTAGAAAATAAAGTATATCTTGAGTCACTCTTTTAAAGTGTGCGCGCAGCGTCGCGTCGCGTCGCGTCTCGGTGTGAACTGACCCTTAGATTATTTTTATTTAAAACTACCCACAATATTCACAACTGTGATGATACATTATTGTGTTCTACTTTATGTTGTTTGTGACGTGCACACGTTATCAATAATTTATTAAAAAATCTTATTAAATAAAACAGTGTGTTTTGACCAAACGAGATAGACTGTTAACAGTATCATTTGAAGAACAAAAAAGTGTTATTAATTTCGAAGTGTGAAAATTATTTTTCTGGAAAAAATGATCTTCCTTCACTGTGTCATCCAGGTAACCTTAGTGAATTTTTACAATACAAAATGTCAGAAAAAGCTACAATACCGATCAATTTTTAAAAAAATACGATTATTCTTCGACAATTGCAGATCAATTGCACATAATACTTACGCCACGTCCTATTTTCGTAAGCTAATTGCTAATAATAGTTTTACAGACACTTTCTAAATTAACGTTAATACATAACTTTTTATAAGTAGTAGCTTCTTAGATTTGTGTAAAAAATATAGGTATGTTATGGTAGCAAATAGGTACCTAATAAATATTCAACCGTGAGAACTTGGAACAACCCGACGTCAGAATGGCTGACCACTTTATTTCTTTGTTATATTTCTTAACACAAAAGTAACAAATATTTCATCAGTCCAGCGTACTGAACCCTGTCCACGAGACGTAGTACACACACACACATATGTTTTCAATTATTTTTGTGACAATGATGTCGGACGATAAACACGTTATTTTGGCTTGCTACTCCAGTTGCCACAGTCTCGCACCATAAAAGAGATTGTCCTAAATCTATTCGGGAACTACTAGCTGAAAAACGTAGTGCTCGGAAAAAGTGGCAAAAAACGGGCTATCCTACTGACAAAAAGCATCTAAATTATTTACAGACAAAATTAAAAACACTGCTACAAGATAATGAAAACCACAATATCCAAACTTCTTTAAGGAGCCTTGACGCTACAGCAGAAACAAATTACTCGTTATGGAAAGTCACTAAAAGACTTAAACGTCCTGTTTCGAACCAACCTCCTATCCGTAAGGGTAACTCAGAATGGGCTTCTAGTGATGCGGACAAAGCTGACACTTTCGCTGAGCATCTTAACCAGGTCTTCATACCAAATCCAGACATGGGCTCTTCCAAAATCTTTGAAGTCGCCCAATTATTGGACCAAACCCACCAACTGGACCCTCCCATTACTAAGTTTACGAAGGAAGAAGTAAAAACAGCGATTAAGGCGCTTGACCCAAGTAAAGTTCCTGGATATGATCTCATATCAGGCAAAATCCTAAGAGAGTTGCCAAAGGAAGGCATTCAATTTCTCACTTTCCTGTACAACGCTATCCTGCGAAGAGGTATGGTCCCACTTCAATGGAAAGTGGCTAAAGTTATAATGATCGTCAAACCGGGCAAGAATCCTGTTGAGGCACAATCATATAGACCTATTAGCCTGTTGCCCATACCCTCGAAAATTACGGAGATTCTTATCCTGCGCAGATTGTCTCCGATTATCTCCTCGAGTAATCTGTTACCTGACCATCAGTTTGGCTTTCGCCGAAAACACAGTACCATAGAACAAGTACACAGATTAGTGGAAAATATTAACAAAGCCCTTGAGTTAAAACAGTATAGTACTGCAGCCTTTGTGGATATATCTCAGGCATTTGACCGTGTGTGGCACGACGGAATACTGTTCAAGATAAAAAGGGATCTGCCTATAAACTTCTACAACCTTATAAAGTCATATCTAAGCGACAGACACTTTTTTGTTAAACAAGGAGAAGAGTTAACTTCCTTACATACTATCCAAGCTGGAGTCCCGCAGGGTAGTGTAATGGGTCCAACGCTGTACCTGCTCTTCACAGCTGACCTCCCAACGACTGAAGGCGTGGTCACTGGAACATTTGCTGATGATACAGCAATTCTTTCAGTGGACACTTCACCAGAAGTTGCAGCACAAAAGCTTCAAAATAGTCTCGATCATATATCCAAATGGCTCAAAGACTGGCGAATCAAAGCCAATGAAACCAAATCCGTACAGGTGACTTTCACTAATAGGAAAGGAATATGTCCCCCTGTCACTCTAAACGGAATACCTTTACCGCAGGAGGATTACGCCAAGTATCTGGGAATATATCTGGATAGACGTCTAACTTGGAGGAAGCACATATTTACAAAGCGGTTGGCTATGGGCCAACAGTTGCGCACAATGTACTGGTTGCTAAATAAAAAATCTCAACTCTCTCTCCAAAACAAATTGTTGCTATATAAATGCATAATAAAGCCTATATGGACATACGGCCTACAACTGTGGGGAACAGCGGCAAAATCAAATATTGAAATAATACAAAGGTTCCAGTCAAAAATCTTAAGAATGATAACGAACGCACCTTGGTATGTCTCAAATAAGACACTCCATCACGACCTCTGTATCAAAACTGTATTAGAGGAAATCTCAGAGATGACAAAAACGTACAAAGAGAGAATCACAAACCATCCAAACATGCTAGCAGTAAACCTGATGAACACCCAAGCAGTCGCTAGAAGACTAAAAAGAAAGATTCCTCAAGACCTAATTTAAGAGGCTATAAGGATAAATGGAGCTGCCACTGGGCGGCTTCCGTACAAACCCGTTAATAATAACAAAAATATTGCTGAATATCTGCAAGAATGATAGATTGCAATAAAAATGGAGTAAAAAAAAAAAAAATTTGGCATATTATTCCACTTGCAATAATAACGCCCGGATGTCGACTGTACTACTGGCAGTGGCAGATGGCACCGCACTGTTTTTGTATCGGCCCTTACTAAAAGAAGTAAAACACAAACTCAATCATTGGTTCCATCAGTTATAACTTAGCTGTTTTGTTAGACATAGTTGCTTTGTTTCCGGCCCAATTTTGATACCTTTAATCCTTTGGGATTGTCCGGGTTTTTGGAGAATAGATAGATAGATAGGTATATAGATAGATAGATAAAACGTTTATTCAGTGCAACACAAGACACATTGAGATCCTGAAATTCAGCGAACACCCGTAGGTACAGTCAGCAAAGGAGATAAGTATGCAGGGTCGTCGAATGTGTTTGAAGTTTAGTAAGAAACCGATGGGTGTTTTCGAATGTTTGTTTAGTTACGCGCGGCGCACGGAGCGGCGGCGCGGGCGGGCGGCGCGGGCGCAGCGCGAGAGCAGCGGAGCGCAGCCGCGCGGGGGGCGCCTGGCACCTCGCCACCGGAACGCGGTCACTCACCAAAACATACAGATTTCTCGGGAAAAAATAACAAGCCTCGCTCGCAGAACTCGGCAATACGTCGGGTGTGCCGCACACTCGCTCTCACCGTATCGCCGCCGGTAACTATACGCGTACCGAGCACCAGTTCGCTGTTCACGTTAATTTCCGCAGCAGTAACTAGCAGGCCAGGCGCGCCGGCGAAGGCCCGTCGCGGTACACCGCCGCGGCAGCAACTAGGTCGCGCCTCGCGAGTGGTCGCGTGCAGCGGTATTGGCTAGCACGTTGCTCCCGTTCCCTCGCTCGGAGGTGGGCGTCGCGCGCGCATCCGACATGCACAAAAACATACTGTGATCCTGCTTGCCGCTGACAGGCCTGACAGCCGACACGCTGCACAGTGTCAACCTCGATGTGTCGCGACCAAGTTATTTATTAGTAGGTAAGTGCACTTAACGACCAGCTGATGTGAGATGTGACACAGTCAGGTATACGACATTATCTTCTGTCCGGTGAAAGGCAGAAGCATTTCTTACTTTGTGATGATGATGTTATTAGCAGCGATTGAGGCGTCGAGCGGAATCTTATCGGATCACGGAAAAACGTAGGTAATTACTACGTTGGTACGTAACTGTTCCAATCAAAACGCGAGCAGTTCTGCTGTGTGCGAGGTATTTGTAATGATTACCTACACGATGTGTATCAGATCCGACCATAGTTTGTCTGTGAAGCACCGATGAAATGCGCTTGCGGTCCCCTACATGAAACTGTAATGACTTCGTTTACAAAGCGATCGAAATATACAAGTAGCGCCTTGGGAGGCAGCATGCGCATTGCGCTTAGTGCCAGCAGCTTGCCAAGACACCAAAATGATGAAGACGCTTGACTATTCATATCAAAAGTATAAATAAATATCTACTTTGAATTTGAGGGTTGCCCTCGATTTCTCTAAGATCCCATCATCAGATCCTAACTTGGTGTCAGTGGGACCATCTCAGAACTATCTACTTTCAAAGAAAAAAATAATTTTGAAAATCCCTCGACAATTTGGCGGAGTATTCGATGAACAAACATACAAAAAAAAAAACATACAAACATCCGAACATAGTACCTCCTCCTTTTTGTGAAGTCGGTAAAAATTAGTCCACCACAAATGGTGAAAAGAAATAAAAATATAGCAAAAACAGGTAAATACATTATTTGATAGATACATAGTGCTCACATATTTACAAAGATTGTAAAATTTTCCTAGTATTTTAGAAAGTGTGTGAGTTACATTAGTCACAGAATGTAAAAAACAATGATTTTGTCTAGACTCTAGATTGTCCTATTGAACAGGACCAGCATGTTTCCAAGCATTGTTATCTTGGATATAATCCTCTAATTTGTAATATCCTTTTTTACAAAGTGTACTTTAATATGAGTTTTAAATTTTCTTTCATTTAATTGTATCACAAGGTATTGTGTTGTAGCATTTACAACACAGTACCTACCTACCCCATAAAAGATGTTTGTACTTTAGATAATCTGAAAAAAGGGAAATTTTGTTGAAAATGAAATACTTGTGATGAATAACGTATTTATTTGGATAAGCACCCTAATTGCATAACACACTATCAATCGGAATCTCAATAATTTTGAAGCAAATTGCTAATCCATTGCTTCATAAGTTCGAAATATTTGTTTGCTCAACACCTAAATGACGCAATGAATGTTGTTGAACTATCAAAATGAAACCGATTCCCATTGATAATGTGTTACGCAATTGCCCCGAAGGATTAATATCATGTTTATAATAACACCTTCGCAAGTAATGCATTATTTTAGAACAAAGATGTTCCAAAATGTATGGAGCCTGGGCGGTTTACTATGTAGAAGTATGTTACTACCTGAACTTCTACATACATTTTTCGAGTCGAGTACAGTAGAGCACAAAATGATTAAGTACGTATTTTTTGTGGTACTTAACCTTATTCTTTGGTTGTAAACGGTATAATTGTTAGTTTTGTAGCTATTCTAGGTAGGTGTTTTAGTATGTGTTATATACAACGTGCCGCTGCAATGGGGACATTAATTTGACATTGACACACATTATACGGTTCCTCGTTTTCGATTTATAAAGATACCTACTAGCTTCTGCCCGCGACTTCGTCCGCGTAAATTTTTTTGTTTCCCCGACCCACCCCGTCGCAACGCGTCGCCGGCCTGCGCTATTACTTCGTTTTCGCTTAGCGAAAACTTCAGACTTTTTTTTCTTTTTGCTCAACTCCTAAGGGTCCTAGCGTCAAGTTTAATAGCATATAGCCTTCCTCAAGAATTGGGCTATCTAACGCAAAAATATTTTTATAAATCCGACCAATACGAGGGTGACACTGAAAGTTCTTAGAAAATCAAAAACTGAACAAAACTGGCAAGTTATTAGTTTTATTATATCTTTTCAAAATAGTGTCCATTTACATACAATACATCGCTGCATCCGCTGGAACCACTGAGAAAAGCCCTTTGCCCACTCGTCATTTGCGCATTGTCGTGATGAAGGAGGGTCCTACTGCGAGGTCGTTTTTCCCGAACTTTTTCCACTACAAGTGGCAAACAATTGTTAGTGTACCACTCTGCAGTAACTGTTTTTCGATCCTCTAAAACAATTGTTGCGTAATGACCTGTCCTTCCGAAGAACGAGGCCACCATCTTTTTTCCCACGCTTCGACCTCTCTTCACTTTAGTTGGTAACTCCTCGGAAGGAAACACCTAGACAGCATACTGTCTCTTAGTTTCAGGATCTTAACAATAAATCCAGCTTTCGTCACCCGTAAATATGTCGAACACAGCATTTGTGTCACCTCCGTTAAATCTTTGAACCATTTCACGACACCAATCAACATGACGGAGCTTTTGGGCCTCTGTGAAATTATGAGGTATCCACCGGGCACAAAGCTTCCTGACAGTTATATGTTCATGGAGGATTTTGTGAACTTGACTTATACCGATGCAGTAAGCTTGTCCAAATCTGCTGATAAGTCACTGTTTTGTCAATCTCTATCATACGCCGCACAACACTGATGTTATCTTCAGTCGTCGCCGTAGAAAGCCGTCCCTCACGCAGATCATCGGTGAAATTAGTGCGACCACGTTTAAACTCATTAAACTAGTTCAGTGGCACGAGATGGGGCTTCATCGTGAAAGGCCAATCAAAGTCTATCATAACTTTCTTGTTGACTTAAATGACATCGAAAGTCTTTTAAAATCATTGTACAAAAATTTTCTCGCGTTAAATTCATGCTGACGTGACGCAGACAATTTTGAATTTGCCGCCAAATCGTAAACAAATGTCAAATGAATAAAATAAATACTTACACAATAATATTGGCAAAGAGTTCTATTTTCAAAATTTGAACTGATTTTTTTAATATATCGTTTACAAGTGGCCAGTTCTAAAAACTTTCAGTGTCGCCCTCGTACTTCCAGAGATTTAGAGCTTTCAAACAAACAAACTCTTCAGCTTTATTATTAACTATGATATCTTCTAAGATATTCATTGAAATCAAATGATGTCAATGGCAATTTTGTTCAAAATTAAATACTTGTGATGAATAACGTATTTATTTGGATATAGATTAATACCATGTTTATAAAAACACCTTCGCAAATAATGCATTATTTTAGAACAAATTTGGTAAGCATAAAAAAGGTTAAGTATAGTGAGCTAACCTTAAAAGATAGACATAATGCTGTCGCGGACTTTTTTTAGAACTTTTAAAGGGGAACAATTCTGTAATACATGATTTTTTGCGAAACTTTAACTGTTTACGCAGCGGAAGCTCCAATAGGAAAAAAATCCCCCGATTTTGAAACATTCTTCATTGGTGCTCCACTCCTATTGGTCTTAGCGTGATGATAGCCTTCCTCGATAAATGGGCTATCTAACACTGAAAGAATTTTTCAAATCGGACCAGTAGTTCCTGAGATTAGCGCGTTCAATCAAGCAAACAAACAAACTCTTCAGCTTTATAATATTACTAGCTTCTGCCCGCGACTTCGTCCGCGTAAATTTTTTTTGTTTCCCCGATCCACCCCGTCGCAACGTGTCGCCGGCTTGCGCTATTACTTCGTTATCGCTTGGCGAAAACTTCAGACTTTTCTTCTTTTTGCTCAACTCCTAAGGGTCCTAGCGTCAAGTTTAATAGAATATAGCCTTCCTCAAGAACTGGGCTATCAAACGCAAAAATATTTTTACATATGCGACCAATACTTCCAGATATTTAGAGCTTTCAAACCGTGTTTCAAACAAACAAACTCTTCAGCTTTATTATTAGTATTATTTTAAAACTATGATATCTCCTAAGATATACATTGAAATCAAATGATGTCAGAGGCAATTTTGTTCAAAATTAAATACATGTGATGAATAACGTATTTATTTGGATAAGGATTAATACCATGTTTATAAAAACACCTTCGCAAATAATGCATTATTTTAGAACAAATTTGGTTTGCATAAAAGAGGTTATAGTGAGCTAACCTTTAAAGATAGACATATGCTGTCGCGGACTTTTTTTAAAGCTTTTAAAGGGGAACAATTCTGTCATATATGATTTTTGCGAAACTTTAACCGTTTACTCAGCGCACGCAGCGGAAGCTCTCAATAGGAAAAAAAACCCCCGATTTTGAAACATTCTTCATTGGTGCTCCGCTCCTATTGGTTATAGCGTAATGATATATAGCCTATAGCCTTCCTCGATGAATGGGCTATCTAACACTGAAAGAGTTTTTCAAATCAGACCAGTAGTTCCTGAGATTAGCGCGTTCAAACAAACAAACAAACAAACAAACTCTTCAGCTTTATAATATTAGTATAGACTAGCTGTGCCCGCGACTTCGTTCGCGTGGTTGTCGAGAACAAAACAACGTCGTTTAGATAAGAGTATATCACCTTTTTGATGATTTAGATAAGAGTCCTGACTTTGGTATAGTTGATTACGTTAATGCTTCTCTATATACTATGTTAGCGGTGGAATTACCCGGAGCATATACAAAAAGGTTGTTTGGGTTGCTAACACGTGATAGAGAAACATAGAGTTGGCCGTGTGAAAAACAATCAAAAGTAAGGTCTACACCCGCAACGGATAACGTCTGGCCTTGGGCTTTATTAATAGTCATAGCGTAACAGAGGCTTACAGGAAATTGCACACGTTTGAAAGTAAACGGAAAATTATTGGGGATAATGGGTATCCTGGGAATGAAAACAACATCACCGGAGCCGCAACCTGTTAAGATTTCGGCTTCGATGACATTTCGTTGGAGATTTGTTACTCTCAACCGAGTTCCATTGCATAGTTTTGGTGGGCTTAAATTTCTGAGTAGAATGATTGGTACTCCGACTTTTAAATAAATTTTGTGTGCTGGAAGACCTGGTGTATTTAGAGAGTCTAAAAACTCTACTGGATAGTGGGTGGCATCTCCTTCTTCTAAAACCGTGTTAATAGATAAATATTCCCTACTTTCTCCAGAAACATGTACCAATATTTGAGAATTTATTGCTGCTGCTTGGTCGTTGCGAGGTGCCAAAATAGCTCGTTGGCATAGCCAAGCAGCGTCATGGTTCGAGATCTCTGATGGATCTCCGTATACAGAGGAAATGAGTTCCTGCTGTGAGGCAACAGAAGAACACAGGCTTTCGACTAAAGTTACTTTACCTCCTTCTTGAGTCGGGTATGTGCCGTTACCAATTTGAAGTAGTAAATTTGAGAAAACCTGCGCGTTTGCGTCACCTCCCAAATATGCTCGCATATTAAAGCTCAAATTAGTTAATATGACACTACGCCATAAAATAGAGCTCTTTAAACAGGCACCTATTTCATCGGCCCTCGTTCCTCTGGGTATTATAGGGAGTGTCTGCCTGAAGTCTCCACAGAATAGCACCGTTAAGCCTCCCATCGGTCGGTCATTTTGTCTTATATCTCGCAACGTTCTATCTACAGCTTCCACAGCTTTACGATTTGCCATCGTACACTCGTCCCAAACGATAAGGGCGCAATCGCGTAAAACCCTTGCTTTATCACTATTGCGAGACACGTTGCAAACAGGGTTTTCTGTGCGGTCCAAGTCGATTGGTATTTTAAATGTTGTATGTGCAGTTTTTCCTCCTGGTAATAAAGTGGCAGCTATTCCTGAGGAAGCGACGGCAAGGGCAATTTTGTTTTGGCTCCTTATTTGAGCCAAGATAACTTTAGTGAGGAAAGTTTTACCTGTTCCACCAGGTGCATCTAAAAACAGCATTTCTCCTAATGAATGTTCTACACTACAGCATACTCTATCAAAGATTTGACGTTGTTCTGACGTCAAATTTGAACAGCCATTTCGCAATATTTCTGCTAACTCTTCGGGGTTGTAATTTATTTCAGATGTATACTCCCTATTAATTCGTTCCCCACCAACTGTCGGTGTCGGCAAGCCGTATTGACTGAGGGGGTTCCCTCCTATACTTGTAACTATATCTTGTATAGCCAGCAAAGCCCTATTATGGCAGCTTTCACGTACTTGGTCAGAAGTTTCACTATTTATATTTTGCTGTCTCAAAAAATCTTCGGCAAACGCGTCTTTATATTTTTGCCACAACTGCCCAGCGTCCGATAGGCCACAAAATGTCAACAAAATGGCAAATAAATGGCGCAAACGATGTGGACTATCACTGACGCATGCTTCGGCTAAAGCATCATCCCAATGCTGATCGCCATCTAATAAATGCCGTGCGCGGCAAGCAGCTTGAAATGTGGGATATTCTATATCGTCCACTTTGCGGAGCTCAGCAAAAGAAGTAGGTCCTCGCACTGTGTGAAGAAGAAGGCGTAAATAATAACACTCTGCATTATTTGGGTGCACCGTGTATACTCTTCCAATCACGTGTTCTTTAAAAATGCCGGACTCGCCTTCTACAGCAGTTCCACGTCTCCTGCGATTAAAAACACCTTGCTGCTTGTTATAAGTATAATAATGTGGCACTTCATTGTACAACAGAGACTTAGCGAAATTGTCTCTTTCGCAAAGGCGAAAGAATGCGAGCAAGGTGGTTTGTCTTGGGTTGTTCATTCTTTCTGCCACATTTTCTGGCTGAAAGTAAACTCGCTGCCCGCCTTCCAGGTGCACGTCAAGATGGATGACTGGCGGATACCTTTCATGAATAGGGAAACTCAAAATGCGCCAAATTGCCTCCGAAGAGCTTATGTATCGGCCAGATTGATACCTTGTCACTTCATCAAATTGGTTGTTATTTCTTAGTGCTATCATGGCTTGATCACTACCTTTATTAACATATTTACATATATATTTTATAGATTCGACGCTATTACAAATTTCAACATTAATGTGTGCTTGAAAAGCGTTTGACAAAACTGGAGAATACGGTACCACCCAACTATTATTTAGAATTATTTCTTGTCCACGGAATCTGACAGTAGCTGTGAAACCACCTTGTGACGGTGATCTTCGCCGGTATTGCGGATACCCATTTTCCCCAGCCATAGTTAGTTCTTTCAGTGCTCTGGGGTATTTTTTTGAGCATTGACCATCTTTCATGCACGGTGATTCCCTGTTTAAGAGGCCACATGGCCCGTGAACCATATGTGTTTTTACTATGTCATGCAAAATCGGATCTGCATTATAGTCCGGAAATTCTGCACTTATGACACTGTCTATAGCATCGGGACGAATTTTTTCTTCCAGCCACAGAAGAATGTGCGCGTGGGGTAAACCACGCTTTTGCCACTCGACGCTATACATAAAACAAAGAGTTGAACCGAAAACTTTCTCCTTTGTAAGTAGATTAATCAAGACTTTGAGTTTTAAATGAAAAATCCTAGCAATAATGTCATGTCTGTCGTATGACGCCTGTCCTGTGAGAAGTGCCTGGCAAATCTCCGTCCACTTTGGATTTGTTGTAAATGTTATAAAAAGGTCCGGCCGGCCGTATTTACGGACGTAACAAAAAGCATCTTGCTTTCTTTCTTGCATATACCGCGGACCGCCTTTGAAACTGGATGGCAAAATAACCAATCGACCCAAGTTTTCGACGTTATTATCTGATTGCATGGCGTCCCGCAAGTGCACGTATTCTTCAGCGCGTAACCGTCGCTGGTTAGTGCGAATATACACTAAACGTTCAGTTTCTATTTTTGCGTACATGTCCACAATAAATTGGCTGAACAAACCACGAAATCGTTGCAAATATACGAAACTGTTTTGCCTTATTTGTAAAAGGTAGGAATAGTATTGTTGAGCAGATATTTTTTTTTGATAATTAGTGACTCTCGTAGTAGGGTTCACTTGGTACAGCCCAAAATTGTACCCATCTTCACCATGACAATAAATTAGTGGATATTGCAGGGCGTCGTAAGCTCGGTGGGTTTCCAAAATGCGTTGAAGGCGATCGTCGCGTGTACGCAACACGATATCACGTCTCTCACACTCCTGGTCGACTAAAACAACTGCAACTTCATCTGCGACGGGTGCATTGTGTCTTCCACGGTGTTCACCCACAGGACGTCTATCGGCACTTATAACAATTTTGAAATCATTGCTGCCTTGTGGAATTGACTCCAATGCAGCTTTGAATTCACGAACGTACTGGTTAACGTGATGCAGCAATTCTTGAAGTTGACCCAAAAGCTCAGCATTGAGCTGGGGAAAATTGTGATTTCTAACATTGAGCTGTTGCGTGTAATCGGATACAAAATAAATTTGGAGAAATTTGGGTTCATTTTCTGGCAGCAAAGATCCAATAAGGTGATAAACTTGACCTTGTACTTTGAAGGTTGGCATGAACGGTCCTTCCGTTATTTGTTTTGCCCCAAAGGAAGTCATTTGGAAAGCACTGTTATATAAACGAATATTATCCAAAAAACGGTTCGACTGGGGATGATCGCCATTCAGGAGACTTTTAAGTAAGTGTGGTGGATCTTGGAAATTTGGAAGAACAATTTTTCCATTTGAGCAGCACATTCCATCTGTCTCTTTCCTCCATTTCAAAGCATGACAAAAATTACAAATTTCTCTCATGTCACCCACGAAAGTAAAGCCAGCATAATTAATTCTAGACGAATATGTGAACCCTGATTTTTCCCTATTGTCCCAAGGTAATAAAATATTTGCATCGTCATTTTCCATGGACTCATCAGCTCCGCTATTTGTTTCTCTATTCATATGGTATCGAGCTCGTTCTATTTCTAGGCGAGATTGACGTTGTTCTGCTGTTTCTGCTCGTCTTAGTTCATCTATTCTTTCCCTTTCAGATGCAAGATAACTTTCATTGTTTCTTTGTACACCTACATAGTTATGTCTAGCTATTTGTAATCGTTCTTCTCTTTGGGAGAGAGATTCAGACTCGCGCGAGAGAGCGTGTCGCTCTCGGTCAGATGACAGACGTGCTTGGCGTTCCTCGATACTCTCTTGAGAACGCAAAGTCGCGGTCCGAGTTCTTTGCGAACTTAAGCGCGACTCCCTTTCTGTGAAAGTCTCTGACTCGCGTGAGAGAGACTGGCGCTCCCGATCAGCAGACAGCCGAACTTCGCGTTCCTGGATATTCTCTTGAGAACGCAAAGTCGCGGTCCGAGTTCTTTGCGAACTTAAGCGCGACTCCCTTTCTGTGAAAGTCTCTGACTCGCGTGAGAGAGACTGGCGCTCCCGATCAGCAGACAGCCGAACTTCGCGTTCCTGGATATTCTCTTGAGAACGCAAAGTCGCGGTCCGAGTTCTTTGCGAACTTAAGCGCGACTCCCTTTCTGTGAATGTCTCTGACTCACGTGAGAGAGAGTGGCGCTCCCGATCAGCAGACAGCCGGTCTTCGCGTTCCTGGATACTCTCTTGAGACCGCAAAGTCGCGGTCCGTGTTCTTTGTGAACTTAAACGTGACTCCCTTTCGGTGAACGTTTCCGATTCACGTGAAAGAGCGATGTGCTCTCGGTTAGCAGATAACCGTGCTTCACGATCTTCTTCCGATTCCTGAGACCTACAAAGTCTCATCCTTTTCGCATTTCGGCTACGCAGCGAAAGGTTAGTTTTTTTTCTTTGAGGCATTTTCAAGGAAAATTAAAGCAATAAACAAAACTAACAACACTTATGACTGAATAGCCTACAAACTTAAAAGAACGGTGCGTCGAACAGTCTAGTGTGACAACGTATCGTCTGTTCGTGGTCGTGACTCAACGAATTGGCAACACTAACTTACTGTATAACGATTGGCACTATTGGATTCAAACTACGAAGTAAATCAAATACAATCTTTACTTCGTACTTCAAACCAATGACCAAAGTTGACCAAACGAAACCAATAAGATAAGCAAATACTTTTTTTTCGACCAATTTAGAAAATCGATGAACCAAGCAACCAAAGAACTTTTACGACACACGCAAGAACTTTTAAGACACCTAACGAAACCCAATTTGCCTAGTAAACACGGTATTCAGAAAATGACGTCATTTGCACAACGCCATCTATCGGATTTAGATTTCAACTATCAACATTAGTTCTATTTTTAGTCTTAAGATGTCGTTGCAAGTACTATACTTAATTGCGTAACGTAATATTTTACTTCTTGAACTCACTAAATTAATCATATCTTTTGATAGAGTGAACCGATTTCGATGAAACAAAAACTAAGTTAAACCTCAAGTTGCGTATAATTTTTGTATATAAACATTGTCAGCATTGAATTCGTAGATTTTACGTGATGTGCGCACAAACAAACAGACAAACAGACAAACAGACAAACAGACAAAAATTTCAAAAATGATGGAAATGGGTTCTGTTACTTATCTTTTCACACGCTGGCTATTTTTTGTTTCAATTTCTTCAATGTACAAAAATGACTTTTCTACAGATTTATTATATGTATAGATTATAGATTTTAATTTAATTAAAGTTTATTATTTATTAAAGTAATCAAATCTCATGTAGAGCCAAGCTTCTAACTCTACATGCCCTAACTCTACAAGGCTTAACTTCGCAAACTACACCTTAGTTAAAATATATGACTTGGTCGTTTCGTTACTACAAGAACCATTGTATAACAGTAGGTATGAGAGTTTTTCACCTTACACTCATGTGAATGTAGCGAAACGGCCAAGCCATATATTTTGACTAAGGTGTACTTTGGAAGTTAAGCCTTGTAGAGTTAGGGCATGTAGAGTTAGAAGCTTGGCTCTACATGAGATCTGATTACTTTTTGACAGTGCGAGCTACATGGTCTCGTCTTGGTAACATTTAACATTGAATGTTTTTGTGGGATTTCATTTCTTTTTGTAAGTTGCTTATGATATTTATACGAGTATTTTTTCTGTTGTTCATTTTTTCTTGTGTTAATGTGGGATCTTATTATAAGGACCCCCCCTATATAAATTTTCAGACCTCTAGCATCAAAATTTACGGAAGTCTCATACAAACTTTCACCCCCTAGTTTTAGGGGTTGGGGGGGTAAAAGTTTCAAGTTTTAAGATTTTTTTGTTGTTTGTGTACTATTACTAGCTTACATACCAAATTTCAGCTTTCTAGGACTTCTGGAAGAACCTTAGAATATTGATGATCATCAGTGAGTCAGTGAGTCAGTGAATCAGTGACGAAATCGGGGTATTTTAGATATCAATAAAATCTAAAGTATAAGAACTATGCAATTGAAACTTTATAGGTTTAATAAGTCAACCACTGACATCATATCCCGAAAATTTTGTTTATCTGGTATAATTCAAACCCAAGTTAAGAAGGTTCAAAAATACGACGAAGTGCTTCGAGAAAAGGTAGGTAGTGCCCTTGCGTTTCGCTTGGCTCGTCTTGGCGGGGGCACGCCCGTGCCCCCAGATAAGTAGGTAGATAGTCTTAATTACTCATATTACAATAAAATTAATCTATACTTATAATAAATCTGTAGAGAGGTCAATTCTGTACATGAAATATATAAATCCAAAATAACTATCAGCGGGTGATTAGTGATCGTTACTGACGCCAAAAATCAGTAAAATTTTTGTCTGTCTGTCTGTCTGTCTGTATGTTCGTTATAGAAACAAAAACCACTCGACGGATTTCAACGAAACTTGGTACAATTTTTCTTCATACTCCTGGGCAGGTTATAGTATACTTTTCATCACGCTACGATCAATAGGAGCAGAGCAGTGAAGGGAAATGTTGGGAAAACAGGATTTCTTTTTAGGTGAAGTAGTAATAGGTTAGTAGTAGTTAGTTAGTAGTAGGTAAGTTTTGGTTAATTTATGTTCAGTTTTTTTTAATATTAAGTAGGTAAAAGCGTAGGTACTTTTATTAATTATAGGTATAGGTATTATTAATTATAGTAGTTATAGGTATTTAGTTTTAAGTGAAGTAGGTTTTATTATATATTATTTTATATATTAGACGTAGTTATATATTTTTAGTTATTCAAGCCCCAAGCGGACGCCGGCGTCCGCCCGCTATTGTCTTGAAAAACGCGTTGATTGAGAAATACGCGTTCTCAAGAATCGACAGAAGAAAGAGCACATCGGTTAAACTCTATGAGAGTTAGTGCCTCAATTTCCGGAAGTCATTATTCCACGCGGACGAAGTCGCTGGCAAAAGCTAGTCTGAAATAAAGATTTAATCTTTTATAACATCAGTTACTTTAATTCATAAAGCCAACCGGAAGAAAATTTCTAGTAATGAAATAGCAGGAAAAATAGGTATTTTGATTTTGACTTTGACATAAAAAAATGAACACGTAAGTAACTACGATATTTTAATACCTATACTTTTAAAGTAATACTTAGAGGTACAAATATAATAATATATTACTACCTAATAGATTTGTAATTTTAGTGTTTGCGACTGTACCAAAACAAAATGTTTCTGATCACGTGGAAAAACATACTTCTACATAGTAGTTAAACGTCGAAATTATTATGATTGGAGACGACTATTTCACGAATATTTTTTGACACCAAATTCAAATACGTAAGGGTTCCGCGGTAATCAAGTGAGGATTGTGGCGAGAAAGGCTCACCACGTAATCCTCACCAAGGCACCTCTATTCAGCCGATCGATTCTGTAAAAACCTCACCGTGATAACTTAGGTGAAGTGAGCGTGAAGTGAGCTATCAATAGAGGCAATCTCTAACATAAGGTGGAATAACAGCTCACTTCACCTTAGTTTTCACAGTGAGATTTTTACAGAATACCACTGCTGGAGGCGATACTCCTCGCGCGCCTGTATGAGTGGCGCGCGGAGGCACGGTGGAATATACGGTGGAGGTTTGTCCCGCTTGGGCGGAGCACCGCCATGTCCTCGTAGAGGCGATCGGTAGCGGCGGCGACTCTCGCGCCCGGCCCTGGTTCAAGCCATGGTACGGGGCGAGAGGGAGTGGGAGGCAGTCAACTCCTTCTGCGAAGCACTCATGCTAGCGAAGGAGGTGGCGGGACGGTTGAGGGAGAGAGCCTCACGTCCCAGCCGCCGCGAGAGACGCTCCGGGCGCCGGGAGCCGCGAGACGACTCCCGGCCACCGTAGGCGCGGGCCTGCGGGCGGAGAGTAATGGGTAACTCTCCGTCCGATCAGGACCAGGCCCGTGCCGGACGGCGCGTACGTGTTCCACGCGCGCCTCAAAGAGATGTCAGCTTTAGGGAAGGGGCCCGTAAGGGCCAAAGCCTGCCGGGGCAGCGGGATTGTCCGAAAGGGTTACCGCTACCCCGGAACATAAAGGGCTAAGGAAGGAACACGGGTGGGTTTTAGTCAGTAAGAGTCTGACACTCCTTTCTGCTCTACCCAGAGCGGGAGGGGTCATTTGATGATTTCCCAGCCTCAAAATAAAAGGCACCTTTATATCTCTGGAATCACATAATGACTATTTTCGAGATTTGGCATAGCGTTACGACTAATACTTGTCTATTTTTTGGAATTGAAACCAAGTCGATACTCCCAGCCGTTTGGTTGCTCTAGCGGTGAGGATTGTGTGGAGACTTTCACCGCACAATCCTGCTAGTTGAAGTTACTTCAACCATAATCATAATGGCCATAAATCATAATTGGAATCATAATGGCGACTATTTTTTTGAACTTAGTGATTGTATATGACTATATCTTGACTATTATAAGGGGTTCTCAAAATTGATTTTCATGAAGTTTTCAAATGTGAGGATTGTGTGGTGAAGGACACAGAAATTTCACGCGGACGAAATCGCAGGCAGAAGTTAGTAAGAAATAAAGTTACATTTTTAAATCATAAAGACATTCGTTGCAGGTAGTGTTGGTAGCGATGGACACGGTATACCCGGCGTCGGCGTCGGCGCTGGTGCGCGGGCGGCGCCTGCGCCGGGCTGAGCCGCGCCACCGGCGCCGCACCACGCCCGTCACCTTCGCAGAGATCAAGGTGCGTCGTCCATGCCATTCCCCTAACATATTTTTTCTAATAGAAAAGGATAAGATAAATAAGATAATATTTATTTTTCACCACAATATTACAAAATACATACTCGTATTACATGGTATCAGAGTCAGACAACATTTTATTATTGTGGGAGACTGGTGCCTAAACTAAGCTCTATTAGAAATTACTTTCTTTAAAGCTACGAACACATATCTGTCCACCTCTCCGACGGGTAAGTGTAAGTGTAAGACGGACACGTTTTAGATTAATGAAATTAAAACCTTATTTTTTAATTATATATTTTTTGGAATTTTCTGTAACAATTATGTATAGACAAGTATCAATAGCTGTAATTACAAAATTATTTTAACGTTCTAAAAAATCATGTTACCTTACAAATTGTTTGTTTCTTCGACATTTTAATAATAATTTCCAATCCAATAAGGCAAAATCAGAGTCCGTAAATTCAATCCAAAGTAGTGGTATCAAGGAGGTTCCAGAATTCAATACACAAGTCAGGGTCAAAAATAATTCACTTCACAAAACAAGCTGTAGTGCTATTCTGTAAAAATCTCATCGTGAAAACTTAGGTGAAGTGAGCTGTCACTCCACCTGATGCTTGGGATTGACACAATTGACAGCTCACTTCACCTAATTTTTCACGGTGAAATTTTTACAGAATAGCATTACTGGATACCTAGGTACTGTACATTATTAGGATAAATGAATAAGACACGAGACAAAATAACATTAACTATGTAGAGTATGTAGGCAATCTAATAATATTTATAACAAAATTGGACTTACGAGTCTTCGGTCAGACCACATCATTTATTTTCTGTATTTTTGGTAGCTTTCCACAGAATTCGTGGTGCTGTCTCTTTGTTTTGTCACCACTAACTATACAGGCTGAAATTGAAAACATGGGACAAATCGAAATGGGAGAATGTACTCATCATTATGAACAACTTTTTCCATGAGACCAAAGCTGAAATCGTGGAAAAAAAAAATCAGCTCTTATAACTCGTCAAAATGTAGGGGAGCAATTTCAAAATAAAGTGTACCCTGCTGTCAAATTCGATTTTAATTTTTATGTCTTTATTTTTTTTTAATTTTCCGTAATATAAGAGGAGATATAGTTTATAAAACAGAAAAACAAAAAAGAACGCGGAATTCGAGGCATTTTCCCGATAATATAAAAACGAAACGGACTTTGTGGCAGATCTAGTTCCGGTATGTGACTACATTTAAAAGCAAAATTAAAGAAAAGTATGTAGTTAATAAGTCTTTTTTTAAGTTATTTAAATTAATAATACATGTAATTAATTGATAAATCAAATAAAATAGCCTAGGCTTCTTGAATTAACACAAAATTACTTTTTTTTATTCGGTTTTGTGACTCTATCGCTTTTTACCTGGTTATTTCTAAATTTTACTCCAAAAAAATAATATTTTACTTCATATGTGTACCTTTTAAGAAAAGTAATACATTTACTGTTAACATATTTGTGGCTCCACGAATTCAAAAGGCAAAAATTCATCTAATTTCATAGATTTAACGCCATCAATTTGAAGGGACAGTCACACAATGGAAGTCTTAAAATCATAAGACTGTGTACACATGCTTTATAAATTGCCTAAATAATAAGCAAGTACCTACGTTTCCAAATTTAATAAATTATGACATAAAATGATAATTTAAAATTATTAGCCCTATTTCTCAAATTTGAACTAGCTTTAGGTTTTAAGAAAATAATTACGGAAAAAATCGAAGAGCAGAGAAGGTAAGAAATAAAACAATCATTTTATATATATTATATTTTTATCATAATATATTATGAAATTACAAAAGGAACCTCAAACCCAATTGTAGTGTAGTAACGCCAACTTCTGTCTTGGTTTTTTAATCTCTCTCTGTATATTCTAGTTTTCTCAGCGCCAGTAAGCGGCATTGCAATACCTAAAAGTGTTAAATATTACTACAGGTACTGTCAGTCATCTTCTTTTCGCGTAGGCATTATGAAGTCCTATCTAGACTCAGACTAGAGATCTAGACTTTATTTCAGAATTGTAATTGTAACCGGATTAATTGTCGAAATGCATCGGGCAGCCTTACAACATTTACAAAAACTCTTTTTTGCTTGGAAGTAAGGAATAACTTTACGAGTATTATACTTACTATGACAAGAAATAACACATTTATTTAATAATAATAATTTAGATACTAAATCATACCAGAGAGCGGTTTTTAAATAAATTGCACATTTTGATTAACAAAGCCAAACAAAAGCTCATTAAATACAGCACATAGCTTACAAAATTTCATATTTTTAAAAGTAAAAATCAATCAAAGCAATACGATATTAAATTAATTCACTTTACGAGGAAGTACCTACTCGTATTATTTACCTACTTAGTTGTACGCGGATCTTATTAGACTTAAAACCACTACATACATGGAAAACAATACTCATTTTAAGTTCAGAAAAGCTTACCTAACGTTTAAACGTCGTCAGCAAACTTCAATCTGTAAATTTAAATTTAAAATAGAAATTAAATTAAAAATAACTTAAATAATTTACAACTTTAATATACATTATTCGGTCAGTAAGAATTAGCATTATGAACTAAGCTTTATGCATTCCGACCTGTTGTGACTTGCCGTTCCGTTAAAAGTGACCGTAGAATAAGTCACGAAACGGAGGTCACATAATGCATCCTTCTTGTAGTTTTAAATTGTTTAAAAATTACTCATCTTACTTAGCATTAATAAGTTTTTGATATAGAATACTATACAAATTTTGCAATGTGTCTATAACAACAATAATCAAAGAAAAGTGATTTATAATAGTAAAACTTGGTCACATACCTGAGCAAAGAAATTGAACCAAGGAGCACTTCAACAATACGTCCGCGCATGTCACAAATTAGTTTGCCAGTGAAAGCAAAATGGCGTCTGTCGATGAAGGACGATATGTTGTGTTGCCATTTCGTGGCGAATACTTTCCACTATTAGAAGAATTTTTGCTAAAACGAGCGGTCACAAGACGGAATCTTCCGGTAAGCTAAAATTTTCGATTTAGATTCATATTTATTTAAAAAAAAAATGTATGTAAAAAATATATCATGGATACCTTTAACTGATAAATTCGACTTTTAAGAATTTAAATTATATATAGAAACCACTCCCAATACTGTATTTTTTTTAAAATCAATGATTATCTGATCTTAGTTGGGAAGGAGACAGGTAAATTTGATGGTCTTCAATATTTTAAAATCTTCGTAAGTTTTATATTTAGTAAAGTATCAACAAAACAACAATTTCTATATGTATTTAAAAATATTATTTTTTCATTAAAATTAATATATTTTGCCTAAAGTTATTCATGTCAAAAACATAAATGAATGAAGTCGAGGGACAAGGCAAAATCCGGGGGTACATTTTTTTTTTAAATTGCTCAGGGAACAGCTGATTTTCTTTTCGCGATTTCAGGTTTTTGCCACAGTACCATAATATTAACATTACATATTAATAGGGTTCCGTACTCAAAGGGGGCCAACGGGACACTATTACTCTATTTTATGTCATGGTGGCCATTGTAGTACGTACGGCCACAGCTACACATCAAGCTATACAAAACCAGTATAAGCTGACTTCTGATTGTACGAAAAACCTATACAATGCGAGGTCAGCTAAAACTGGAAATTTACAGCTTGATGTGTAGGCTGTGTAGCCGTGTGTACACACTGTGAAAATTTCAAGTGTCTCCCTATTACGATATTAAAGATACAGCCCTGTGACAGACGAACGGGCAGCGGAGCCTTAACAAAATATAGAGCCTTCATAAAAAACTTTACTTATTTGGCTCAAGGACGAATTTGTTTTCTACACCTAATTCGTTCAACGTAATTTAGTGCTAATGTTGCCTCCTGTGGCGTCAGGAGGTGGACGAGGAGAACTCTGAGACGGAGCTGCCGGGTGAGGAGCGCAAGCGGCGGCCCGACGTGATGGAGGAGCAGCTCGGGCGGCAGTTCGCGGAGTTCCGGCGCAGGCGCGCGCGCCGCGACCTGCTGCGCGAGCGCGAGCTCGAGTCGCCGCCGCCGCCCGCGCATCCCGCGCCCGCGCCGCCCGCGCACGCTCCGCTCGCGCGCGCCGGCAGCGAGCCCGCCGCGCTGCACCGCGACGCTGACGACACGTGAGCGCGCGGCGCACGCGCAGCTTGGATACGGCGCATTGACTCGCCTGACGCCTGACCCCGTACCCTGTCGCGGATGGTATATGACCACTTGGCCGCCAGACGGTAGTCACGTCACGAATCAATTTTTATTGTATTTTTTTGCGGGACCGTATAAATTAATATTTTCGTCGTGTACCTACAGCTCTTAAATACATAATTAATTGATTAATAGCCTTCATCAAATGTTAAGGTGTTTAACATTATTTTTTATTAGTAAGTATAGCCAAGTAGCACTCTAACATTTATACCTATACATATTATAGACCCATGCTGCCTAGTGTTACGAACTTTTTTATGAAATTAACAATGGTAACTACTCGTTGTTGATTGCTCGGCTCTTGTACTCGTGCACTGATCATCTACTCTAGAGTTCTAGACCATGTAATGTAACCTAGCGCCGCACATTAAATGGACAATGATCCTAGAGCGCTTTTTTTGCTTATCTCTGCGTACTTTGGAGATAATGAGCATCAAGTTATTCGTCCACTAGCGCCTCAACTTAATTTTCATGAGTTGTGATGATGATTCATGAAAATTAAGTGGTGGCGCTATAGGACGAATAACTTCATAATAAGTGTGAAAATTGTTACCTACGTTGTTAATTATCAACAGAGATCCTATTTTTAACTTGAACTCGTACCAAACTACAGTTTGAGTAGGTAGTAAAAATACACTATTCAAGATGCTCATTATAGACTACAAAGTACGCAGAGATAAGCAAATAGTTTATTCGAGCGAATTACTCAGAATTATTATTTTTCTAACATATATGATTGCCATCTCGGTATGGTTTAACGTTATTGAGAAATTAAATAAAATGTAATTAAATACCCATACAAAAAAAAAAAAAAAAATTTTTACGAAACATTATTTGAGGTAGGTACGACAATAATATTTTTTTGTCTTATTTGTTATCACTGCCACAACATTAGAATACAATATCAGCGCTCTAGGATCAATGTCCATTTTTTATTAAATATCGGGAGTCGGGACCAGTGTGCGACGGCGCGCGCCTCACGGTGTGCCAAAGGGCGCCACTATTGAAACGGATAAATGTGGGAGTAAAATTAAACACGTAATGAGACAGTTCTCGTATAATTATTGTACAATAAAATAAATAGCACTCTCAATCACGCGTCTGTCAGACACATCAATAAATAGACACGACTATGTATATCCACGAGCTAACACTATGTACTCAATATTAACCAATATATATCATTAAAAACGTTTAACAAGTAAGTATACTTACTGACTATACAAGGTATCACTATAGTACGATGTCGAGTACCTATCTCGTTGCATTTATGCAAATTTTATTAACAATCATTCGAACATACAAGTCATCATTCTCAAACTGTTATCTCGATTGTAATTATGTATCATTTATTATAATATAGCGTCGTTTGTCAGTAATTGTTTCCATCACGTTCCACTTATCTACAGTGTGGATAGGATTGAGTAGGTTCGGGAGCGGGAGCATGGGGGCCGATTCCACTAACAAAATTGTTAAAAAATCGGACTGGAACCACAGCTGAATCACGGCTGTTAAGCGTTTTCATATTCTACTAATGAACAACGATTCAACTGCGGTTACGTTTTAGTTTATGCCAACGATCGATCGAAATCATTTCAAAATATATTCTGCTAACAAAATCGAACATGAGCATGACGTTTAAAAGTCCTTAATTAAAAATAAAGAGAAAAAAAAAAAAACTATCGAACGGCGCGGCGATCGAAATCGAACTGTTATTATAACACAATTGAACGTGTAACGTTGCAAATTAGTAGAATCGCCCCCCTGACTTGAAAGTGAAGTTGGTTAATTCATCAGAGTATTCAGTATTACGTTACGGTGTAACTTGTACGTCAATAATAGATCAACATGGAGTACTTAGTAGTTGGCACTGGTCGACTCATCGACTGGCTCACTATCCACTACGCTACGGTAACGCGTATCAACATACAAAACCTAATACTTATCTGTAGTTTGTTCTCTTACTGTGTATTCATAATGTATTATTATCATGGGTATATGCTTAGTATAGTGCGGGCGGCAACAACGTCTCTATGTACAACTTGTCTTACCTAGCTAGCCGTACACGGTACGGTGGTATACCTTCAACTATAAATATAATTGTAGCAATATAATCGACTCGTAAATACTCTTGTCAACATTTTCCTAAATAAATAATTATTTTGTCATAATACTTTATTTGTCAGCCTCGACGCCTACGCGTGCCGTGTGGCGCCTCCCTAATACTGTACAAAATATTAATTATCTCTATTATAGCACGTCATCCATTCGTTTCTCTGGCGCGCGTACGATCGCGCGGGCAGCGGACGGTGCGGAGTCAGTCTTGTGAGGCGGCGCGCGCGTCCTCGTCCGGCTGCAGCTCCGCCTCCGCCGCCGACGGGATGGTGTGCAGCTGCCGCGGCGCCAGCGCCGGCGCCGGCGAGCCGGGCGGCTCGTCCACGGCCGGCTGGCGCGTCAGGCGCGGCCGCGGCCCGCCCGCCGCGCTGCCGCCCGAGCGCGACGTGCGCCACGTGCCCGTCGACGCCGTGGCGTTGGAGCCCGACGAGTCGTTGCGCGACGACGACAGGTTGGAGTCCTGCGACGTCTTGCGCGCCACCAGCCACGACGCGGCGCGGCGCGGCGGCGGCGGCGCGCGCCCGCACGCGCGCCACGAGTCCGAGCGCGACGACGAGAACTCCACGGACGACGACACCGAGCCCGCGCGCGCCGGCGCGGCGGCCGCGGCGTGCGCGGGCGGCGCGGGCGCGGGCGTGGCGCGCCGCCCGCACGCGCGCAGCCAGCCCAGCAGGCGGCGCGGCGGCGCGCGGGCCGGCGGGCCGGCGCCCGGCAGCAGGCGGCGGCAGGCGCAGGCGGCGCCGTGCTGGCCGCGCGACGAGCGCTCCGCCAGGCTGTTGGTGTTGGCGGGCGTCTGCCGGTTGCTGAAGTTGGACGAGTGCCGGCAGCGCCCGATGCCGCGCGTCACGCGCGACTCCTCGATAGCCTTGCACACGAGCGTGCAGTCCTTCTTGAACTGCTTGGTGAGGATGGCGTACAGGAAGGGGTTGCAGCACGAGTTGAGCGGCAGCACGAACACGGTGAACACCTTGGCCTCCTCCAGCGACACGAGCTGCGCGCCGAACGCCGCCGTGAGCGCGAAGAAGGCGATGGGCGACCAGCACAGGAAGTCCGTGAACACTAGCAGCGCCATACGCTTGGCGATGCGCGAGTCGTTGGAGTTCCAGGCCTGCGAGCCGCGAATGGCGCAGTACATCTTGAGGTAGCAGCCCAGCAGTACCAGGAAGGCCACGCCGTTGATGACGAGCAGTGTGACCACGTAGCCGAGCGCCACCGGCGTGGACGTCTCGAAGGGCAGGCACACGGCGAACTTGCGGTAGTCGGACACGCCCAGCAGCGGCAGCGCGGCCGCCGCCAGCGAGAAGGCCCAGCCCGTCGCCATCACCACCGCCGCGTGACGCAGGGACAAGCGCTTGTTGAGGTGCATGGCATGCGTGATAGCGTAGTTGCGCTCCAGCGTGATGACGGCCAGCGTGAACACAGACAGCTCCGAGGACAGCACGCCCAGGAAGCCGGCCAGCTTGCAGCCGCCAGACATCTGCCAAGCGATGGCGTGCGCGCGGAATTCACCCAGCGTGCCCGCGTCCACAACCGCCAGGAAACCTGTGCATGTATACTTGATCATGTACTGGGCATCCAACATGATCCAATAACTCAGCCTACGACACGAATAACACGTTCCTGATGACAGAACACCCTACGAGTACATACAAGTGGATCACTACACCAACTACTACTTGGTCATAGTATATCTCATATGCTAAATCCTATTGGAGTTGTTAGTGTAACAGTTTTATTGCTATTGATTGAGTAGCTTAAATGAATAGTAAACTCAACACCCAATGCGATGTGATAGTCACCCAAGTAGATGCCCATGAAGAAGTCGGCGGCGGCAAGGTTGGTGACGAGGAAGCGCGGCACGTCGATGCGGCTGCGGCTGCAGATGAGCACGAACACCACCGTGCCGTTGCCGAGCAGTGCCAGCAGGAACACCGCCCACACGCCGCAGCGCAGCGTCCACCAGTCGAACAGGTCCACGCACGGCAGGAACGGGCCTGAGCACACAGAGCACCGGGTGACACGAGGCTCGACGAGTGTTCCTCTAGCCCACTTTGGCACGAAACACTAAATACAAGACGTGTGACTCACCCGGCAGCGGCAGACACTGCACCTTGCGCGGCGCGTCGGGGCGCTCGCCCAGCTGCACGGCGCCCGCGCCCGCCCAGCCCTCCAGCACGGCCTGCAGCCCGCCCGCCGGGCCCGCCGCGCCGCCCAGCTCGGACGCGTTCACTGCCAACATGAACCGCTAGGTACACATGTCACAACGGACTTCATGCGCAGGAAGGTACGTACAGTAGTGCGCCCAGATGTCGGTGGTGTTGGCCCAGGCGGCGGGGTCGATGTGCTGCGGCGGCAGGATCACCAGGTCGGACGGCGACTCGGCCACCGGCTCCTCCTCCTGCTCCTCCATGAGCGGCATGAACTCGCAGCAGTGGTACGCGTACGACAGCACCAGCGTCTGCACACGTCCGCATTTACTATAGCCTTCTCTAAGGTTGTTTGTTGAGAACACTCTCCGAAGAAACATCTATTATAATTTTGTTTGGATGACAGTTTCCAGCAAAAGAAAAGGTAGTTTACGAACTGTCGACTGTCGAAGGAGTGGAGCTTTCGTATAACATTATCATTTGGGCGACGATTATAATATAATGCACTCAGGGTACTGTTGGGGCTGCCATGGCGCTGCAGTGCGTCAGGGATGTCTGCTGAGGCGCGGGTGGATGGCTCGGCCGTTCTCTAGGAAAAGATGCGCCTCCCTACTCGCTCGTTCGTGGCAGTACCAACACTATACTAGGTTTGAACTGATCGGTGGGAGTCTCCCATGCTGCAAACGTGGGTGCGGCTTCATATCGTGATATAATTTTGTTGCCAATACATTAATTTTTAGGGTTCCGTACCAAAATTGTAAAAAGGAACCCTTATGGTGCAACTCAGTCTGTCTGTCGTCCCTCTGTCACAGCTGGATATCTCCAGAACTGCTAATGCTATCAACTTGAAATTTAGAATAGTTTTAGATGACGTTTGCCCGACTATTTTACAAATAAGAAAGATTTTTTTTTGAAACAGGGACTGAAAGGGTCTTAAAAATTCGAAGTGGGGCTACTAGTTCATGTGTGGTATCATTAAAACATTATTAATTTTTTTTTAGGCCGCGGAGTTTTTGACTTTTGATGAAATATGTAAAAATAATACCATTCCTTTCCCTTAACTCCAAAGTTTGCATAGAAATCGATCCGAAATTATTCTATAAGATAGAAGTTAGTGTAAAGACTACAGGAAAAATAAAACTCTAATGTGATGTACCTTATTAGAAAGCTTATTTATTAAAATATATTTAAATGATATTATGTAGAAAAGTGAAAAATGTTTCAGTACAAACAAAACGCACATAGCCTTTATTTATTCATTTTCTATGCAATATAATTATTTTAAATGTGTCTAAAGTTTCCGCTTTCATTAAATACTTTGAGATTTTATTATAATTTTAGCTGCAGCTCCATGAAATTGAGACAAAAATATTGATTATCAATGCAATGCAATAAAAAAAAAAAGTGTGAAAAAAAAAAACGTGTCGATAATAGTTCATATCTGTAAATGTCAGAATGACGTTGAAATAAAAAAAAATAGCTCCCACTGGTACGTCAAGTCCGCGAGGAGGAGTCGTCATTAATGTCATTGTTACGTCATTTTTCACAGGGCTGCCAACCCAAGTGATGCAAGCAATTTATATTTCAACACAAAAAAATGAGCGGCTGTAAAATTAAATGAAATGCCTAAAGATCTTGTAATAATTACCCTCTTTCAGCCTATATAGCTCAGAAGGCTGTTTAAATTTTCAATTATTTTAGTACCCAGCCCCATACATTTATTGAACGTCTCCTTGAAGAACATATGACGGTACGGAACCCTCGGTGCGCGAGTCAGATCGCTCTTGTTTAAATACATTTTACTAACAAAATATGAACTTGTGGGGCAATTGCGTACCACATTATCAATGGGAAATTGGGAATCGGTTTCATTTTGAAAGTTCAACAACATTCATTGCGTTATTTACGGCTTGAGCAATCAAATTTTTAAAACTTAATGCAATGCAATGGATTAGCAATTTGCTTCAAAATTATTAAGATTATGATTGATCGTACGTTACGCAATTAGGGTGCTGGTCTGGAATAAATGTTTATTACTTGTTATTATCAATATTGTTCAAACGATCAAAGCAGCCAATGTCATCGGAGTGATAACGACACGGATAACACAGGTAACGGTAATGAACTGGGATGCGTGTGAACTGGTTCACAGCAACAGATGTTTGGCAAGCATTAATGTAGCCGCTCGCGAGAGAAACTCGACACATTACGACATCCGCAGTAAACAAGGATACACTATGTGACAGCGAGCGGACGAGGGGACAAGGGCGAGCGCAGGGGTATGATGGACCAATGACATCGGACGACCTTCCTCGACACAAAGTTGGCAGTCATCGAGCCTCGCTTGCGGACATGTTGCAGAAGGAAAACAATTGCTTTTAATGAATTGTGAACGTGTCTTGAATCCGTACTATTCCGTACGCGGCAGTGAAGTAAACTACTTGCGCGCTTGTCTCTCGGTATCTGTGTTACTTGTGATACTGGCGCTGACAGAGTGGAGGGTCCTCGAGATAAGAGAGCAAGTAAACGCTGTAGATACACATCTGACACAGTAATCTCAAGTACTTTAGTCGCAAATGATCTGCGCCGTACCTGTATGCGCGGCAGCGTGTCGGGCGCGTGGAAGTGGCGCAGGTTGGGGTTGTTGTGCGCCTTGAGGTGCAGCAGGCGCTGCAGCCCGGCGCCCGGCAGCCACGGGAACACGTTGTTGCCCACGTTCCTATGGCACGCAGACATCACTCTGCTTTATTTACATTCCACAATGAGAACTGACATGATCATTGTGGACCTCGTCGGGCACAGCGAAGTGGAAGAAGGCTTTCATTCATAAAATAAATGTAATTTAAAATTTATCATTTAAATATTCATTGATGTTATATTTGCTCTAGCTTCTGACCGCGACTTCCTCCACGTGAAATTTCACTCCCATTCACCCTCGAGGGTGGAATTTCGAAAAATCCTTCTACTCTTCACAAAGAACACACCCTCCCAATATCATGACTCTCTAGGACCAGCGATTTAGGCTGTGATATATCAGTCAGTCAGGATGAATTTTACATGTATCTATAGATTTAGATAATAGAAATTGTTCTAATTTATTTACGAATGTATTAACTTTTTGTAAATTTTTCATGCGGTGCGAATCAGTTCTAGAAATCGTTATTGTGAATCGTAGTCATCATGCTGAAAACAGTCTGCACTCGACTCGACAAATTTGTGTTTGCTCTTCGAAAACTGAGACGAATAGCCAGTAAGGAAACTGCCCTCAATGTGTATCATGGCTATGTTGCGTCAGTGCTGCGTTACGGCCTTGTGATATGGGGCAATTCTGTAGATGTGAACAGAGCATTCATTGCACAAAAAAAATGTGTCAGAGCTGTGTATGGAGCAGAATATTTAGAGCATTGTAAGCCATTATTTAAAGCACTAAAAATTCTTCCACTTCCTTGCCTATATATTTTTGAAATTTGTATGTTTATAAAGAGGTATTCGCACATGTTCCCATTGTATGAGCACATTTCTAAAAGAGTGAAAAGCAGAAGCCCAAATAAATTGCTTGCACCTAGCCAGATACTACATTTGTTTAGCAGGAATTCCAATTGCATGGCAATCAAAATCTTTAACAATCTACCCCCACGGATCAGAGTGTTGCCCACTAATACATTCAGAAAAACAATATTTGCCTGGCTTTTAGACAACTGTTTCTATTCAGTTAACGAATTTTTAGAATATAAATTTTGACATTTGATATTTGAGACTTTGTGTGTATACTTTTTGACTTGTACTGTTTTTTATTTTTATTTTTGACATTTCATTCGTAGTTATTAAATATACAGAAATTGTGCATAAAAAACTTAACAGTGTATAAAAATTACCAATATACATCTGAACTAATTTATAATTATATTCGTTGGGATCTAGCTGCTTCTTAGCGTTTTGATGACAAACTAACTACCATTTATATTGCTGCGGCCTAGAAGCTACTTTGACTTTGTAAGTTAATTTTAATATTTCTACACCGGCAACGGTAGTGTATGTGAAACTGTTTAATATTAAGATCTTAATGTACCATATACTCAGAAATAAATAAATCTTATCTTATCTTAACGCTTTATTGGCCGAGTCCTCAACGCACCGACATCGTATTCAATGCACCGACATCGTATTTAGTGTTTAAAGCACAACGAGTACGATACTATGATGTGATGCGATGGCTGTGAATCTCTTAACACTATCGTATGTTATAAGAAGCTATACCTCATCATTATTTGCTTAACCTTTTGCCAACTATGCTGGGGTCGGCTTCAATTCTAACCGGATGTTTGTAAGAAGCTAGTACTACATAAATAATGATGTGCCCGCAGAGGTACCTAGGTATGAATGAGGACTTCCTTGCACACCAGCACATGCAACTGTGAGTGAATACAGTAAGTACGTACAAGTCCTCCAGCTTGGAGACGGGCACGAAGGTCTCCATGTCGATGTGCTCGATCAGGTTGTCCTCCAGGTTCCTGCAACACAACGCGCTCAGTACTACTGCCTCATCATGGGACCACCTCGTCCCGGAAGGGGTGAGCTTTTATTATAACGTCAGATCTGAACTACAATCATTAAACAAACGAGTGAACTCCACTCCACTTAAGAGCTGATGAAACACAATCCACTCCGCTTTGTAAGGAATAGGTACCTCCTATTACTTGATGACTCGTGACGAGAAAGCGCTCGCACAACATTTAATGCCGCGCCGCTTACATGAAGTGAGGAAAATTGTTCATCCTTGTACTGTCGGGCCTCATCGATGAGACGGATTTATTCATGCAAATATGTAAGTAAGCCACTCGGAGATTCGCTTTGTTGTGTGCATCCCGCAGCCTCTGTGCCCCTGGGGCACGGCGCGACAGGACGCGGAGCCGGCGCGGCGCGACACGGAGCGATGCCGGCGCGATAAGTACCCCACAGTGCCGCGGAAGCGGGGGCCGGGCCACACTAAGCGACAGATCGACTTCCTTTTACGATCTCGTAACATACCGCTAGATGAACTGACTCACCTGATCGTAATATGCAGATAGCCGCTGTTCGCTGTTGCGCTATTTTATATCTCATAAAACATTTTGGCAACGCACCATAGCTTCAACCATGGCGTAAAATACACGAGTGCAGAATGGCGGTAATCCGGCACCCACATTACCTGATGTTCTGATGCCGAGTTTGGATATCGCGATAAGCGGAAACGTTATATTGTTATTAAAAGCTTCTCGCCCGCGACTTAGTCAGCGTGAAATTTCTTGTTCCCCCGACCACCCCGTCGCATCGCATCGCCTGACCACGCGATTATTTCGTATTCGTTAGCGTTCTTTCTGACTAATTTTAGTTTTGCTCGGCTCTTAGCGTGAAGTAAAATAGCTTACCTATAGCCTCCCTCAAGAATTGGACGACCAAATGCAAAAAAAAAAACATTCAAATCTGACGGTAGTTCCAGATATTAGCGCGTTCAAACAAACAAACTCTAATATATTGTAGATAGATTTCTTTTAGAATGTATCGTATAGTAATATTTGAGTCAGTAGCGTACCTATCCATTGCGTTAATTCTAGGTACGTTATTGAACGTATTTCTAGCTCGTTCCGCAATACTCCCGAAGCCTTGAGTTTGATCCTCAGACGGCACAAAACAAAACGCTCGGGGCATCTGGACTGAACATCGAATCAAATTAGATTCGCAGTAATTGTGTTTGAGCTCCTCGCGATAAAGGCGATAGACTCATCTCCATTATATCGGCCTTCGATTATTTATATGGCAATTAGAACTTGTGCTGGCACTTAATGCATTAAGTATTACCAGTTCAGAATTCTCGGATAAAAATAACCTACGGTAACCTGTCAAATATACACATTTTGAGGGGACAAAGACATAAACAAAGTGCAGTTAATCCGTGGTCGCCGTGCTCAGCAGCAGTTAGGAGTAAAGCCGCGAAGGTCGCGGAGCGCTCTCGTGGATGTGGGTCGCCGGCCGCCGGTACAGCGCGTCTATAGCATTTGTAGCACAGCGGTGTCAGTGTACCTATATACTCACACGCGTCATCGGGTCGTGCGTGCGGCCGTGTGACGTCACCACTAGTTCTCCATAAGGTATGCGGAGGCCAAGTGAGGGAGTGTACTCACAACACTTGCAGGTCCGGCGTGTGCGCGAACACGTCGGCGGGCAGGCGGCGCACGCGGTTGCGCGCCAGCAGCAGGTCGTGCAGGCGCCGCAGCCCGCGCAGCGAGTCGCCATCCAGCGACGAGATCTCGTTGCCCGACAGGTCTCTGCGCACAAACAGTACATCACACCCTGCGCCGACACAGCTACAGTACGAGGACGAGTGAGCACTCACAGCACGCGCAGCTCGGAGCAGTCGCGCAGCTCGGGTACGCGCCGCAGCGCGTTCAGCTTCACGTCCCTGCGGACACGGCCTTGTTACATGTCTGATGAGATCGTTACACGCCGCGCTGGCTACGAGTCCCGCAGGAACCGCCAAGCGGCGGGTCCTGCTCATGAATACGTAAACACAAAACTTCGCCAATCAACATTCAAATGGGCAGTTAGCAGATTGTACCTCTATGTAAATAACTGTCAATGTTCCGGAAGTGGGTCATGAGGTCAGTACCACACTCGCTGTCGCGGGCGACGAGCTTGTACCGACCACCGACAGGAAAACAGATGGCAAATATAGCGACGTCGTGCGGCGGAAAGCTTTAGGCGGATCACCCACTGCACCGCTTCACGCAGCGGGACGCAGATAACGTGCCACCGCGCGTGATTTTTTAACATACAAATTCAATAAAAACGCCCTTCCGTGCGGAGAATTTGGCTCCGTTTCCCGCGCTCCGTAGCGTGAAACGTTGCAGTGGGTGATCCGCCTTACAGTTTGTAGGCAGTAAGTTCCTACTTCCTACTGATAATTTGTAATCATTATCTTTTTGTTTCGCCGTGTTTGATGAGAAAAAAAAAAACGGGTACTTAGTCAAATCGGGACAAAGCTTTTGAATAAAAAATATATATGAATAAATGTTATATTATAGAAAAGTGAGGGCATAATGTCAATTGTGTGTGTTATAGAGAGATTAGCTCATAACGTAAGAGCGGATGAGTTGTGCCATTTGTACATGTATAATGGCGGGGCGGGGGCAGGCGATTAGCGCGCACTTTTACTATGCAGATGAGGTCGTCCTTGCGCGGGTTTATCCTCCAGAGCTGGGCGCCACGCGCGACGCTGCTTCCCGCCACCAAATATAAAAGGAGAAGACCCACTTCTAGCGAAGGTCATTATTATCATCTGCCTAGCCTTTTCCCTACTATTTTTGGTATCGACTTCCAATCTAACCGGATGCAGCTGAATACCAGTATTTTACGTGAAGCGATTGCCTATCTGACCTCTACAATCCAGTGACTGGGTAACGTACGGTGAACTCGCACATTTCGTAACATTAAGTAGGTTAAGCTACATCAGCGTTTGCATACGCGCGATCATTTAGTGAACTGGTAAAACTAAGTAAAATAAATCAGTGACTTTACCACATTCAACACGGCGGTTTAATTCTTCATATCCGAGTTTCCATCATCACAAGTGTACAGAACAATTATCGTAAGCTTGAACAAAGTCTTTAGACTATCGTCATACATTTTTTTGGTCTTTGAGCCGGATTCTGTCCGAATCCTTCAATCGGGTGTATAGATCAAGGTGTGTTTGTGATTATATTCGTAGAGTATTTCGTGACAGTTCCGTAAATAGTTCAACTCGGTCCATTCAGTGAACCATTAGTGAATCGTTCCAAGAAGATGATGTCTTCTTGGAACGATTCACTAATGGAGCTGAATACACATCTGTACTACACACGGCGTTGGCAGCCCACGGTTGGTAACGCAACTCGTCAGTGTCCAAGTAAGATTGTTCCTTTTATTAAATCATAATGGCCGTTTCAAGCGCTCGTCAATCGGAAATATTAGAAGGTCTCAATAGGATAAAGGTCAACTTCGGTAAGGATCCGTTGTCGAGGAAAACTCCGGAATACATCCAAAAGAGAATAGAGTCGTTGGAGAACCTCTGGGGAGAGTTTGAACAAAACCACTTGAAACTTTCTGAGTTTCCGGATAAGGAACCTCACTATTTCGCATCTAACGTTTATCAACAGAGTAAGAGCCTCTACCAGTCTACTGAAACTTACTTCCTGCCTTTGGTTCGGATGTAAAGGGTACGCAGTCAAACTTACTTCCTGCCCTTGGTTCGGATGAGAAGGGCACGCAGTCAAACCCTCCGAGCTGTTGGCTCAACAGAGAACCAGTCTTAGGTGTATCAACAGGTTGGTGAGTAGCATCAACACATACACCTTGGGAAGACTTCTGAGGACCCGCAATGACTATCAAATATCCACGCATAGCAGCCGGGACCAACAGCTTAACGTGCTTTCCGAGGCACGGAGGGGTCTCGGTATGACAAGATGGTCATCCATACACGGACCGATCGCGGCTATTATTACTTAACCACGAGCCCCTCCACTTCTAGCAAAGGTATAATTGCAATAGAAGGCGTAGTGCAATCCTAGATTTTTTTTTAGGTTAGACTTTCTTTTGATCATTCAAGTAGAAGTAGAAGACGATATTATGTGGACTTATTTAGAAAAACTCAGCGGTATCGGATTGCAGCCCAGTGCCGCCACGCCGCGCCCTGTGTGGGGTACTCCTTCTGTTCCTACTGCCGTGTGGCCACGTTCTAGTTTCTATTTCGACAAGCTAAATCCTAATCGATATTCGATTTGTAAAGCCCAGTTTCATTGGAAGAGTCTCTGTAAGTCGTCTCGTATATTTTTTTCTCACTGATATAATCATTGCTAGGAACAGTAAACTATGGACCGGTTACAACTCGGGTTTGTTCTGATCCATGAACAGTTGCTCCATACAGGGAGCAAAAAGACCCATCACGGAGCCGTCGTCGACGCTTTCTGAACATCAACCTAGTGAATAATTACTAGGAAACGACTTTTATTTTTGGCGTTAAATATTACGGTAGTGCACAATGAAAGGCATGCAAAACTTTCTACGTTGCATGCACCTAGCGTGCAACGAACAGAGATCGCGGGACTGGTTGGTTTAAGTTTATAACTTACAATAGTCCCGTGTTTAAAACTTGGTTTCGTTAAAAAAGTTGTAACTTTGACCTTACATATATCCGTAACCCAGGTTTCCATGTATGGTCCATAATAAAAGAATGATTACCTACAATGACTTCTTCTACTACTTTATGACTCGGCTTCGTTAAGGGTCTTCTTACACCCGTTATAACAGTAATATACATTAAAAAATCTGCTCGTGTCCTAATAAGTATGACATAACGCAAAGTTATCACATCTATAACACAGGTACATTAAAAATGTTTGTCCTAATGGCAAATGTAATAACGTATGGAGCCATATAATAGTTGATCGTTGTTGTACCGCGAGCGCCCAGCGTCCTCTAGCCCAGCGCACATGCGAGTACTCACAGCGCCCGCAGCTGCGGCGCGTGCGCGCACAGGTCCGCGGGCAGGTGCGGGAGACGCGCGCGGTCCACGCGCAGCGTGCGCAAGCGCGCCGTGCCGTTCAGCGACGGCAGCGTACGCAGCGACCGCGCCTCCGACAGCACCCTGCGGCACACGAACAGACACTCAACATCACCTGAACAAAGTTCACAGGTGAAGGAAGCGCACTCTTCACACCGCGTTTGGAAGCGCACTCTTCACCAAACGCCATTTCACCTGTATCCACATTCGATCAAAGCTCTATTGAACCTGGTACACTGACACTACAAAACAAGCCACAATTTTGATGAGCACAGACAATTTTTACATGCGATATGATACCAAGTATATTAAAATTATCTCAAGGTCAGGCATTATCAGGAACGTATTGTGTTGTCGCTTGCACTGTGCCAGTGGCCACTTACCTAACTTGCACTGTGCCAATGGCCACTTACCTATCTTGTACTGTGCCAATGGCCACTTACCTATCTTGTACTGTGCCAATGGCTACTTGCCTATCTTGCACTGTGCCAGTGGCCACTTACCTAACTTGCACTATGCCAATGGCCACTTACCTATCTTGTACTGTGCCAATGGCTACTTGCCTATCTTGTACTGTGCCAATAGCTACTTGCCTATCTTGCACTGTGCCAATGGCCACTTACCTATCTTGTACTGTGCCAATGGCTACTTGCCTATCTTGTACTGTGCCAATGGCTACTTGCCTATCTTGCACTGTGCCAATGGCCACTTACCTATCTTGTACTGTGCCAATGGCTACTTGCCTATCTTGTACTGTGCCAATGGCTACTTGCCTATCTTGCACTGTGCCAATGGCCACTTACCTATCTTGTACTGTGCCAATGGCTACTTGCCTATCTTGCACTGTGCCAATGGCCACTTACCTATCTTGTACTGTGCCAATGGCCACTTACCTATCTTGTACTGTGCCAATGGCTACTTGCCTATCTTGCACTGTGCCAGTGGCCACTTACCTAACTTGCACTATGCCAATGGCCACTTACCTATCTTGTACTGTGCCAATGGCTACTTGCCTATCTTGCACTGTGCCAGTGGCCACTTACTTAACTTGCACTATGCCAATGGCCACTTACCTATCTTGCACTGTGCCAATGGCTACTTACCTATCTTGCACTGTGCCAATGGCTACTTACCTATCTTGCACTGTGCCAGTGGCCATTTATTTATTTTGCACTGTGCCAGTGGCCATTTACCTATCTTGCCACCTGCGTAAGTAGTAGGTTGGTGAATGTAGATATCATATTATTACAATTTTACAAATACTATCACAGTAATCAAAAACGGCTCCTCAAAAAGCTGTTAACGCTTGGAGTGCTGAGTCGCCGAGGGGGACTTTATGTGCGTCTTTACGAGCTCGATCACTTTATGACGGACTTGAAAGTATATAAAGACATTCAACGACATTCATTGTTTCAATGGCTTGTTCAATCCTGACACCTAGATTAGTACTACAGTGGACGCACTACAATAAACTACTGTATGCTACTTTTATATCACGAAACGACACGTGCATTATTTGTGGTTACCAAGTGTACAAACGCGCTGCGAATGTGTATGCAAGCGCCAGGAGCTCCCGGTCGGTGCGTCCGAGACAATGGTGAAGTCGGAAGTGTGTGTGTGTCTTCACGCACACGTTCACAGCGTGCTTGTGCACTTGGTTACTACAAGTAAAGCGAGCGTCGCTTCGTGAGGTAAAAACGCTGTAATCTAAATATCGCAATGTGACGCGATGGAAATAATGGAATACAATCTGTAGCAAATAGTGGAGTCTTCTCAACACTGCACTCGAACCGGAACCGTGCGGTGTCGTGTAGGTGTTCCGGATCCCCAGTTCCGCTGCGTTTATCCGCCGCGCGACGGATCCAGTTCCGCTCTCGCCAATCACTTCCGATGCGGCAAATAGTGAGGACACCGGACGGACCGTTGGCATTATACCGACCTACCCGGGTTAGGCACGCCGCGTGCCGTAAAACCAGACACGATCCAGTACCAAGTATTTTTTTATCACCAATGCTTTGCATTTCCATGGCGGTCGGTCGGTTCCAAGAACGGATCCCTCCAGACAGCAGCGAGGTCTCTCCAGGCTACAATGTCATTCACTACCTAGTAATCATATATAGAGACTTTTGTCTTGAACGTTGAACCGCACTACGTACATACATGTGCATGTATACCTCGTCCACATTATCTGTTCACTACACTAGCTAACTTACATGAGCGTCGCCTACTCTTCCGAACAATCCTGATAATTTCCGAATCGTAGTTCAAATCAAGGCAGGGCATTTATTATACCGGATTAAAGTGTGGTGATCTCGAGCCGATGCTCCGTTTCGCTGTCACTAAGCGGCGGCTCCTAACTCAGAATGTGTTAATATTGTATACTTACAAAAGAGATTTCAGTTCTGATCTGTATTTAATATCCCATGAGCCTATGAAGGATGTTGTTTAGTCACAAAATTTATTTTCGTAATCTGATAACCAACTATATATACTAGGTACTTACTAAATTAAAAGACTAATTAACTAACTATACCCATGAATAAATACAAAAGCTAACGGATGTTTAGGCGTCGAAGAGTACTTCCGCATCGCTGTCATTCGAAAATGTGCCCAAAAGATTGGCAGCCTTGCCACGTTGAATGGCAATACTAATCCTTTGGCCAAAGAACGAGCCAGCCGTCTGGTCAGGTGAAGTGTCGACCAGCCGGCGAGAAATTTCTTTAAAAAGGAGACGGTCACTCGGGCCCCATGACCCGAGCGTTTCGACCTCAAACGGCTCAAAGCTGTAGTTACCCATAAGGTTACAGTATTTGCGCGCCCCTTGAGGGTCTCAGCAGCCGCAGCAGCACAATATATTCGAACCCTCTGGAATACTTGTTTTGTATATTAATACTTTCTATTCACTAAAGGATCAACTCCGCATGACCGGATTACTCGTTTAAAGGTGAATCCCAAACAATTAAAACTTAGCTCTTTATAAATTAGTTCATAATATTGTCTCGAGGGGGCCGAGCCACGAGCGTGGGGGACCGGGACAGGGGCCCCGGGGCTCTGCAGATAATAAGGAAAGAATGCCACGTAGTGTCTGTTTATAACCACAAGCTACTAGACTAATAAGATTCTTTTCGTTTTCCATACATTCTATGGGCAACTTCATGCGTTACACCTAGCCTTTGCATAATCAGTACCTAACATTATATTTTATTGTTTTACTTTACTGGACTATGGAATTCAATCATAAAAGTATTTCAGGGACGCTAGACAACAGCGACCTCTTCATTAATATCTGTCCGGAAGATTTTCCGGAACTTAAACAAGTTTATGAGCAACACAAAACTCGTTTAAATTCCGGAAAATCAATGTTATTCAAAATGATGTCGACCCTGACCTTGGCCGACAATTTATTATAAGCAAACCACTTAAGGATTGTTTTCAAAGACAACATTGCCATGCAACGGACCGTGGAATTAATGCCAGTGAGAGCGCCACCTTTAGGGAGCCAACGACAGGAATTTATTTAACGCTTTGAACTTTTGAGTATGAAAACTCCTACTTACTTCTTGAACATCGCTCTCGAGGACGAGACACTTCTTGTACTTATACCTATACAATCGGAGCAGCATCTCGCGGCTAGAGAACAAACCTTGAGGTACACAGAATGGAGATCGTATCGACACCACGCGCGACGTATCTTCACCACTATGAGGGTCGTGGTGGCGCGATGGCGCGATGATGCGCTAGGGAAGGCACTCACAGGGTGGTGAGGTGCGGCAGGTGTGTGAAGGCGCGCGCGTGCACGTGCGCCAGCGGGTTGGCGCGCAGCTCGAGGCGCGCGAGGCGGCGGCACGCCTGCAGCACGCCCGCCTCCACCACGTCCACGCGGTTGCTCGCCAGCGACCTATGCACACAACAAAGTGACCAAACTTTCAAGTAAAAGAAAGAAAAAGTATTTATTGCGACTCGTACAGGAGGACAGCTACTTACAGCTCACAGCAAGCAAGCAACAACTCAACAAGCACAGCTCAAGTTAACATTATTTAAAATGCTATTTACATATTTTACTTAGGTTACTCTACGCCCCACGATATTTTTATTGTCTGATCAATGCCCTTGATGGATGAGGAAAGTGGTGTGATGACTGGTACTTAGAACCTACCGAATTATTTTTCAGTAGGTACATTATTTCCATTGAAACCGTTTAACTTAAATTTTTTTTTTACTTATTTTATTTTCAAGTTTTTAGTTTTTATTTACTCTATGATCCGCAATGCACTGTGTTCTACTAAGTAAAGCCCTTTCATTTGATATGCATTACCCATATTGAAACAAATATGAAATCAGGCATTTTGTGCCGGCTGCCATTTTAGATTTGAAACTTTTCACAGTGTACAATATTTTACTAGTCAAGCCCTTTCATTTGATAACCATATTGAGGAGGTTGTGAAAAAATATGTAATCCGCCATTGTAGCTGCGGCCATCTTGGATTTAAATTGTATTTTCATCAAAACTAAAGGTGTGTACCAAATATCACATCAATCTGCCAACAGGAATGGGGTAAAACTTCAAGTAAGTACTAAATTTGACTCAAATAAATAAATGATAACAAATAGAGGAAGCTAAATAAAACCGTCTAAAAATGTATTTGTGCGTAGGAAGCTTGCGCGAATCTAATTGCGCGAAGGACGATTAAACGGCCTTTAACCTTATTGGGCCAAGGTAACAATGTTCAAGCAGTTTGTGGTTGAAACACTACGGCCACGGGGTCCGAGTGCCCACTTAGTTTGTGGTTGAAACACTACGGCCACGGGGTCCGAGTGCCCACTTAGTTTGTGGTTGAAACACTACGGCCACGGGGTCCGAGTGCCCACTTAGTTTGTGGTTGAAACACTACGGCCACGGGGTCCGAGTGCCCACTTAGTTTGTGGTTGAAACACTACGGCCACGGGGTCCGAGTGCCCACTTAGTTTGTGGTTGAAACACTACGGCCACGGGGTCCGAGTGCCCACTTAGTTTGTGGTTGAAACACTACGGCCACAGGGTCCGAGTGCCCACTTAGTTTGTGGTTGAGACACTACGGCCACGGGGTCCGAGTGCCCACTTAGTTTGTGGTTGAAACACTACGGCCACGGGGTCCGAGTGCCCACTTAGTTTGTGGTTGAAACACTACGGCCACGGGGTCCGAGTGCCCACTTAGTTTGTGGTTGAAACACTACGGCCACGGGGTCCGAGTGCCCACTTAGTTTGTGGTTGAAACACTACGGCCACAGGGTCCGAGTGCCCACTTAGTTTGTGGTTGAGACACTACGGCCACGGGGTCCGAGTGCCCACTTAGTTTGTGGTTGAAACACTACGGCCACGGGGTCCGAGTGCCCACTTAGTTTGTGGTTGAAACACTACGGCCACAGGGTCCGAGTGCCCACTTAGTTTGTGGTTGAGACACTACGGCCACGGGGTCCGAGTGCCCACTTAGTTTGTGGTTGAAACACTACGGCCACGGGGTCCGAGTGCCCACTTAGTTTGTGGTTGAAACACTACGGCCACGGGGTCCGAGTGCCCACTTAGTTTGTGGTTGAAACACTACGGCCACGGGGTCCGAGTGCCCACTTAGTTTGTGGTTGAAACACTACGGCCACAGGGTCCGAGTGCCCACTTAGTTTGTGGTTGAGACACTACGGCCACTGGGTCCGAGTGCCCACTTAGTTTGTGGTTGAAACACTACGGCCACGGGGTCCGAGTGCCCACTTAGTTTGTGGTTGAAACACTACGGCCACGGGGTCCGAGTGCCCACTTAGTTTGTGGTTGAGACACTACGGCCACGGGGTCCGAGTGCCCACTTAGTTTGTGGTTGAAACACTACGGCCACGGGGTCCGAGTGCCCACTTAGTTTGTGGTTGAGACACTACGGCCACGGGGTCCGAGTGCCCACTTAGGAATATCGCCAAGCTAAAGACAAAGAAACAGCATTGCCTTACAACGTGGCAGGACTGGCAGCCTTTTGGGCACTTTTCCTGTTGACAGCGAGGCGGACGATTATTGGAACGAACTTCTTTAACGGGGCTTGCGGTAGGAGTAAAATGGGATTTTGTTATTTTTTATTGCGTTTAATTGAAAGAGTCAGAGAGAGAAAGAGATAGTTTTCGAGGGTGCTGAAGCCGATAGTGAGGTCAAAATCATAATCCAAGATGGCGGATGGGGGATGGCTAAAAAAAAGTTTTTCACTTTTTAGTTCCACATTCCACACAAATTCAATTAACACTTCTTGCTAAATAAATATCAGTGCCAGGAAGTTATTAAAACAACATCAATATAAACTAAGTGGAAAAATCGTATTATTGAAGCTACCTCAAAACTAACCAAACAAAGTTAATCAAATTGGGATCACCCCTGACTCCATGAGGCGTACCTTATCCATTAAAAACAATACATAGTTATACAATTGCAGCCAAGCGGTGCCAAGCTAAGGTGCATAAATTGAAGACACCGATTTTAAGAATCATTAAAATTCGCATAGAAATGCCGGAGATGCAGTATATTTATGCATAAAATTTTGTACATAAGAATAATTACCTAATGTATATAATGTACTAAAACCTTCCTAAAACTATGTAGATCACGTTAGTGAAAGAAACATCAAAATTGTCCGTATTTATGCAAAATGGAACCACTCGACAAATTTCATTTTTTACTTTTTTTGAAGAATACTAATGTAAAAGTTTTTGAGAAAACACTTGACAATTGATTGATTTTGATTGTTTTTGACAATTGGTTCATTAGTTTTTGAGAAAATCGCGGACATCCAAACATCCAAGAAATCCTAATTGCTATTTGTCTCTACACATCTATCCAGTGAATTATGTAAATCTCAAGGACAATAGGGAAGTTTGTTTAACCTTCATTTGTATTATGTACATTGCACAGCCAGCCACCCTGCAGCCACAGAAACTATAGAGCAAGAGTCTGTGCTGCTCCTGACGCGCAAATGTAGGTATTGTGCGTCACTTTCCTTCGAAGCAAATCGATTCACGCACGTGTACCCGCGTGAGTTAAAGTATGGGATTTAAGTTTAACGAAGGTCCTTCGTTGCTTAGCTTTGGGTGTTCATTTTCTTAATGTATAATGTTAAATTGTGATGAGGTAGGGGAGGTACTCACAGGTCCTCGAGCAGCGGCAGCAGGCGCACGGCGGCCGGCACCGCCGCCAGCAGGTTCTCCTCCAGCCGCCTGCAAGCACGACACACTCGTTAGCACAACAAGCACCAGCACCTACTGACATGCACTGGCACGCACTCGCTCGCATGCACCGACCATACAGAACAGTCGGCAAATTGCTGCTGTTTGTATTCAGTCTAGCACTTTGCCCGCGACTTCGCCCGCGTGTATTTCGTACTTCCCTCTAAAATGTTTATGACCTTTATCATTTGTTTAGATAAATAAGTATTCGGGCCAATTTTTCAGTTTATAGATCAAAGGAATCCGATTTTTCAAATAAACTGCTTTTCACCCCCCAGGGGTAGAATTTTCAAAAATCGTTTGGGGTTTGTTCATAACTTGACTCAAAGACACATGCCCAAGCAGTAAAACCCACCCCTTACAGCGCCCCGACAGCGGGTTGCATATTTTTCTAACTTTGTCACGCCTAAATCCTCTGTAAGAGGTTTTTTCAAAACTAAAAGTGACTACAAGTTCCAAGTTTATTAACCAAATGAACAAGATTTTTCATATAAACTGTATGTTATATTCCCATAGGGGTGGAACTTTGAAAAATCATCTGCAATGTTTCTTTATCTTGACTTAAAGATTATTTATACCAATTTTACAGCTGTTAATCAAGCCACATAATAGACTTCTCCCCTGTGAAATTGATTACCCCTCTTCACCCCGTTAGGGGTAGATTTTCGAAAAACCCTGATACATTTTATTATTTATTTTGGTCTTACAGAGTTTCGAGTTAATTGGACCGCGTAGTTTCGGCTGTGCGTTGATATGTCAGTCAGTCAGTCTCCTTTTATACTATATAGCAGCCGTGCAAAGCCGGTATGCACGGCTGGAAAAAAAAAGCCTACTTATATTAATCAGTGATAATGTAGCATTCAAATGGTGAAAGAATTTTTATAATCGGACCCAGTACTATTTGAGCCAATTCGTTACAAACATACATAAAAATATTTCCTCTTTATAATATTAAGTATAGTATAGATATAGATAGATAGTGCGTGCGTCTGTGCTCCACGTACGTAACTGTTGGCAAGCTATACAGACTAATTAATGATCCTGTTGCTACGAATCACTCAGTGAAGATGGTTCGGTAGGAGGTAATACTAACAGTAATCCGCAGAAGTAGTAATGTGTTGTAGTGGAGTGCGTGCCGGCGCCCGCGAGCTGCCGGAGTACAGTTGTGTCACACTCGGCGACTGAGTGTGCGCCGGCTCGCCGTAACGTGTGGCCCTTACACGCACTCACTGGTTGTGCTATCCGGTCCCGTCAAGTGGAAACATTTGGCTTTCTGTGATTTCCTCCAGATTACTACGTGTTGTGCCGTAGTGTTCCTGCTGTTTTAGCGACTGGAGCTCCATCTCTTCGGTGGTCTCCATCGTCTTCTTTTCTTGTTTAAAGTTTACTAATTTGTTACAGTTTGTGACCACCTAGTGCTACTCTCTGTATGTTACTCTTTGCTAAAGGCCAGCTCACTTCAAGTAACAAGCCGCCGCGTGCTCTGTCGTCTGAGCTGGCCTTTTTAAAAACATTTGCATCTCTTGCAAATGTTTTTTCCTAATCACTGCACTTGTAGCTAGCGGAAAGGTAAATCTTTTTTACACGGCTGCCCAAAAAAAGCAGTGTTATATTTTTTTAGTAAAGGATTTCCTACATCATAATTTAACAGATTACACATTTTAGTATTTAACTAGCTTTTGCACGCAACTTCGTCCGCGCGTATGACACTCGGTAATGCTGTAGCAAACCATTACTGAAAGAATATCTCTCTATTTCTCATCTCTCTATTGTCCTATCGCAGGTATGCTGGAAGAGATTTCTTATGAAATAAGCATCACCTTTGTACCTATTTTTCTGTTCTGTTTTTTTCTTGTCTGTTTATATATGTGTGTACATAAATGGTAAATAAATATTCGGAAACGGTTTAGTATCCGAAGATTACGGGTTACCACACATACATAGTCTTTATGTTATTATGTTAAAATTATTATTATGTTGCCGTGCCCTAAACGGGTTTCATGTTGGAACTACTTATATTGTAACAACTAAATGTACACATGAATGCAATAAGAATTTGAATTTACCCCTCCACATACAAATCTTACAAACAGGCAGAAATACTAACATTAAAAAAGTTGCTTTTTTGTTATAAGTAGGTACCAATATACCTTCTTAAGCATTTAGTAAAAAGCTATTATTTTGACATTAAAAACAGACACTTCAATTTTATTTATTTGTATAGATGTAAGAATTGCACAATGGAATACGTGGCGAAACGTTTCAAGAAGAAGAAGTTTAAAAACCGAACAATCCTCATTAGTGAGAGAGCTGAGAATAAGTGTCGCACAAACTACTGAGCACAGTCGACACGTAGGCATAGGACGGAATAACTGACAGGCCTGCTATACAAAGTCCCAATGGCCCTCGTCACAGCATGCAGGAGAAGGGAGCGAGGACCTATTAACTCGCCATTAACGAGCAAGTTCGGGAGTACCGCTGTATTTACTGCGAACTACTGGCGATTTGATGGCGTCACTATCACAAGATTATCAAGCCGAGCTCCGCGCGGTTGGAAGTTTGAAGTGCTCGGATAACGAGTTAATTAGCGCGACTTGCCCTGCGACACTTTCAGTTACGCTACAGGTTACGTAGTTCCTTTCAGTAGTTTGCAGTTGGCAGTGAGGGCGGTGCGTGGCGCGACTGGCGTGGCGGTGTGGCGGGCAAACACGATGCTTCAGAGGAAGTTATCTTTTACAACTGAGTTTGATGGAAGCGGTTACAGGCCCTTGCGCCTGTAACCGCTCCCGTCAAACTCAAGTAACCGCTTCCACCGCTGCGCCGAAAACGGAGAGAATATACACTTATACATATAGATTTTGTCCCCCACTGCCGCCGAGATCTGTAGCTCGGCCAAGGGCGGCGCTAGGTCGGACGGGTCTGTATCTGGTTTTGATTAATTAGGGTGATCTTTAAAGGTAATGGTCCGGCACTGCCGCTCCAGTCAGGGCTGGGCGGAGGGACTGAGTGTACTCACAGTACTCGGAGCGCCGGCGTGTTGGTGAAGGCGCGCTCCTCGACGACCGCGATGCGGTTCCGCTTCAGCACCCTGAATACACACACATACAATCTACATAACATTCATTATACACGAGTAACAGAAAGAGTAGCTATTATTATAGTACAAAAGGTGAGATGAATGGGGCCGGGGGGCGTGTGCGCACCTTACTACCGGCCCATCGGCTCCTCGGCTCAGTAGGCTTTATGCTTGTATTTTGTCACACTTTATTTTCATAAAATTGATTCGAAACGTTTAGGTTGCGTGCGAATCAATTGCATGAAAATAAATCTGTTATATTATGTGCTTAGAATATTTTGGTGGACGGATCAGTGACTCGGATCGTCCCTCGATCACATAACATAATACCGGTCGGATGAGCGCCTCATAAATAACGATGAGCGAGCGCTACTCGCCGCCGCCGCGCGCCGAGCGGCTCGTAACGCGGGAACAATGCCCATTACGGGAACCGACACCACATTATGCTAATACGGAGCCAATAAACCAAACACAAATAAAGTCGCTGCCAACGAGCAAACAACAGGAGCGGCGCGCACCGGCCCGCACCGGGCCGGAACAGGCCCGCCGCGCCCCGGTCGTATAACACAGACAACAAGTTCGGTTGACTGTACATACATAAGTAAAATACTTCACCCCGAGTCCCCGACCGCCGATACATCATATCCTAGACAAAACATTTTATCAATATAGTTATTTTAGGAATAATGTTACATGTTTTTCTGGGATTCCCAATGATATCTCGATTGATCTTCACTTAGCATAAAACATTCTTCAACTAAATGAGAAGAAATTTAAAACATGCATTAAACGCACACTATGTAGACAAGCATACTATAAGTTGGATCATTATATCGTAGATAAAAATGCTTGGCTAAATGCTGGTCCTGCTCCACAGACACTTGGGCTCACTAGTTAAAATTTCAATATTTGGAAGACATGCTTCCCTTTTTTTCTTTTCTTTTTTTAAGTGTTTCTGACATTCGAACTTAATGTGTATTTTTAATTCAATCAAGTTTTAATTGTTACTTTAATAACATATACCTCTTTCTAGTAAAATTTTATTCATCTCGTAAATAAATTGAAAACTATAGTTTTATATAATTTAGAAGGATTTTTTTAAAATTTTGTAAACTAGCGACCCGCCCCGGCTTCGCACGGGTGCAATGCAATTTAATTAAATAATTAATCATTTTAATTTAATGTTTTTTTTAACTTGCCGCCAGCCCCTGACGCCGATACCGCAGCAATCGCTATGTCCCTGCATTTTAAATCTGTAATATCTTCGAAAGTATTAATTTCAATAACATGCTGTAAAGGGCCATATTTATCTATATTAAATGCACAATGTATTTAAGGTACTTAATTGGATAAGGATTAATGCTGTATTGCTTAAAGTCGCTTCGTAAATAAGCCATTATTTCTCGTAAAAAGTAAAGGATAAAAAATGATTATTGTGGTTATCCCTAAGGGATAACCCACAATAATCATTTTTTATCCTTTACTTTTTTGACCTATCACGTAGGGTTCAGCCAGCGTTTGAAAAGTAAGCGCAAAAAAATGTGTTTATTTACGACATCACATGCATGCATGTATTATATATATAAACCTTCCTCTTGAATCACTCTATCTATTAAAAAAAACCGCATCAAAATCCGTTGCGTAGTTTTAGAGATCTAAGCGTTCAAAGGGACAGAGAAAGCGACTTTGTTTTATACTATGTAGTGATGTAAGAACCATGGATCCGTTTATTATAATTTTTTTATATTGACTTGAAAGAGCATGGCAGTTGAGAATGTGTCATGCTCACTTTAATGTCTCACTGATGGTGGCGCGTGTGTTGGATCATTCGGTTCCCTTCAAAATGGTTGAGCTGGATGGTGCTGATCCATGCGTCATGTTCGTGAACGGGCGCTGTCAGTTGAGACTGGTCATCTCTTAACTGCCAGGGCTTCTTTTTAATCTTATCCCTATTTTGAATTGTTTCTTCATAACATTGTTCTCACATATAGAAGCAACAAGAATAATATAGGTACCCAGGATTTTTGTAATATCTTGATTCAAAAGAGTGTCCTTGGAGTTTCTTGCCCGTTCTTCTTCAAGAGATCTACGTTTTGGAATGGGCAACTAGCTTCAACTTTCTGACTAACTGACCGACTAGATAATTTTGACAATTCAAAAGTGCCTGGAAATGGTTTAATTGAAATAAATGCTTTGAGTTTGAGTTTGAACAAGATTAGTACTGCCCATTAGACGGTAAGTTCGTATTGCCACCAGAGCGCTTCCCATTGGGGCATAATATATTAGTGTCTATGTATCCCAACTCTGGTCCCCAAGATACAGGCGCTGCCTAGTTTGGGGACCGCCGCATAGATTCAAATGATAATCGCTAACTGTTACAGACCGACCGTTTATTTTACGGAAATATTGTAACATTGGTTCAATAAATTATTATTATTATTATACAAGTACTTGCCAGTAGCTGGTCATCCCAGGAGTTTCCAATAAGTAGGTACTGGTGGCGTAGCGATGAAGTGTCAACAAGCACGCTAATTATGTCGGGAGAGATACGTTATGTATTGAGCATAGTTGAACTTCTAATGGTGTAATAAATCTTTCGGCTGATTGAATCGATCAAAAATCATTTAATTAATTAAACAACAGAAAGATTTTGTTCACAGATTAGAATAGAGAAAAAATTATGTGTTCGTCGAATTAAATCAAGGTCAGCGTGGAGAGCGGCCGGGCGCGGCGGCGAGGTCCGATCGCAGATGATAAAGCAAATTCCACAATTTTAATCATCTGCCTAGCCTTTTCCCAACTATGTTGGGGTCGGCTTCCAGTCTAACCGGATGCAGCTGAATACCAGTGCTTTAGATGGAGCGACTGCCTATCTGACCCCCACAACCCAGTTACTGGGTAATACGATACCCCTTAAGACTCGTTGTGACTTTCGGGCTACTGACTACCCGTAACGACTGTCAAAAATCCACGAATGACAGCCGGAACCAACGGCTTAACGTGCTTTCCGAGGCGCGGAGGGATCACTGTATGTAAAGATGGTCACCCATCCACAGAACAACCGCGGCAAGCGTAGCTTGTCCTGATCGCTCGACCTGTGCGGCTGTTATTATTTAGCCACGGGCCCTTCAAATTCCACAGTTTGAACTGTGCTAATATTATAGAGACGCCGACAAACAGCTTTCGTCAGTCGAGTTGTCGGCGTCGCGCCAGGCAACTGCAGACAACACGGACACAGTGCGTCGGCTTTTCATTTAAATACCGCACCTCAGCATAATTTCACCGTGTACATTGAAGTGTCCGAACGAAGGTTAGGTTTCGGCCGCAATTTCGGCCGAATCTTCGGCTCGACCGAAACTGGCGTTATATTGACAGCAATAGGCAGACGATGGGGATTCGCCGATTCCCGTTTTCACCCTTTTCGACTATGCATACTTCGATTTCGACGCTACATCGCGTTTTCACCCTTTTTGACTATGTACTGATTTCGACGTTACATCGCGTTTTGGCAACTCGTTCCGTTTAATGCTGACGACTTGTTTGAAGGTGAGATAAAACGTTGCTGTATCGAGCTTCCGAAAAGCAATTAAATCGCCGATTGCGAAGCTTAAATTATGCGGTGTTTAGAGCTCAAGCAGACTGTATTGATCTTCTGAAAAACTACTCAATCGCTAATCGAAGTGCTAACTTAGCACGTCTGCTAAAGCCCTTCTTTAAATTAGGCTTGATTTTTCAATCCTCGTATTGAAATGTTGATAGTTTTTTAAACAAATCTGCCAAAGGTCAATTATTTTATCTTTGGGTAAAAGATAAAATTGACCTATAATAAAAACCTAGAAAAACGATAGGTCTCAGAAAATAATGTTAATTTAACAAACAAAGAAGTTTTGATTTAGGCCAAAACTAGAAGATGAGCCGATAATTCGGTTTAGGCCAAAACTAGAAGATGAGCCGATGATTCGGTTTCGGCTGAAAATCGTGTTTCGTTTGCACACTTATAGGTAGTTCATTGCTCACATCAAAGCTTTATAGCGGTAGTGGGGCATTCCATCACATGGCGCCGAGAGCGCGGTATAACAACTGTGAGGCATTGCACAAGCAACCAGAATCACGGTCCGCCTTACGCGCCGCGCGCTCGTGCGGACACAGGCGCGCGACCACGTGCCCAGCGAGCGGCCCCGCGACACTCCGCCAGATGTCGCGACACTCCGCCAGATGTCGCGACACTCCGCGCCACCCGGCACAGCTGCAGCCCCGAGATCTGAGCCATCAGCCACCGGTTTACAGCCTCGTGGAGCGGTTTACAACGCGAAACGAGATTGTTATTGACCACCGAACACTTGGTGCGAATAACGGCCGATAAATAAACATGTGTACGAGGCGGGAATCATCGCGGCGAAGTGGCGGTTGGTTTAATGCTCTAAGGGCGGCGACGTGCGGCGAACATGTCGCCACGAGACGTGAGCCTACTCCACAACACAACCGCTGTACACTACACACGGTACAACTGTCGCCTGCTGTTGTCTTACGCTCAGCGACTTATCAGATAAACACAAGTATTCGTTTTCTTTTGTTAGATGATTCAATATCTTACTCGGTTTTATTTAATTGCCTGTCTGACCCGTTCTGTACGACGAGATCGCAAACGTCCCAGAGAGTGGCTAGTAGTGACCGCCGACTTCGATCGAAGGTGTGAGTGATAGGACAAGACAGGGCTCAGGCCTCGGGGCGCCGGCCGAGGCGAGTGGACACTGACACCTAACAGATGGCAGCCGATGAGAAGGGTTCACCGCCAGTCGACCCATCCCCCCGCACCCCACACCACATCATATGTCAAAGTGAAATAGATTTGGTCTGATCTGGCTCTGGTCCTATGTTTGTCACTATAATGAATCTATGTTTGCTTTCAAAGGATTTTTGGAACGAAGTTCCATAAAATTTCGAATAAAGAATTGTCAGCGGGGCCGAAACTAAACAGAAAATAACAAACTGCAAGATGAACGTATGTGCCGCAGATGGATTGTCGAATCCGCTGTTTTACATAACCGCTAGCCGTTTTACAAAATAGTTCCGTTAAGTAAAACAGCTGAATGACGTTTAGGGATTTTTCATAATTACTGAACTTTAACACGCAGAATTACATGATCGTTTTGCGTTTCTCAATGCAGTGGGTCAACGATTACCTATAATTATGTTGTGTAACCAGCGTGAAATGAAACGTCAGATTGTAGATGTTTGTTTGTCACTAGTGGCTCTGTCTGACTGATATCAATCATAATAGCGTCCGAAATAGTTATAAATAAAACGTTAAACAAGTACCTAATAATATAAATGAAAATTACCCTAACTCGAGTGAAAACAGTGATTTTAGGGACAATTTGAATTAAAGAGAGTTATTGCGACCGATTCGGCATTAGAAGCCACACCAAACGCTTGTTGTGACTGCAGATAAGCCTGCTGAAGTATTTACAGAATTAATAATCAATATTAAATAATTACACTCATCTTATTTGCCAGGGAGGATTGTTATCCAATTCAATAAACACCCATTGGACAGTTAACATCTCGCCGTGAGGGAGCGCCAATAAATGTTTAAAACGCTCTTCCAGTCACTTTATTTCGTAAAAAGAGATCTAAAATAGTTGTGGGGTGAGGTCGCCGGGGCGGGGTGTAGGGGGCGCAGAGGGGCCGCGGTCGATGACCCGCGCGAGTGCGGTCGGGTCGGCCGCGCGCCCGCGCCAGCCGCCCCGCGCCGCCCCGCGCCGCCGCCCGACACAGCGCGACACGGCTGACGCTGACGATGACGCGTTCACGTACTACGACGAGGCACATCACATTAGAAAGTTTACCCGTGTGCCAGCCAATCACTACTACAGCCAGCCACAGTATGATAGAGTAAGTAATATTACGTCTCGGTAGTGTCCTCGAAATAATTACCTACGGCCGCTTGTTAGATAAACACGCACTAGGGTTGCCCACTGACTGTGACTGTCTTTTTAGTTGTATCTGTACTTTGTAAGTCCGGCAAATTTAATGATGGGAGAGAAATCTTTTTTCTAACCTTGCGATTTATTGTAGGCAATATGTCCTGTACATTATTTTTTTTTCTACTAATCTGGTAGCTTGTGGCACAGTATAATTATATATACAGTATTCCATCTTCATACAAACTGACGATGCGCGAGCTATGCCTACGCGCCTCGATCTCGGCATTCGCTCGGCAGGAAGACAGTCGCGACTGTGCCGCAGTGACGAACGGTCGGTGTGTTGTTTTTTTAACAATAACCGCGCGATTTTTGCACTAAAAATAAGTTCAAGTACATATTTAATATGACGAGTAGGATATATTGTGCTGTTTTTGGTTGCATGAAATCGTCAATAACGCATCCAGGGATAACTTTTTTTAGATTACCTGGAAACTCTGAAAGGTAAGACTATAAAATAATTTTACTTACTAGTAGGTAGGTACATAATGTGTGTCTTTTTAATGGATAAGTATTTCCTTTTATCTCCCGAAAAAAACGATGTCTGGATTAATAAAGTGAATAGAGTAAAGGAAAGTGATTGACAAGAGTGAAGTAGGTAGTTATAGGCGGTTCATGAATCATGATACGGTAGGTAGGTACTTACGCTTGTGTTAAAAACCTCGGGGCATGTGTGTTTTGTTTTGTTAGTTTGTATAATTCAAAGTAAAGACGTGGTATTTTATTATTAATAATAGTTGTTTATTGTACTGTGTGTATGAATAATACTAGAAAAAAATAAATTTGACCGTCTGTCTGTCACTAGATAGTTGAAATTTTCTCAGATTAAGTATTTCTGCTGCTGCTATAACAACAATTATACCACTAAAACCGTTTTTTTTTTCTCGGTATTAATAACGACAACAACAGTTAGACTCATGAGATATTCACAGAATATTTAGATGTTTAAGAGGGTTGTGATTTTAAAACATTCGTAGCCAGCTGTTCAGCTTGGCATTGGTGACCATAGAATTTTTGTTTTGAGTTGTTGCGAGTTGTAGGTACAGACGCGAGCAGGTCAACCTACCCCAATCTGTCAAATTTTTTTGATAGATTTTCAACTTTAGCACAAAAGAATAAGGTTCATATTCAATTGGCAAAATCTGACAGATTGGGGTAGCTTGATGTGCTGGCCTCTGTACCTAATTTATAGAGACGTTAATAAGCTGAGATAAAAAGTTATTACAATTACTCGTCAGCTGTTTCTTGCATTGTAGTTGAGTAGGTAGGTGTTGAAGTTTGTAAAGATTGGAGTTCTCCACCTTGTCCATGTTTCCCAAAACAATTTTTAATTAAGCTTTATATTAGAATGCGGATTTTGTATACTTTAAAATTGAATAATAAAGCGTTTCGTACGTCTCAGTCAAGGCGCAAATATTTTTCGGTCGCAAATTTATTAGACCGATTTGTTATTCAAACATAAACATGGTTTTTAATTAAATCTACCAATCAAAAAACAACATGCATTTTTATTGAACACTTTCTATTCAAATCACAAAGTAGGCAAATGTAATTCAAATGCTAGAGGCGGGCAGCCCTATCGCATGTTTACGTACCGCGCGGCTGTCGGCATTTATGTTCAAGATACGGCCGAGTTACAATACTGTATATAATTATACTGTGCTTGTGGTGTAAGGTTTGTTTGCTAAATCATCTTATCACATTAGCCGAAGCCATATTCGGTCTGAAATAAAATTGAAATAGATATTATCCATTCGAAATCTGGCGAAAAGTGGGTGCACTATAATTACACCCTGCCTAACCCTTAGAGGAACAACACGTGATACTTATATGTTATGTGTAAATTATGCACTAGCACTTCGCCCGCGACTTCGTCCGCGTGTATTATCCACTAGCACTTCGCCCGCGACGCGACTTCGTCCGCGTGTATTATCCACTAGCACTTCGCCCGCGACTTCGTCCGCGTGTATTATCGACTAGTAACTTTGCCTGCGACTTCGTCCGGGTGTATTATCCACTAGCACTTCGCCCGCGTTTTCGTCCGCGTGTATTATCCACTAGCACTTCACCCGCGACTTCGTCCGCGTGTATTATCCAGTAGCACTTCGCCCGCGACTTCGTCCGCGTGTATTATCCACTAGCACTTTGCCCGCGACTTCGTCCGCGTGTATTTCGTACTTTCAACATTTTAACACCCTCTATAAAAAGTTGTTTTCGAAAATGTATGTTTACGATCCGTAAAACACACTTTTTTATTTTAAGTTAATATTGCCGAGTTTCGAGCTAATTCGGGAGTTACTTAATTTTTTTCCTTATCTATTAACTTTGACACCCCATAAATCGTCTGTGAGGGTTTTTTTTTTAAACTAAAAGCACAGAATAATTATAAAAGTGTCAATCTTTATTATTTACTGAGACAAATATTGCCAAGTTTCTGAATAAGCTTTTTCATATTAACTGTATCCCTTCTTTTAATTTTATCTATAATTTGCCTTTTTTTTGGTAAACGGATGTCGCGTTAAAATTCTTCCGTACAAACTTTGACACTCCCCAATCTCCCTTTAGGGTAGTTTAGAAAAACAAAAAATGACAACCTTCATAATTTACTTAGATACACCAAGTATTCGTGCCAAGTTTAACCGAAATCCTACGATACAATTTTAATACAATGATGTGGAATGATCAAAAACGCTAAGATACGTATAAATTAACTTGCTTCTGCCCGCGACTTCATCCGCGTGAATTTTTTTGTGCCCCCGACCCACCCTTCGTATCGTATCGCCTGCTTGCGCTATTACTCCGTTTTTGCTGAGCGAAAATTTCTGTCATTTTTTTCTTTTTGCTCAACTCCTAAGGGTACTACCGTCATGTTTAATAGCCAATAGCCTTCCTCAAGAATTGGGCTATCAAATGCAAAAAGATTTTTAAAAGTCCGAACGATACTTCCAGAGATTAGAGCTTTTAAACAAACAAGCTCATCAACTTTATTATTAGTTTAGTATTACTTTAAAACTATGATATCTCATAAGATATTCATTGAAATCAAATTATGTCAAGGGCAATTTTGTTCAAAATTAAATACTTGTGTGTGATGAATAACGTATTTATTGGATAAGAATTAATATAATATTTATAAAAACACCTTCGCAAATAATGAATTATTTTAGACTATAATGATAAATAAATTAATGATTATCATAAAAAAGGTTATAGTGAGTCAACCTTTAAAAGATAGACATAATTATGCTGTCGCAGACTTTTTTTAGAACTTTTAAAGAGGAACAACACCGTCAAACTTGATTTTTACACGACTGCCCAAAAAAAAAGAGTGTTATGTTTTCAGGGTTATGTATGTTTGTGAGTTTCTTTATTCCACCATGACTTTTAAACAGCTTAACCGAAATCAATGTATACGTGGCTGGTAAAATTAAAAAATATATACAATGTGGTAGCCATTATATTTTTTTTTGGATGTTCTTGAAAAAAACGGTTTTTTTTTTCATAAAATTTGACTACATAAATATTATACTGTCATCGTCTAGAACTCTAGAGCTTGCTTATTAGGTACATAACAAAAATATATAACAATAGTATTCAATATGCATTCGTTCACTAATAACATAACAAAAGAAATTAAATAAATATAACAGTACCTAAGTACCTAGGTATTCAATATCCCATATGGACGGATGTTTGTTACTCAATCACGTCAGAACGGCTGAACGGATCTTGATAAAATTTGTCACAGAGGTAGATTTCAGAATTAATAAATGAATGAATGTAGTCTGGATACACTTTTTATCCCGGGATTACGAGTATGTTCCATTGGGATAATTTTCGATATTTACGCGGGCGGAGCCGCGGGCGGCAGATAGTAAGGAATAAAAATAAATGATCACTAAAAAAAGGTATGAAATAAAATATGAATAATTAAAAAAAATAAAAACCACGACTGCCTTGTCAAAAAATGAATAATTTTATTTTTAATAAAAAACAACGTCGTCTTGAAAAAGATGCGGCGTCCAAGGCTTCGCGGACATCAAAGCATACATAATCGATAGGACATATGGAAGGTAGTCAGATCCCCTGAGCAACTAGAAAAGAGCTGATGATCTTCAAACGGCTGAACAGATTTTCATAAAACATGGCTAAGAACACTCGGGGTAAAATTATCTACGACACAAAAAAAAAAACTAAACTAAAATCGGTTGGGAGCTCCCAAACGGATGACGGACGGACACGTTAAACTTATAACACCCCTCTCTTTTTGCGTAGGGGGTTAAAAACAATCTAAATTATTTTAGTGCTAAATAGGCACAAGGTACCATAAGCACTAAGTAGATTAGAATATTTACTGTGCAATTAAACCGCCATTGTGCCCAAAAGCGGAAAACTGAAAACCAATCTCTTCATTGGAGTCGGGGGACGCCGGACGGTTCCTTGGAACATTTCTTTACAGGTGTCCCCCGCCTTCGCTGAATAGATTGGTTTTCATACTGCTGTACCAGACATTTCAAAGCACGTCGTTTCGGCCGTTTTTTATGAAAACCTAATACTGCTTACTATATTATACTGTGACGCAGCTATCCGGCTCCCTGAACGTCAGATTACAGACACGGTGCTTTTATTAGCGCGCAATGATTAATGCGAAGCGACCAAGAAATTACATGTTGAAGGGAAGGAGCACTTGTAAGGACGCCATGACGCCAGCCAACGCATTGTAACAAACGGATGGTTCGTTATCCCTACTGTCATACTGCGGCACAGGCAACAACGCACTCGGCTCATTTGAATTCGGAAAACGCAGCGTTTTATATTTATTTAAATATTTATAATAATAATGTATGACTATAAATATGAAAATATGTCGCAAAAACTTTTTGATTGCGTAGGTAGGTATGTTGCTTTGAGCTTGCACAGCTCCTTGTGTACTCTATCGTGGCTCGAATGCCAGGACACCAGCATGAGCTCCGAGTGTACCGACACGTAACCAGTACCCTTGTGCTGTGTTGACACCAGCGTGAGCTCCGAGTGCACCGACACGCAACCAGGACCCTCGTGCCGTGTTGACACCAGCGTGAGCTCCGAGTGCACCGACAAGCAACCAGGACCCTCGTGCCGTGTTGACACCAGCGTGAGCTCCGAGTGCACCGACACGCAACTAGGACCCTCGTGCCGTGTTGACACCAGCGTGAGCTCCGAGTGCACTGACACGCAACCAGGACCCTCGTGCCGTGTTGACACCAGCGTGAGCTCCGAGTGCACCGACACGCAACCAGGACCCTCGTGCCGTGTTGACACCAGCGTGAGCTCCGAGTGCACCGACACGCAACCAGGACCCTCGTACCGTGTTGACACCAGCGTGAGCTCCGAGTGCACCGACACGCAACCAGGACCCTCGTGCCGTGTTGACACCAGCGTGAGCTCCGACTCCGAGTGCACCGACACGCAACCAGGCCCCTCGTGCCGTGTTGACACCAGCGTGAGCTCCGAGTGCACCGACACGCAACCAGGACCCTCGTGCCGTGTTGACACCAGCGTGAGCTCCGAGTGCACCGACACGCAACCAGGACCCTCGTGCCGTGTTGACACCAGCGTGAGCTCCGACTCCGAGTGCACCGACACGCAACCAGGCCCCTCGTGCCGTGTTGACACCAGCGTGAGCTCCGAGTGCACCGACACGCAACCAGGACCCTCGTGCCGTGTTGACACCAGCGTGAGCTCCGAGTGCACCGACACGCAACCAGGACCCTCGTGCCGTGTTGACACCAGCGTGAGCTCCGAGTGCACCGACACGCAACCAGGACCCTCGTGCCGTGTTGACACCAGCGTGAGCTCCGACTCCGAGTGCACCGACACGCAACCAGGCCCCTCGTGCCGTGTTGACACCAGCGTGAGCTCCGAGTGCACCGACACGCAACCAGGACCCTCGTGCCGTGTTGACACCAGCGTGAGCTCCGAGTGCACCGACACGCAACCAGGACCCTCGTGCCGTGTTGACACCAGCGTGAGCTCCGACTCCGAGTGCACCGACACGCAACCAGGCCCCTCGTGCCGTGTTGACACCAGCGTGAGCTCCGAGTGCACCGACACGCAACCAGGACCCTCGTGCCGTGTTGACACCAGCGTGAGCTCCGAGTGCACCGACACGCAACCAGGACCCTCGTGCCGTGTTGACACCAGCGTGAGCTCCGAGTGCACCGACAAGCAACCAGGACCCTCGTGCCGTGTTGACACCAGCGTGAGCTCCGAGTGCACCGACACGCAACCAGGACCCTCGTGCCGTGTTGACACCGGCGTGAGCTCCGAGTGCACCGACACGCAACCAGGACCCTCGTGCCGTGTTGACACCGGCGTGAGCTCCGAGTGCACCGACACGCAACCAGGACCCTCGTGCCGTGTTGACACCAGCGTGAGCTCCGAGTGCACTGACACGCAACCAGGACCCTCGTGCCGTGTTGACACCAGCATGAGCTCCGAGTGCAGCCTGAGAGTGTGGACTCTCGTGCCGTGTTGCAGACAGCTAGCTTGTATCTTACGAATGTATCACGTCATTTTGTGATGCCTTTGGCAGTGCTGCCCCCGGGCCACTGCACGTCGCGCTGCTACTCCACAGGTACACACTCACAACCCACGTGAAGCCTACGCTTCGGATGGCAATAGACTCAACCCGGAGCTGACACCTCGATAGCACTGAAAAAGTAATGTTTGTGTAGGTAGCGAAACGACTTCCCTTTCCCTTCCAAAAATAAATAAATCGCTCGTTATGTTCTCCTGTCCACACCATTCATGCATCGTGACTAATGTATTTTTTATGTGTAGTGGGTAGATACTGGCGCCTGGCGCGGGCGGGGTCGCGGGGAGGGCTCTCCGAGTCTCCGGGCTCTTGGTACCGAACGCGCAGATATTACAGTGAACACTATAGGGACCGTCACCCGATCATCGGCACACGCCGAACTCGACGCGACACCAGGCCGAATACGAATAATTCGAATAATAATACAACTGGTGTGAACTCGACGCGACACCAGGCCGAATACGAATAATTCGAATAATAATACAACTGGTGTGAACTCGACGCGACACCAGGCCGAATACGAATAATTCGAATAATAATACAACTGGTGTGAACTCGACGCGACACCAGGCCGAATACGAATAATTCGAATAATAATACAACTGGTGTGAACTCGACGCGACACCAGGCCGAATACGAATAATTCGAATAATAATACAACTGGTGTGAACTCGACGCGACACCAGGCCGAATACGAATAATTCGAATAATAATACAACTGGTGTGAACTCGACGCGACACCAGGCCGAATACGAATAATTCGAATAATAATACAACTGGTGTGAACTCGACGCGACACCAGGCCGAATACGAATAATTCGAATAATAATACAACTGGTGTGAACAATTTCCTGAAACAGAATGATGAAACCAACATGTCGACAAGTTTACGGATAACAATGTTTATATCGAGTATTAGTGGTATCGCGCCGAGTTAGTGCTCCACTACGCAGACATCTCACTGTATTTATGAACACATAAATCTAAGTGGGCAGTCACCGAGCCGCGCTGCCGCGCCCCCTCGCCTCGCTGCCCACCCCGCACTCCCGCGGACTTCACTGTGAGGACAGCAACCATTTCCTCAACCCTCATTATTGCAAACAGAACTAATGCCATACTGTACGAACAGCGAGTAACAGCGGCACACACACTGCGGGTGAGGGGACGAACAGGGATACAGGCTAATGAAATTACGGTTGAGTTAACACGCAGAGAGAAATGCTCAGAGTTCCATTAGTATACCTAGCATTAGTAGATCTAGGCGTTTCGATGTTCGACTACTCCCAAAAGTGCACTAGTGCAGTGTCCGAGCTCCGTGCGCACCCTGCTCGCAAGCATCGGCAAATTGTTAGTGCGGTCGACTAACAAATAACTAACTTTAGTGGAGCGCACTTTTTATGTTCAGAATATTAACAAGCTCCGACAGCGCAGCTCAGCGCAGGTAGTTTTTATTGGCACGGCTCAATGACCCGCATCACTTATATAAATCGGTGCGCGATGGCGGAGATCCCTTTGATCGGTTGAATTAATGTCTCATCAGCGCCCTCCGCAGTTTAATGTCTCAGCGCCCTCCGCAGCAAACGAACAAACGAATTGAGCCTACGGGTGGTACAGTCGAGTTCATTAATATATTGGCAGTGACAAAGTTTCAAAATATTAAAAGCGTTAAAATGATATGTTAACATTTTACTTATGCCTAAGTTTGTATGGAACTGTATGATCATTTTAACGCTTATAATATTTTGAAACTTTGTCACTGCCAATATATTACATATAAACCTTCCTCTTGAATCACTCTATCTATTAAAAAAAACCTCATCAAAATCCGTTGCGAAGTTTTAGATCTAAGCATACACAGGTGGGACAGATAGACAGCGGAAAGCGAGTTTGTTTTATACTATGTAGTGATTATGAATATTAAAATCATATGATAACAAATTAGGTACATGCATATACTCGTACGTTGGTCGGGCGCACAGACGATTCACGATAGTGTACAGTGTGTGTATTATTTATTATTATTATAATACATGCATAATATGGAAGAGAAACACTGATAATTTTTGAGGTTTCTAATGTGATGTCGTAAATAAACACATTTTTTGCGCTTACATTGCAAACGCTGGCTGAACCCTACGAGATAGATCAAAATAATGTACTACAGTATTGTACACCTTAAAAAGGTCTACAAAAAAGTCCGCGATGGTATATGTCTATCTCTTAGGGATAACCCACAATAAACATTTTTTTATCCTTTACTTTTTACGAGAAATAATGGCTTATTTACGAAGCGATTTTAAGAAATACAGCATTAATCCTTATGCAATTAAGTACCTTAAATACATTGTGCATTTAATATAGCTCAATATGGTCCTTTACAGCATGTTATTTAAATGAATATTTTCGAAGATATTACAGATTTAAAATGCAGGGACATAGCGGAGCGGTTGTTGCGGTACCCGCGACCGGGGGGCCGACGGCGGCGGCGCGTGCCTGTAAGCGAAAACGAAGAGCGCAGGCATGCGATGCGATGCGACGGGGTGGGTCGGGGGAACAAAAATTTTCACGCGGGCATAAGCTAGTGATTACTAAAGTAGCTAGTGTGTGGTCATGTGGTGTATATGTACAGCCTATCGATTCTGTAAAAATCTCACCTTGATAACATAGGTGAAGTGAGCGTGAAGTGAACTATCAATGGAGGCAATCCCTAACATCAGGTGGAATGACAGCTCACTTCACCTTAGTTTTCACGGTGAGATTTTTACATAATAGCACTGCTGTACCGTAAGGGGCCCACGCGGTGCGGTGACGGTAGCACTAGTGTGTGGTGTATAATTATGTACTGTACCGTAAGGGGCCCACGCGGTGCGGTGACGATAGCACTAGCATGTGGTGTATATGTAATGTACCGTAAGGGGCCCACGCGGTGCGGTGACGGTAGCACTAGTGTGTGGTGTATAATTATGTACTGTACCGTAAGGGGCCCACGCGGTGCGGTGACGATAGCACTAGCATGTGGTGTATATGTAATGTACCGTAAGGGGCCCACGCGGTGCGGTGACGATAGCACTAGCATGTGCTGTATATGTAATGTACCGTAAGGGGCCGACACGGTGCGGTGACGCTAGAACTAGCGTGTGGTGTATATGTAATGTACCGTAAAGGGCCCACACGGTGCGGTGACGGCAGCACTAGCGTGTGGTGTAGATGTAATGTACCGCAAAGGGCCCATGCGGTGCGGTGACAGTAGCACTAGCGTGTGGTGTATATGTAATGTACCGTAAGGAGCCCACGCGGTGCGGTGATGATAGCACTAGCGTGTGATGTATATGTAATGTACCGTAAGGGGCCGACACGGTGCGGTGACGGTAGCACTAGCGTGTGGGGTATGTGTACTCACAGCGTGTGCAGCGCCAGCAGCGGCGGCAGCGCCGTGTCGCTCAGCTCGCTGATCAGGTTACCCGCCAGGTTCCTGCAACCACTTGTACGTTAGTGCACATCAGATACAGGCAATCATGTTTGTGTGTCTAGTCTGAATGCTGGCACGTGCCTCCGCGAGAGCACTCAGTCAGAGAGGCTGACTGCCATCGCTGCCGTGTGGTCGATCTACTCATGTAAACCTGAAAGCGTGCATGATATAGGTACACCACTAGTACTTCCAATTTTTAATTCAAAATAGAATTAAACTACATAGTTTACTTATAAATAATATAACAATTTAAATAGTAAACGTAAAAATATTTTGATTTGAACAAAAAAATATCATTTATATGTATTTCCAGATTTAGATTCTCCGTATAGTGTCAGCGTCCTGAGGATTGAGGTATGTAGGTCGACATCGCTGAGTTGTAGGTAGTAGCTGTAGAGAGCTTCACGCACTGCACGGCTACTCAACACATGCCAGTCTGTTCCACAAGTATTATAGAGGATAAAGGCGATGTGATGACTGATGAGATGCATGTATAGTGCAGGTGGTGTGTGGGCCCACGTGCGATTAGATGTATGTATAGTGCAGTTGGTGTGTGAGCCCACGTGCGATTAGATGCATGTATAGTGCAGCTGGTGTGTGGGCCCACGTGCGATTAGATGCATGTATAGTGCAGCTGGTGTGTTGGCCCACGTGCGATTAGATGCATGTATACTGCAGTTGGTGTGTGGGCCCACGTGCGATTAGATGCATGTATAGTGCAGCTGTGTGTGAGCCCACGTGCGATTAGATGCATGTATAGTGCAGTTGGTGTGTGGGCCCACGTGCGATTAGATGCATGTATAGTGCAGCTGGTGTGTTGGCCCACGTGCGATTAGATGCATGTATACTGCAGTTGGTGTGTGGGCCCACGTGCGATTAGATGCATGTATAGTGCAGCTGTGTGTGAGCCCACGTGCGATTAGATGCATGTATAGTGCAGTTGGTGTGTGGGCCCACGTGCGATTAGATGCATGTATAGTGCAGCTGGTGTGTTGGCCCACGTGCGATTAGATGCATGTATACTGCAGTTGGTGTGTGGGCCCACGTGCGATTAGATGCATGTATAGTGCAGCTGTGTGTGAGCCCACGTGCGATTAGATGCATGTATAGTGCAGTTGGTGTGTGGGCCCACGTGCGATTAGATGCATGTATAGTGCAGCTGGTGTGTGGGCCCACGTGCGATTAGATGCATGTATAGTGCAGTTGGTGTGTGAGCCCACGTGCGATTAGATGCATGTATAGTGCAGTTATGTGTGGGCCCACGTGCGATTAGATGCATGTATAGTGCAGTTGTGTGTGGGCCCACGTGCGATTAGATGCATGTATAGTGCAGTTAGTGTGTGAGCCCACGTGCGATTAGATGCATGTATAGTGCAGTTGGTCTGTGAGCACACGTGCGATTAGATGCATGTATAGTGCAGTTGGTGTGTGAGCCCACGTGCGATTAGATGCATGTATAGTGCAGTTGTGTGTGGGCACACGTGCGATTAGATGCATGTATAGTGCAGTTGGTGTGTGAGTCCACGTGCGATTAGATGCATGTATAGTGCAGTTGTGTGTGGGCCCACGTGCGATTAGATGCATGTATAGTGCAGTTGTGTGTGGGCCCACGTGCGATTAGATACATGTATAGTGCAGTTGTGTGTGAATCCACGTGCGATTAGATGCATGTATAGTGCAGTTGTGTGTGAATCCACGTGTGATTAGATGCATGTATAGTGCAGTTGTGTGTGGGCCCACGTGCGATTTGATGCATGTATAGTGCAGTTGGTGTGTGAGCCCACGTGCGATTAGATGCATGTATAGTGCAGTTGTGTGTGGGCCCACGTGCGATTAGATGCATGTATAGTGTAGTTGTGTGTGGGCCCACGTGCGATTAGATGCATGTATAGTGCAGTTGTGTGTGAATCCACGTGCGATTAGATGCATGTATAATGCAGTTGTGTGTGAATCCACGTGCGATTAGATGCATGTATAGTGCAGTTGGTGTGTGAGCCCACGTGCGATTAGCTCTTAAAGTAATGAGTGGTCGTCATTCGGCATGTATCTGTCGCAAATGGATTGTAGAATCCGCTGTTTTACAAAACAACTCCGTTATGTAAAACTAGCAGTGCCCTGCGGTTTTACCCGCGTCAATTTGAGGAAAAAACCTACTAAACTACTAAAATATATTCCACAATTTTAAGATTTTTCATACAAACAAAATCCCCCCTTTTCATCCCCTTAAAGGTCGTATTTCCAAAAACCACTTCTTAGTGCTCCTCTACATAATAAAAGGAAGCCGTAAGCAAAATTTCACGTTCCTAGTCCTTGCAGTTTCGGCTGTGCGTTGATATGTCAGTCAGTCAGTCAGTTTCTCCTTTTAAATATATATAATAGATAGATAGATAGAAGATAGGTAGATAGATTAAGATTATTAGTGTAGATAGTGTAGACTACAGATGAACAGACTGTACAACGTTCAGCTGGATTGTCATAAATAAATAAACCCGCTGCATTGATAAATGCAGCGGGCTATAAACTATGGTGCACGCGACACTGGAAGTGAAGGTTTTCATACTAATTATATATAGGAGCGCAGCGTCAACTGCACTTCAAACGTTGTCAACTGAATAATGAGTGCGCCGCGTATCGGGCGCGGCTGTCTCGGGCACACGCAGCTATGTCGGGCTCCTCCGCACCTCATTCCACAGCACGACATCCGTCACTCCTCCGCTGTTCTCTCGCAGGCGCTACACCTGCATCTCAGTATGCAACTGCCTTTCATTCATCTCTTTTGTAGCCTCACATTCCGATCTATCTAGTAAGTAGGTTGGTTCATAGTAAGATGTCGGTTGGGTGATATTAAAACAAGGAATTCAGTGAAGTTGACTGGGACGCCGACACCGAGTCCACTCGCAATTAATTATAAATACCGCGAATTATGATGTGCTATATATAGCTGCGGCAAGTGTGTCACACGAGAGACGAGACCTGCTCCGAGCGCTGCGCGACTCCCCGACATCATGCACTTCTCTCGTCTACTGATTATTTGCGTTGCGATTCATTTCAATAAAACAGAAATACAAATAGCTGAACTTACAAAGTATGACTTCAATAGTAAATAGGTGGGAGTAGAGGCGATGGGGAAGCGGAGGGGTAGTTCTCGAAAGATAACAGAGCTCCGAGCTAACTGCAGTACTTATCTACAAAGTTTAGCGGCGACGGCAAGTGGGTCAGCTCCGTCTGTCGCCTAACTTTGTTTGTTTGTTAATAACAACGCGCTAATGAATGGTCGCACGTTGCTCGGTGTCCCACAGGCGCCAGCGCACGGCTGGTACACAAGCAGAGTGTGTGTGTACGTACAGTGTCTGCAGGTGGTGCAGCGGCGCGAGCGCGTGCGTGGGCACGTCGCGCAGCAGGTTGCGCGCCAGGCGCAGCGTGCGCAGCCCGCGGCAGCCCCACAGCGCGCCGCCCTCCACCTCTGAGATGAAGTTGTCTTCCGCCGACCTGCACAAACACCCGCATTACTCTCACGAGGAACTTAGCCTCTAGCTCGACCACAGCGGCTGAGTCGCCTCACGAAGCTCGGAGTTGCGGAGCTCGCGCTTCCACATACTTGGGGTCTCTGAGCGTTGCGATTGAGCCTGAGCGGGCTACGAGTCCTAGCGCCTATTACAGAGGCATGTGATCTATTTGTGCTAACAGACTACTAGCGCGTGCGACGATACGTAACAAACCAATTACATTCTTGGTTACTTCGTTAACTTCATTGTTTCCTAACGTTTAACGTTCGAGTAACTCGTTGCAAAGTCGAATCACTTGCGATATTATTTAGACACTAGCAGTGCCCCACGGTTTCACCCGCGTTAATTTGAGGAAAAACCTACTAAACTACTAAAATATATTCCAGTACTTTTAAGTTTATTACTTAGTACGCACGACTACACATCAAGCTATTAATAACCAGTATGAGCGAGGGGCTAGCGAGGGGCCCGTGGCTAAATAATAACAGCCGCACAGGTCGATCGATCAGGTTAAGCTACGCTTGCCGCGGTTGGTCTGTGGATGGGTGACCATCTTTACATACCGAGATCCCTCCGTGCCTCGGAAAGCACGTAAAGCCGTGGGTCCCGGCTGTCATTCGTGGATCTTTGACAGTCGTTACGGGTAGTCAGAAGCCCGATAGTCTTGACAACCAGTCTTACCAAGGGGTATCGTATTACCCAGTAATTGGGTTGTGGAGGTCAGATAGGCAGTCGCTCCATGTAAAACACTGGTATTCAGCTGCATCCGGTTAGACTGGAAGCCGACCCCAACATAGTTGGAAAAGGCTAGGCAGATGATGATAAGCTGACTTCCGATTGTACGAAAACCCTATACAATGCGAGGTCAGCTAAAACTGGAAATGTATAGCTTGATGTGTAGCCGTATCTACACCTACGGACGCCAGCACATCAAGTTACCCGTAACTGTCAAATTTTCCCAATCAACTTTGAACCTTATACTTTAGCAATAAAGTTGAAAATATATTAAAGAAATTTGACAGATTGTGGTAGCTTGATGTGCTGGCGTCTGTACATTACTCTAAGAAGCTATTTTAGGTACATCACGCTATGATCAGTAAGAGTGGAACTATAGTAAGCCTCGCACAGCTAACGGCACGCGGCGGCCGTGCGGATTTTGTTTAAAACTACGATATCTCCTAAGATATTTATTGAACTCAAAAGATGTCAAGGGCAATTTATTCAAAACTAAATACTTGTGTTAATATAAAGTATTTATTTGGATAAGGATTAATATCATGTTTATAAAAACACCTTCGCAAGTAATGTATTGTTTTAGAACATAATTATTTGATTATCATAAAAAAGGTTATAGTGAGTCAACCAAGATAGACATATGCTGTCGCGGACGTTTTTTATAGATTACTAGCGGTCCGTCCCGGCTTCGCACGGGTGGAAAAAAAAAGAAAAAAAAAATAGCCTATAATAATCAGTGATAATGTAGCATCCAAATGGTGAAAAAATTTTTAAAATCGGTCCAGTACTTTTTGAGCAAATTCGTTACAAACATACATACAAACCTTTCCTCTTTATAATATTAGTATAGAAAGTTACGCAAAAGTTATGTATGACGGAATTATTTCCTTTTAAAAGTTCTAAAAAAAAGTCCGCGACAGCATATGTCTATTTTTTAAGATTGACTCACTATAACCTTTTTTATGATAATCAAATTTGATCTAAAATAATGCATTATTTGCAAAGGTGTATAAATACGTCATTCATCACAAGTATTAAATTTTGAACAAAATTGCATTTCACATCATTTGATTTCAGTATAATATCTTAGGAGATATCATAGTTTTAAAATAATACTAATAACAAACCTGAAGAGTTTGTTTGTTTGAAAGCTCTAATCTCTGGAAGTATCGGTCGGATTTATAAAAATCTTTTTGCATTTGATAGCCCAATTCTTGAGGAAGGCTATTGGCTGTTAAACATCACGCTAGGACCCTTAGGAGTAGAGCAAAAAGAAAAAAAGTCAGAAGTTTTAGCTAAGCGAAAATGAAGTAATAGCGCAGGCAACCGATGCAATGCGACGGGATGGGTCGGGGAAACAAAAAAAATCACGCGTACGAAGTCGCGGGCAGAAGCTGTAAATTATGAATGATAAATGATTTTATTTCTGTAAGTAGGTTTGTACAAACACTTTTACACGTCAACCATATTTTTTAAAAACGAGATGTGGTCGGCGTTTCTTATCTGACTACTCTGAGAAGACAGGCCGAAACAAACTCAGAGGTCACAGTCTCTTTTAAAGTCCAGACATAATCTTGGTCAGATCATGTGGAGACCATGTAGATTGGTGTCTGAAATGATCTTTTGAGGAAAGAACCACACAGATTGAGTGGACCCGTCCAGTCAGTGTCAAACTTAGGGTGCTCAACGATTCGACGAACAATACCAAAGAAAGGACATTTGGGTAGGTCGCATAAATTACTCAAACTGCAAAATACGCGACGCGAATCGCGACGATACTGGAAGAGAGAGCCAGTGATTTCGAGCTGAACCGCGATGCGCCGCTCTCGCACGCTGCGCGTACCGGCGAAGTACCGCTGCGTCGCGATGCGTCGCTCTACGCCGCGAGGCGTCACGAGGCGCAGCGCTGCACGGCGCAACGTATTCTGAACGCTCACAATGCAATGTGTACCTTTTCGTGTAGAAAATAAAGTATATTTTGAGTCACTCTTTTAAAGTGTGCGCGAAGCGTCGCGTTGCGTCGCGTCTCGGTCTGAACTGGCCCTAACATTCTGGCAACACTTGTGTAGTGCGTCGCGCGCGTGTAGGTCAGCGCAAGCGGGCGGCATTGAGTCGAGCGCGTGCGCCGCTGCAAGCACGCGCAGTAGAATAGCGCGCCGCGTGCCGGCGCCGGCGGACCGCGAGCACCTCGAGCTCACTCATGCAACGAGTCTGTGGTAGTACTATCTTTTATATTCGGGGGTAAAATGTCGAGCGCACCACACTCAGACTGCACGCATTTGTGCAATATTGTCGTAGTGTTCGGTGCGTGGGCCACGGTGTAGACCTTCTGCGGCCGCCGGGCGGTGGACTCGACCTCTCGAGGTATTGGTAGTACGCGCACGCCCGACTCGTACCGTGTTCACGACTAGATTCGCAAGCGGCCGCCGGCGTCCTCCACCGGCGCCTTGTATTGCTAAACGAGTGGTATGTGGTCGCGCAGGATTAGCGAGTGCGGCGGATAGCTGTGAGCCTGACGCGCTTCGCAAGTGGCGTGTGAAAGCTCGGCGCGCGCGGTTCGCACGCCGCCGCCCACTCGCGCTTGTAGGCAGTGTAGGCTCCATCTTGCATGAATTATGTACCGTGTACAGAGGTAATTATAAGCATTCAAAGTGCAGTCTCAACGCCCGCGCCATGCCGAGCTCCGCACACGCCACTAGCGCCACACCGTCATAAACATGCATGCTACAATCATTGAATCATTGATCCATCTTCTGTTATTTTCATAGACGCTTCACGTACTAAGCTATTAGCTAAGCACCTTTCTACTGTCTCTTTCATCTTTAGTCATATTTTACAAAGCTGAAACCAATTTTGTTATATTATAACAACAACTAGGTATACATAATACAGGGTGTCCCTGGAAGTATGGATCAAATCGAATATGGGCGTGGGCATACTCATTTCCAAACTTTTTGAACCTGAGAATGATTGATGATTGAGAATTATTTTACGGTTCAAAAGTTGTGACCAATATTTTTCAATCGTTTCACATAGTGCTCAAAGAAAAAAAAATCATTAAAAAAAACTATCAGGGCTGTCTAATAAACTTAAATTGACAGTTCCTGGTAGTTTTTTTTAAATGATTTTGTTCTTTGAGCACTATCTAAAGTGATTGAAAATAACAAAAGTTGGTCATAACTTTTGAATCGTAAAAAAATTCACCAACATTCTACGTCTCCATTTTTATGATATAAAGATTATTTATACCCATTTTCGTGTTAATGGAAGTTGAAGTTTCTACTCCTTAAACTTTATTACCCTTTTCCAACCCTGGTAGGAGTTTAATAAGTAAAACCCTAAAACTCATACTTTTTTATTTTAAGTAAGTAAGAGTAAACCCCTAAAAGTGACAATCTTTATTATTTACTGAGGCAAATGTTGAAAAGTTTCAAGTTTCTTAACCAAAGGAATAAGACCACCTTTTCACCTTCACAGTTTTTATCCCCATAGGGGCGAAATATTGAAAACATGTTTGGGACGTTTCCATATCTTGACTCAAAGATTATTTATACCAATTTCCCATTGAATCAAGCCACGCAATAAAATACTCCTCTGTGATATGGACTACCCCCGTTCACCCCGTTAGGGTTAGATTTTCGAAAAACCCAGTCACACTTTGTTATTTATTTTGGTCTTAAGTATACATACTGAGTTCCGAGTTTATATTATTGGACCGCGCGATAAAATTCTTCCATACAAACTGACACCCTCAATCTCCCTTTAGAGCAGAAAAACAGAAAATGACAAACTATAATTTACTTAGATAAGTATTTGTGCCAAGTTTGAAGCTTAAATTTATTCATACCATTTTTTTGGAGTAAATCAAGCTACGCACTATAATAGCGGCCTTAAAAATCGAATTACCACTTTTTTACCCGTCAGGGGTCTACTTTCGAAAGACACATTTCTTATTACTTACTTAGGCAAATATTCCTTCCAAGTTTCAAGTTTATTAACCAAATGAATAAGATTTTTCGTATAAAGTTTTTCCCCACTTTTCACCCCACACAGGAGGAATTTTGAAAAATGTTTGGGATGTGTTCATAACTTGACTCAAAGATTATGTCCAACAATTTTCGAGTTAATCAAGCCACGCAGTAAAATGGAAAATTAACTACTCCTTTTCACCCCGTCAGAGGTAGATTTTCGCAAAACCCTGATACATGTTATTCTCTACTTTTGGTCTTAAGTATAAATACTGAGTTTCGACTTAATCGGAGACCGCACGTTAAAATTCTTCCATACAAATGTTGACACCCCCTAATCCCCCTTTAGGGGGTAGTTTAGAAAAGCAAAAAATGCCAAAATTCATAATTTACTTAGATAAGTATTCATGCCAAGTTTCAAGTATATCAACCAAATGAATAAGCTGTATCCCCACTTTTCACCCCCACAGGGGTGGAATTTATAAAAATCGTTTGGAATGTGTTCATTACTTGACTCACAGATTATTTATACCAATTTTTGAGTTAATTAAGCCAGGCAGTAAAATCTGCCCTGTAAAATTAACTACCCCTTTTCTCCCCGTTAGGGGTAGATTTTCGAAAAACACTGATACACGTAATTCTTTATTTTTGGTATTAAGTATAAATACTGAGTTTTGAGTTAATCGGACCGTGCATTAAAATTCTTCCATACAAATTTTGACACCCCCCCATCCCCCTTTAGAAGGTAGTTTAGAAAAACAAAAAAGACCAATTTTCATAATTTACTTAGATAAGTATTCGTGCCAAGTTTCAAGTTTATTAACCCAAAGAATAAGAGTTTTCATACAAACTTTCATCCCCTATTTAACTCCCTTAGGGGTTGAATTTCGAAAATTCCTTCCTTATTCCTCGTCTACATTATAAAGAAAACCTCTGTGCAAAATTTCAGTTTTCTAGGTCCAGGGTTAGGATTTAGGCTGGGCGTTGATGAGTCAGTCAGTCAGTCAGTCAGGACTTCTCTTTTTATATATATAGATGATCCATACTTCCAGGGACACCCTGTATAATAAATTCGTAGCGAAGTCAAAACTGTAAGTACATTCAGCACAGGAGTAAGTAATTATGCAGGGTCGTCGAATATAGTTGAAGTTTAGTAAGAAACCAATTGATGTTTTCGAATTAAATTTAATTTAATTAATAGAAAACAAACAGTTCATTTAAGTATCAAATTAAATTTCATTCGAAAACATCAATCGGTTTCTTAGTAAACTTCAACTATATTCGACGACCCTGCATACTTATCTCTTTTGTTGAGTGTACATTGATTTTTGGAACGAAGTTCTTTAACGGAGCTTGCGGTAGGAGTAAACTGCGAGAAATCGTCACGTAAGTACCTATCCATAAAGTGTTATGCCCCCTCCATGCAACTTTTTACGACGTTTTCATGGTTTTTGAGGGTGCTGAAGCCGATAGTGAGGTCGAAATTAAAATCCAAGATGGCGGTTGCAAATATTTTCAAATTTTCGCAGCCGCCTTCCTAGATTTTCATTTGGAATTTCGTTCCTGCCGGGATCACACTTTAATATGGGTATCATGATTATTCCATCACTGCACAAGGGTCCTCCAATACCGTGTACGCCTAGTATCGGGCCTCATAACAAAGCGAGATTCGTCAGAAAAACACACAAAACGCCACTCTTCTTCTGCTCAATTTCTGTGTTCACGAAATCATTGTAAACGGGCTCTGCGATTATGGGGCTCATATAGGTGGTGCACTTATCGGCCTTCGGGAACGGAGATTGACTTCATGCAAGCGACTCCTTATGATTTGATCGCTTAATAACATTCCTAAAGAGCGATGAAGCCTCGTAACCAACATCATCGCGGTCGTTGTAAAATTTCGTCGAGCAGTAATTTGTAACGATCTGCGTGGTGTCTAGAGCGATTGTAACGATCTGCGTGGTGTCTAGAGAGATTGTAACGATCTGCGTAGTGTCTAGAGAGATTGTAACGATCTGCGTGGTGTCTAGAGCGATCGCACAGTACGTTGCCGAGAACCAACAAGGTAATTGCGTAACACACTATTAGTAGCACTGGGTTTCAGTTTGACAGATCAACAACGTTCATTGCGTTTTTTATATTGTTGAGCAGACACATTTTTCCAACATATGAAGCAATGGATTAGCAATATGCTTCAAAATAATTCAAATTGAGATCGATAGTGTATTTCGCAATAAGGGTGCTGCTTCCAACATTCCCATTGTGTTGATAATTTAGAATACTGCTTTGGTAGCAGGATTTTATAGGAATACGACTTGATAGAAGATTTAAATGTTTTTTACCACAAATTGTAAAAAGACCGATGATGACTTAGTATGTAGGTACTAGCACTTTGCCCGCGACTTGATCCGCGTGTATTTCGTACTTTCCTCTCAAAATTCCGAAAATGTATGTTTTGATCTTTATCATTTATTTAGATAAATAAGTATTCGGGCCAATTTTTCATATAAACTGTATCCCCGCTTTTCACCCCCACAAGGGTGGAATTTCGAAATATCGTTTAGAATATGTTAATTAATTGACTCAAAGATTATTTATACCAATTTTCGAGTTAATCAAGTTACGACGCAGTAAAATCCTCCCTTGTAAAATTAACGACCTGTTTTCACCCCGTTAGGGGTAGATTTTCGGAAAACCTTGATACACATTTTCTTTATTTTTGGTCTTAAGTATAAATACTGAGTTTCGAGTTAATCCGACCGCGCGTTAAAATTCTTCCATGCAAATTTTGACATACCCCAACCACCCTTTAGGGGGGTAGTTTAGAAAAATAAAAAATGACAAGCTTCATAATTTACTTTATATAAGTATTCATGCCAAGATTCAAGTTTATTAATTCAAGGAATAAGATTTTTAATTCAAACAAAATCCCCCCTTTTCACCTCCCTCAAAGGTTGAACTTCCAAAAACCCCATCTTAGTGCTCCCCAGCATTATAAAAGAAAGCCGTATGCAAAATTTCACATTCCTAATCCCAGTAGTTTCGGCTGTGCGTTGATATGTCAGTCAGTCAGTCATTCATTCAGTCAGTCAGTTTCTCCTTTTTATATAGGTATATAGAAATACAGGAAAGTTTTTTTAAAAAAAAGTTTAGAAATTGTCTTACGACTTCTACGCGAACGGAGTCGCGGGCAAAAGCTATTGGATACCCAAATAGTATTAACGGGATTCCGATTCCTATTCGATTCGAGAGCAGTTTTTTGTTTCTGTCTTCCAACGATATTTTGGTCGTATTTTGTAAGATGTGAAAAACTGGAACTGGGATCGAGAGCGATGATCCGCGGCGGAGAGCGCTGCAGCGTGCAGCCGCGATCGATACGCGCCGCCAACAGCGCTCGACGAGACGACCTGTCACACTGGCCCACGGGCCCACCTCGCTCCACACCACAGAATGATATCGAATGGCTAATCCGATATCGTGTGCACAACATAAACAGCGGAATGTGCGCTCGCGAGCTCAGGCGGCGGAAGATTTGATATACGTTCATTGCTCGCCATTAGGCAGTCGCGGCGTGGATGGCGTGCGTTGTGTTCGCCGCGAGCCGCAGAGCACACCACACCCGCAACTCACTGCGAGCCATTTGCTGACACAATGTCTGAGTTCTCGCAAACAACCCGGCACCCGGCTGTTGTTTGCCATCACTTACGCGCCGCCCCGTCGCCCCCGGCCGGTGAGGGCATGTTAAATATTGCCGCTATATATTTACTGTTTACTGTTTCTTTTGCAAATGTTCAGAGGTTATTTATTGCCATGCCAGGGAGGGCTGGCGGATTAATTTGAACCGAGTGATGTATCGGCGAGCGAATGTCCCTCGCCTCCAACAGGACACATCACACACGTGCACACAACACGCACGAGGACACCTCACACACGTGGACACAACACACGACGACACAAGTACACACGAACCAATCACATCCATACGACGCACCAATCGCTAGCTGCACTAGGTAATGTAGGTATCCTTAAACATTATATTCTAATAATCCTATTAATAATGATCTCCAGACCAAATTTTGGTCACAGCAGCTTTAATCTCAACAGAGGCTAGCCAACGAGGCAAGTCATATTATGTGTAACTGTACGCAAGTGATGTTATGTGTACCTGTACGCAAGTGATGTTATGTGTACCTGTACGCGAGTGATGTTATGTGTACTTGTACGCAAGTGATGTTATGTGTACCTGTACGCAAGTGATGTTATGTGTACCTGTACGCCTACACAGGGGCTTTCCGTCTTCCTTTACTCTCATAGTCCGAAGGGACAAGGGTTACTATCCGTCCGGATTTGTCCGAACGTGTCCGGCTTTTGGACCTCCCGTCTGGGCTTTGTCCGGCCTTGCCAATTGTCCGGAATTTTCAACTAAACAAAGTTAAATGATCACTGAACCTCCTTTTTTGTCAGGACACATGAAGTATCGAAATGGTCCCCTTAAAGCCCCGTCTAGGGATACAATTCTGGCAATATGACACGACTGGGGAGAGATTAGGCGCTGGACCAATGGATTTCAACGGCACACATCCTGGATCCAGGATTCCTAGATCCAGGATCTGTGTCCGTTTACTTAACATATCGAGATCCCTCCGGACCGAAATCACGTAAAGCCGTGGTCCAGCGCCTGTCTCTCCCCGGTCGTGTTATATTCCAGGATGGAGGATGGACCCATCCTCCATGGCATGACTTATTGCAGATGGATTGTCGATTCCACTGTTTTACAAAACCGTTTGTTGTTTTACAAAACAGGCGCCGCATTATGATGTTTTATTGCCATCATGATTCTAGTGTGAGTGAATGACGCAGCTATGCATTACAGATAGCACCATACTTTTTTTTCGGACTTGTATCATGATGGCATTAGTACTTCATAATACGGTCCCACCTGGATTGCCATTGGGCTACGTTTAACAAAACTGCTACCGACGCTTAGACATAATACAGAATGGCTTATTTGCAGTTCACACACATCACAATGAGCGTTTGGTGTAGCACCCTGACCAAATTGGTTTAGATTAGAACTGTGGCAACCGCGCGCGAGCCGACGGAGCGCTAAATCCAAAGTGGTGGCATAAATATTTTATAGTGTGTTAACTTTTAATTAATATTGTTCTTAGAATCACTGTTTTCACTTGAGTTATGGTCATTTTTACTCATTTTATTTATGTTTCGGACGCCATTATTGTTGTTATCACACAGCCACGAGTGACAAAATGTAGAACTAAAACCAGCAATGGCTGTTTTACATAACCTCTAATCGTTGACCCGCTGCATTGATGAATGCAAAACGTTGCAATTTTGCGTGTTAAAGTTCAGTAATTATGAAAAACCGCTAAACGTCGTATAGCTGTTTTACATAGCGGAGCTGTTTTGTAAAACAACTAACGGTTATGTAAAACAGCGGATTCGTCCATCCATCTATACTAATATTATAAAGAGGAAAGATTTGCATGTATGTTTGTAACGAATTGGCTCAAAAAGTACTAGACCGATTTTATAAATTCTTTCACCATTTGAATGCTACATTATCATTGATTAATATAGGCTTTTTTTTCTTTTTTTTCCACACGTGCGAAGCCAGGACGGGCCGCTAGTCTGCGATAAACTGACAGATCTGCGCTGCGGAGCCAAGCGCCGCGGCTGTTAGCCACGAGCCCAGCTAACTCTATTCGAGTTCTACGGATTTTATTTTAACAGTCTGAGCATCAATTTTTTTTTTTGGAACGAAGTTCTTTAACGCAGCTTCCGGTAGGAGTAAAGTACATAGTTGAAATCGACGGCGATTGACGATGCTGCGACTTTTTACTTTAGATAATAATAACAGAGAGAAAGAGATATAGTTTTCACGGTTTTCAGTCTTGGTTTTTCATTTTGAACTTCGTTCCTGACGGGGCCGGGGTGCTCCGAACGCACATTTTTTTATTTTGCTTTATTTGATAGTTAATTAGTTATGTACTAATACTGGTATGCGCTAGTATTTCCAGTGTTTTTATTTATTGTCATCTCCATATTGTACATTCGGCTCGTTTGAAGGTCGGCGGATCAGCAGCCGACGATGAGGGGAGCTCTGCGACAAGATACCTACAGGAATATGTGGCGCAGCGCTTCTGTGACAAACAAGTCGCGAGCCTTCCAGGCCGACGCTGAATAATGGCCCGCCTCGATTGTGAGCAAACGAGGGCGGCCCCTTCCCCGCCCCGAGCTTCCCGGATTATTTATTTACCCACACTTTTTTGCCGTCTACAGATCCAGCGACGATAACTGTAAACATGGTGTACCGCAACCTTATATTGGCATCATGCGGAACGATTTGTGTACTAAAGAAACCCTCAGTGTGACGCTCTGGACATGAATGCACCGGACTATCTGGTAGCAGAATTAAGTAGTTGGGGAGCCAGGAATGATTGCATCGGACTATCTGGTAGCAGAATTAAGTAGTTGGAGAGCCAGGAATGAATGCATCGGACTATCTGGTAGCAGAATTAAGTAGTTGGGGAGCCAGGAATGATTGCATCGGACTATCTGGTAGCAGAATTAGGTAGTTGGAGAGCCAGGAATGAATGCATCGGACTATCTGGTAGCAGAATTAAGTAGTTGGGGAGCCAGGAATGAATGAATGCACCGGACTATCTGGTAGCAGAATTAAGTAGTTGGGGAGCCAGGAATGAATGAATGCACCGGACTATCTGGTAGCAGAATTAAGTAGTTGGGAAGCCAGGAATGAATGCACCGGACTATCTGGTAGCAGAATTAAGTAGTTGGAGAGCCAGGAATGATTGCATCGGACTATCTGGTAGCAGAATTAAGTAGTTGGGGAGCCAGGAATGATTGCATCGGACTATCTGGTAGCAGAATTAAGTAGTTGGAGAGCCAGGAATGAATGCATCGGACTATCTGGTAGCAGAATTAAGTAGTTGGGGAGCCAGGAATGAATGAATGCACCGGACTATCTGGTAGCAGAATTAAGTAGTTGGGGAGCCAGGAATGAATGCACCGGACTATCTGGTAGCAGAATTAAGTAGTTGGGGAGCCAGGAATGATTGCATCGGACTATCTGGTAGCAGAATTAAGTAGTTGGGGAGCCAGGAATGATTGCATCGGACTATCTGGTAGCAGAATCAAGTAGTCGGGGAGCCAGGAATGAATGCACCGGACTATCTGGTAGCAGAATTAAGTAGTTGGAGAGCCAGGAATGATTGCATCGGACTATCTGGTAGCAGAATTAAGTAGTTGGGGAGCCAGCAATGATTGCATCGGACTATCTGGTAGCAGAATTAAGTAGTTGGAGAGCCAGGAATGAATGCATCGGACTATCTGGTAGCAGAATTAAGTAGTTGGGGAGCCAGGAATGAATGAATGCACCGGACTATCTGGTAGCAGAATTAAGTAGTTGGGGAGCCAGGAATGAATGCACCGGACTATCTGGTAGCAGAATTAAGTAGTGGGGGAGCCAGGAATGATTGCATCGGACTATCTGGTAGCAGAATTAAGTAGTTGGGGAGCCAGGAATGATTGCATCGGACTATCTGGTAGCAGAATTAAGTAGTCGGGGAGCCAGGAATGCACGATGCAAGCGTCATGTGAAAACAAAGAAGTTCCTACCACTAATCAGCAATGTTTACCCTCCTCGGGTATCGCTGCGGCATTATCAATTTGAGTCTCAATAGTAAATTGTAATAAATGATTTTGACTTTAACTGAACTAGAATGTTCGATATAGTTCAGCTGTGCAAGTCGGTCACACCGCTACAGTCGCCCCACGTTCTCGTTGCCACTAACACAATCGCTCCTATGTGTTTTGGCATATTCACAGCGATCAGATAAACAAGCGCCGTCACGCGTCACACAAGTTTATTGATGCAGCCGTCATGAGCTGCGAGCACTCGGTACGAGCCGCAGGCTGCGCGCTGCCAGTGCGAGCGGCTGGTCTACTGGCGGCGCGGAGGATGCGGTGAGATCAGCATACTGACAGAGCAAGGACGCGAGCGCTGTCATACTGAGCATAACATTGAGGAAATAATTAATCAGTTACCTTATTATTAATTGTTAATGGCCAATTCCTAAACATAAAATATGTTATCATAATAAAAATCTGCCTTATAAAGTCCAAGGTTAATTTAAATTGGATCTTATTATGTTATATCCGTAGAGGGAGAGTCAGCTTGTTTAAGATGGAGGAGCTAGGGGTGTCTGAACAGAGACGGTGGACAGGGATGCAGGATGCACACTCACAGGAAGTGCAGGTGGTGCAGGTCACGCAGCGCGTGCGCGGGCAGCCGGCGCAGCGCGCAGCGGTCCAGCCACAGCCGCGCCAGCGCCGCGCCGCCCAGCGCGCCGCCCGCCACCGCCTCCAGCCGGTTCAGGGACAGGTTCCTGCGCACACGAGCGACGTCACTGACTCACCGCGGGCACTGCGTGGGCGCGTGGGCGCGTGCACAGCGGCCTGTCTGCTGCGACAGATGCCGTCCGCAGCACGCATCATATCAAAACAAAATATTTTATTTCACACAAGTCTCATGGGCACTTATGAAACGTCAGAAGCTAGGTGCACAGTTCCAATTGGTCGTTTCCTAGAGTAGAACCGGCAAGAAACTTCACGGTTACTCTCTTTTAAAAATAATTGGCTTTTACAATGTTTTCAAATTACGTGGACAGTGTAGGCCTCTCGACCAGTACCAGCACTTAATGCCTACCACGCCTACAAAGTTACAAAATAAAGAAGCCATCAAAAAGATAAGCACCTAGACCTACCTAATAAAATAGAAGGTTTGAGCGGTATGTGTCGGAGTTGGTGCGTCAAGCGATGGATGTAGAGCATAGAGAGCTTGTAAACGTGTTCCAAACTTTTTGATCCTGAGAATGTTGGTGAATTTTTTTACGGTTCAAAAGTTATGACCAATTTTTGTTATTTTCAATCACTTTGCATAGTGCTCAAAGAACAAAATCATTTTAAAAAAATACCAGGAACTGTCAATTTAAGTTTTTTAGACAGCCCTGATAGTTTTTTTTAATGATTTTTTTCTTTGAGCACTATGCGAAAATATTGTTCTCAATCATCAATCATTCTCAGAATCAAAAAGTTTGGAAATGACCTTGCCCACGCCCCTATTCGACTTGATCCATACCTCCAGGGGCACCCTGTATATATTTTTTTTATATATGACCTCGCATAATTTTTTACAGAGTAGGTAGTCCTATTAGGATAAAAAAAAATTTTGGAAAGGGTATAACACGAATTTGGTCCCATATAAATTTGGAAAAAAAAATCCAACCCTAAAGGTAGGAAAACAGGGGATGATTGATAGTTCACTCACTGATTGTAATGTATGACCACGTATAACTTTTTACAGCGTAGAGCGTAGACCGATTTTGATAATTCTTTTTTTATTGGATAAGGTATACCTGGAAGTTGGAAAAAAAATCCTACACTAAGGGTGGGAAAATAGGGGTGATTTATTGTTCACTCACAGATTTTAATACTGAGTTGTGTATTACAATTAATAAAGTAGGATTATATAACAGTTAATAGTTAAAATAAGGTAGGTACCTATTTTAAAAGTTATCAAAAATTAAGCATGTAGTAATTAGTAGATTATAGCCACAAAAAATATAAAATAAAAACTTTTTAGCCAAAAAATTTAACGCCGAAAAAACAGAAAAGTTAAAAATATTAAACCTTTTCTATTTAACCTAAATAATTAAGTTCTTACTAATGTAAGTATACCTAAGTAATTTTCAGTCGGCGCCAAACAAGCAAATTAATGAATTACGTAAAGCGTGATGCGCGGCGGCGGCGCGGCGCGACACGGCCTCTTCGCCGGAAAATGCCGAGCGTTCACGAAGTTAATGTCAGCGAAACAGCAACCCGAACGGGTGTCGGACTGTCGGGTATGGCAGTGATGCCAACTTTGGGGTTTTCCCCCTAAATTTAGGGGGAAGAAGTGTTAAAAGGGGGATTTTTAGGGACAGAAATTTTTTGGGGATATTTTTAGGGGCTTCTAAACCCAAGTGCAATTTTGATCGAACAATAGTAGGAATAGAATGACATAATCGCACCGCGATTTAGTTCTCGAATGAATGAAACGAACGTGGCCTGTGCGTGGAATGGAACGAACTGCGCTGCTGTCTCAATCCAAAATCAACTTAGTGAGTTTCTATGTGTGTTTAATACCCCTGGCCAACAATTTTTGACGTGATAACGTCATAAAAATAGATGAACACCGGCTGCACGCACGCACGAAAAAGTGTCAAGTTCTGCCTGAGCCCTGAGCGTGCAAGTGAGAGCGCGGAACGAGCGATAGAGAGGTACGATCGGCCCAAGCGTTAGCTTGTGACACATTTATTCATCAATGTTTCTGTATGACGTAAAAATATCGTCCGTAAAACGACTTTACAGACAACCAATTCACGTAAAAATATCGTCCGTAAACCGACTTCACAGACAACCAATTTTTTTCATTTCAATATATATTTTGCAAATTATGGCAAGCTAAAAAACACTGGACTACATTCAAATTAAGGTTTAAACGTGCTGGAGAACTGTCTATAGTCATAAATCTCTTTAGTTTTCAAAAGTTACAGTGTATTGGATTGGCAGGGCAGTTGCGAGCCTCGATCTTTTCATATTTTAGGGAGTTGGGCACTACATGAAATAAATTTTTAGGGTTTTTTTAGGGGGATTTTTAAAAAACCTTCGGGGTAAATTTTGGTATAGGTTGGTAACACTGGGGTATGGGGTACACACGTGAGTGAGACTGAGGGTACACGTCGTTGCGAGTGGTCGTGCGAAGAGTATCTATTAATTTTTTTGAAATATTAATGTTTTTCGCTGGAAATTTTACCTACGTTGCATTGTTAATTTGATTTAGATATGTGATCTTTATTCATTGATTGTTTGGCGCCGAATCAAAATTACTTAGGTATACTACTTACATTAGTGTAAGAACTTAGTTAATAAGGTTAAATAAAAAATTATTATAATTTTCTGCTTTTCAGTTTTTTCGGCGGTTAAATTTTTTGTTAAAAAGTCTTTTCACCTTTGTCTTTGCATAACTCTGAGATGGCAACTTTCAAAGCACCTGTGATGACCGATGCATGCTCTACACGTCGCCCACAGGCCGCCCTAGCTGCCGCGCACAGAGCCACACAAACACCAAATAACTTTAGATGATCACAAACAAATTACAAGAATGCAAATGGGATGTTCGCGCTCGATCAACAGGAGTTCCGGGCGTGGGCGGGACACGCTCGACCCTCGATAGCAAATGTTGAGCGAAACGACATCTACCATGCGGCCGAACTAATATCAGCAGATATTACTCTGATCATAAGGGGCCTCCGAGGAAGTACGTACGTTGTGGGCTGGTCCCATGGCACTCCGAGCAGCTTACGTTTAGGACCGACAAAAAGCCTAATTACAGCATAGTATTGTTGCGGCGGACGCGTGACGAGGGTGAGGAGCTAAATATTGTGAAAAGTTAAAATATCAAGCCCAAATTAATAGAAATGAGACTGGTCCCGCGGAACTCTAGGCAGACGCGCGTGATCTCTGCGACGGTCACGCAGCAGTCGGCCCGACCTAGGGTTGCCAACTCTTTTTCAGTCAAAAATAATAGTTTTAAAATAATTACCCAATAATATAGTAGATAGCGAAAAAGTGAATAAAAAAATATAAGTAATAAGTAGGTTTCAAAACTTTATTAAAAAAAAATTTTTTTCTTACTTTTTGCCTTTATTAATAATTTTTTATTTTTAAGAATTGCTTCATAGCTTGTGCAACTCCACTTTTACTAATAGAGAAAACTATCCCACAAATCGTGTATTTCCCATCTATACCTACTAATATTATAAAGAGGAAAGATTTGTATGAATGTTTGTAACGAATTGGCTCAAAAAGTACTAGACCGATTTTAAAAATTCTTTCATTATTTGAATGCTACATTATCACTGATTAATATAGGCTTTTTTAATTACAAGACAAAAAATTAAATATTTAAAAAATAAATGTCCACCCGTGCGAAGCCGGGACAGGCCGCTAGTTGTAAATATTAACGGGATCGCGACCTAACCAATCTTGGACGGGCTCGGCTTTAAACGTTTGCAGCCAGGGGGCTTACTCTTGAAACTAATTTTAATTCCAATGTAATGCCAAAGACGATTCCAATGTTAATTTTACAGTCACGTGATTCGGTACTCTTGAAAACAATATTGTCAACATTGAAATTAAATTGACATTGCTCCGCTATTATTTTGATACTTACATGTGAAGTTAGCTGTTACGGACCGCAACAGTGTTGTTCAACTCATTACGATAAACCTACGATAGGGCTTTAAAATTTTTTATCCTTTATATAACAAGATTAATAAAAATATGATATAAATAGTTGTATAATTGATTATTTGAAACGTATTAAATTCATTTGGGCGTAAGAAACGATTGAAATCATAAAATTAATTATGACTTTGGCTGCATGCGGTAGGATCGTTGCCTATGCTACAAAAAAAGACTGCGTATTATATTTACAAACAAGTTCTCCAATGAATTTAAACTAGGTAAGAGTTTGTTTAACAATGTTGTTCGCGTTTGGTTCTTTTTTAATTACTGTCCGTTATGTTAAATAACTAATATTACAGTTATAAACAACTTAAACAAGTTGGGAGTATACAGGGTGTTCCTGGAAGTATGGATCAAATCGAATAGGGGCGTGGGCAAGGTCATTTCCAAACTTTTTGATCCTGAGAATGATTGAGAATTATTTTACGGTTCAAAAGTTGTGACCATTTTTTTTTCAATAGGTTCGCATAGTGCTCAAAGAAAAAAAATCATTAAAAAAACTATCAGGGCTGTCTAAAAAACTTAAATTGACAGTTCCTGGTAGTTTTTCTTAAATGATTTTGTTCTTTGAGCACTATGCAAAGTGATTGAAAATAACAAAAGTTGGTTCTAAAAAGTTTTTATTGTATTGAAATAGGATTTACAAATAATGTTGTTATGTAATACGAAATAGGAATAAAATCCTTGCTCATACTATAATTTGCTTTAAATTCGTATTCATTCATAGAAAATGCTTTGTCCCTAAAACGCATCATCCTCGACTTTATTTCAATTGTTTTTTATGGGAATGAAGTAAAACACTATAATTTATATTACTGCTTATCGTCCCATATTATACAACGTGTTTTTTTTATATCCCATAACTCTAGGGGGTCATTGTACTCGTCATTATGAACAACTTTTACTATGGGACCAAACACGAAATCTCGAAAAAAAAATCAGCTGTTCCCTACATTTATGTTCGCATAACTCGTCAAAATATAGGGAACACCAGATTTTTTTTATTCAGTAAAATTTTCTCCTTTTCTACCTTAATGGCAATAATTCACTATTTATTATAGATACATTTATGAATTGTACCATTATAAACTCTACTTGAAGCCGACATTATTTTAAAATTTTTGGCCACTACATACATTCATTCATACATTTTTTTCATACCCAAGATGTTTAAACATTGTTAAAAAATAAATTTTGATTTTTTTTTTCTAAAATTAATTAATTTGCTAATTTTTCAATAAAAAAGTGCAATAGCTAGACATACTATTTACTGTTTATCTATTAGTATAGTTAGTGTATAATATTAAAACAACAAAAAACCGTTGGAATCTATTCATTTCTGATCGTAGTGTTTATAAAAGTAAAATAAGGTAAAAAAAGATTTAAAAAAATCATAACTTAAACAAAATATATCATAAGCAGTAACTTATGATATATTTTGTTTCATATTTTTTTCTTAACGACTATAAGTTATACTATAAGACATTTCAAGGTTATCCATTCATTACCGGACACCCTGTATATGTATATGAAAGAAAAAAGTATGAAAAAAAAAGATTATTGACTAAAACCCGACTACTGATAAGGATGAAAAAAGAAAGTACCTTCCCGTGGTCGCATGCTACCATCTATATATTTTTATACAAAATGTAACATAATTAACGCAAGACCTCACACACCCCAATTAAAGTATTGATTTAAAAGCATAATACAATGACCAACACATATTTTTTTTAAAGCTTATTATTTTTTTTTCAAACTTAATTTTTACTAAGAAAATCGTGTTGACACTAGCATTACTTTATGCAATTAAAATTGAGTCTTACTACCTTGACATAAGGTTTGATTATATTTGGCTTAATCGGCGGTTAGTATGAAAAAATACATAATTTTTGAAAAAATACATATAAAAAATACTGAAATCGATTCAGTAGTCAATTATAAGCGAACTACTTTCAGGACTTGCGTTTATTCTGTTACACCTTGTATACAGGGTGTCCCTGGAAGTATGGATCAAATCAAATAGGAGCGTGGGCAAGCGTTTCCAAACTTTTTGATCCTGAGAATGTTGGTGAATTTTTTTACGGTTCAAAAGTTATGACCAACTTTTGTTATTTTCAACCACTTTGCATAGTGCTCAAAGAACAAAATCATTAAAAAAAACTACCAGGAACTGCCAATTTAAGTTTTTTAGACAGCCCTGATAGTTTTTTAATGATTTTTTTTTGTTTGAGCACTATGCGAAACGATTGAAAAAAAAAATGGTCACAACTTTTGAACCGTAAAATAATTCTCAATCATTCTCAGGATCAAAAAGTTTGGAAATGACCTTGCCCACGCCCCAATTCGATTTGATCCATACTTCCAGGGACACCATGTATAAGGAGAAACTGACTGACTGAGTGACATCAACGCACAGCCGAAACTACTAGGACTAGGAATATGAAATTTTGCATACGGCTTCCTTTTATTATGTAAAGGAGCACTAAGAAGGGGTTTTTGGAAATTCAACCTTTAAGGGGGTGAAGAGGGGGGATTTTGTTTGTATCAAAATCTTATTTCTTGAGTTAATAAACTTGAAACTTGGCACGAATACTTATGTAAGTAAATTATGAAGTTTGGCATTTTTAGTTTTTCAAAACTACTCCCTAAAAGGGGATTGGGGGATGTCAAAATTTGTATGCCAGAATTTTAACGCACGGTCCGATTAACTCTTAACTTAGTATTTATACTTAAGACCAAAAATAAAGAATAACGTGTATCATGATTTTTCGAAAATGTACCCCTAACGGGGAGAAAAGAGGTAGTTAATTTTACAGGGGAGGATTTTACTGCGTGGCTTGTTTAACTCGAAAATTGGTATAACTAATCTTTGAGTCAAGTAATGAAACATTATCCCAAGCGATTTTTCGAAATTCCACCCTTGTGGGGGTGAAAAGCGGGGATACAGTTTATATGAAAAATCTTATTCATTTGGTTAATAAACTTGAAACTTGGCACGAATATTTATTTTAGTAAATTATGAAGATCATAAACATACATTTTGTAAATTTTTAGAGGAAAGTATGAAATCACGCAGACGAAGTCACGGCCGAAGTGCTAGTGGCTTTTAATATGTTAGTACCTAGATAGATAGATAGTTATTCTATTTTTCATACTTTTTAGAGCGTGATTTTTCAGTAGTCGGGTTTTAGTTTTTGAACTTATTTTTTTGAAGTTTAATATTATTGTGTTGCACCTTCCGGAATAATTTTTCTAAATAATGGTGAAATTCGCAATAAATTTTGCAGCGTAGCTTAGAAGAGCAACGAACGCGGTAATAATGTATAATGTATGTACAGTCTGTATACTCACAGCTCGCGCAGGCCGGCGGCGGGCAGCAGCGCGTCGCGAGCTGATGTTGTTGTTGTACAGTCTGTATACTCACAGCTCGCGCAGGCCGGCGGCGGGCAGCAGCGCGTCGCGAGCTGATGTTGTTGTTGTACAGTCTGTATACTCACAGCTCGCGCAGGCCGGCGGCGGGCAGCAGCGCGTCGCGAGCTGATGTTGTTGTTGTACAGTCTGTATACTCACAGCTCGCGCAGGCCGGCGGCGGGCAGCAGCGCGTCGCGAGCTGATGTTGTTGTTGTACAGTCTGTATACTCACAGCTCGCGCAGGCCGGCGGCGGGCAGCAGCGCGTCGCGCGCCAGCGAGCTGATGTTGTTGTTGGACACGTCCCTGCAACAACGAGGCGCGTCAAGGCGGCGGACAGGGCAGAGCTACAGCTCACAGGGAGGCTCACAGGCCGACTTCGTACCATACCGTGGGGTCCCTTTGAATCTTAAAATCTACCATATACCAGGGTGGCCAAAAAGTCATGGATCAAACGAAATAGGGAGATAAAGGAGGCCATTTCCAACAAAAAATCTTTTCACAGCATAGACATAATTCAATTGCCCTAAAAGTTATGAATATTTTTGTTTTCTTTAAATAAAATACCGAGTTCTTTTACACCCCCTCCCCTCCCCTCCTCTTTTTCGCGCCCTCCGCGTCCAGTTCAATAACGCGTTCAGGGCGCTGATGGGGCTGCCCCGCTACTGCAGCGCCTCGGGCATGTTCGCGGAGGCGCGCACCGATTGCTTTCATGCGACGATGCGCAAGCGGTGCGCGACTCTGGTGCGCAGAGTGCGGGCACAGAATAATTATATACAGTATTGTAACTCGGCCGTATCTTGGACATAAATGCCTACAGCCGCGCGGTACGTAAACATGCGATAGGGCTGCCCGCCTCCAGCATTTGAATTACATTTGCCTACTTTTTTTTTTTTTTTTTTGTGGATGGGAAATCATCCAATGACCCCTCCCGCTCTGGGTGGAGCAGAAGGGAGTGTCAGACTCTTACTGACTAAAACCCACCCGTGTTCCTTCCTTAGCCCTTTGTGTTCCGGGGTAGCGGTAACCCTTTCGGACAATCCCGCTGCCCCGGCAGGCTTCGGCCCTTTCGGGCCCCTTCCTTATGCTGACATCTCTTTGAGGCGCGCGTGGAACACGTACGCGCCGTCCGGCACGGGCCTGGTCCTGATCGGACGGAGAGTTACCCATTACTCTCCGCCCGCAGGCCCGCGCCTACGGTGGCCGGTTACATTTGCCTACTTTGTGTTTCCATTTAGTTTTGTGACTGTAAATATACTTTATTTTATATAAAAAAATAAAATAAGTACTTTGTGAATTGAGTAGGAAGTGTTCAATAAAAATGCATGTTGTTTTTTGATTGGTAGATTTAATTAAAAACCATGTTTATGTTTGAAAAACAAATCTATACATATAATAAAATCGTAGGAAAGTCAAAACTGTACATTGAATATTTTTTAAAAAGAATACTTGGGGCGTGATCTACAATCGATATCGAAGCCAAAAATATAGTTTTTAGAATTTTTGTCTGTTTGTCTGTCCGGGATAAACTCAAAAAGTACTGCATGGATTTACTTCAAATTTTGCATGAATATTACTAAGAGGTCGGGTCAACATATAGGCTACATATTATCACGCATCACCTACGGGGGAGGAGCTGTGAATCTTTATTTTTCTTACGCATTCTGTGACAGCGTGTAATCTAACGACGCATATTTAAATGTTATTTTTGAGTAAGCCATGCTATTATCTAGCTTTACACTATAAAAACTACGCCATTTAAGTAACTTGGGCACAGAAATATAGTTTAATGAATGTTAGTAGTATAAAGACAATTTTAAAACAGCGCCATCTATGAGATTTCATAAAAATCAAATGAAGTTACATGATAACATTTTTTGGAAATTAATAATTTAAATTTGATCATGTTGGCGAGGTAAGTAGTTAGTTATTCTTAAAATTCATAGATGGTGATGTGCATTTTCTTCATAAAAGTTGTATCGTATAGTTAGTTTTGACAAATTCAAGTTCCAACAAAACCCTCAAAATCTTGAGCAGAGTTGAGAAAGACAATTAAAAAAAAATGCGGTGTTAAGTATTACAAAAAGTTATGTTCATTGATGATGATCATTTCATTTCATGACACCCTCGCGGAGGCTAGCGTCAGTGACAGTCCCAGCCGCATGCGTCATCTGTTTGCCGTCATCTTTGTGTTTTGTGGAGTCTCGAACCCGGTAGCTTTGTGGGAGAAGTATCGCCATCATCCGTCTGAAGATTTTCTACGAGCTTTGAGGCGTGCTACTGGAGACGAAGTCGAGATAACTGATGAACGCGTGCTGAACACCTGTCTCAGTTCACTTCAGAGCGTTGGGCAAAACCAGGGTAAAATGTTTTTCTTAGATGCTCCTGGTGGATCAGGAAAAACATTTGTTATCACTGGCATACTTGCAGAGGTCAGGAGGCAAGGCAAAATTGCTATTGCTGTAGCGTCGTCGGGAATCGCTGCCACACTGCTTCCGGGTGGCAAGACAGCACATGCCATATTTAAAATTCCCATCTATTTAGAGAGCGCCGAAACGCCTGTTTGTGGTGTGTCACGTAACAGCGATAAGAGACACGTGCTCAAGGATTGCTCTCTGATCGTATGGGATGAGTGTAGGATGGCCAATAGGAAGGCAGTTGAGGGCGTGGACAGAACCCTGCAGGACATCCGCAGGAACGAACATTTGATGGGTGGTGTCATAGTTCTGTTCAGCGGCGATTTCCGGCAAACGCTTCCCGTGGTGATGCGGGGATCGAGGGCTGACGAGGTGAATGCTTCGTTGAAACGATGTTCGTTGTGGTCACGAGTTCGTACGCTGCGCTTGATCATTAATATGAGAGCTCGGCTCAGCGGCAATGCACGTGCTCAAGAATTCTCCGATGTCCTTCTAAGTCTTGGTGAAGGCACTCTACCAGAAGAGAGAGGTGGACAGGTGGTGCTTCCAGAGTCTCTCGGTAGAGTTGTATCCAGTTTAGAAGAACTCATTCGCTGTGTGCACGGGGAAATCAGTCGTATCCACCACACCACCAGAATTCTTGGGTGTGTGAGCGGGCCATTTTGACGCCCAAAAATGATCAGGCTGCAGCAATTAACGAAAGTATTCTCTCGGAAATTGAGGGGAATGAAGTGGTCTACACCTCGATAAACACTGTCGTTGAGCAAGATGACGCCACACATTATCCCGTGGAATTTCTGAACTCCCGTCAGCAAGTGGACTTCCAGCGCATACTATCAAGCTGAAGGTCGGTGTCCCGATTATGCTTCTTCGGAACCTATCTCCTCCGAAGTTGTGTAACGGGACCCGCCCTAAAGTCATCTCGCTCCACAGACACACCATTGAGGCGGAAATTCTTACGGGTTGTGACGTCGGCGAGGCAGTATTTATACCACGCATTCCCCTCATACCGCATAATTTCCCGTTCCAGTTCAAGCGCGTACAGTTCCCCGTGAGTGTTTGCTTCGCGATGACTATCAATAAGTCACCGGGGCAGATACTGAGGGCAGAGGGTGTCGACCTCAGGACGAGTTGCTTCTCACAAGGGCAACTGTACGTCGCTTGCTCCCGCGTCACCAGTCCTGACTCTCTTTACATTTTGGCTCCTGGCAGCATAACTACCAACGTAGTTTATAGAGAAGTGATGTAAGGTATGATACCTTTGTACGTATTTTTACTCTTTTGTGTCTTGGAATGTATTCCTGCATTATTTTCTCTATTTCCTTCAGTCACATCTTATGACTGAACTCTTGTTGAGTTCAGTCATAAGATGACATTCCCATATAACTCTCTTCACTTGCTTCGCTTGCAAAAAAAAAAAAATTTAATGCTATTTTAAAAGTTGTGTACTTATAATGCTATAGCGACACTGGCATCTTTGGTATTTTTGGTGCTGTAGAGCCTTCACGCAGACGACGTCGCGGGCAGCAGCTAGTCGGTCTTATAGATTTGCGACCGAAAAATATTTTCGCCTTGACTGAGACGTACGAAACGCTTTATTATTAAATTTTAAAGTATAAAAAATCCGCATTCTAATATAAAGCTTAATTAAAAATTGTTTTGGGAAACATGGACAAGGTGGAGAACTCCAATCTTTACAAACTTCAACACCTACCTACTCAACTACAATGCAAGAAACAGCTGACGAGTAATTGTAATAACTTTTTATCGCAGCTTATTAACGTCTCTATAAATTAGGTACCTACAACTCGCAACAACTGAAAACAAAAATTCTTTGGTCACCAATGCCAAGCTGAACAGCTGGCAACGAATGTTTTAAAATCACAACCCTCTCAAATATCTAAATATTCTGTGAATATCTCATGAGTCTAGCTGTTGTTGTCGTTATTAATACCGAGGAAAAAAAAAAAGGTTTTTAGTGGTATAATTGTTGTTATAGCAGCAGCAGAAATACTTAATCTGAGAAAATTTCAACTATCTAGTGACAGACAGACGGTCAAATTTATTTTTTCTAGTATTATTCATACACACAGTACAATAAACAACTATTATTAATAAAAAAAAACCACGTCTTTACTTTGAATTATACAAACTAACAAAACAAAACACAATGCCCCGAGGTTTTTAACACAAGCGTAAGTACCTACCGTATCATGATTCATGAACCGCCTATAACTACCTACTTCACTCTTGTCAATCACTTTCCTTTACTCTATTCACTTTATTAATCCAGACATCGTTTTTTTCGGGAGATAAAAGGAAATACTTATCCATTAAAAAGACACACATTATGTACCTACCTACTAGTAAGTAAAATTATTTTATAGTCTTACCTTTCAGAGTTTCCAGATAATCTAAAAAAAGTTATCCCTGGATGCGTTATTGACGAATTCAAGCAACCAAAAACGGCACAATATATCCTACTCGTCATATTAAATATGTACTTGAACTTATTTTTAGTGAAAAAATCGCGCGGTTATTGTTAAAAAAACAACACACCGACCGTTCGTCACTGCGGCACAGTCGCGATTGTCTGCCTGCCGAGCGAATGCCGAGATCGAGGCGCGTAGGCATAGCTCGCGCATCGTCCGTTTGTATGAAGATGGAATACTGTATATAATTATTCTGTGGTGCGGGGCAGCGCCAACAATGTCCTGGCGATGATCGCCAACAGACTGCATTGCCCTTATATCCGGTAATGCTGCAGCAGCAGATATCATGCGCGGTCCGAGGGGGGGGGGGGTTGTGGGGGTCATGACCCCCCCCAAAATCATTCAAGCTGTCGAGAGTCTAAATAATTAACTTGTCTAACTTAACTTGAGCCACGGAGACCCGACGGGCATAAAACAGACATGGGGACTGCCACAGAAGTAAAAACTTAAAACTATGAAATGACAGTGGGTTTTTTTAACACGGGTAAAAACATTTTTACTTCAAAAAGTCTTTTGTAAAATATACTGGATGAAATTGAATAGGTTCGCCAAATTAAAACACCTAGTTCAACGTGATATAAAGAAAAAGAGCATGTCATTAAGGAAAGGGATGCACATGATACGTGCGCTTATGCAAGCGGTTTGGCAACGTAGTCGCGTATTTTTTTTTTCGTAGGTACGGTCAAAATTTGCTAAGTAAGTACAGCTAGTTCAACGTGTTGCCAACTTGATTCATGTTGTGAACTTGTGGTTTCTGCGATGACTAGATTGCTTATCGGACGCGCGCAAAAATTTACACTTTAATTTTCTTATTTGTTCTGATAATTAAGAAAAAAAAAATCCGTAAGTAACGACGTTTATTCGTATCTACTTGAAGGCAATAACTTAGTTTGCACTATCTAAGACGATAATTACACGATTTTTTTTTCAAGAATTTTGATTTGGGACATGACAATTTATAATGATTATGTAGCAGTTACTGGATCTCCTATTTCGATTTGGCGCAAGTTTTCAATTTCATCCTGTAGAATCTAGGATGCAAGAGCGAGCGAAGCAAACTCGGGATATTGGGCACCCCGTTCGTAAGGCCAGATTTCAAAGCCTAAACTGTTGTAAAACGAGTGCATTTCGTCTTAATTCGATAAATTAAGTTTTCTTTCTGTATAATGGTCAAAGGAAAACGGAACCTATTTATGGTAGGGTGTTAAATTTTGTCAGGCTCGCTTCACTCGCTCTTGCAATTTGCATTCTGTTGATTCTTGAGCATTTCTTCTTAAGTCGGCAAAGCAAGCAATTCCTAGTCCTTTTAGAATGAAAAGAAAATCGAGCCTATCCGAGAATGTGCAAAATTTTCGAGCTCGCTTCGCTCGCTCTTGCAATCTAAATTCTCATAGTTGCTTGAACTTGTCTGCATAAATCGACAATGTAACTGCTATTTCAGCATAAAAATATTAAACAAAACCTAATCAAACCGAGGCGGGTTGTTAGAATTTTCGACCTCGCTTCGCTCGCTCTTGCAATCTAAATTCTCATAGTTTCTTGGACTTGCCTGCATAAAACGACAATGTAACTCCTATTTCAGCATAAAAATATCAAACAAAACCTAAACAAACCGAGGTGGGTTGTTAAAATCTTCGAGCTCGCTTCGCTCGCTCTTGCAATCTAAATTCTCATAGTTTCTTGGACTTGCCTGCATAAAACGACAATGTAACTCCTATTTCAGCATAAAAATATCAAACAAAACCTAAACAAACCGAGGTGGGTTGTAAAAATTTTCGAGCTCGCTTCGCTCGCTCTTCCCACCCTACATAATAATTTACCGTTCTTATACTAACAACCAATTAACCTATTTGCCGGCATTATTAAATAACACCCCCCTCCCCGCTAAAAGCTGCGTCCCTGAACAGCATAAATGATGTGGAACTGGAGATGTACATAAACATTAACATAACACCACGCCTTTAATCCCCGGAGCGTTAAGCAGGTGTGTACCTTCATATAACACTTACACCCACATTTCGCCAGTTATGTTGAAGTCCCATGTTATAGGGGGCGAGCCTACTGCAATCAACCGGGCACAAATCCACACACCGGGCTGTTTCTGAGAAATTTCTGATGGAAAAACCTAATAACACTTTACCCGACCTAGGAATCGAACCCAGGACCTCATGCTCAGCAGTAACGCTTGCTACCACTAAACTAACGAGGAGATGTAGGTACCCTTAAAATATTCCTCGGCACCCATGGTGACCCCCCCCAAAATCTTGGGCTGCGACCGCGCCTGGCAGATATATTGTTGTTACCCTGTGAGTGTTCGTTTCGTTTGTCTGTACTTGTTGTCCTGTCTGTATCCTTTTGTGTATCTGTGTGCATATGAGTTTTTGCTACTTGAATTAAACTAAATTTAATTTAATTAGACTAATATAAAAAAAAAATGTGACTTAAAACAACAAAATAAACGGTGTTGTATTATTACTAACAGTTTAATTAACAGCATAATAAACTTCAAAATAATTTTGATTAATTCAAAATAATTAACTTAGCTTAAGGTACCTAATCAACTGAAATTTGCACCTTGGTATGAAAAAACGATTATAAAACCAGAATTAAGAAACAAAGAGTGTTAGCGGTAGCTGTGACGGGACCGACGCAGTCCAGGAGGCGGCCTAGGTAGTAACAAACATTTTCACAAACTTTCACATTTATAACATTATTACGATTGCTTTAAGATTATTACCTTAGTACGCACGGCTACACATGAAGCTATACATAACCAGTACAAGCTGACTTCCGATTGTACGAAAATCCTATACAGTGCGAGGTCAGCTAAAACTGGAAATGTATAGCTTGATGTGTAGCCGACTAGCCGTGTGTACAGACGCCAGCACATCAAGCTACCCGAAACCACAGAATACCTAATAGTACTTCGTACAGAATGGCCACTCCCTACCCCGCGCTGACATCAGATACCGCACCTCACCCCGCACACCCGCGACATTATCGGCGGTTCATTAGCTCGGGGCGCTCACAAAGAACCGCAGCACTGTACTGCTGACACGAACACACAATTTTACGATTTAAAAGTTTTATCTGAGTTTTAATCACGATGGTTCGATATTGTGATGCTTTTCCGAATTTGTATTTACATAAATGTTTGTAAGATATCGCATTTTAATACCATGCGATATAATAACCGATTATTTATAGTTAAGTACGTCATTTAAACGAAAATATTTTAGTGTAAGCAATATTTAGCTAAGTACCTTATTTGCATGGGTATTTGCTCTGGAATAGCAACATTTAGAGAAGTGGAACTGAAGATGAAGACCACAGATGGCCACCGGGACTACTCAATAATAAGTATTTCACACGTTGCGATTCGATTACTTTAATATGTTTGCTAAGCACAATTTATGCTCGTCACAATGCGAATGGTGAAATGGAGCTGATGATGGAGTACCAAGAGAACTCCTCAACAATTAACGTCCCTGCATCGGGAAAAGCAATATTTTGTACAAGGCGATGAGCAAGTTGACATTAGGCTATTGTAACTTAGATACTTTATAAACAGACCCACTAAAAAGCGAGAAATATTAAAAAGTTTTACATTTATTACTTAACTATTATAATATTATTTTTATTTCATTATGAACCCGACTAATCTATATATCTATATCTATATATATATATATAAAATGCTAATGTGCGTACGTAAAGACAGGATTTTCTCTATCTCCACTAACTCCAATCAACTTCCCGTTGGGTTGGTAAATACCTCTTGGTCTCCCGGTGGGAGTAAGGGAGTTTGGTCGCGGTGGGTGGAAGTGGGTGATTGTGGGTGGTGAAAATGTAGAAAAATATATATCTGCCCTCTTCTAACTCATGAGAACTTCCGGAAATGATATAAAAAACACTTAATTGTGTGCAACTGTTATAGTCGATCTGGAATGTTCTAGAAAGTTCTAAAAATTTCTGGAATGATCTAGAATGTTCTAAAACTTTCTGGAATAATCTAGATAGTTCTAAATTGTGTACAACTGTTGTAGTCGATCTGGAATGTTCTGGAAAGTTCTAAAAATTTCTGGAATGATCTAGAAATTTCTAAAATGTGTAAAACTCCTGTAATCGGTCTAGAAGATCCAGATCGAAGTAATCTACATCTGAATGTTCTAGAGTGTTCTGGTACTAGAAATTTCGATATCCGATGGTATACAGAGTTGATACGACCGAGGGGCATTAAATTACACTACGTATACTATACGTGTTTAATATTAATTCGATACGGTATAAAAATAAAAAGCTCCAAAATTGAGAATTTTTTTTTCAAACAAACTAAATAGCTTACAAATCAGAGTAAAACGCAACCACCCTTTATAAATAAAGGAAAAACCCAAATTTCATAGAAACTTGGACCTGGCGACTGACCTTACAAAGTGGCAACGTCGTCGCACGCGCGCCGGGGCGCGGCATGTGTTACGTGTCGAAGCGGGCGGCCGGCGGTGGCGCGGGCGGCGGCTTAGGCCTCCGCTCGCGCTGGCTGTTATGTTAGATAGTTTTGAAGTACGCCGACAACAAAAACACAAAATTTTTAAATTCTCTATGTGTCCTCCATTCACATTAATGCACAAATTATACCGACGGAGAATATTGTTATTTAGTTTTCTAATTAAATCACTGTCCGTCGCTAAGCACTTTAATTTGTGAAATGCTAAAATAATCCTGTTTTTTAGTTCAACAATTGTATTTACCTCGGAGGCATACACTTCACCCTTAATGTATCCCCACAAAAAGAAATCCATGGGAGTGAGGTCCGGAGATCGTGGTGGCCACCGAACAGGTCCGAATCGACCGATCCATTGCTGCCCAAACATTTCTGTGAGCCGCTCCCTGGAAGCCATCACAGAATGTGGAGGCGCACCGTCCAGCTGGTACCACAACTTGCGATGAACGGCTAAAGGTAGTTGGTCAGTGTACTCGGCCACAGGACCACTTAATAAATCTAAAAATTTCGCCGCTGTAAGGGTGCCGTCAATAAAAACAGGGCCGATAATATTATTATTATGGATACCAGCCCACACATTGAGAGAAAATCTGTACTGGTGTTCAGATTCTCGAAACACGTGTGGATTTCCCAAACTCCAGTACCGGAGGTTTTGCCGATTCCAGATGCCGTTCCGAGTAAAAGTACACTCATCGGTCCATATTACATTTGTTAAGAAATGGCGGTCTTCGGATGTTTTATTTAATAGCCATTGGCAGTAACTGTTCCTGATCGGTAAGTCTCTCGATAACAAAGCTTGCACCTTCCGATATTTATAAAGTTTGCGTTTGTTACGTTTTAGAACCTTGTGGATGGTTCTATGGCAACATCTAAACTGCCGGGCGGCTCTGTGCAGACTCGTTGTCGGGTTGCGGGAAAAATGATCTAATATTCGTTCGTCCCATGCAGCGGGTATTTGCCGCGGTGGCACTCCCTCCTGTTGCGGCACTACACGTTTATTGTCCCGTAATCTTTGTACTGCCAACTGTATGGTGCGGGCGTTCCTAGGGCAATTGCGGCTGTCACCATACCTTTCTCTGTATGTTCGCAGAGCTAATGCTGCGTTTCCACGGCATTCACCGTAAATTAAAATCATGTCAGTGTATTCTGACGCCGTGTAAGTTAGACGAGGCATTGTTGAACACTTTAATTAGGTATACACACACACACAACCAAAGTTTAATTACGTGTCCTATCACAATAAAAAACAGTAAATCACAAAAAAAAACACTAACACTAAATAATTATAATAGCAAGTTACGTGTCTTGTCACAATAAAAAAAAAGAAAGAAGTGTCCTATTCACAATAACAAAACAAAATCACAATTGTCAGCGCACGAGTTCGACAAAACAATAGCGGCACAGGACTTCCGTGTTACGTAACGTACGTCCCGGAAGGATAGCGTTGGCGCACTGAAAAACCAAGTTTTTTAGTTTTTAGAGGCCCCCCTCGCAAGGACCAAAGATGCAATAGCAACACACTGACCTATTTCTATTTCTTTTACGCGCGTGATGTTTTGCTAATGGGATTGTCACTTTCTTTTGTAGGACGTATTTGCTTATGACTTGCGTAAGAGCGGCAACAACGTATCGTAGATTTATCGTTTTAAGGTGCATGACCTATGCCTATAGACATAATCAGCTGTTAAGAAAAATACATCATGTTCAAACGGGCCAAAAACTTCAAAAGTCATTTGCGACTAAACTACTGTTTCAATTTAAATGATATTTGGTACAGAGCTTGAAAATGGTACCTAGTATAAGCAGTTTAAAGGAAAGCCTTTCTGTCGTATCAACTTTGTATATGTAAACCGAAACTCAGCGACTTTTCGTCAGTTAAATCGTATTTACAGTCGAGAGAAGGTTAATCGGAGTTAAGAGTGAACAGTGGTCAAATGAATTGAAGTGATTTTGACAAGTGCAAAAGAAGGACCAGCATATTTCCAAACATTCTTATCTATACTATAATAATATTATAAAGAGGAAAGATTTGTATGTATGTTTGTAACGAATTGGCTCAAAAAGTACTGGACCGATTTTAAAAATTCTTTCACCATTTGAATGCTACATTATCACTGATTAATATAGGCTTTTTTAATTTCAAGAAAAAAAAAATGTTTAAAAAATAAATGTCCACCCGTGCGAAGCCGGGACAGGCCGCTAGTTAGATATACAATGAAACTAGTCCTTTCTAGTCGCGTCGTCGTCGTTCCCGCCATTTTTTTTACGCTCCGCACGACAACCAACCCTACTAGAGTTTACGCACACATTTGCACGTGTACCAACGTCATTTGGCTATGTAGTAGTAGTAGTAGGTAATTATTTTGCGCGCGTTGTACGGAGTGTCCGGGGTGTGCCGAAACTGTCAAATTTTCGCAATCAACTTTGAACTTTATGCTGTAGCGATAAAGTTGAAAATCTATTAAGTAAAATCTCACCGTGATAACCTATGTGAAGTGAGCGTGAAGTAAACTATCAATGGAGGCAATGGAATGATAGCTCACTTCATCTTAGTTTTCACGGTGAAATTTTTACAGAATAGCACTGCTGAGATAATAATGATAGATGATTAAGAAGATATTTTGGGTACATCACGCTATGATCAGTAAGCGTGAAACTATAGTAAACCTCGTACAGCTAACAGCGCGCGGCGGCCGTGCTGATTTATTTTAAAACTATGATATCTCCTAAGATATTCATTGAAATCAACAGATGTCAAGGGCAATTTTGTTAAAAATCAAATACATGTGATGAATAACGTGTTTAACTGGTATAACGTGTTTATATGGATAAGGATTAACATCATGTTTATAAAAACACCTTCGCAAATAATGCATTATTTTAGAACAAAGATCATCATAAAAACGGTTATAGTGAGTCAACCTGAAAAGATAGACATATGCTGTCGCGGACTTTTTTTTAGAACTTTCAAGGGGGAATAATTCCATACATTATTTTTGCGTAACTTTAACCGTTTACGCAGCGCACGCAACGGAAGCTCTCAAAAGGAATAATTTTTCCCGTTTTTGCAACATTTTTCATTGCTGCGACGCTCCTATTGTTCGTAGCGTGAAGTTATATAGCTTATAGCATTTCCCGATAAATGGACTATCTAACACAAAAATAATTTCTTAAATCGGTCCAGTAGTTTCGGAGCCTATTAATTACAAACAAACAAACAAATCTTTCCTCTTTATAATATTAGTGTAGAAGTGTAGATTAGTGTAGATTGCTAAAGCAGCCTTATTAGTACACACTCTGTGAACATTTCAAGTGTCTACTCGTACTATTACTGTTTAAAAGATACTGCCCTGCACCAGACAGCGCTACTTGTCGCACGTGCAGTGCGCTGCAGAGACCTCAGATAACAGCTGGGAGGTAGCCAGCGTGTCGCACAAGTGTCGCATATTGTAGGAGTGTCGGTGGCTGGAGCGGGCGCGCGGCGGTGCCGCAGGGAGCCGGTAACGACCTTCGCGTTGCTCGTTATTGGCGCCATCCATCATCGCGGCCGCGGTCGCCGACACGACTCCCCTCCTCCCCCGCCTCACCCCCCACCGCCTCCCACGCCTACTCATTCACAACGCCGCGGCGGCAGGCCGGGAGCGCGGCCCGTTGTGGCGGCATGCTGACACAGCCATGATCTAAGGTGGATTCGTACAAACTGAGAAAGCAAAACAACCTTGTTATTTTTTTCTAGTATTCCAGTGAATCAATCTCTAATATCTGCTGTTGGAGCGTCCAGGACAAGCCCTTCCCACCATACCGGATGCTGACCAACGCCAACGATAGGTGCGGTATAAGTTTCGGCTATCGAAACTTACATTCCCTCTAAACAATTTGTTTAAACTGCTCGGCAGGAAGGAAGGGAGTGCGGATGCAGTGCTGACATTATCACAGACGTGGCCGACGTGGGTGAGGCGAGTCGATAGCCGAGCCGGGCTCGGGCGCAGCGCAGCGCGCCGGGGCATCGCCCGCTCGCGCGCCCTCACCAGCCGCCACCTCGCTTCATGAAGTAATATCGCCGCTGCTGGCGTTACGCGATAAATAACACATCGTTATTCTTGATGTAAATTCACCTTTGACCGGAATATGACGACGACCAGTTAGCTGTACGCGTCCGCGTATGGCTGAAGCACGCTGAAGTGCATCATATGACGGGTACCGCACGCCGCGGCGGGCGGGCGCGGGCGGGCGCGGGCGGGCGCGGGCGGGCGCGGGCGGGCGCGGGCGGGCGCGGCCGGTGCGCGACCTCGCCCGCCGGTGAATGGAGCGCGCACGGCGCTGCACTCGCACGACTGCTCGCTACGCATGCCGGCATCAATGCATCTCATCCAATTCACGAACACGGACAAGTACTGGTTGTTTCTGGCCACAACCTTCACCCCGATTCAGTAAGCTTTGGGAGTTTGTATGACGGCAGACGGGGGTACTGTTTCCATAGCCCATACTTACTTTAAAATATTATTGAAAAATGTTACGTTTCTGGTGCCTAGTTTAGCGTAGCGAGGAAGCAATACGTGATGGAGTCTCTAATTAGGCTTTTGTCATTTACGACATTAATTTCACAACGTAAATGAACCGCTTCGTTGTGGATGAAGATTCGCGCGCTTCATTCAGCAAGCACACACACTTGGTGACTACGTGAGCATAGAACACTCGTCGCGTCTCCATCAGGCTACCAGGTGTTTTTTTTTTGGGTATGGCATCTCCCAGTTCAACCTAGAATCTTCTCGTCTTGCCTGTGGTTGCCTCAACAAATTAAGGCCTCCAGCCTCCAGCCAGGGCTTAAAGAACTTAAGAACTAAGCGACTACACGCTAAGCTCCGCTTCAGTGGAAACGCACCCGAAGTAACTATTTAGTAATCTGTGCCCTAAGGCCATCCCCTGTGGGTTAAGGACCTCGGTTTAGGGCGTCGCTGGGAGAAGGCAGCAAGGGACAGGCTGGATCGAAATTAACTACCCGCTGATGCGAGTGCGCGTTTTGAGTCCTATGAGTTGAGTTAGTTGATTGGTTACATGATTGCTATTTAGTTGAAACACAACTGAGACTCGACACCAGACGAAATACCTACGTAGGTATGATCGTAGAGTTTCGAGCTCGTATACTGTTTGTTTGTGTAGTGCTAGTGTCACATTTGCATCGCTGTGCAGTCGAGGACGGCGCGGCCAGGTGCCCGCCGACCTCGCGCGCTTGCGTCACCGCGCGCCCCGCCCCGCTCCACTTGTATCACATCCTAAGCTACATACATCATTGTTCATCTCCAGCCTGACTTCACCCGGTGCCGAGTATAGAACTCTCTCCGATTGTGCCAATGTCCTCAAATCCTCATGCTCCAGTGCCAAGCTATACTCACGCACAATTTGTACGTAACTGAAGCATAGTAGGTACACTGTCACACAGCGTCGGTGGTGCGCGTGGGCGGCAAGCGGACTCAGCGGCGTGTGCTTTTCGCTAAAAAAAAACAAAACAAACGAATATCAGTGTGTGTACCCACTGAGTCATTGTCGCTCGACGCCGACGGGCAAACTGATCTGAGGAACTGTACTGAGCGCTCACAACATTGTGAGTGTTGGTGCGTCGCGTAAACATTACTCAGCTGGTCATACAGGCCGTGCGTTACGAGTACGACTCGCCCGAACAAGCAGCAGGCAGCAGTGCTCACTCTCGCCTCGCACTAGCTGCTCACCGCGGCGCCGCGGGAGCCGACCTCCGAATGAACTCAAGCTTGACGCCCTCACGTCAAGAGTTTTCTTCCACTAAATAAAAATTTTAAATCCGCTGACAAACAACGCATAGCCAAGACCACTGGGTCTACAAAGTTGACATTTTTCACAAGGGCTCCTTCTACAACGAAGGTGAGCACAAAAAGAAAAGAATCGGGAAGTACGTTTCATTTTTCTCGATGGGAAACCTACTACTGCGTGGTAATAAAAACCAATTTTGAATCAATCGAATTGTTAGTTTATGAAGCTGTTAAATAACCGGGGAATACCTAGTTGTGCGCAGTGTCATACACTATCTACTCGATTGCAGGGTTATGTTTTTATGCGTAATATTCATTTCGCGTGGAATTCATTTTACCCTTGAAACATTCTAACGGCCGGCTGTGTGAACTTGACACCCGATCACCCGACTTTGGAAAAAATTGTTTGTTGAAGGGAAGATTTCGATTAGTAGTAGATAGTAGTGAACCTATTTTCGTTAGTAGTAATGCCAAAAAAAAAAAAAAAAAACAATAATAAAAAAAATGTCATCCCCGAAATTCAAAAATCAGTTTTTTTTCCGACTAATTCCCATAGATAAACGGTAGTAGTGGATTGTAGTGCAATTTTTTTCGTGTGTAGTAAAATAGGATAAAAAATATTTTGGAGTATTTTTTCAAAACGATTTTTATGTCTTATATTCTGTTCTGAAAGCCTATACGATTACTAAAAACGGTAAAATTGACTGAGGGACGTTTGTAGAGGTTAGTAGTGGAAGAATTTTTGACAGTAGTTGAAAAAAAAGTTGATTCGAAGTGATAAAGCGAAGAAAAACTTGTTTTGGCATATTTTATCACTTCTAATCATTTTTTTTTTTCAACTACTATAAAAAATTCTTCCACCTCTACGAACCTTTCTCAGTCAACTCTACCATTTGTAGTAATCTTATATCTATTTGAACGAGAATTATTCAGTAAAAATTACTCCCGAACGAGTTTTTCTTGAGTTTATCACTTCTAATCAACTTTTTTTTCAACTACTATCAAAAATTCTTCCACTACAAACCTCTACGTAAGCTCCTCGATCAATTTTACCGTTTGTAGTAATCGTATATCCTATTGAACGAATTGTTCAGTAAAAATGACGCCAAAAAAAGGTTTTCTCCACTTTATCACTTCTAATCAACTTTTTTTCAACTACTATCAAAATCTTCCACTACAAACCTGTAGGAACCTTACTCAGTCAATTTTACCGTTTGTAGTAATCGGATATCCTTTTGAACGAGATTTTTTTTTTGTAAAAATGACGCCAAAAAGTTTTTCTCAACTTTATCACTTCTGATCAATTTTTTTTCAACAACTATCAAAAGTTCTTCCACTGCAAACCTCTACATAAGCCCCTCGATCAATTCTACCGTTTGTAGTAACCGTATATCCTTTTGAACGAGAATTATTCATTAAAATACCTCCCTATCGAGTTTTTCTTGAGTTTATCTTCTAATGAAGTTTTTGCACGCCTCATAAGCGAAGCGTTGAGGTGGGTACTATTGTCACTTCACTCAAAACAACTGATTTTTCAAACTTAAAATGTCTCTATTTATCATATATTGCACTTGTAAAATAATATATATATACACACATATCAAGAAAAAACCCTATTTCTAACACTCATGATATTTTTGATGCCATTTTTGTTATTTAAACTAGTTAAAAAACTGTTTAAAAAAGTTCTGTCTTGGACGTCCGTGTGTCTGTATGTGCGGATTCTTTTCACGATAACGACCGAAATATTTTACTAGTCTTAGTCTGTCTTTTTTTTTTCTCTTACGCTTCAGTACAATTAGGAACCCTTTCACTTTTCACGGTCTGATTCGATGTGGTTTAATTGTTATTACTTAAATTAAAAAAAAAAAATAATGTACTTGGTGTCTGTTGTTTAATACTCCAAAATTTTTTCGATTAAGTAAAAAGCAAAATATTCTACGAGTATGAGCACTTACACCAAGTACGTTCAAAAAATTTCTGTTAATTTCGACTAAAGTATTAATTTTTTTAAAAATTATATTGGGTACTTGGTGTTTTCTTTTATTTCACATCTTTCTGCAAAGAATAAAAGTTATTAAAATGAGTCTTATGAACGTGGACTTGGCACAATTTGTACAGCAAAACTGTTTTTATTGAGATTTTAAATTTACACGTTGCTTCTTTATACTACACTATAGTTGTCACCTGGATCTCCTTAACTCCATTTATTAATTTTTAAATTTTTAATTTAAATTCCATCCAATTCAACAGTAGTGACACCTTGAAAGATCTTGAGACAGTACAAGAGCTTTGGCACATGAGAACGAGTGTATCTACATACTTATATTATATACACCTTTACAAATAATCAATTTTATATTGAAAAATGAGATTATGAGGCGTGCACTTTTGGATTTTCCAATTTTTTTTTCAATTACTATCAAAAATTCTTCCACTACTAACCTCTACAAACCTTCTTCAATCAATTTTACCGTTTGTAGTAATCGTATAGGCTTTCAGAACACAATTTAAGTCACAAAAATCGTTTTGAAAAAATACTCCAAAATATTTTTATTTTTCTGTTTTACTACTTACGAAAAAAATTGCACTACAATCCACTACTAACGTTTATCTATGAGAAACAGTCGGAAAAACTGATTTATCGAATTTCGGGGATGACATTTTTTTTATTTTTTTGGCATTACTACTAACGAAAATAGGTTCACTACTACTAACCGAAATCTTCCGAAAAACCCTTCAACAAACTATTTCCAAAGTCGGGTGCCAAGTTCACGCAGCCAGATGTGTGCTTTGTTGATCACTCTTGTTGAAATACAAAATCAAGTTACAACGGTTTAGTATTTGTGTACCAGACCGCTACGTGTGGAGGCGGCGGCGTCCACCAGTGTTGCTGCTACCGCCAGCGAGGACCAACTTACTGGCGAAAACCCCTTTAACCCGAGCAATCTTAGGGCATTATTAATGCTCTAAGCGAGCAATACACACTATCAATAAAATTCACATACAAATTGACGTATTTACATGTAGGTACTAGGAGTGAACTCGCAAGGGTACTATTATTTGTGCTATGCTATGCTAGTATGCTACTAACGTCCGTTTCCGGTTGCCTAACAGTAAACACGTACGTTACTTGTCTCCGTAGAAATTTAACCGAAAAAAGTGCGAAACGCTATTAAACCAGTGTAGTGAGGCTAATTACCGATAAAACAAACACCAACAATCACATTGGAAGAGTATTAACAGTGCTAGTGTAAAAGATTCTCCAGGAAAATCGCAAGTATTTCTCGGCAATTTAACCTAAAAATCATACTTTTCGTTTGATTGATCACCTTGTGTCAAAGCTATTCTCACTGTTTGACAGTTACAGTGTTGCCACTACATAAAAGAGATTACCCCACTCGGCAGGGTTACCTGAACTTAATTTAAATAAAAATATAGTAGAAAATTAATTAAATGGATACTAATATGGATTTATTCCTTCTCAAACTCGACGAAAAATTAGGGAAACAAGCTGAAATAATAACACATTCGGTAACTAAAAATGTTATGAAAGCGTTGGAAGACAAGATGAAGCCAATTATTGAAGAAAACAACATCCTAAAAAACAAAGTGTTAGTACTCGAACGAAAACTTGAGGCAGCAGATAGAGATAAACGAAAAAATAATTTGGTGTTCTTTGGATTGGAAGAGAAAGGAAAGTCAGAAGGAGAACTGGTGGACTACATTAAAGACCTTGTAATCGATATGGGTGTACATCTGGATAGTCATGAAATAAGTAATGTATATAGAATTGGGAAACAATGCGAAAAGAACAATCGTCCTGTTGTGGTCTCTATCAGGACACTATGGAAAAAACACCTTATACTCAAAAATAAGAGAAACCTTACGTCGGGTATAAATGTGAAAGAAGACTACTCCAAGGAAATCTTGGAAAAACGTAAAAAGTTACAACCTCAAGTTGAAGAAGAGAAAAAGAAGCGAAACATTGCTTATTTACATTACGATAAGCTGATAGTAATAAAACCGAAGGACAATAACAGAGAAAAAAGAAAAAGAGAGACCTCGGATTCTCCTAAGACATCCACACAGAAGAAAGTAAACACAAATAAAAACTTGAACAATCCTACACCATCGCTACTCAAAACGGGCACGAAAGAGATTATTAGACCCAACATTTTGAACTTTGTCAACCGAGCAAGCTCGGACCCTCAACTAAATGCTTCAAAAAACTAACTATTTCATTCGAAAACGAAAAACAAACACAACCAACAACTAACAACATAAACCCCAAAACAAAAAAGCTCCCAGAACGGCTGGTCCCCGCGGGAGTTATAGACCACCACCCTCTAACACCAAGAAGAAATAAAATACTAAATGTCGCAACATTAAACACGAGAACCCTCAGAACTGAAGAAAGTCTACACGAACTAGAAAAAGCGCTGGAAAGCATAAACTGGGACATACTAGGCATTAGCGACATGCGAAGATTGGGCGAAAAGGTCGAGGAACGCACTGACTACATACTTTTCCACAAAGGCGAAAAAGCCGGCGAAAGAGGAGTAGGATTCATTATTAAACAATCACTGAAACAATATATTCAAGAGCTAATAGGAATCTCCGATCGAATGTCCATTCTCAACATCAGTATACCAGGATACAAAAAAATTTGGTCAATTATACAAATTTACGCCCCAACAGAGCAAGCAACAACAGCTGAAATCACTAATTTCTACAACCAACTTACACAAACACTAATAAGCTACTCAAACAATCATATTATTTTAATGGGCGACTTTAACGCTCAAGTTGGAGCAAGGATATGTCCAGAAGAATATGTCTTGGGAAACTTTAGCTACGGGAAAAGAAGCCCACACGGTAAAATGTTGGTTGAATTCTTACTACAACATAATCTAACAGTATTAAACAGTCTGTATAAGAAAAAACGAAAGAACAAGTGGACATGGTTATCCTCTGATGGGCATACAAAAAATGAAATCGACTATATTACAACAAACTACCCAAAAGCCTTCACAGATACGGCAGTCCTAACTAATCTAAATTTTAATACAAATCACCGTATGGTACGAAGCAACTTAAAACTGGAATTACCAAAGAAACGTAGAAAATATTTTGCCCCACAAACCACAGTACTCCACAGTGAAGAAACTCTAAAGAAAATAACACAATACCTTACTGAATCAGCTGAAGAATTAACTACATGCAGCACTGATGTTCTCAAGAAATATGAAAAGCTAGAAGGTCTATTAACTAAATCAAAGAATGTTAACAGTAGAAGCAACAAGTACAAATTAAGTGATACTACGCTACAACTAGAAAAGAAAAAACCTACTTTCAAAACACCCTAAAAAAGAAAACTTAAAATCTGTATCACAATAAATAAATAAATAAAATAAAATAAAATACATTTATTTCGAGCAACATTAACTCATATGTGGAGTACACACAAATACTGACAACATGCCAAGAATAATAAAATGAAATAAAATAAAATGAAAAATAAAATAAAATAAAATAATATAAAAAGGATGATGATCTAACGGGCCCTGCTGACGGCAACATGCCTATCACAGCAGTGCCGTATGTATGGGCAGTCCATCCGGTCCGCGATCATCGCCAGTACAGCATTGGGGCTGCCCCACACTCTACGCACCAGTGACGCGGCACGCTTGCGCATGGTCGCATAAAAGCAATCAGTGCGCGCCTCAGCGAACATGCCTGAGGCGCTGCAGTAGCGAGGCAGCCCCAATACTGCCCTGAGCGCGTTGTTGAACTGGACGCGGAGGGCCCCGTATGATGCACGCGTGTACTTCGCCCACAAGCTGCACGTGTAAAGTGACGTGCAGTACGCCCTGAAGAGCGTAATCTTCACCTCCCTTGAACAGCGCGCAAACCTACGCGCGAGCATGTTCGCCCTCACCGACAAGGCCCTCCGTTCCCGCTCCATGTCAGCATTGTCCTTGAGGTCGGTCGTAATTAAATGCCCTAGGTACTTAAATTGATCCACCCTTTCGAGTGGAACACCGTTTAGAAAAACGGGTGGACAAGTTTGCAAACGTTTCGTACCGGTCTCAAAGACCATGCATTGACTTTTGGTCACATTATACTTCAACCCATGACCAAGGGCATACTCCTCACAGGTCCGCACCAGCTTTCTGAGGCCACAGATCGACGCGCTCAGCAGCACCATGTCGTCTGCGTAACTGAGATTGTTGACACAGATTCCACCGACATGGCAGCCGACATGCTGGTTACTGAGCGCGACGATCAAGGCATCCATGTACAGGTTAAAGAGGGAGGGGGAAGTCAACCCCCCCTGCCTCACCCCGCACTGCAACTGATACGGCTCCGACATTGCACCCGCCCACTTAACGCTATTGACCTGATGACTGTACCAGTATTTAAAAACGTTAATAAGTTTACGCGGTAGGTTTATTCCCTCGAGTTTAGCCCACAAGATGTCGTATGACACCAGGTCAAAAGCCTTGGACAGGTCGAGGAAGCAGGCGTGCACAGGAGTCTTTCGATCTGTGTAATATCTGACGGTATGCTTAAGACACAGTATTGCACTCTCGGTTGACAATCTAGGTCGAAACCCAAACTGATTATCGTGCAGATCCAGGTATTTGTTCAACTGTGTATTAAGCAAACCGTCAAAAACTTTTGCAATGATCGTCGCAAGAGAAATCGGCCTGTAGTTGCTTTTATCGGCAACATCTCCCGTTTTATTTTTCACTACTGGGACTACTACGGTTTTCATGAAATCTGGTGGTAGGTATGAATGGCTCACGCACAATGTGTAAAACATTGCTAATACCCTATTTACATGTGGGCCAGCGTGAACTAGGTGCTCGATGCTGAGCAAGCTGACAATTAAGCAAGGAAATCAGAGAAAACATTAGAAAAGACAGAAAGAGTAAAAGACTCCAAACATTAGAAAAGCATATCGCGAAAACAGGAGGTGTGAAAAAAGCGCTAAAGGAACTGAGAGAATCAAACAAAGAATGGATACCAAAACTAAACAAAAATGGACACACTACATCTAAAAGAAAAAATATTAATGAAATAGCGACAAACTTCTACCAAGACCTCTACTCAAACCCAGACCGCACACAAAACCACCACCTGAAAACAAACGCCAAAAAAGAACAAATAGGAACAAATGCTGAACCAAAAATACTACCCATCGAAGTAAGGAGAGCTATTTGTAGTCAGAAAAAAGAAAAACCTCCAGGTCCAGACAGAGTAACAAACGAGCTTCTCAAGGGTACCCTTGACGAACTGCTGCCAATACTCACCTCTTTATTCAATGAGATACTTACAAGCGGCATAATCCCCACACAGTGGAAAACTTCAAACATTATTCTCATATTTAAAAAGGGACAAAAGGAAGATATAGGAAATTACAGACCTATAAGTTTGATGTCAAACATCTACAAAGTATTCGCCAAGGTTATCCTGGAAAGAATTAGCAAGAAGCTTGACGAACACCAACCTAGAGAGCAAGCTGGCTTCAGACAAAAATACTCCACCCTGGACCACATACATACAGTGAAACAAGTAATTGAAAAATACAATGAGTATAACAAGAAACTCTACATGGCATTCATCGACTACACCAAAGCCTTTGACAGCATTAAACACACTGCTATTTGGGAATGCCTAGAACAGCAAGGGATACCTTCAACCTACATCAACATTATAAAAAAACATCTACTTAGACAGCGAAGCGAGGATTCAATTAGAAACTCTGGGAAAAAAGTTCAAGATCGAGAGAGGAGTAAGACAAGGAGACCCGCTTTCACCAAAACTATTCACTGCTGCTCTTCAAGGTGTCTTCCGTAAATTAGAATGGGAAGTGTATGGGCTCAATGTACAAGGTGTAAAACTGAACCACCTAAGATTCGCGGACGATATAATCTTGTTTGAAGAAAACCCAACACATCTATCTACAATGTTAGAAACGTTAAACAACGAAAGCACGAAAGTCGGCCTTTGCATGAATAAAGAAAAAACAAAATTGCTCACCAACTCTGATCCAGTACCTATAAAAATCAACAACCATACTCTTGAATATGTGTCAGAGTATATTTATCTAGGACAGGTAATATCCCACAAAGATCAAACCACTAAGGAAGTCGAACGAAGAATAGCAAATGGTTGGAAGACATACTGGTCTTTAAAAGAAGTCTTGAAATCAAAAGAGTTAACCATGCAAATAAAAAAGAAAGTCTTCAACAAATGCATACTTCCAGTCATCACTTATGGATGTGAAACCTGGGCACTCACCAAACACCATAGTGAAAAGCTAGAACACTGTCAAAGAGCCATGGAGAGAAGCATGCTAGGAATTAGAAACCAGGACAGAGTTAGGTGCAGCACAATAAGGGAGAGGACAAAGGTTGTTGACATAACTACACAAATAGATCAACAAAAGTGGAGATGGGCAGGCCACATGATCCGTGATCCCCAAGAAAAATGGTGCAAAATTGTCACTGACTGGTATCCCAGAGATGGTAAGAGAAGCAGGGGACGCCAACAAACAAGATGGGAGGACGACCTTAAACTCACAGCTGGATGTAATTGGAGGAGGGTAGCTCGCGATAGGACTCAGTGGAAAATGTTAGAGGAGGCCTATGCCAAGAGGCACACTGAGCTTCGGGACATACTCTAAACATCTTTAAATTAAAACCACTTACTGGAATACTTCCTTCCCCCGAGCACGTTTGCTCTTGCGAATCTCCACTCAAGCCGGCCAATAAAGGCAAGAATGAGGTGGGAGCTGTGTTCCTCATCAGTGTTCACTCCAGCCAGCCAATTAAGGCAAGCCAGAGGTGAGAAACAAGACTACTCGCGGGAGATAGGGTCCGTGGGGTCGCTACTGCCCAACAGCGCGCCACATGCTGCCCTGCGGGTTTCTGTATCTCTCTTGGTCTGGCTCCTCATCTTAGACCTGTTCCGGCAAAGTAAACTCTTCCGGCACAGGCCTAGAGTTCGGAGCGCGCAAGCCCCACCACGACGTCAACGTAGAGATACGACGATGGGGTTATTATTATTATGCTAGTATGCTACACATAAGTTGTGATAGTTTAGGCAAAATATGTTTTTGTATTGTATATAAATGTGTAGTATTAAGTATAAGTGTAGTATTTAGTTAATAAGTAATAGTGGTTCTGTGTTATTGTTATGTATAAGATTTAAGTATATAATTTAGGATAGGTAGTATGTTATAAAAGTTCCTTAATAGGTTAATTTAATATTGTAAGTATAATTATAATTTATACCACACCATCGCATTAGGTTAATCCTGTTATGATAGTTGTAACGGTAATCCTACTTCCTACTATCCTACTAATATTATAAACGCGAAAGTTTGTGAGGATGGATGGATGGATGTTTGTTACTCTTTCACGCAAAAACTACTGAACGGATTTGGATGAAATTGGGCACACAGATAGTTTATAACCAGGATTAACACATAGGATACTTTTTATTTCGATATTCTCACGAAATCGAAACTTATGCGGGTGAAACCGCGGAGCGCTGCTAGCTATAAATAAATAAAATCATTGCACTCGGCGAGCGCGATAAGGATGCCGAATGTGTAATGATGATCAATGCACATGCGTTTTATACGACGTTTTTCAACACACTTGCGAGCAAAGAGTACTTTGTATACTTGCGAGAAAAAAAGACATAATTGTAATTAAATTTATGGAAAATGGTGCGCTGCTGGTTTTGTTTTTCCACGCGCCGTGCTAGCGATGCGCGCGCAGGTGTAAATAAAGGCACTGGCATAACCGCTAAACAGCTATAAAAATATAAACACAAAATAGTGTTTAGACTATTACTTATTCGTAGGTTTAGACTGATCGTAGAGTTGTCGTATGTCAAAATTGTAGTTTAGTTACTTAGTATGGAATTAGAAAGTATTATTGGCATAGAAAAATATACATTAGTTCAGTGAGAATCCGCTATAATAGAACGCCAGTCAGGGTCTTTTTGTTTGGTTCCGGGAGGGTCCACGGACAATTATTTAAGGTAAATAAATTTTAGTTCATTTTGGAAACAAGAACAATTCAGACTATTAAAAAAAAAAGTGAAATATGGTCCGCGGATTCCTTTTGGCATGGAGTCTCTTTGATGAGATTAAAAAAGCGCACATCGCCGACTAGTAAATAGTTATCTGTGGCGTTACCGCACTAGTGCAGTAACCCGTAACATAAAGTAAAAAGCACGCTTTTTTAATACAATGCGTTATGAACCTAAAAGCGGTTTATTAAGAGCCACTTTACGAGCAAGTGTGTTGAAAAATATTTTTATTTTTCACTTATAAGTTGTTGTTGTTCACTTACAAATTCGTATATATAACACTACTTGCTATTTAAATATCATTGACAGGAATTTATTATAACATCATCATCAATATAAACTAAGTGGCAAAAAAAGGTATTATCGAAGTTAATTCATAAACTATAAAATTTATATAGGACCACCCATGAAGAATACCCTATCCATTAAAAAATTAAAGCGTAAAATACATTTCAAAAAATACAATCGAATTGAGAACCTCCTCCCTTTTGAAGTCGGTTAATTATGTAAAGATACGGCACTTATAGCCACAATACATTCCATAACAATTCCACTAAGCCACTACTGAAAAGTCATAGGAAAGCAAACAATGCAATTTCGTTTACTCGAATTTTTACCAGTAAAAAAAAACCAAACTGCTAGTGTACTAACCACACTGATGAAAAAAAAATCAACCAAATTGAGAACCTCCTTCTTTTGTGAAGTCGGTTAAAACAGTACTGTATCTTTTTATCTTTTCGTTTGCTTATAATATCTCGAAAATGGTGTGTCCTATCGCAAAAATAATGACGACCCGCTTTATAAAACCAATACGTAATTAGTTTGTTTTGTCACGGTTATATAATATTACCGTGGTTTTGTTGACCTTACGCAGTTTGGTTTGGAGCCGCTGGGAACAATTTTAGTACTAATAAAACTATGAGGCTCTTGGGGATCAATGTATGGAGAGAAATTGGTTGGAGAACAATAGATTTGGAGCTCTTGAGGATCAGCCGCGCGCACTACGGCGCTTTCATTAACATTCATGATACTATGGTACACAAATATTAACTTTAGTCTAGACTGCAGATCGTATTGGTGCATAGTTTAACATTAGCACTGCACAGTAACACTAAGCTGCTCCGAGACCACGTTGGGCAGGGCAGCTCGGGCAGGTTTACATACAAATCGGCTGTCCCATTTCAAAACCTAGTAAGGGACATTTAAAAAAAAACGTTTTATTGCATATTAATCTTGCTAACCTAGACTAAGTTAGCAAGTCCCTTACTAGGTTTTGAAATGGGACAGCCGAAATAGTTGTGGCGCGGGCGTAGCCATGTTCCACGTTAGAGGGCACGTCGGGCTGCGCGCTGGATGTGTGCACGGAAACATCAATATCACGCATTGAATCGAGCGCTGGCCTGTTCTATATCAGTGCAGCGATGCACCGCGCGCCCTCTGCCCTCCGCCCTCCGCGGTGCCGGGCGGGATGGGGAGGGGGTGAGGCGGAGTGACCGGGACGCGGGAGGCAGTAGCTCCTGGGGCCCTGCAACTAATTGCCCTCGTCCTCGCATTCAGTCTATAAATAGCGGGGCATAGATCCGCCACAGCGCCGCGCAAGGGTCTTCGTCTCACCGACGTGCACACGGTGACCATTTTCCACATCTGCGGCGACCATCCACTTCTTTTAAATGCTTCCGGAAGTATCTAATTATGTATGACTAAACGGTCTATATTTTAGATTGAAATAAAAAAACTTCACGAGGCGTCGGATGACAGTACTAACACCGAACGTGCCTGGTGAGTGGTGCCTGCACAGTGCACAGGTCAATGAACGGCTCGTCGTTGTTTTAATTAAGAATCGTACTAAGACCAACTTATAAATATATATTATATAATGAGCTGACTGAAGTTTAAAAATGATTAGAATTTATTTATGAAAACGAGGCGCCCGCCGAGTTCTCTCGGATAATGTAATTTATTGGCGTCGTAATTGAATCGTAACATAAAGCTGATGTTATTTACGAGCGGAGCGTGTAGTGCGGCGCGGTGACGTCACGCGCGCCGAGTCGGCACACTGGTGATTGATGGCGTGCGGCCTGCTGACGGCGCGCGAGCCGCCCTCGCCGCGCGGGCTCGTTAGCATCTCCCTCGGCGACACGGCGTCGCAGCATTCACCGCCAGCCGCTAAAGAGCGGCGCTCACTGGCCGTGCGGTCATCGCCGACGACAATCATTCTATCAGTCTTGCGTTGGTACGTAGCAGGTGTTAGTACCTACATGATGTGCTATGATGTCGTTGGTACGTAGCAGGTGTTAGTACCTACATGATGTGCTATGATGTCGTTGGTACGTAGCAGGTGTTAGTACCTACATGATGTGCTATGATGTCGTTGGTACGTAGCAGGTGTTAGTACCTACATGATGTGCTATAATGTCGTTGGTACGTAGCAGGTGTTAGTACCTACATGATGTGCTATGATGTCGTTGGTACGTAGCAGGTGTTAGTACCTACATGATGTGCTATGATGTCGTTGGTACGTAGCAGGTGTTAGTACCTACATGATGTGCTATGATGTCGTTGGTACGTAGCAGGTGTTAGTACCTACATGATGTGCTATGATGTCGTTGGTACGTAGCAGGTGTTAGTACCTACATGATGTGCTATAATGTCGTTGGTACGTAGCAGGTGTTAGTACCTACATGATGTGCTATGATGTCGTTGGTACGTAGCAGGTGTTAGTACCTACATGATGTGCTATGATGTCGTTGGTACGTAGCAGGTGTTAGTACCTACATGATGTGCTATGATGTCGTTGGTACGTAGCAGGTGTTAGTACCTACATGATGTGCTATGATGTCGTTGGTACGTAGCAGGTGTTAGTACCTACATGATGTGCTATGATGTCGTTGGTACGTAGCAGGTGTTAGTACCTACATGATGTGCTATGATGTCGTTGGTACGTAGCAGGTGTTAGTACCTACATGATGTGCTATGATGTCGTTGGTACGTAGCAGGTGTTAGTACCTACATGATGTGCTATGATGTCGTTGGTACGTAGCAGGTGTTAGTACCTACATGATGTGCTATGATGTCGTTGGTACGTAGCAGGTGTTAGTACCTACATGATGTGCTATGATGTCGTTGGTACGTAGCAGGTGTTAGTACCTACATGATGTGCTATGATGTTGTTGGTACGTAGCAGGTGTTAGTACCTACATAATGTGCTATGATGTCGTTGGTACGTAGCAGGTGTTACTACCTACATGATGTGCTATGATGTCGCTGTATTATACTTGTTTGTCTAATATTATGTGGAATGAATAAAGTTTTAAGGTTTTAGTTAAGTTAACGGACTAACGGAGTGTAAAAAAAAATACTAATAATACTTAAAAATTCTATACCTAAAAACAAATTATTCAATACATTACGAAATATACAAAATTATCAAAAAAAAAAAAAAAAACAGTAACGACGGCAAAATAACTACACATCATAATTATTTTTGCGTAACTTTAACAGTTTACGCATTGTACGCAACGGAAGCTCTCAAAAGGAATAATTTTTCCCGTTTTTGCAACAGTTTTCATTGGTGCGATGTTCCCACTGGTTGTAGCATGATATTATATAGCCTACTAGCGACCCGCCGCGGCTTCGCACGGGTGCAATGCAATTTAATAAATTTAATTAAATGATTAATAATTTTAATTTAATGTTTTTTTTTAACTTGCCGCCAGCCCCTGCCGCCGATACCGCAGCAACCGCTATGTCCCTGCATTTTAAATCGGTAATATCTTCGAAAATATTCATTTTAATAACATGCTGTAAAGGGCCATATTGATCTATAATAAATGCACAATGTATTAAAGCTACTTAATTGGATATGGTTTAATGCTGTATTGCTTAAAATTGCTTCTTAAATAAGTCATCATTTCTCGTAAAAAGTAAAGGAAAAAAAATGGTTATTATGGGTTATCCCTAAGAGATAGACATATACCATCGCGGACTTTTTTGTAGACCTTTTTAAGGTGTACAATACTGTAGTACATTATTTTGATGTATCTCATAGGCTTCAGCCAGCGTTTGCAATGTAAGCGCAAAAAGAGGGTTTCTTTACGACATCACATTAGAAACCTCTAAAATTATCAGTGTTTCTCTACTATATTATACTCGTACACATAAACCTTCCTCTTGAATCACTTATCTATTAAAAAAAACGCATCGAAATCCGTTGCGTAGTTTTAAAGATTTAAGCATTCATAGGGATATTGGGACAGAGAAAGCGACTTTGTTTTATACTATGTAGTGATAGTGATAGCATTTCTCGATAAATGGACTAACCAACACGAAAATAATTTTTCACATCGGTCCCGTAGTTTCGGAGCCTATTCATTTCAAACAAACAAATAAATCTTTCCTCTTTATGATATTAGTGTAGATATAATAAATGCATTCTAAAAGGGTTAAAATGAAATAATCAAGATCCGACTGCAACTAAGATTCAAAACAAACTCACTTTTCAAGCAGTCTGATGCAGTTGCGGGCATCAAATCTGAGATTCAACTAAATTAACTTACTGCCGGGTTTGTTTTTGTTTTCAATCTAATCTGATGCATTTGCATCAAAAACACAATAAATAATATCGTCAACGGAGCGTCAGCCCATCCCCAATCTAACGTGGGGTATTAAATAAAACGCTCCATAGCAACCGATCATTTTGAGGTGAGAACTTTGCGATCTTCATTTGACAGAAATAGTACATTGTTCACCGAGCGGAGCAAGTGACCGATTACTAACGAGGGTGTAGGTTGAGGCCCAAGGCTCGGCCGAGGGCCCGCTGGTGAGCTGGGAATCGCACTTTCTTCCGAGTGACACATAGCTTACGGCAACAAGTGCTATCTATGAACAGAGATCTCTGTCAACAGTGCTTCCTGTGGACCGAGGTGTCTACAAACAATGTTTTCTATCAACAAAGTTTACGGCAGCAAGTGCTATCTATGAACAGAGATATCTGTCAACAGTGCTTCCTATGGACCGAGGTATATACAAACAATGTTTTCTATCAACAAAGTTTACGGCAACAAGTGCTATCTATGAACAGAGATCTCTGTCAACAGTGCTTCCTATGGACCGAGGTGTCTACAAACAATGTTTTCTATCAACAAAGTTTACGGCAACAAGTGCTATCTGGGTAGTTCTACGATAAGAGGTTTTAAGTTCTTAGAGAATACGGCCGCGGAGAAAAGTTGCTGTTTTTTCATTCAACACTTATATTACGATTTTTGTCCTATTTATGTATCTTTTCACGTAAGGGCAGGTCACTTTATGCATATTTTATTACTTTTTACAAGGCCAGGGTAAATACATTGGGCAGGGTAGAGACAATAAGATCAGGGTAGATACTTATTTAGTCAGGGGAGAGAATTTGTGACAATAAAAGTAACAAAATTAGTAAAATCAACTTTAATTAAACATTGTACTTAACATAGAATCAGACTATCATTTTTCCCAATCATATTAAACATCAACAGACTATATTATTTCAGCCTGCTCTGAAATTTAAAACAAAAATGTCTTTAGTGTCATTACAATACAACAAATAATAAAATATTCTTTTATTAATACTAATTATACAATGTGTAAGGTTAAATGCGCAAAACCTCATACACCCCAATTAGAGCATTAAGTTAAAAGCATAATACAATGACCAAAACTATTTTTTTAAAGCTATTTTTATTAAGAAAATCGTGTTGATCGTAGCATTATTTTATGCATTCAAAATTGAGTCTTATTGGCATAAAATAAGACTTAATTTTCTTTGGCTCAAACCACATGGCAAAATACATACCTAATTTTTGAAAAAAAAAACCTATATTAAAAATGACTGAAATCGATTCAGTAGTCCATTTAAACAAACTATTTTCAGGTTTTGCGCATATAAGTAATACAAATAATCAGACTTGCGATAGTCAGGATAATTTTCATATTACCTGTATCTATGCTACATTTCACTAAGTGAACATGTTTTAATCATAAAATAAAATTAAAAATATAAATTAAAGGCACTCTCTTGCCTATATTGCTCTCTAGGAGTCATTTGGTCGACAGTTTTTATAATTCCTTTCTCTTTTTTAAATATTTTGCCTTTTCTTTTTGCTTTTGCGATTCATATTTTTCGGGATCATTTTTAATATTTTCATATCGTAGTCTCGCTTCACGTTTCTTCTGTAATCTTTCTTCACGTGTTAACTTTTTCCGCGGTACCATGATCTGTAACAATATTAGACAATAATATAATAACAATATGAACTGAGAACCTCCTTTATTTTTCAGTTTTAAGAATTTACCAAAATTATTTAAATCTGTTTGTTGATAAAAATATGCTATATCTAAGTTTGTTTGCACTAACATTATTTCCCCTGGTCAACAAGTCTCTCCCCTGACAGTTATCTTGCCAGGGGAAATATGGCAGGGAAGAGACGTTTTCATGATAAATTATATTGTTTTAATTGACATAAGAAAAGTTTCTGTACATTATGTATCACACTTAAACTATTGTATTATTATTAAATTAGACCAGTAAATGCAAATAAATTAAATGAATAATATAACTTTTATGACTTACCAGTGGAGAGACACAATGACCTCGCGAAACCAACACTTTGAACCAACGTGTCGCAAAAACTAACAAATGTCGGCACTCTTAAGGGCTCACGTGTTTGCATTGCTAACTTCACGTTGATAGATGACCTGGAGTGCTATTTGGAATATGGCCGTTTTAAAATTTGTGTTTGTAGTAGCGGAATTAAATTTGCCAGGGTAGATACCCAAAAACATTGGGACAAAAGTTAAGTTTAAAAAATATTGCAAATAAATAAATTTTGTTCTATTTTTCCTTAACAATACTTAAATATATTTATTGAAATTTGTGTTTAACTTACTTTACTTTAATAACTGATACAAAGAAGGTACGTATCGTTTGCAAATTAAACTGAAACCGACAGGGGGACAGGCCAGGGTAGAGACTTTTTTAGACTTTACAAGGAATTTCAGAAAAATATACTTTAATTAGGCACTTAATCGTGACGTTATTAAATAAAGTGCATTTAAATGATGTGTTTCATTGCAAAAAATAACAACTTATAGAATAAAATTTATATTTTAAACTGATTGCCGCACAAGTTACCTCTTATCGTAGAATTACCCATCTATGAACAGAGATCTCTGTCAACAGTGCTTCCTGTGGACCGAGGTGTCTACAAATAATGTTTTCTATCAACAAAGTTTACGGCAACAAGTGCTATCTATGAACAGAGATATCTGTCAACAGTGCTTCCTATGGACCGAGGTATATACAAACAATGTTTTCTATCAACAAAGTTTACGGCAACAAGTGCTATCTATGAACAGAGATATCTGTCAACAGTGCTTCCTATGGACCGAGGTGTCTACAAACAATGTTTTCTATCAACAAAGTTTACGGCAACAAGTGCTATCTATGAACAGAGATATCTGTCAACAGTGCTTCCTATGGACCGAGGTGTCTACAAACAATGTTTTCTATCAACAAAGTTTACGGCAACAAGTGCTATCTATGAACAGAGATATCTGTCAACAGTGCTTCCTATGGACCGAGGTGTCTACAAACAATGTTTTCTATCAACAAAGTTTACGGCAACAAGTGCTATCTATGAACAGAGATATCTGTCAACAGTGCTTCCTATGGACCGAGGTGTCTACAAACAATGTTTTCTATCAACAAAGTTTACGGCAACAAGTGCTATCTATGAACAGAGATCTCTGTCAACAGTGCTTCCTGTGGACCGAGGTGTCTACAAACAATGTTTTCTATCAACAAAGTTTACGGCAACAAGTGCTATCTATGAACAGAGATATCTGTCAACAGTGCTTCCTATGGACCGAGGTATATACAAACAATGTTTTCTATCAACAAAGTTTACGGCAACAAGTGCTATCTATGAACAGAGATATCTGTCAACAGTGCTTCCTATGGACCGAGGTGTCTACAAACAATGTTTTCTATCAACAAAGTTTACGGCAACAAGTGCTATCTATGAACAGAGATATCTGTCAACAGTGCTTCCTATGGACCGAGGTGTCTACAAACAATGTTTTCTATCAACAAAGTTTACGGCAACAAGTGCTATCTATGAACAGAGATATCTGTCAACAGTGCTTCCTATGGACCGAGGTGTCTACAAACAATGTTTTCTATCAACAAAGTTTACGGCAACAAGTGCTATCTATGAACAGAGATATCTGTCAACAGTGCTTCCTATGGACCGAGGTGTCTACAAACAATGTTTTCTATCAACAAAGTTTACGGCAACAAGTGCTATCTATGAACAGAGATCTCTGTCAACAGTGCTTCCTATGGACCGAGGTGTCTACAAACAATGTTTTCTATCAACAAAGTTTACGGCAACAAGTGCTATCTATGAACAGAGATCTCTGTCAACAGTGCTTCCTATGGACCGAGGTGTCTACAAACAATGTTTTCTATCAACAAAGTTTACGGCAACAAGTGCTATCTATGAACAGAGATCTCTGTCAACAGTGCTTCCTATGGACCGAGGTGTCTACAAGCAATGTTTTCTATCAACAAAGTTTTCGGCGAAACGTGCTGTCAGTGTCTAGGAACAGAGATTTATAGCAGCCATGCTTTCTGTATGTAGGCGTGTCGTAAAGCGTGTTTCTATCTTACGTTCCACACTGACCTACCTTCCGCCTAATTTTTATAAAAGTAACAAGGTACTTTCCGAGCGGGCGTACTATAAAAAGTTGTTTTAGTTATTGTTTCCATACGATTTTGTCAGAGGCTGTGATTCAAATCACACTAATGGCCAGCGGGTCATAATGAAATACAGTACAATATTATTGCCCAACTAGAGCCCAGGGTTTGAATGACTTGCTTTAGGTTAGCTTTGCATGACATTATAATTTGATGTTAGCAAGCAGGTGGTGTGAAAAAAATGTAGAATAAAAGACATCAACGCAATCGGGGCGCGCACCTGCGAGAAGGTCACGGCCGGGAGTGGTGACAGACGGGCGGCCTGCTTGATAGCGTGCGTGCGTCAGACGCCGGTGCACCTGATTTGTTTTAACCGACTTCAAAAAAATATGTGGAACCACCCCTGAGGCATACATACCCTATTCATTACAAAAGATTTTTCCAAATAGATCCACAGTTGCCGGAGATATCGCATAGCATACATTTAAGGAAATACAGTCGAATTGAGAATATTGGCTCTATTCTCAATTCGACTGTATTTCCTTAAATGTATGCTATGCGATATCTCCGGCAACTGTGGATCTATTTGGAAAAATCTTTTGTAATGAATAGGGTATGTATGCCTCAGGGGTGGTTCCACATATTTTTTAACTTTGCTTGGGTAGCTTTTGAGTTAGCTTCAATATTTTGATTTTTTCCACTAAGTTTATATTGATGTTGATAAAATAACTTCCTGTCACTGATATTTACAAGCAAGTAGTTATACGAATTTGTGTGGGGTAGGTACAACTAAAAAGTGATAAAAACAAAAATACGGAACCAACGACACTGACTTCCAAAAGTTTTCGCACCACTATCAAAGTTCCTCTTCTGTCGCTAATTGTAACTCTTGGTAGCTATCGGTAAACCGCCACATTTAGATCTTCCCAATTTAGTTGACTTGGACGATCTCAACAGTCATTTCTCCACAGTTTTCGTTCATTGAGGGAGGGCCCATTCCGGGCCTCAAACGGTAGGTATAGTTACATCGCTGGGTCAATTAGTACGTGCTACAATTAGGACTATAACTAAGTACGTAGTCCGTATTTAGTTATAATAATTGTAGCACACTGACACAGCTTCGTACTAACATAATAATATGGCTGTTCTCTAAGCAAATAAATAAACTTAATTTCGATCGATTCGATTTCGATTCGATCGGTGGTGTCAGACGCAGCAGCCAACCAATGCACACAGCTTGAAAGAAGGCTAGACCTAAAGCAACGCTAGTTCAGCGCCCTCAGCCTCATGTAGGGCAGTCGGGCTGAGTGCACTCACAGCGACAGTAGGCTCTCGTGCAGCGGCGGCAGGCGGCGCAGCGCGGCGGCGCGGCAGTCCAGGCGCGCGCCGCCCTCGCCGCACGCGCAGCCCGCCGCGCGCGCCGGGCACGCGCCGCGCGCCGCGCACGCCGCCGGCCGCGCCAGCCACAGCAGCGCCGCCGCGCACAGCAGCCAGCGCGCGCGCCCCATGCGGGCCTCACCGCGCGCGCGCCATGCTGCGCCCGCACCACAGCGAGCGGTGGCCGCGGCACTGTCACTCCGCTCTGACCGAACTTTGTTCACTGGCGACGAATTACTTAAATGGCTTCCTAACTATTCAAAAAAAAAAACACTGTTTTCCGCGACTGCCACTGATCGTAACTAGACTCGCGCTAGACGCGTGCGGAGTGAGCGGAGCGTCGACACACGAGGTGCCGCAGCGAGGGCGCGCGACGAACTGGCGAGTGGCGGCCGAGCCGGCTTGCCGGGAGCGCCGCGCGGCGCGTCCTCTCTCCGCTCGCCTCCGCGGGCCGCCGCCGCCTCCTTGTCTGCCGCGAGTGCCGGCTCCTCCGACACAACTCCGAGCTTTCGATTGCGACCGGCGAGCAGCGATAAGGTAGTGAGCTTTTTGCGACGTCACTCACTCGCTTCACAATGATACTTATGAGAGTAGGTGCACCATCATCCACACGCCACGAAACTGAGCACTAGTCCGGCCCGTTGGTCATATCCAAAGAACAAGCAAAGCATGTCGTCGCCAATGTACGGTTTTATATTTATCTGGCCGAACGCAAGCGGCAATGTTCCTGATGACTCGTGAATACTTATAACATCACGCCTTATTTCCCTGAACTGTTAGGCAGAGTCACAGAAATCTAAATAATAAGGCAACTTTCTGACCCCCCCACCCCCTACGTAAGAATAATAGCCTCCCCGACCGATTTCGGTCACAGTGATCAATCTCAACGGAGATTAGCCAGGTACGCAGGAGATATTATAGTGCACAAGTGTGCGCGCAGACACAGGTGCAACTCTCCGTTCCCTCACTCTCATAGTCCGATGGGACGGCAATCCGACACGAGCGGTCAGAGATCAGGCGCAAGACCAACGACTTAACGTGCTTTCCGAGGCACGGGGGTATCACACCGCCGACTTCCAAACTCCAACCTGTTACTAAGAAATTCCTAATGGAAAAACTCAATAACCCTTTGCCCGACCCGGGAATCGAACCCAGGACCCCACGCTCAGCAGTCGCGCGACTGCCCCGTTTGTCTCGTGGACGTAAGAATAATACTTGGATGAACCCCCTCCCCCTTTTTAATCTTACGTAAGATTAGTATGTACCAAAATTGCTAAGAAAAAACTACAAAGTGAAAAATAACTTTAATTTCGGAAGTCGGTGTCACAGTATAATTATATACAGTATTCCATCTTCATACAAACGGACGATGCGCGAGCTATGCCTACGCGCCTCGAGCTCGGCATTCGCTCGGCAGGCAGACAGTCGCGACTGTGCCGCAGTGACGAACGGTCGGTGTGTTGTTTTTTTAACAATAACCGCGCGATTTTTTCACTAAAAATAAGTTCAAGTACATATTTAATATGACGAGTAGGATATATTGTGCTGTTTTTGGTTGCATGAATTCGTCAATAACGCATCCAGGGATAACTTTTTTTAGATTACCTGGAAACTCTGAAAGGTAAGACTATAAAATAATTTTACTTACTAGTAGGTAGGTACATAATGTGTCTTTTTAATGGATAAGTATTTCCTTTTATCTCCCGAAAAAAACGATGTCTGGATTAATAAAGTGAATAGAGTAAAGGAAAGTGATTGACAAGAGTGAAGTAGGTAGTTATAGGCGGTTCATGAATCATGATACGGTAGGTAGGTACTTACGCTTGTGTTAAAAACCTCGGGGCATGTGTGTTTTGTTTTGTTAGTTTGTATAATTCAAAGTAAAGACGTGGTATTTTATTTTTAATAATAGTTGTTTATTGTACTGTGTGTATGAATAATACTAGAAAAAAATAAATTTGACCGTCTGTCTGTCACTAGATAGTTGAAATTTTCTCAGATTAAGTATTTCTGCTGCTGCTATAACAACAATTATACCACTAAAACCGTTTTTTTTCCTCGGTATTAATAACGACAACAACAGCTAGACTCATGAGATATTCACAGAATATTTAGATATTTGAGAGGGTTGTGATTTTAAAACATTCGTAGCCAGCTGTTCAGCTTGGCATTGGTGACCAAAGAATTTTTGTTTTCAGTTGTTGCGAGTTGTAGGTACCTAATTTATAGAGACGTTAATAAGCTGCGATAAAAAGTTATTACAATTACTCGTCAGCTGTTTCTTGCATTGTAGTTGAGTAGGTAGGTGTTGAAGTTTGTAAAGATTGGAGTTCTCCACCTTGTCCATGTTTCCCAAAACAATTTTTAATTAAGCTTTATATTAGAATGCGGATTTTTTATACTTTAAAATTTAATAATAAAGCGTTTCGTACGTCTCAGTCAAGGCGCAAATATTTTTCGGTCGCAAATTTATAAGACCGATTTGTAATTCAAACATAAACATGTTTTTTTAATTAAATCTACCAATCAAAAAACAACATGCATTTTTATTGAACACTTCCTATTCAATTCACAAAGTACTTATTTTATTTTCTTATATAAAATAAAGTATATTTACAGTCACAAAACTAAATGGAAACACAAAGTAGGCAAATGTAATTCAAATGCTGGAGGCGGGCAGCCCTATCGCATGTTTACGTACCGCGCGGCTGTCGGCATTTATGTTCAAGATACGGCCGAGTTACAATCACGTGTCGTTGGTTCCGCATTTTCGTTTTTTGACACCGACTTCCGAAATTAAAGTTATTTTTCAGTTTGTAGGGTTTTTTTTTGTTAAAAAGTTTTTATTTCTCGCTTTTAGTGGGTCTGTGTATAATGTGTCTAAGTAACAATAGCCTAATGTCAAATAGCTCATCGCCTTTTACAAAATATTGCTTTTCCCGATGCAGTTATGAGGGAACCATACCGATCAAAATCATAACCCTGCTTTTTGCTTCCCCGTAGTCGGATAAAAATGGGATTATTTTTAGATATTCAGTTTTTCTTAACTTAAGTTTTTTACCGCAGTAGGGTTTTTTTTTAACGTCCTCAAATAATGCTCATGCTGTATAACATGCGACGCATTCCTTGCGCGCCGCTCCAGTCGCGACTGCTAGCGACGCGGCACACCGCACCGGCGACAAAGCGGCCTGCCTGCGCCGCGACGCTTGAGTTTACTTCTAATTAATTACACTAGTTTACAAAATATTGTGTTGTAACCCACATTATTAGCAAAATGCAAATATTGTTATACTAGTTTTAAGTTTTCATAATGTAACTGTTTGCTGTTCCTCTTAATAAAACTAAAAATAAAATAAAATATAAAAAATGTCATGTCCTTCCAGTGAATTCCATTTCGTTTTATTTAGTGACAATAACTAAACGCAATCAAATATTTTTTTTTTATATTTATTACGTCAAAGAATCAAGTTAGTTGACACATTTTATTTTAAGACTACCCACAAGTTGGTTCTGAATTCATCCAAAAATTATTCTGCATTGTAGTGTTCAGTTAAATAAATGGGTGTCAGCATGTCTGAAAATTCATTTCCTTCATTTGCAACTTGATTTCTTCCCTGAAAACCTCAGAGAAGTCAGTGACGAACATGGAGAGCGTCTTCATCAGGATTTGAAATTTTTTGAACAAAATTATCAAGGGTACTGGGACCAAGCCATGTTAGGTGATTATTGCTGGTCTGTAATAAGAGACGCAGACTCAAATAAATACAAGAAAAAAGCTAAGACAATTCATTTTTAATTTTTTATAAATATTTTTGCAGGCATTTTTTTGTAAATCAAAAATAATAAATATTTTGGAAATGTGACGTGTTAGCAGTTAGATTTTTTTCATATTTTTTTTTTTAAACTCGGTGCATCTCAAATGATAAGCAAAAACCCGTTTCATTGCAAGGACAAAAACCATGTAAACTAGTGTTATTGTGTTTAAGTGTTTGTAAACGCACCCACGATACAGGAGTAGGTAATTCCTAGTGTGTGGCAACGTATTTAAAAAAAAAATCACAACACGTCGCCTTCGTACATTTTGTATGAAAACGTTTTGAAGCGGCAACATGCCTGCGCGGCGCCTTCACCTTACACTGTCTCCGTGTAATCTACGCCGTATGCCGTCACGGTGTAATTCACGCCTTAAAGATTCACGAATGACAGCCGGGAGCAACGGCTTTACGTGTTGTCCGAGGCACTTAGTATGTGAAGATGGTCACCCATCCGTGCGGCTGTTCTTACTTAGCCACAAGCCCCTCTCATACACAAGGGTGAGTAATGTTATGTTGAGGCTTGTGCATAGAGAAATCAATATCATTTGTCTTATCGGCATTTAATGTTAGTCAATTGCGTTGAAGCCAATTTAGTAACAGTATTGAAACCTAGTTTAGTGATTACGAACAGTACGCTACTGGTTTTAGCGCTAAATATTAACACCGTGTCGTTGGCATAAATAATATAATAATATCATATATTATATTGCCGTCTTTAATATTTACATTACCTACACAAGTCGTTATGTAAATAAGGAAGAGCGTGGGGCCCAGAATACTCCCCTAGTCAGTAAAAAGTTTCAGCGGCGTTCCCCGTGGTATCTAATTTAATCGGAACCGCGCATTCCGATTAACTCGAAACTCAGTATTACTTATTTAAGTAAAATTCATCCATACAAATTTTGATACCCCCCAATCCCCTGTTAGGGGGTATATTAGTAAAACAAAAATACCACATTTCATAATTTACTTAAATAAGTATTCGACCCAAGTTTCAAGTTAATTAACCTAAGGAATAAGATTTTTTTATACAAATTTTCATCCACTATCCAAATAGGGGATGAAAGTTTGTATAAAAAAAACGGGGGTGCGAGTCGTACTCGCGCACCGAGGGTTCCGTACAAAGTAGGCAAGTAACTACAAATTTACGGTTGTCGGATTTTTTCCTTTACTTGTGCTACATGACCTTGTTTTTTGCGAAATTTCATGATTCTAAGTCAACGGGAAGTACCCTATACATTCTGATTCCCTTGAGAATGTCGAAATACTTACATGTTTTTTACGGCATAAACGGCCGTATCTTTTTTTTACGTTACCTTAGAAGTTTGATTTTTCACAGCTCTATGAGACCGCAGAATTGAATATATGGTTTTAATTTCAACTCGATACCTTCACGTGTTCCCGAGATGAAAGGTCTTGACAGACAGACGGATGGACGGACGGACGGACAACAAAGTGATCCTATAATGGTTTCGTTTTTTCCTTTTGAGGTACGAAACCCTAAAAATATGTGATATAACTAAAAATTTAAGGTTTTCGGAATTTTTCCTTTATATGTGCTATTAAAAATTGCTTCATGCCAAATTTCCAGATTCTAGATCGACTGGAAGTACCCTTTAGGTTTTGATTCCCTCGCGAGTAGTTGCGAGTTTGAAAATATGCGGCTTAAATTGCTATTTCTTTTGATTGCGTTGACATAAAAGTTTGATTTTGTTACTGCGTAAAGGTATTACAGACTTGAGTATTTGATATGACTTTCGATTTAATCGCTCTACGCGTTCATGAGAAAAGAAGTAGTAACTTTTCAAAAATATTTTTTATTATATGATGTAACTAAAAATTAACGGTTTTCGCAATTTTTCTTTTATCTCTACTATAAGACGTTACTTCGTACCAAATTTCAAGATTCTAAGTTCACGGTAATTACCCTGTAGGATTTGATTCCCGTGCGAGTTTCGAAAATTTGCGGAAATTTGCGGCATAAGCGGCTGTATCTTTTGATTGCTTTGGCTTATAAGTTTGATTTTTTCACAGCTCCAAGGGACAGTAGTAGTATTAAATATTTTCAGTTTGATACCTCCTCGCGTTCCTGAGAAAAACGGTCTTGACAGACGGACGGACGGACGGACGGACGGACGGACGGACAACGAAGTGATGCTATAAGGGTTCCGTTTTTACCTTTTAAGGTACGGAACCCTAAAAATCTAAAAATTCAACCTCTAAAGGTTGAATTTCGAAAAATCCTCCCTCCTTCCTTGTTTACATTATAAAGGCAAACTCTGTGCAAAATGTCAGGTTTCTAAGTCCGCTTTGGGCTCGGCGTTGATGAGTCAGGCAGTAAGTCAGTCAGTCAGGACTTGTCTTTTTATTTTTTAAGTCGTATGCGTAAACGCATTCGTTGTTTTCGTGAGAGTGCGCCCGAGTGGTCATTTCTAAAAACATCATTTCGCGAGTCCGTTTTATGTTAAGGTACAACAGTTACCTGTCAGTGCGTGTCTGAGGATAGAACGCGGTTCATGTATGTGATAGAACGCGGTTCATGTATGTGAAAGAACGCAGTTCATGTATGTGATAGAACGCGGTTCATGTATGTGATAGAACGCTGTTCATGTATATGAAAGAACACGGTTCAGGTATGTAATAGAACGCGGTTGATGTATGTGAAAGCAGCAGGTCACGGTTCGTGTATTGAATCGGATTCCGATCGTGTTTTAATTTTGAAACTTGGTTTGTCCCAGGCAGATGGGGAGACATATTTTATTTATTACGAAATAAATTTTTAATCAAATATTCGCGAAAGTTTGTCAATGGATTCTGTTCGTGTATTAATTTATTAAATTTTTTTCTGTAACGTAAGCTATGAAATCCTACTGGCGGACAACGCCCTCAGCCAGCCCCTAAAAACGACCTGTTTTTGAGGGATGTTTATGAGGTATGGCAGACTTGTATTTCACGCGGTATTGGACGTCGCTAGAAGTGGCTCGCAAAGGCGGGTCAGCCAAGAGTCATCAGGAAAGTTCGCTCAGGTTAGGTTAGGTTAGGTTAGGTGGGGGGGACCCCCCCACAGCGCTTACGTCCTCGTCGTGTCCCCTGGAAACAGCCCAGCTCTGACCACCGTAACGGAGTGGCAGACTGGGTTGGCTAAAGTGCGCTGTGCGATCGTACAGAATTTTATTGCCGTGTGAGTGCGAACCTGCGGAGGCTATGCCTGCACAACCACCGCGGGACGCCTTCGGGCGTTTTTTAAAATCCAAAGGCCCTTCTCAGGGCCAACCAAACGGCTCTTCTCAGGGCCAACCAAACAGCCCTTCTCAGGGCCAACCCAACGGCCCTTCTCAGGGCCAACCCAACGGCCCTTCTCAGGGCCAATCCAACGGCCCTTCTCAGGGCCAATCCAACGGCCCTTCTCAGGGCCACGCCGGCGACGCTTCGGCGTCGGAAGCTGGCCGCGCACCGTCTGCGGCCAGCTTGTTCAGCAGGCCAGGCGAGTTTTCGGACTCCGACGACTCCGTTATGGACACGTCGGCGGCCGAAAACGACCGCATTAAGCGGAAGAGGGCCGCTCTGAGGACCGGGTCTGCGGGTTCCTCGGAGTCGGTTGGAGGTAGGGCGAAGAAGAAGCCGAAGCCTAAAAAGGCTTCGACTTCTTCTTCGATCTTGGCCCACGATGTGGGCTTGGTGGACGCCGAGCGCCAGCTGAGCCTGGTAAAGAGGGCGCAACTCCAGGAAGACCTGGAGGAGAGGGTTGCCGCCAAGGAGCGCCAGGCGCAAGCCGCCAGGTCGAGGGCTGGCTACGGCGCATCAAATGTGCTGTATGCTGACCACTCCCTGGCGGAACTGGAGCGCATGGCGCTCGAGGACAAGGAGGAGGTTCTGGAGGTCGCCTCAAAGTCCTCCAATTTGAAGGGGACCTTCCAGAAGGCCCTCAAATGCCGGGCCGCCAGCATGTTCGGCATAGTCAAGGAGCTGGCGACCCGCACGGCCACGGACGAGACGCGGCAACTGCAGGCGAAGGTGGATCGCCTGCAGGCGGAGGTCAGCCAGCTTCACCAGAAGCTGGCTGAAGCCACGGCCCGGCCTGCCCAACCTGCCCCTGTGCCGGTGGCAGGAGGCTCCTTCTCCCCCCCTTCCAACCTTGAGGACATTATCCGAAAGGTTGTTATGGAGGAGAGGGCCTTCACCAGAGCCTGCCTTGCAGGCATCGAGGACCGGCTCTTGCCGGAAAGGCGGCTCCGCCCGCCGCTAGCGGCGGATAAGAGCCCGCCCCCACCGACAGAGCCGGAACCTGCGCCTGTAGCAGGCCCGGCATCGGGAGCGCAGCTCCAGGCCCCGAAGCCCTCCAAGGGCAAAGGCAGGGGCAAGAGGACAAACGCGGCTCCTCAAACCCCTACCACAAGCGCGGAGGGAGCGTCTGGGTCGCCTGCCGCTCCAGCAGCCTCGCAGGGGGAAGACGCCCTTCTTCCCTCCACCACCCCGTCCAACATGTCGTGGACGGAAGTGGTCAGGAGGGGAAAAGGCAAGTCGACCCCCAAGCCCGCTGCGACTGCTCCTGCAGCCAAAAAGGCTCCAGCCGGCGGGAGGAAGCTGGTTCCTCCCAAAACCGCGGCCGTCGTGGTGACCATCACCCCGGAGGCCGCGGAACGGGGTGAAACGTACGAGTCCGTCCTAAGGCGGGCTCGTACCAACGCGGATCCCACCAGGCTGGGGATCGGCGGCATCACGTGCCGCCGAACCGCAACCGGGGCTCGAATTTTCGAGTTCTCGGGGGAGCAGCGCGGTGCAAACGCTGACCTCTTCGCAACAAAGTTGCAAGAGGTCATAGCGGATGCGGCAACGGTCGTCAGGCCCGTCAAGACCGCAGCCTTGGAGGTGGCCGATTTGGAGGACTCGGTCACCAAAGAGGATGTGGTGGCGGCCGTTGCGGCGGCTGGAGGCTGCGACGCTGGCGCGGTGAAGTGCGGAGCCATCAGGCTCGGCCGCCGCGGCATGGGCGCCATCCGCGTCGAGTGCCCGGTTGCCGCGGCTGGGGCTGCCCTTGCTGCGACCAAGGGACGGCTGCTTGTGGGGCTCAGCTCGGCTGTGGTCCGGCCGCTTGAAGACCAGCCTATGCGCTGCTTCAAGTGCTTCGCCTTTGGCCACACCCGAGCCACGTGTCCCTCCAAGTCCGACTGGGGGGAGTGTTGCTACCTATGCGGGCAGGAGGGACACAGGAGCGCCACTTGCCGCGCCACCACACCACGCTGCGCAGCGTGTGCCGCCAGTGGCCGCCCCGCGGACCACAGGATGGCGGGCAGGAGCTGCAAGCCTCCCGCGAGGAAGGGCATAGTGCCGGCGCAGGTTCGCCCTGTTGCCACCACCGCCGCCGCTGTCGTCGCCGCCGCTGTAGCTCCAGCAGCGGTAGCTGAGGAGGGGGGTGCGATGTCGGAATAATGGTTTCCGACTACCGCATCCTCCAGGCGAACACCAACCACTGCAGAGCGGCCCAGGACCTGGTGGTGCAGGTCATGGCTGAGTGGTTGGTGAACGTAGCGGTGGTCTCCGAGCCCTACTCGATCCCCGGCAGCTGGCTGGGTGACGAGGACGGCTTGGTGGCACTAGCGGCGCGGTCTTCCACAGACTCCCCTCCCCTCTCGCTATTAGAGAAGGGACCGGGATACGTGGCCGCCGCGTGGGGAGACTTAGCCCTTGTGGGCGTCTATTTCTCCCCAAACCGCCCTCTTCAGGACTTCGAGAACTATCTCGGAGTCCTGGCCGCCGTGATCGGCAGGGCGGCGCCGCGTCAGGTCTCCGTACTGGGAGACCTGAATGCCAAGTCGGTGACCTGGGGCAACCGGGCCACCGATCCTCGCGGGCGAGCAGTGGAAATGTGGGCAGCCTCCTCTGGACTCTCCCTCTTGAACAGAGGAAGCGTCCAGACATGCGTGCGGCGGCAGGGTGGCTCGATAGTGGACGTCACTTTCGCCACCCCTGCGTTGGCCGCGCGCGTGCTGAACTGGCGGGTGGACCTGGTGGAGACTATGTCGGACCACCGCTACGTGCGGTTCGACATCTCCACCGGCGCCCCGGGAGAGACGCGGCCCTTCTCGGGGCGATCACCGTTCCCACGGTGGGCTCTCACTCGCCTGGACAGGGAGGCAGCGGGGGAGGCGGCGTTCATCCAGGACTGGCTTTCGCCGCCTTCCGCTGGCCTGGATGTGGACACCGTGGCGGGGCACCTCAGGGAGTCTCTGACCGAGGTATGCAACTCTAGCATGCCTCGGTCTCGCCGACCACTACCCAAACAGGCCGTGTACTGGTGGTCGGCGGAGCTGGCGGAGCTTCGAGCGGCGTGCGTGGAGGCAAGGAGGGCCTACACGCGGAGCCGGCGGCGGCGTCGACGAGACCACGCCGACGAGAACCACCTCTACGAGGTGTACGTAGAGGCTAAAATGGTCCTCGATAGGGCCATCGCCGCCGCCAGAGACTCGGCGAGAGCGGAGGTGCTGGAGGGTCTCGACAACGACCCCTACGGGAGACCATACAAGGCGGCGCGCAACAAGTTGCGTCCCTTTGGTCCCCCCGTGGCCGAGACCCTGGAGCCCTCATTTCTGGATGGGGTGGTTCAGTCCCTGTTTCCACGCAGGGACAACTTCACCCCACCAGTGATGGACCCTCCGCGGGGGACAGCTCCGGCAGCTGAGGAGGAAGAGGAGGCTCCCCCTCCTGTCACGGAGTCGGAACTTGGCGCGGCTATTCTCCGTATCCGCGCCAAGAAGACGGCTCCGGGCCCCGACGGTGTCCCCGCCAGAGTGGTGGCGATCGCCGCCACTCAAATGGAGGAGAGGTTTCGGGACCTCTTCAGCGCATGCCTTGCGTCGGGGAGGTTCCCGAAACCGTGGAAGGAGGGGCAGTTATGCCTCCTTCGGAAGGAGGGCCGCCCGGCGGATTCCCCCTCGGCATACCGACCCATCGTTCTGCTCGATGAGGTCGGCAAAATGTTCGAGGGGATAATCGCTGGCCGCCTAAAGAGCCATCTGCGGCGTATCGGGCCGGACTTGTCGGACGCTCAGTACGGTTTTCGTGCTGAGCGCTCCACGGTGGACGCGCTGGCCTGCCTTAAGGGCCAGGTGAAGGAGGCGATGGAGGCGGGGGACGGTTTGTTGGCTGTGTCATTCGACATAGCCAACGCCTTCAACTCCGTTCCCCACTCCACCATTCTAGAGGCGCTCCGATTCCACGGAGTGCCTCGTCACATGCGTCGTCTGCTGGCCAGCTACCTGGAGGATCGGGCGATCGTCCTGGTGGACAGGACTGGCCAAGTCCGGCGGTACGCCGCTGAAGCCGGCGTTCCACAGGGGTCAGTCTTAGGACCTCTCCTCTGGAACGTCGGCTACGATTGGCTCTTGCGGGGAACTCTCCTCCGAGGCACGAGTGTCGTTTGCTATGCGGATGACACTCTCCTCACCGCCCGGGGGGGGAGTTTCAGGGAGGCGGCCAACTTGGCCTCGGCGGGCGGATCCTTGGTCGCAGGGAGGATCCGCCGCCTAGGTTTAACGGTGGCGCTGCACAAGACCGAGGCCGTGTTCTTCCACGGACCTCGGCAGCGCCCCCCACCTGACGCCCACATTTTCGTGGAGGGCGTCAGAATCGAGGTGAAGGCCCAGATGAAATATCTGGGCCTTGTACTCGACAGCAGGTGGCGCTTCGGCCCGCATTTTAGCGGGCTGTCGTCGCGCCTGCTGAAGACCGCAGGCGCCCTCTCGTGGCTGCTGCCCAACTTGGGGGGGCCCAGCGCGCGATGCCGGCAACTCTACGCCGGCATCCTGAGGAGCATGGCCCTTTACGGGGCTCCCATCTGGGAGGACTCCCTCCGGAGGAGGGAGAACGCCGCCGCGTTGCGGGCACCCCAAAGGGCCATAGCCCAGCGGGTCGCGCGGGCTTACCGCACGGTGGGGTTTGCGGCAGCATGCGCTCTGGCCGGCACCCCGCCTTGGGAACTCGAGGCGTGGGTGCTCGCCAGAGTGTATGAATGGACGGCGGGGCGGAGGGCGAGAGGAGAACGCCCAGCCCCGGAAGAGCGGGAGGCTGTCCGGCGGGAGGCGAGGGACGCCATCGTCATCCATTGGACGGGGGACCTCGCCACCGCAGCCTTCGGCCGCCGAACCCTCGACGCGATCGGGCCGGTCTTGCGAGACTGGCTCGAGCGGTCGCACGGGTTCCTCTCCTTCCGTCTAGTGCAGGTGCTGTCTGGACACGGTTGCTTCGGATCGTACCTGCACCGAATCGGACGGGAGGAGACGCCGTCCTGCCGCGACTGTGGTGCGGCGGAGGACACGGCGCAGCACACCCTCGAGGTGTGCCCGTCGTGGTCCGAGACGCGCCGCAGTCTCACCGCGGTGATCGGGCCGGACCTCTCACTCCCCGGCTTGGTTAACGCCATACTGGGGGACGAGAGGTGCTGGGCAGCAGTGGCCTCCTTCTGCGAACACGTCATGTCCCAGAAGGAGGCGGCGGAGCGCGCGCGGGAGGACGATCCCGACGCGGCGCCGCTCCGAAGGCGGAGGAGGGGTCGAAGAAGACGTCAGTATGACCGTCATCTTCGGCTCCTCCCAGGTGGGGGCCAGCAGGTAACGGGTGTGGGGGCTCCCTTGCCTGCATTGCACAGGCCTCCACCAGTGTCGGACGGGAATGGCCAGGTGTTCCCGGCCATTCCCGTAGCCCCCCAACCTGGGGGGCACGCGGGGCCCGCCAGTTAGGCGGGCATGCGCCGGGAGGGTTGTGGAAGTAAAGGTTGAACCGGTTTCCCATGACCCTCCCATCACGGCGATGCGGGAACACCGCTGAGTTTTAGTGGGTATACTGTCATTCCGACAGGGAGTCCCACATACCCCGCCTCGTCCCCCACGAGCGGGCATGCGTAATAGCATTTCTCAGCGAAAAAAAAAAAAAAAAAAAAAAAAAAAAAAAAAAAAAAAAAGGTTTGGTTAGGTGGGGTGCATGTTGAAGAGCCTCCTCGTGGCGCACCCTGGGCAACGTCGGCTCCAATTGCCCACCAGGTTTTGGGGGACAGTTGGGGTTGGCGGCTAATCTTCAACACACGGGGAAGGGTCATGGTTCCAATCACCGATCATCTTTGATGGTTGGTGAAGGGAACCTGGCTATAGATGGAGTCATACGTCTACTCCCCCTCTGCTTACAGAGGAAGGTGAGTGGGCGTAGGCTGGGGAGGGGCGGTTTGCGCCGCTGCACCCACGAGAGTGTGGGTGGTAGAAGGTGTCCCATGCCCGCGCTGCGTCTGTCCGGCATCCGGCGGCAGCGTGGGGACGCCGGGGCGGCGGTTGGTTCTGCCCAGCCGTTGGCCACCCCGTAATCCTGAGTTCTGGAACGGGGGTCCGGGCCACTGAGGTCTGGGCCGCGAGGAAGACAACCTCTCTAAAAAATTACCCCAATCCCAAGGTCTAGCGTGCCGAGGGGATGAATGGCCGGAGGGGATCCGGTCGTTAGCGCGGCGAAAAGGGACCTCACCCTTAAAAAGGAACAAAAAAAATGGAGAAGACTACTGAGAAAAATTCTCCCCAGGCGGGTACCCTCCTACACAAGGAGGGTCAATCCCGCCCTTCTTCGGAAGGCAGCCCCATCGTATCTGGGGGGGGCACCACTAGTCTCGTGGGCCGGCAGACCACCGCCGACCTTCGTCAACCTGCGTCGCAAGAAAAGGAGCTCCGGGTTAGCCTGGAGCGACTGTGCGACGCAGAAAAAGCACCGCTTGCCGTCGTTGATGGCAACAAGAGCCGAGGAGGCTCAGGTCCTGGAGAGGACCAACTGTCCAATCAGGACACGCGCGGGCGCAACCCCGAATTTTTGAGGAAGCGCCCACACAGTGAGGATTTGGGGTCGATGGGGCTCTCCTCTAGCGAGGAGGACCTGTCGGCTGCAAAAATTGCAACCTCACAGAGGGGGCGAGGTCGTGCGGTGGCGGGCGGAGCTTCCGCTCGTTTGCCGGACCGCGACTCACGAGGTCGCTTTTTGCGGCCCTCTACGCCGACGCCGGTGCGCCTGGAGAGCGCGGAGAGTGACGGGACCACTGGGGACCCGAGTGAAGACTCTGCTGCGTCCCCGCTGCTGCTGCAAAGCAACAAGGCGGAGGCGAATGCCGCGAAGCGGGCGCAGCGGAAGGCGGTGGCGGCTGACGAGGTCAGCGAGATGGCTCGACAGGCCCGAGAGCGACGCTCTGCTCAGGCGTCTGCCGGGGAGAGCCTATCGGCGGTGGCGCTCAGCCGCCAAGTTTTGGACGGCGTGGACGTCGTTCTGAAGGTTGCCACTAAATCTGGCAGCCTGAAGGGCACGTTCACGCGCGCTCTAAAGGAGGCGGCTGAAGGGATAAAGGAGGCAGTTGAGGTCCTTCTTAATCGCACAAGCTCGGAGGAGACGGCGAAGCTGTGGGAGGAGAATGGCCGTCTCAGATCCGAGTTGGAGGACCTCAAGCGGGAGCTTGTTGCGCAGAGGGCGGAATGGCAGCAGAGGCGTCCTGCGGCCACCAGTTCTGCTCCCGTCGCAGCCCCACCACCATCGGCCCCATCGTCGATCCCTGCCCTCACACCTGCGGATGCGGAGATCGAGAAGATCGTTCGCATCTGCATGCTGCAGTGTGGGGGTATGGTAAATGCCCGTCTACAGGGCCTGGAGTCGAGGCTCCTCCCGGCGGAGACTCTCCGGCCGCCGCTCGCTGCGGATAGGCGGAAAGAGGAGCCCGCTAAGCCGGGCCCGGTAGCCGCAACCGGGAAGGCCAAGGGGGCCAAAAAGCCTGCGAAGGGGCCCCGAACGGCTGCACCCCCACCAACCGCACCCCCTGCGACCGCACCCTCGGCGACCGCGACCGAGTCCACCGCGGATACCTGGACGACGGTCGTCAAGAGAGGCCGCCGTAAGAAGAAGAAGACGGCGCCGCAGCCACCGGTACCCACTGGAGCGCCGGCATCGGCACCCAAGAAGGCTCAGGGGCCGCTTAGGGTCAGGGCCCCACGCTCCGCGGCTGTAGTGATTACGCTGCAGCCCGGAGCCGTAGAAAGGGGCATCTCCTATAAGGCGGTCCTTATGGAGGCGAAAGCCAAAGTCGCATTCCCCGACCTTGGCATACCGTCCGGCCTCAGAATGAGACCGGCGATTACGGGGGCGCGACTGCTTGAGGTGTCGGGTGCCTCTAGCGGCGAAAAGGCGGACGTTCTGGCCGCCAAGCTGAGGGAGGTCCTCAACCCGGAGGACGTTCGGGTGTCCAGGCCGATAAAGACCGCTGAACTGCGCGTCGACGGACTGGACGACTCGACGACTCCGGCTGAGGTCGTGACGGCCGTCGCCCGAGCCGGAGGATGTCCGCCCGAGGACGTGCGGACGGGCGAGATCCGCGTCGATGCTTCCGGGCTCGGCGCGATCTGGGTGCGGTGCCCGGTGGCGGCGGCGAACAAAGTCGCCGACGCTGGGCGTCTGTTGGTGGGGTGGGTGGCAGCGAGGGTGAAGCCGCTGCAACCCAGGGCCTTGCGGTGCTACCGTTGCCTCGACATTGGGCATGTCAGGGCACGGTGCACCTCCGAAATAGACCGCAGCGAACAGTGCTATCGCTGCGGTCAGGCCGGCCACAAGGCGGCCCAGTGCTCCGCGGCGCCAAACTGCAGCCTCTGTACAGTTGCAGGGAGGCCCGCTGGGCACAGAGCGGGCGGAAAGGCCTGTGGCGCACCCGCCCAGAAAGGGAAGAGAAGGGGTGCCAAGGCTGCCGGGGGCTCTTTACCCCCCCCTCAGCCTGGCTGCCCTTCGGCCGACTCCCGGCCTAGGAATGGTGCGGAGGGAATGGATTGCGCATAATGGCGCTCTACCATTTCCTCCAGGGCAATATCAACCACTCTGCTAGAGCTCAGGATCTCTTGCTCCAGAGCATGGCAGAGTGGTCGATTCACGTGGCTGTGGTCGCTGAACCGTATTTTGTCCCCCCTAGGGATAACTGGGTGGGAGACCTAGACGGTTTGGTGGCCATCATTGGCGGGGCTCTTGTCAACCCGTCCCGAGGTCACGGCTGGGTGGCCGCCCTCGCGGACGGCATTGGCACGGTTGGGGCGTATTTTTCGCCCAACAAGAGTCTCGCCGACTTCGAGAGGTTCCTTGTCGAGTTGGGTGCCGTCGTGGGCCGACTCCACCCTCGCCCGGTGCTGTTGCTGGGGGATCTCAACGCCAAGTCTGTGGCGTGGGGATCCCCTGTGACCGATGCTAGGGGTGAGGTGCTGGAGGAGTGGGCGGTCACGACTGGATTGACCGTCCTAAATCGGGGCTCGGTGCACACGTGCGTGCGGCAGCGGGGCGGATCTATAGTGGACGTCTCGTTCGCTAGCCCCGCTGTCGGGAGCCGTGTCCGCGACTGGCGTGTCGCCGCGGAGGTGGAGACGTTGTCGGATCACCGATACATCCGTTTCGACGTCTCCGCCCAGACCGCCGGCGGCCGCGGTTCACCGGCCCCGCGAACGGACGGTCCGCGCTGGGCGCGTAAGCGCATCGACAGGGAGCTTCTCGAGGAGGCCGCTATTGTCCAGGCCTGGGTCCGGGAGTCGGCAACGGACGGACCCGTCGACGTCGAGCAGGAGGCGCTGTGGTTCCGCGGGGCGATGACGCAAATAAGCGACGCGTCTATGCCCCGGGTCCACGCACAGTCAGCAAGGCGCCAGGTGTACTGGTGGACCGCCGAGATCGCGCAGTTGCGCGTCGCGTGCGTGGCGGTCAGGCGCCAGTACACCCGATACCGGAGGAGACGTCGTCGGGTCCCTGACGAAGAAGCCGCGCTGTATGAGGTGTACCGCGCGGCGAAGGAGACTCTGTGGCTGGCCATCGGCGAGGCGAGGACGCGAGCCAGGGAGGAGATGTTGGAGACTCTAGACGGGGATCCGTGGGGGCGCTCTTATCGCGCGGTCCGAGGGAAACTTCGGGCCGCGGCGCCCCCACTTACGGAGAGTCTCCAACCCGAGCTGCTGGAGGAGGTGGTGGCAGCCCTCTTCCCGGCAAGAGCGGAGCATACTCCGCCGCCGATGGCTTTGCCCACGGCCGCAGAGTCTACAGAGGAGAACGCCATCAGCGTCCCAGAGGTGACACAGGCAGAGATGGGGGCAGCCGTGATGCGGCTCCGGGCCAAGAACGTGGCTCCGGGGCCCGACGGGATCCACGGCTGCGTGTTAGCCCTCGCTCTGAAGGAACTTGAGCCCCAACTGAGAGGACTCTACACAGCGTGCCTTGAGCGGGGCCAGTTTCCCACTTTGTGGAAATCTGGTCGTCTGGTCCTGCTCAGGAAGGCGGGGCGCCCTGCGGACTCGCCGTCCGCGTACCGGCCCATAGTGCTGCTAGACGAGGTGGGTAAGCTGTTTGAGCGAGTAATCGCAGCCCGCCTCGTCGGCCACTTGTGCGGAGAGGGACCGGACCTGGACGGCAGCCAGTTCGGTTTTCGGCATGGGCGCTCCACCATTCACGCTGTGTCGCGGGTGAGAGTCCTGGCGGAGGATGCGGTGTCCCGGGGCGGGGTGATGTTGGCGGTGTCCTTGGACATCACCAACGCCTTCAACACCCTGCCCTGGAGTTGTATTCGGGAGGCACTGCGGTATCATCGTGTGCCTCCCTACCTCCGCAACATCGTTGGGGCTTATCTGTCGGAGAGGTGTGTCACCTACGTGGGACGTGATGGCGCAAACCAGCACCGCATGTCGTGCGGTGTTCCGCAGGGCTCGGTCCTAGGCCCGCTCCTGTGGAACATCGGGTACGACTGGGTGCTGAGGGGCGAGCTCCAACCGGGGGTGGACCTGACGTGTTATGCTGACGACACGCTGGTCACGGCCCGGGGGAGCTCGCACAGGGAGGCAGCGTTGCTGGCGACGGCTGCGGTGTCACAGGTGGTGAGCCGCATACGTCGCCTGGGCTTGGAGGTGGCCCTCAGCAAGTCGGAGGCCATGGTGTTTCATGGCCCCCGACGGGCGCCGCCGCCCGGCCTACACATCGTGGTCGGGGGGGCTCGGATCGCTGTCGAGTCTACCATGAAGTACCTGGGATTGGTGCTCGACAGCCGGTGGGACTTTGAGCCCCACTTCCGACGGCTGGCGCCCAAGTTGCTGGGCGCGGCTGGCGCGCTCTCAACGCTGCTTCCCAATCTGGGGGGCCCGAGCGCCGCCTGTAGGCGGCTCTACGTAGGGATCGTGCGATCGATGGCCCTGTATGGGGCCCCGATCTGGGCGACTGACCTGACGGCCGGTAGCATCGCCGTTTTGCGGAGGCCGCAGAGAGCGATGGCCGTCAGAGTCGTCCGGGGGTATCGCACGATCTCCTACGAGGCGGCTTGCGTACTGGCCGGATCCCCGCCCTGGGACCTGGAGGCGAAAGTACTCGCGTCATTGTATCGGTGGCGCGAGGAAGCGAGGGCGCGGGGCGAGCAACCGATGCAGCAACACATAGAGCTGCGTCGGTCTCAGCTCCGCGAGGTCCTGGTGGCGGAATGGCGGGACAGGCTTTCACGCCCTACCGCCGGCCTCGTCACCATCGAGGCGGTCCGGCCGGTGCTCGAGCAATGGCTCGGGAGGAGGCACGGCTCCCTGTCGTTTCGGGTGACGCAGGTGCTCTCGGGGCATGGTTGCTTCGGGAAGTACCTGTGTCGCATAAACAGGGAGCCGGACGCCCGGTGTCACCACTGCGTCGACTGCCGGGAGGACACGGCGTGGCATACGCTGGCAGAGTGTGCCGCTTGGGAGGAGCCACGCCGTGCCCTCATCTCAGAAGTAGGCAGTGACCTGTCGCTGCCGGCCGTGGTCGAGTCGATGGTCGGCAGCGAGGAGTCCTGGGACGCGGTGGTTTCCTTCTGCGAAACAGTCGTCTCGCAGAAGGAGGCTGCGGAAAGGGAGAGGGAGATCTCGTCCACTCACCCGGCCCGCAGCAGGCGCACCGGGCGTCGGCGGAGGGCGGATAACGCCCTCTTCCAGCCCCCCTAAATGGGTCCAGGGGCGACGGACTCGGGGACGTCCGTCGCCCCCCACACATCAGGACCCGAGGTGGCGGCGCGTAGTGTTCCACGCGCGCCCCTCTTAGACGTCGCGGGGGGAGTCAAACACCTCACTCCCCCCCCTGACCCGAGGAGGCCCGCAGTGGCGGGCCGGCACCAGTCGGGGGTTGCGGAAGGATCGTACGTTCCCGCGACCCCCGGCGTAGGTGTGAGATGGAACACCGGGGTGGTTTTTAGTCAGTAAGAGTCTGACAGACCCCGCCGCCCGCCCCAGGGCGGCGGACATCCATGAGGATTTTCCACCCCGGAACAAAAAAAAAAAAAAAAAAGGTACCACCGTAACGGAGTGGCAGACCGGCGGCTAAAGTGCGCTGTGATTCGCAGACACAAACGCGGACGTCTGCGAATTATGAAGAAAAACCAATGCCGTGCCGCCTCTGGGCGTTTTATCGCGAGTCGCTCCTCCCAGGGCGACTCAAAAGGCCCTTCTCAGGGCCAACCCAACGGCCCTTCTCAGGGCCAACCCAACGGCCCTTCTCAGGGCCAATCCAACGGCCCTTCTCAGGGCCTCGCAGGCGACGCTTCGGCGTCGGAAGCTGGCCGAGCACCGTCTGCGGCCAGCTTGTTCAGCAGGCCAGGCGAGTTTTCGGACTCCGACGACTCCGTTATGGACACGTCGGCGGCCGAAAACGACCGCATTAAGCGGAAGAGGGCCGCTCTGAAGACCGGGTCTGCGGGCTCCTCGGAGTCGGTTGGAGGTAGGGCGAAGAAGAAGCCGAAGTCTAAAAAGGCTTCGACTTCTTCTTCGGCCTTGGCCCACGATGTGGGCTTGGTGGACGCCGAGCGCCAGTTGAGCCTGGCAAAGAGGGCGCAACTCCAGGAAGAGAGAAAGTTGCCGCCAAGGAGCGCCAGGCGCAAGCCGCCAGGTCGAGGGCTGGCTACGGCGCATCAAATGTGCTGTATGCTGACCACTCCCTGGCGGAATTGGAGCGCATGGCGCTCGAGGACAAGGAGGAGGTTCTGGAGGTCGCCTCAAAGTCCTCTAATTTGAAGGGGACCTTCCAGAAGGCCCTCAAATGCCGGGCCGCCAGCATGTTCGGCATTGTCAAGGAGCTGGCGACTCGCACGGCCACGGACGAGACGCGGCAACTGCAGGCGAAGGTGTATCGCCTGCAGGCGGAGGTCAGCCAGCTTCACCAGAAGCTGGCTGAAGCCACGGCCCGGCCTGCCCAATCTGCCCCTGTGCCGGTGGCAGGAGGCTCCTTCTCCCCCCCTTCCAACCTTGAGGACATTATCCGAAAGGTTGTTATGGAGGAGAGGGCCTTCACCAGAGCCTGCCTTGCAGGCATCGAGGACCGGCTCTTGCCGGAAAGGCGGCTCCGCCCGCCTCTAGCGGCGGATAAGAGCCCGCCTCCACCGAGAGAGCCGGAACCTGCGCCTGTAGCAGGCCCGGCATCGGGTGCGCAGCTCCAGGCCCCGAAGCCCTCCAAGGGCAAAGGCAGGGGCAAGAGGACAAACGCGGCTCCTCAAACCCCTGCCACAAGCGCGGAGGGAGCGTCTGGGTCGCCTGCCGCTCCAGCAGCCTCGCAGGGGGAAGACGCCCTTCTTCCCTCCACCACCCCGTCCAACATGTCGTGGACGGAAGTGGTCAGGAGGGGAAAAGGCAAGTCGACCCCCAAGCCCGCTGCGACTGCTCCTGCAGCCAAAAAGGCTCCAGCCGGCGGGAGGAAGCTGGTTCCTCCCAAAACCGCGGCCGTCGTGGTGACCATCACCCCGGAGGCCGCGGAACGGGGTGAAACGTACGAGTCCGTCCTAAGGCGGGCTCGTACCAACGCGGATCCCACCAGGCTGGGGATCGGCGGCATCACGTGCCGCCGAACCGCAACCGGGGCTCGAATTTTCGAGTTCTCGGGGGAGCAGCGCGGTGCAAACGCAGACCTCTTCGCAACAAAGTTGCAAGAGGTCATAGCGGATGCGGCAACGGTCGTCAGGCTCGTCAAGACCGCAGCCTTGGAGGTGGCCGATTTGGAGGACTCGGTCACCAAAGAGGATGTGGTGGCGGCCGTTGCGGCGGCTGGAGGCTGCGACGCTGGCGCGGTGAAGTGCGGAACCATCAGGCTCGGCCGCCGCGGCATGGGCACCATCCGCGTCGAGTGCCCGGTTGCCGCGGCTGGGGCTGCCCTTGCTGCGACCAAGGGACGGCTGCTTGTGGGGCTCAGCTCGGCTGTGGTCCGGCCGCTTGAAGACCAGCCTATGCGCTGCTTCAAGTGCTTCGCCTTTGGCCACACCCGAGCCACGTGTCCCTCCAAGTCCGACTGGGGGGAGTGTTGCTACCTATGCGGGCAGGAGGGACACAGGAGCGCCACTTGCCGCGCCACCACACCACGCTGCGCAGCGTGTGCCGCCAGTGGCCGCCCCGCGGACCACAGGATGGCGGGCAGGAGCTGCAAGCCTCCCGCGAGGAAGGGCATAGTGCCGGCGCAGGTTCGCCCTGTTGCCACCACCGCCGCCGCTGTCGTCGCCGCCGCTGTAGCTCCAGCAGCGGTAGCTGAGGAGGGGGGTGCGATGTCGGAATAATGGTTTCCGACTACCGCATCCTCCAGGCGAACACCAACCACTGCAGAGCGGCCCAGGACCTGGTGGTGCAGGTCATGGCCGAGTGGTTGGTGAACGTAGCGGTGGTCTCCGAGCCCTACTCGATCCCCGGCAGCTGGCTGGGTGACGAGGACGGCTTGGTGGCACTAGCGGCGCGGTCTTCCACAGACTCCCCTCCCCTCTCGCTATTAGAGAAGGGACCGGGATACGTGGCCGCCGCGTGGGGAGACTTAACCCTTGTGGGCGTCTATTTCTCCCCAAACCGCCCTCTTCAGGACTTCGAGAACTATCTCGGCCGCCGTGATCGGCAGGGCGGCGCCGCGTCAGGTCTCCGTACTGGGAGACCTGAATGCCAAGTCGGTGACCTGGGGCAACCGGGCCACCGATCCTCGCGGGCGAGCAGTGGAAATGTGGGCAGCCTCCTCTGGACTCTCCCTCTTGAACAGAGGAAGCGTCCAGACATGCGTGCGGCGGCAGGGTGGCTCGATAGTGGACGTCACTTTCGCCACCCCTGCGTTGGCCGCGCGCGTGCTGAACTGGCGGGTGGACCTGGTGGAGACTATGTCGGACCACCGCTACGTGCGGTTCGACATCTCCACCGGCGCCCCGGGAGAGACGCGGCCCTTCTCGGGGCGATCACCGTTCCCACGGTGGGCTCTCACTCGCCTGGACAGGGAGGCAGCGGGGGAGGCGGCGTTCATCCAGGACTGGCTTTCGCCGCCTTCCGCTGGCCTGGATGTGGACACCGTGGCGGGGCACCTCAGGGAGTCTCTGACCGAGGTATGCAACTCTAGCATGCCTCGGTCTCGCCGACCACTACCCAAACGGGCCGTGTACTGGTGGTCGGCGGAGCTGGCGGAGCTTCGAGCGGCGTGCGTGGAGGCAAGGAGGGCCTACACGCGGAGCCGGCGGCGGCGTCGACGAGACCACGCCGACGAGGACCACCTCTACGAGGTGTACGTAGAGGCTAAAATGGTCCTCGATAGGGCCATCGCCGCCGCCAGAGACTCGGCGAGAGCGGAGGTGCTGGAGGGTCTCGACAACGACCCCTACGGGAGACCATACAAGGCGGCGCGCAACAAGTTGCGTCCCTTTGGTCCCCCCGTGGCTGAGACCCTGGAGCCCTCATTTCTGGATGGGGTGGTTCAGTCCCTGTTTCCACGCAGGGACAACTTCACCCCACCAGTGATGGACCCTCCGCGGGGGACAGCTCCGCCAGCTGAGGAGGAAGAGGAGGCTCCCCCTCCTGTCACGGAGTCGGAACTTGGCGCGGCTATTCTCCGTATCCGCGCCAAGAAGACGGCTCCGGGCCCCGACGGTGTCCCCGCCAGAGTGGTGGCGATCGCCGCCACTCAAATGGAGGAGAGGTTTCGGGACCTCTTCAGCGCATGCCTTGCGTCGGGGAGGTTCCCGAAACCGTGGAAGGAGGGGCAGTTGTGCCTCCTTCGGAAGGAGGGCCGCCCGGCGGATTCCCCCTCGGCATACCGACCCATCGTTCTGCTCGATGAGGTTGGCAAAATGTTCGAGGGGATAATCGCTGGCCGCCTAAAGAGCCATTTGCGGCGTATCGGGCCGGACTTGTCGGACGCTCAGTACGGTTTTCGTGCTGAGCGCTCCACGGTGGACGCGCTGGCTTGCCTTAAGGGCCAGGTGAAGGAGGCGATGGAGGCGGGGGACGGTTTGTTGGCTGTGTCATTCGACATAGCCAACGCCTTCAACTCCGTTCCCCACTCCACCATCCTAGAGGCGCTCCGATTCCACGGAGTGCCTCGTCACATGCGTCGTCTGCTGGACAGCTACCTGGAGGATCGGGCGATCGTCCTGGTGGACAGGACTGGCCAAGTCCGGCGGTACGCCGCTGAAGCCGGCGTTCCACAGGGGTCAGTCTTAGGACCTCTCCTCTGGAACGTCGGCTACGATTGGCTCTTGCGGGGAACTCTCCTCCGAGGCACGAGTGTCGTTTGCTATGCGGATGACACTCTCCTCACCACCCGGGGGGGGAGTTTCAGGGAGGCGGCCAACTTGGCCTCGGCGGGCGGATCCTTGGTCGCAGGGAGGATCCGCCGCCTAGGTTTAACGGTGGCGCTGCACAAGACCGAGGCCGTGTTCTTCCACGGACCTCGGCAGCGCCCCCCACCTGACGCCCACATTTTCGTGGAGGGCGTCAGAATCGAGGTGAAGGCCCAGATGAAATATCTGGGCCTTGTACTCGACAGCAGGTGGCGCTTCGGCCCGCATTTTAGCGGGCTGTCGTCGCGCCTGCTGAAGACCGCAGGCGCCCTCTCGTGGCTGCTGCCCAACTTGGGGGGGCCCAGCGCGCGATGCCGGCAACTCTACGCCGGCATCCTGAGGAGCATGGCCCTTTACGGGGCTCCCATCTGGGAGGACTCCCTCCGGAGGAGGGAGAACGCCGCCGCGTTGCGGGCACCCCAAAGGGCCATAGCCCAGCGGGTCGCGCGGGCCTACCGCACGGTGGGATTCGCGGCAGCATGCGCTCTGGCCGGCACCCCGCCTTGGGAACTCAAGGTGTGGGTGCTCGCCAGAGTGTATGAATGGACGGCGGGGCGGAGGGCGAGAGGAGAACGCCCAGCCCCGGAAGAGCGGGAGGCTGTCCGGCGGGAGGCGAGGGACGCCATCGTCGTCCATTGGACGGGGGACCTCGCCACCGCAGCCTTCGGCCGCCGAGCCCTCGACGCGATCGGGCCGGTCTTGCGAGACTGGCTCGAGCGGTCGCACGGGTTCCTCTCCTTCCGTCTAGTGCAGGTGCTGTCCGGACACGGTTGCTTCGGATAGTACCTGCACCGAATCGGACGGGAGGAGACGCCGTCCTGCCGCGACTGTGGCGCGGCGGAGGACACGGCGCAGCACACCCTCGAGGTGTGCCCGTCGTGGTCCGAGACGCGCCGCAGTCTCACCGCGGTGATCGGGCCGGACCTCTCACTCCTCGGCTTGGTTAACGCCATGCTGGGGGACGAGAGGTGCTGGGCAGCAGTGGCCTCCTTCTGCGAACACGTCATGTCCCAGAAGGAGGCGGCGGAGCGCGCGCGGGAGGACGATCCCGACGCGGCGCCGCTCCGAAGGCGGAGGAGGGGTCGAAGAAGACGTCAGTATGACCGTCATCTTCGGCTCCTCCCAGGTGGGGGCCAGCAGGTAACGGGTGTGGGGGCACCCTTGCCTGCATTGCACAGGCCTCCACCAGTGTCGGACGGGAATGGCCAGGTGTTCCCGGCCATTCCCGTAGCCCCCTAACCTGGGGGGCACGCGGGGCCCGCCAGTTAGGCGGGCATGCGCCGGGAGGGTTGTGGAAGTAAAGGTTGAACCGGTTTCCCATGACCCTCCCATCACGGCGATGCGGGAACACCGCTGAGTTTTAGTGGGTATACTGTCCTTCCGACAGGGAGTCCCACATACCCCGTCTCGTCCCCCACGAGCGGGCATGCGTAATAGCATTTCTCAGCGAAAAAAAAAAAAAAAAAAAATGTTAGGTTAGGTTAGGTTAGGTTAGGTTGGGGTGCATGTTGAAGAGCCTCCTCGTGGCGCACCCTGGGCAACGTCGGTTCCAATTGCCCATCAGGTTCTGGGGGACAATTGGGGTTGGCGGCTAATCTTCAACACACGGGGAAGGGTCATGGTTCCAATCACCGATCATCTTTGATGGTCGGTGAAGGGAACCGGCGGCAGCGTGGGGACGCCGGGGCGGCGGTTGGTTCTGCCCAGCCGTCGGCCACCCCGTAATCCTGAGTTCTGGACCGGGGGTCCAGGCCACTGAGGTCTGGGCCGCGAGGAAGACAACCTCTCTAAAAAAATTACCCCAATCCCAAGGTCTAGCGTGCCGAGGGGATGAATGGCCGGAGGGGATCCGGTCGTTAGCGCGGCGAAAAGGGACCTCACCCTTAAAAAGGAACAAGGAAAATGGTACAGACTAATGAGAAAAATTCTCCCCAGGCGGGTACCCTCCTACACAAGGAGGGTCAATCCCGCCCTTCTTCGGAAGGCAGCCCCATCGTATCTGGGGGGGGCACCACTAGTCTCGTGGGCCGGCAGACCACCGCCGACCTTCGTCAACCTGCGTCGCAAGAAAAGGAGCTCCGGGTTAGCCTGGAGCGACTGTGCGACGCAGAAAAAGCACCGCTTGCCGTCGTTGATGGCAACAAGAGCCGAGGAGGCTCAGGTCCTGGAGAGGACCAACTGTCCGATCAGGACACGCGCGGGCGCAACCCCGAATTTTTGAGGAAGCGCCCACACAGTGAGGATTTGGGGTCGATGGGGCTCTCCTCTAGCGAGGAGGACCTGTCGGCTGCAAAAATTGCAACCTCACAGAGGGGGCGAGGTCGTGCGGTGGCGGGCGGAGCTTCCGCTCGTTTGCCGGACCGCGACTCACGAGGTCGCTTTTTGCGGCCCTCTACGCCGACACCGGTGCGCCTAGAGAGCGCGGAGAGTGACGGGACCGCTGGGGACCCGAGTGAAGACTCTGCTGCGTCCCCGCTGCTGCTGCAAAGCAACAAGGCGGAGGCGAATGCCGCCAAGCGGGCGCAGCGGAAGGCGGTGGCGGCTGACGAGGTCAGCGAGATGGCTCGACAGGCCCGAGAGCGACGCTCTGCTCAGGCGTCTGCCGGGGAGAGCCTGTCAGCGGTGGCGCTCCGCCGCCAAGTTTTGGACGGCGTGGACGTCGTTTTGAAGGTTGCTACTAAATCTGGCAGCCTGAAGGGCACGTTCACGCGCGCTCTAAAGGAGGCGGCTGAAGGGATAAAGGAGGCAGTCGAGGTCCTTCTTAATCGCACAAGCTCGGAGGAGACGGCGAAGCTGTGGGAGGAGAATGGCCGTCTCAGATCCGAGCTGGAGGACCTCAAGCGGGAGCTTGTCGCGCAGAGGGCGGAATGGCAGCAGAGGCGTCCTGCGGCCACCAGTTCTGCTCCCGTCGCAGCCCCACCACCGTCGGCCCCATCGTCGACCCCTGCCCTCACACCTGCGGATGCGGAGATCGAGAAGATCGTTCGCATCTGCATGCTGCAGTGTGGGGGTATGGTAAATGCCCGTCTGCAGGGCCTGGAGTCGAGGCTACTCCCGGCGGAGACTCTCCGGCCGCCGCTCGCTGCGGATAGGCGGAAAGAGGAGCCCGCTAAATCGGGCCCGGTAGCCGCAACCGGGAAGGCCAAGGGGGCCAAAAAGCCTGCGAAGGGGCCCCGAACGGCTGCACCCCCACTGACCGCACCCCCGGCGACCGCAGCCTCGGCGACCGCACCCTCGGCGACCGCGACCGAGTCCACCGCGGATACCTGGACGACGGTCGTCAAGAGAGGCCGCCGTAAGAAGAAGAAGACGGCGCCGCAGCCACCGGTACCCACTGGAGCGCCGGCATCGGCACCCACGAAGGCTCAGGGGCCGCCTAGGGTCAGAGCCCCACGCTCCGCGGCTGTAGTGATTACGCTGCAGCCCGGAGCCGTAGAAAGGGGCATCTCCTATAAGGCGGTCCTTATGGAGGCGAAAGCCAAAATCGCGTTCCCCGACCTTGGTATACCGTCCGGCCTCAGAATGAGACCGGCGATTACGGGGGCGCGACTGCTTGAGGTGTCGGGTGCCTCTAGCGGCGAAAAGGCGGACGTTCTGGCCGCCAAGCTGAGGGAGGTCCTCAACCCGGAGGACGTTCGGGTGTCCAGGCCGATAAAGACTGCTGAACTGCGCGTCGACGGACTGGACGACTCGACGACTCCGGCTGAGGTCGTGGCGGCCGTCGCCCGAGCCGGAGGATGTCCGCCCGAGGACGTGCGGACGGGCGAGATCCGCGTCGATGCTTCCGGGCTCGGCGCGATCTGGGTGCGGTGCCCGGTGGCGGCGGCGAACAAAGTCGCCGACGCTGGGCGTCTGTTGGTGGGGTGGGTGGCAGTGAGGGTGAAGCCGCTGCAACCCAGGGCCTTGCGGTGCTACCGTTGCCTCGACATTGGGCATGTCAGGGCACGGTGCACCTCCGAAATAGACCGTAGCGAACAGTGCTATCGCTGCGGTCAGGCCGGCCACAAGGCGGCCCAGTGCTCCGCGGCGCCAAACTGCAGCCTCTGTACAGCTGCAGGGAGGCCCGCTGGGCACAGAGCGGGCGGAAAGGCCTGTGGCGCGCCCGCCCAGAAAGGGAAGAGAAGGGGTGCCAAGGCTGCCGGGGGCTCTTTACCCCCCCCTCAGCCTGGCTGCCCTTCGGCCGACTCCCGGCCTAGGAATGGTGCGGAGGGAATGGATTGCGCATAATGGCGCTCTACCATTTCCTCCAGGGCAATATCAACCACTCTGCTAGAGCTCAGGATCTCTTGCTCCAGAGCATGGCAGAGTGGTCGATTCACGTGGCTGTGGTCGCCGAACCGTATTTTGTCCCCCCTAGGGATAACTGGGTGGGAGACCTAGACGGTTTGGTGGCCATCATTGGCGGGGCTCTTGTCAACCCGTCCCGAGGTCACGGCTGGGTGGCCGCCCTCGCGGACGGCATTGGCACGGTTGGGGCGTATTTTTCGCCCAACAAGAGTCTCGCCGACTTCGAGAGGTTCCTTGTCGAGTTGGGTGCCGTCGTGGGCCGACTCCACCCTCGCCCGGTGCTGTTGCTGGGGGATCTCAACGCCAAGTCTGTGGCGTGGGGATCCCCTGTGACCGATGCTAGGGGTGAGGTGTTGGAGGAGTGGGCGGTCACGACTGGCTTGACCGTCCTAAATCGGGGCTCGGTGCACACGTGCGTGCGGCAGCGGGGCGGATCTATAGTGGACGTCTCGTTCGCTAGCCCCGCTGTCGCGAGCCGTGTCCGCGACTGGCGTGTCGCCGCGGAGGTGGAGACGTTGTCGGATCACCGATACATCCGTTTCGACGTCTCCGCCCAGACCGCCGGTGGCCGCGGTTCGCCGGCCCCGCGAACGGACGGTCCGCGCTGGGCGCGTAAGCGCATCGACAGGGAGCTTCTCGAGGAGGCCGCTATTGTCCAGGCCTGGGTCCGGGAGTCGGCAACGGACGGACCCGTCGACGTCGAGCAGGAGGCGCTGTGGTTCCGCGGGGCGATGACGCAAATAAGCGACGCGTCAATGCCCCGGGTCCACGCACAGTCAGCAAGGCGCCAGGTGTACTGGTGGACCGCCGAGATCGCGCAGTTGCGCGTCGCGTGCGTGGCGGTCAGGCGCCAGTACACCCGATACCGGAGGAGACGTCGTCGGGTCCCTGACGAAGAAGCCGCGCTGTATGAGGTGTACCGCGCGGCGAAGGAGACTCTGTGGCTGGCCATCGGCGAGGCGAGGACGCGAGCCAGGGAGGAGATGTTGGAGACTCTAGACGGGGATCCGTGGGGGCGCCCTTATCGCGCGGTCCGAGGGAAACTTCGGGCCGCGGCGCCCCCACTTACGGAGAGTCTCCAACCCGAGCTGCTGGAGGAGGTGGTGGCAGCCCTCTTCCCGGCAAGAGCGGAGCATACTCCGCCGCCGATGGCTTTGCCCACGGCCGCAGAGTCTACAGAGGAGAACGCCATCAGCGTCCCAGAGGTGACACAGGCAGAGATGGGGGCAGCCGTGATGCGGCTCCGGGCCAAGAACGTGGCTCCGGGGCCCGACGGGATCCACGGCTGCGTGTTAGCCCTCGCTCTGAAGGAACTTGAGCCCCAACTGAGAGGACTCTACACAGCGTGCCTTGAGCGGGGCCAGTTTCCCACTTTGTGGAAATCTGGTCGTCTGGTCCTGCTCAGGAAGGCGGGGCGCCCTGCGGACTCGCCGTCCGCGTACCGGCCCATAGTGCTGCTAGACGAGGTGGGTAAGCTGTTTGAGCGAGTAATCGCAGCCCGCCTCGTCGGCCACTTGTGCGGAGAGGGACCGGACCTGGACGGCAGCCAGTTCGGTTTTCGGCATGGGCGCTCCACCATTCACGCTGTGTCGCGGGTGAGAGTCCTGGCGGAGGATGCGGTGTCCCGGGGCGGGGTGATGTTGGCGGTGTCCTTGGACATCACCAACGCCTTCAACACCCTGCCCTGGAGTTGTATTCGGGAGGCACTGCGGTATCATCGTGTGCCTCCCTACCTCCGCAACATCGTTGGGGCTTATCTGTCGGAGAGGTGTGTCACCTACGTGGGACGTGATGGCGCAAACCAGCACCGCATGTCGTGCGGTGTTCCGCAGGGCTCGGTCCTAGGCCCGCTCCTGTGGAACATCGGGTACGACTGGGTGCTGAGGGGCGAGCTCCAACCGGGGGTGGACCTGACGTGTTATGCTGACGACACGCTGGTCACGGCCCGGGGGAGCTCGCACAGGGAGGCAGCGTTGCTGGCGACGGCTGCGGTGTCACAGGTGGTGAGCCGCATACGTCGCCTGGGCTTGGAGGTGGCCCTCAGCAAGTCGGAGGCCATGGTGTTTCATGGCCCCCGACGGGCGCCGCCGCCCGGCCTACACATCGTGGTCGGGGGGGCTCGGATCGCTGTCGAGTCTACCATGAAGTACCTGGGATTGGTGCTCGACAGCCGGTGGGACTTTGAGCCCCACTTCCGACGGCTGGCGCCCAAGTTGCTGGGCGCGGCTGGCGCGCTCTCAACGCTGCTTCCCAATCTGGGGGGCCCGAGCGCCGCCTGTAGGCGGCTCTACGTAGGGATCGTGCGATCGATGGCCCTGTATGGGGCCCCGATCTGGGCGACTGACCTGACGGCCGGTAGCATCGCCGTTTTGCGGAGGCCGCAGAGAGCGATGGCCGTCAGAGTCGTCCGGGGGTATCGCACGATCTCCTACGAGGCGGCTTGCGTACTGGCCGGATCCCCGCCCTGGGACCTGGAGGCGAAAGTACTCGCGTCATTGTATCGGTGGCGCGAGGAAGCGAGGGCGCGGGGCGAGCAACCGATGCAGCAACACATAGAGCTGCGTCGGTCTCAGCTCCGCGAGGTCCTGGTGGCGGAATGGCGGGACAGGCTTTCACGCCCTACCGCCGGCCTCGTCACCATCGAGGCGGTCCGGCCGGTGCTCGAGCAATGGCTCGGGAGGAGGCACGGCTCCCTGTCGTTTCGGGTGACGCAGGTGCTCTCGGGGCATGGTTGCTTCGGGAAGTACCTGTGTCGCATAAACAGGGAGCCGGACGCCCGGTGTCACCACTGCGTCGACTGCCGGGAGGACACGGCGTGGCATACGCTGGCAGAGTGTGCCGCTTGGGAGGAGCCACGCCGTGCCCTCATCTCAGAAGTAGGCAGTGACCTGTCGCTGCCGGCCGTGGTCGAGTCGATGGTCGGCGGCGAGGAGTCCTGGGACGCGGTGGTTTCCTTCTGCGAAACAGTCGTCTCGCAGAAGGAGGCTGCGGAAAGGGAGAGGGAGATCTCGTCCACTCACCCGGCCCGCAGCAGGCGCACCGGGCGTCGGCGGAGGGCGGATAACGCCCTCTTCCAGCCCCCCTAAATGGGTCCAGGGGCGACGGACTCGGGGACGTCCGTCGCCCCCCACACATCAGGACCCGAGGTGGCGGCGCGTAGTGTTCCACGCGCGCCCCTCTTAGACGTCGCGGGGGGAGTCAAACACCTCACTCCCCCCCCTGACCCGAGGAGGCCCGCAGTGGCGGGCCGGCACCAGTCGGGGGTTGCGGAAGGATCGTACGTTCCCGCGACCCCCGGCGTAGGTGTGAGATGGAACACCGGGGTGGTTTTTAGTCAGTAAGAGTCTGACAGACCCCGCCGCCCGCCCCAGGGCGGCGGACATCCATGAGGATTTTCCACCCCGGAACAAAAAAAAAAAAAAAAAAAAAAAAAAGGTTAGGTTAGGTTAGGTTAGGTTAGGTTAGGTTTGGGGGAACCCCCACAGCGCATACTTCCACGTAGTTTCCCCCGGGCAACGCCGTGTCTGACCACCGTAACGGAGTGGCAGACCGGCGGCTAAAGTGCGCTGTGATTCGCAGACACAAACGCGGACGTCTGCGAATTATGAAGACAAAACCATGTCGTGCCGCCTCTGGGCGTTTTATCGCGAGTCGCTCCTCCCAGGGCGACTCAAAAGGCCCTTCTCAGGGCCAACCCAACGGCCCTTCTCAGGGCCAACCCAACGGCCCTTCTCAGGGCCAATCCAACGGCCCTTCTCAGGGCCAATCCAACGGCCCTTCTCAGGGCCTCGCCGGCGACGCTTCGGCGTCGGAAGCTGGCCGAGCACCGTCTGCGGCCAGCATGTTCAGCAGGCCAGGCGAGTTTTCGGACTCCGACGACTCCGTTATGGACACGTCGGCGGCCGAAAACGACCGCATTAAGCGGAAGAGGGCCGCTCTGAAGACCGGGTCTGCGGGCTCCTCGGAGTCGGTTGGAGGTAGGGCGAAGAAGAAGCCGAAGTCTAAAAAGGCTTCGACTTCTTCTTCGGCCTTGGCCCACGATGTGGGCTTGGTGGACGCCGAGCGCCAGTTGAGCCTGGCAAAGAGGGCACAACTCCAGGAAGACCTGGAGGAGAGGGTTGCCGCCAAGGAGCGCCAGGCGCAAGCCGCCAGGTCGAGGGCTGGCTACGGCGCATCAAATGTGCTGTATGCTGACCACTCCCTGGCGGAACTGGAGCGCATGGCGCTCGAGGACAAGGAGGAGGTTCTGGAGGTCGCCTCAAAGTCCTCCAATTTGAAGGGGACCTTCCAGAAGGCCCTCAAATGCCGGGCCGCCAGCATGTTCGGCATTGTCAAGGAGCTGGCGACTCGCACGGCCACGGACGAGACGCGGCAACTGCAGGCGAAGGTGGATCGCCTGCAGGCGGAGGTCAGCCAGCTTCACCAGAAGCTGGCTGAAGCCACGGCCCGGCCTGCCCAACCTGCCCCTGTGCCGGTGGCAGGAGGCTCCTTCTCCTCCCCTTCCAACCTTGAGGACATTATTCGAAAGGTTGTTATGGAGGAGAGGGCCTTCACCAGAGCCTGCCTTGCAGGCATCGAGGACCGGCTCTTGCCGGAAAGGCGGCTCCGCCCGCCGCTAGCGGCGGATAAGAGCCCGCCTCCACCGGGAGAGCCGGAACCTGCGCCTGTAGCAGGCCCGGCATCGGGTGCGCAGCTCCAGGCCCCGAAGCCCTCCAAGGGCAAAGGCAGGGGCAAGAGGACAAACGCGGCTCCTCAAACCCCTGCCACAAGCGCGGAGGGAGCGTCTGGGTCGCCTGCCGCTCCAGCAGCCTCGCAGGGGGAAGACGCCCTTCTTCCCTCCACCACCCCGTCCAACATGTCGTGGACGGAAGTGGTCAGGAGGGGAAAAGGCAAGTCGACCCCCAAGCCCGCTGCGACTGCTCCTGCAGCCAAAAAGGCTCCAGCCGGCGGGAGGAAGCTGGCTCCTCCCAAAACCGCGGCCGTCGTGGTGACCATCACCCCGGAGGCCGCGGAACGGGGTGAAACGTACGAGTCCGTCCTAAGGCGGGCTCGTACCAACGCGGATCCCACCAGGCTGGGGATCGGTGGCATCACGTGCCGCCGAACCGCAACCGGGGCTCGAATTTTCGAGTTCTCGGGGGAGCAGCGCGGTGCAAACGCAGACCTCTTCGCAACAAAGTTGCAGGAGGTCATAGCGGATGCGGCAACGGTCGTCAGGCCCGTCAAGACCGCAGCCTTGGAGGTGGCCGATTTGGAGGACTCGGTCACCAAAGAGGATGTGGTGGCGGCCGTTGCGGCGGCTGGAGGCTGCGACGCTGGCGCGGTGAAGTGCGGAGCCATCAGGCTCGGCCGCCGCGGCATGGGCACCATCCGCGTCGAGTGCCCGGTTGCCGCGGCTGGGGCTGCCCTTGCTGCGACCAAGGGACGGCTGCTTGTGGGGCTCAGCTCGGCTGTGGTCCGGCCGCTTGAAGACCAGCCTATGCGCTGCTTCAAGTGCTTCGCCTTTGGCCACACCCGAGCCACGTGTCCCTCCAAGTCCGACTGGGGGGAGTGTTGCTACCTATGCGGGCAGGAGGGACACAGGAGCGCCACTTGCCGCGCCACCACACCACGCTGCGCAGCGTGTGCCGCCAGTGGCCGCCCCGCGGACCACAGGATGGCGGGCAGGAGCTGCAAGCCTCCCGCGAGGAAGGGCATAGTGCCGGCGCAGGTTCGCCCTGTTGCCACCACCGCCGCCGCTGTCGTCGCCGCCGCTGTAGCTCCAGCAGCGGTAGCTGAGGAGGGGGGTGCGATGTCGGAATAATGGTTTCCGACTACCGCATCCTCCAGGCGAACACCAACCACTGCAGAGCGGCCCAGGACCTGGTGGTGCAGGTCATGGCCGAGTGGTTGGTGAACGTAGCGGTGGTCTCCGAGCCCTACTCGATCCCCGGCAGCTGGCTGGGTGACGAGGACGGCTTGGTGGCACTCGCGGCGCGGTCTTCCACAGACTCCCCTCCCCTCTCGCTATTAGAGAAGGGACCGGGATACGTGGCCGCCGCGTGGGGAGACTTAGCCCTTGTGGGCGTCTATTTCTCCCCAAACCGCCCTCTTCAGGACTTCGAGAACTATCTCGGAGTCCTGGCCGCCGTGATCGGCAGGGCGGCGCCGCGTCAGGTCTCCGTACTGGGAGACCTGAATGCCAAGTCGGTGACCTGGGGCAACCGGGCCACCGATCCTCGCGGGCGAGCAGTGGAAATGTGGGCAGCCTCCTCTGGACTCTCCCTCTTGAACAGAGGAAGCGTCCAGACATGCGTGCGGCGGCAGGGTGGCTCGATAGTGGACGTCACTTTCGCCACCCCTGCGTTGGCCGCGCGCGTGCTGAACTGGCGGGTGGACCTGGTGGAGACTATGTCGGACCACCGCTACGTGCGGTTCGACATCTCCACCGGCGCCCCGGGAGAGACGCGGCCCTTCTCGGGGCGATCACCGTTCCCACGGTGGGCTCTCACTCGCCTGGACAGGGAGGCAGCGGGGGAGGCGGCGTTCATCCAGGACTGGCTTTCGCCGCCTTCCGCTGGCCTGGATGTGGACACCGTGGCGGGGCAACTCAGGGAGTCTCTGACCGAGGTATGCAACTCTAGCATGCCTCGGTCTCGCCGACCACTACCCAAACGGGCCGTGTACTGGTGGTCGGCGGAGCTGGCGGAGCTTCGAGCGGCGTGCGTGGAGGCAAGGAGGGCCTACACGCGGAGCCGGCGGCGGCGTCGACGAGACCACGCCGACGAGGACCACCTCTACGAGGTGTACGTAGAGGCTAAAATGGTCCTCGATAGGGCCATCGCCGCCGCCAGAGACTCGGCGAGAGCGGAGGTGCTGGAGGGTCTCGACAACGACCCCTACGGGAGACCATACAAGGCGGCGCGCAACAAGTTGCGTCCCTTTGGTCCCCCCGTGGCCGAGACCCTGGAGCCCTCATTTCTGGATGGGGTGGTACAGTGCCTGTTTCCACGCAGGGACGACTTCACCCCACCAGTGATGGACCCTCCGCGGGGGACAGCTCCGCCAGCTGAGGAGGAAGAGGAGGCTCCCCCTCCTGTCACGGAGTCGGAACTTGGCGCGGCTATTCTCCGTATCCGCGCCAAGAAGACGGCTCCGGGCCCCGACGGTGTCCCCGCCAGAGTGGTGGCGATCGCCGCCACTCAAATGGAGGAGAGGTTTCGGGACCTCTTCAGCGCATGCCTTGCGTCGGGGAGGTTCCCGAAACCGTGGAAGGAGGGGCAGTTGTGCCTCCTTCGGAAGGAGGGCCGCCCGGCGGATTCCCCCTCGGCATACCGACCCATCGTTCTGCTCGATGAGGTCGGCAAAATGTTCGAGGGGATAATCGCTGGCCGCCTAAAGAGCCATTTGCGGCGTATCGGGCCGGACTTGTCGGACGCTCAGTACGGTTTTCGTGCTGAGCGCTCCACGGTGGACGCGCTGGCCTGCCTTAAGGGCCAGGTGAAGGAGGCGATGGAGGCGGGGGACGGTTTGTTGGCTGTGTCATTCGACATAGCCAACGCCTTCAACTCCGTTCCCCACTCCACCATCCTAGAGGCGCTCCGATTCCACGGAGTGCCTCGTCACATGCGTCGTCTGCTGGCCAGCTACCTGGAGGATCGGGCGATCGTCCTGGTGGACAGGACTGGCCAAGTCCGGCGGTACGTCGCTGAAGCCGGCGTTCCACAGGGGTCAGTCTTAGGACCTCTCCTCTGGAACGTCGGCTACGATTGGCTCTTGCGGGGAACTCTCCTCCGAGGCACGAGTGTCGTTTGCTATGCGGATGACACTCTCCTCACCGCCCGGGGGGGGAGTTTCAGGGAGGCGGCCAACTTGGCCTCGGCGGGCGGATCCTTGGTCGCAGGGAGGATCCGCCGCCTAGGTTTAACGGTGGCGCTGCACAAGACCGAGGCCGTGTTCTTCCACGGACCTCGGCAGCGCCCCCCACCTGACGCCCACATTTTCGTGGAGGGCGTCAGAATCGAGGTGAAGGCCCAGATGAAATATCTGGGCCTTGTACTCGACAGCAGGTGGCGCTTCGGCCCGCATTTTAGCGGGCTGTCGTCGCGCCTGCTGAAGACCGCAGGCGCCCTCTCGTGGCTGCTGCCCAACTTGGGGGGGCCCAGCGCGCGATGCCGGCAACTCTACGCCGGCATCCTGAGGAGCATGGCCCTTTACGGGGCTCCCATCTGGGAGGACTCCCTCCGGAGGAGGGAGAACGCCGCCGCGTTGCGGGCACCCCAAAGGGCCATAGCCCAGCGGGTCGCGCGGGCCTACCGCACGGTGGGATTCGCGGCAGCATGCGCTCTGGCCGGCACCCCGCCTTGGGAACTCGAGGCGTGGGTGCTCGCCAGAGTGTATGAATGGACGGCGGGGCGGAGGGCGAGAGGAGAACGCCCAGCCCCGGAAGAGCGGGAGGCTGTCCGGCGAGAGGCGAGGGACGCCATCGTCGTCCATTGGACGGGGGACCTCGCCACCGCAGCCTTCGGCCGCCGAACCCTCGACGCGATCGGGCCGGTCTTGCGAGACTGGCTCGAGCGGTCGCACGGGTTCCTCTCCTTCCGTCTAGTGCAGGTGCTGTCCGGACACGGTTGCTTCGGATCGTACCTGCACCGAATCGGACGGGAGGAGACGCCGTCCTGCTGCGACTGTGGCGCGGCGGAGGACACGGCGCAGCACACCCTCGAGGTGTGCCCGTCGTGGTCCGAGACGCGCCGCAGTCTCACCGCGGTGATCGGGCCGGACCTCTCACTCCCCGGCTTGGTTAACGCCATGCTGGGGGACGAGAGGTGCTGGGCAGCAGTGGCCTCCTTCTGCGAACACGTCATGTCCCAGAAGGAGGCGGCGGAGCGCGCGCGGGAGGACGATCCCGACGCGGCGCCGCTCCGAAGGCGGAGGAGGGGTCGAAGAAGACGTCAGTATGACCGTCATCTTCGGCTCCTCCCAGGTGGGGGCCAGCAGGTAACGGGTGTGGGGGCACCCTTGCCTGCATTGCACAGGCCTCCACCAGTGTCGGACGGGAATGGCCAGGTGTTCCCGGCCATTCCCATAGCCCCCCAACCTGGGGGGCACGCGGGGCCCGCCAGTTAGGCGGGCATGCGCCGGGAGGGTTGTGGAAGTAAAGGTTGAACCGGTTTCCCATGACCCTCCCATCACGGCGATGCGGGAACACCGCTGAGTTTTAGTGGGTATACTGTCCTTCCGACAGGGAGTCCCACATACCCCGTCTCGTCCCCTACGAGCGGGCATGCGTAATAGCATTTCTCAGCGAGAAAAAAAAAAAAAAAAAAAAAAAGGTTAGGTTAGGTTTGTCCCAGGCAGATGGGGAGACATATTTTATTTATTACGAAATAAATTTTTAATCAAATATTCGCGAAAGTTTGTCAATGGATTCTGTTCGTGTATTAATTTATTAAATTTTTTTCTGTAACGTAAGCTATGAAATCCTACTGGCGGACAACGCCCTCAGCCAGCCCCTAAAAACGACCTGTTTTTGAGGGATGTTTATGAGGTATGGCAGACTTGTATTTCACGCGGTATTGGACGTCGCTAGAAGTGGCTCGCAAAGGCGGGTCAGCCAAGAGTCATCAGGAAAGTTCGCTCAGGTTAGGTTAGGTTAGGTTAGGTGGGGGGGACCCCCCCACAGCGCTTACGTCCTCGTCGTGTCCCCTGGAAACAGCCCAGCTCTGACCACCGTAACGGAGTGGCAGACTGGGTTGGCCAAAGTGCGCTGTGCGATCGCATAATTTTAATTGCCGTGCGAGTGCGAAACTGCGGAGGCTATGCCACCACCACCGCGCGACGCCTTCGGGCGTTTTTTAAAATCCAAAGGCCCTTCTCAGGGCCAACCAAACGGCCCTTCTCAGGGCCAACCAAACGGCCCTTCTCAGGGCCAACCAAACGGCCCTTCTCAGGGCCACCCCGACGCTTCGGCGTCAGAATCCAGCCGCGCGCCGTCTGCGGCTGGCTTCTTTGTAGGGGTCGACGAGTCGTCCGACAACGACTCACTTATTAGTGTGTCGGACTTGGACGACTCTCGGTCGCGGAAGCGGGTCCACCTGAGCGGTGGGTCCGAAGGCTCCTCGGCCTCGGGGTCGAAGCCGAAGAGGGCGTCAAAGGCCAAAAAGCCGACGGTGGCTTCGGACACCCATGTCGTTGGGCTCGCGGACGCCCAACGCCAGTTGGACCTGGCCCGGCGAGCGCAGCTCCAGCAAGAGCTGGAGGAGCGGATTGTCGCGAAGGAGCAACGTGCGCACATCGCTCGGGCCAGGTCTGGGTACGGTGCGTCCCTCGTTGTATACGCCGACCATTCTCTGGCCGAGCTGCAGAGAATGGCGGAAGAGGACGAGGAGGAGATCAAGGAGGTCGCCTCTAAGTCCTCCAACCTGAAGGGCACGCTGCAGAAGGCCCTCAAGTGCAGGGCTGCGAGCATGCGTGGTGTCGTCGCTGAGCTGGTGCAGCGGACGACCAGCGACGAGACGCGGCAACTGCAGGCGAGAATAGATCGCCTGCAGTCTGAGAACAGCCAGCTTCACCAGAGGCTGGCCGAAGCCACGGCCCGGCCACAGCAGGCCAAAACGAGCAGCCTGCCAGACCGAAGCCCTGCGGCAGAGGGCCCCTCTTCCAACCTTGAGGACATCATCCGCAAGGTCGTAATGGAGGAGAGGGCCTTCACGAGGTCCTGCTTGGCAGGGATAGAGGACCGGCTCCTGCCGGAGAAACGCCTCCGACCACCACTCGCGGCGGATAAGAGGCGGTCCGAGCCGGAGCCGTCCACCTCGACAGCGGAGGATGCCCTTCTCCCGTCCACCACCCCGTCCAACGAGTGGACGGAAGTGGCCCGCAAGGGCAAGGGGAAGGGCAAGGGGAAGGGCAAGGGGAAGAAGTCGGCGTCGGCCGTCCCTGCCGTCCCCGCCGCCACCGCTCCCAGCCAGTCGCAGACGACCGGCAAGGGAAAGCCGAAGGGGAAGGGGAAGAAGAGGCTAGTCCCCCCTAGAACCGCGGCCGTCGTGGTGACGCTCACCGCGGAGGCTGCGGAGCGAGGGGAGACGTACGCGTCCGTTTTGGTGCGGGCGCGTGCCAATGCCGACCCTTCCCAGCTGGGGATCGGCAGCGTTTCGTGCCGGCGGACCCAAGCCGGGGCTCGAATTTTTGAGTTCCCCGGGGCCGAGGGGAGTGCCCACGCAGACCTCTTCGCAGCCAAGCTGCAGGAGGTCATAGCGGACTCGGCAAAGGTGGCCCGGCCAGTCAAGTCGGCGACCATTGAGGTGACGGACCTGGACGACTCCGTCACCAAGGAGGAGGTGGTGGCGGCGGTCGCAGCGATAGGGGGCTGCGGCACCGCGGCGGTCCAAGGCCGGGACATTAGGCCCGGCCGTGGTGGCATGGGCACGATTCGCCTCGAGTGCCCGGTCGCCGCTGCCAAAGCCGTCCTTGCCAAGGGACGGCTCACAGTCGGGTTCAGCTCGGCCGCGGTCCGGGCTCTCGAGGACCGGCCGCTGCGGTGTTTCCGGTGCTTCGGCATCGGACACATACGGCTCCAGTGTCCGTCCGCAGTGGACAGGTCGGCCGCGTGCTACCGCTGCGGCAGGGACGGCCACAAAACCGTCTCGTGCGAGGCCGCCACGCCGCACTGCGCGGTGTGTGCCGCCAGTGGCCGCCCGGCAGGCCACGTAATGAAGGGGAGGAATTGTAATCCTCCCCCAACGCGGGGAAAAGCGCAGGCGCCGACCGGGCCTGCTGCCGCTGCCGCTGGCGCCGTCGTTCCTGCGGCGGCTGCGGAGGAGGGTGCGATGTCCGAGTGATGGATAGGGTCGAACATCGCATCCTTCAGGCGAACACCAACCACTGCAGGGCAGCCCAGGATCTGCTGATGCAGACCATGGCTGAGTGGTTGGTGGACTTGGCGGTGGTCGCCGAACCCTACTCGGTCCCTGGCAGTTGGCTGGGCGACCGGGACGGCTCGGTGGCAATGGTGACGCGGTCTTCCACAGACTCCCCTCCCCTCTCGCTCTTAGAGAGGGGACCGGGATACGTGGCCGCCGCGTGGGGAGACATGGCCCTGGTGGGGGTCTATTTCTCCCCAAACCGCCCTCTCTCGGACTTTGAGGATTTCCTAGAGATCCTCACCGCAGTCGTCGGGAGGGCGGCGCCGCGCCAGGTCGTGGTGTTGGGCGACCTGAACGCCAAGTCGGTGGCCTGGGGCAACCCGGCCGCCGGATGCAACGTCCGGGGGCGCGCCGTCCAGTTTTGGGCGGCCTCTTGCGGTGTGTCCCTCCTCAACAGGGGGACGGTCCACACGTGTGTGCGGCAACAGGGCGGGTCGGTGGTGGACGTCTCGTTTGCCACCCCCGCGCTAGCCGCCCGCGTCGTCAACTGGCGGGTAGAGATGGCGGAGACCTTGTCGGACCACCGATATGTGCGGTTCGACATCTCCGCCCAGGGGGGGGGGACGGCCCGCGCTGGGCAATCTCCCTTCCCGCGGTGGACACTCACCCGCCTGGACCGGGAGGCAGCCGAGGAGGCGGCCTTCCTCCAGGACTGGCTGTCGCCCCCTGTCGAGGTCCCAGACGTGGACGCCGCAGCGGTCCGGCTCAGGGAGTCCCTGACCGAGGTGTGCGACTACAGCATGCCTCGGTCTCGCCGTCCGCCTCCCCGACGTGCCGTCTATTGGTGGACGGGGGAGCTGGCGGGGCTCCGGGCCGACTGCGTGGCGGCCAGAAGGGCCTACGCGCGGAGCCGAAGGCGCAGCGCCCAGAACCGAGTCCGGGCAGAAGAGGACCGCCTATACGCCTCCTATCGAGAGGCGACACTGGCCCTCAAGTCTGCAATGGGCGCTGCGCAAGACTCGGCGAGGGCTGAGATGCTGGAGGGTCTCGACCGGGACCCTTATGGGAGGCCATATAAGGCGGCGCGGAGCCAGCTTCGCCCCTATGGTCCCCCACTGACGGAGACCCTCGAGCCAGCGTTGCTGGATGGGGTGGTCCGGTCCCTGTTTCCGTGCAGGACCGACTTCGCCCCACCAGCGATGGATCCCCCGCAAGAGGCGGCCCCACCGGAGGAGGGGATTCCCCCGGTGACGGCGGCGGAGCTCTACGCGGGGGTGCTCAGCCTCCGCGCAAAGAAGACGGCCCCCGGGCCGGACGGCGTCCCCGCACGGGTGGTGGCGATCGCCGCCTCCCAAATGGAGGAGAGGTTTCGGGACCTCTTCAGCGCGTGCTTTACGGCTGGGAGGTTCCCGAAACTGTGGAAGGAGGGGCAGCTGTGCCTCCTCCGAAAGGAAGGACGCCCGGTGGACTCCCCCTCGTCATACCGGCCCATCGTTCTGCTCGATGAGGTCGGTAAACTGTTCGAGGGGATTATCGCCACCCGGCTTGATAGCCATTTGCGGGGGGTAGGGCCGGACCTGTCGGACGCCCAATTCGGTTTTCGTCGAGGGCGTTCGACGATCGATGCGCTGGCCCTACTCAAGGGCCAGGTAAAGGAGGCGGTGGAGGCGGGGGACGGAGTGCTGGCGGTGTCATTCGACATTGCAAACGCCTTCAACTCCGTCCCCCACTCGACGATATTGGAGGCGCTCCGGTATCACGGAGTGCCCCGATACCTGCGGGACGTCCTGGCCAGCTACCTGGAGGACCGAGAGGTCCTCCTCGTGGACAAGACGGCCACGTTGAGGCGGTACGGCGCAGAGTCCGGTGTTCCGCAGGGGTCGGTACTAGGGCCCCCCCCTGTGGAACATCGGGTTCGATTGGCTCCTGCGGGGAGGCCTCCTCCAGGGCACGAGTGTCATCTGCTACGCGGATGACACTCTCCTCACCGCCCGGGGGAGGAACTTTGCAGACGCGGCCTGTCTGGCCTCGGCTGGCGGATCCTTGGTTGCGGAGAGGATCCGCCGCCTGGGATTGAGGGTGGCGCTGAACAAGACCGAGGCCGTGTTCTTTCGCGGGCCTCGGCAGCGCTGCCCACCCGATGCCCACATCGTCGTAGGGGGCGTCCGGATAGAGGTCCAGGCCCAGATGAAGTATCTGGGCCTGGTGCTGGACGACAGGTGGCGCTTCGGCCCGCATTTCAGCGGGCTGTCGACGCGCCTGCTGAAGACCGCGGACGCCCTCTCGTGGCTCCTCCCGAACCTGGGGGGACCCAAGGCGAAATGCCGGCGCCTCTATGCCGGCATCCTGCGGAGCATGGCCCTGTACGGGGCTCCCATCTGGGCGGACTCCCTCCACAGGAGGGAGAATGCGACCGCCATCCGCAGGCCCCAAAGAGCCATTGCACAGCGGGTGGCGAGGGCCTACCGCTCGGTGGGCTTTTCGGCGGCGTGCGCTCTGGCCGGCACCCCTCCTTGGGAGTTGGAGGCTTGGGTGCTCGCCAGAGTGTACGAGTGGACGGCGCGTCGGAAGGCGCTCGGGGAGCACCCCGTCGCGGAAGAGCGGGAGGCCGTGCGGCGGGAGGCGAAGGACGCCATCGTCCTCCATTGGACGGAGGACCTCGCTGCCGCCGCCTTTGGCCGCCGGACGTTGGACGCGCTCGGTCCGGTCCTGCGGGACTGGCTCGAGCGGTCCCACGGTTTCCTCTCCTTCCGTCTGGTGCAGGTGTTGTCCGGCCATGGCTGTTTCGGATCGCACCTGCACCGGATCGGGAGGGAGGAGTCCCCGGCGTGCCACGACTGCGGCGCGGCGGAGGACACGGCGCAGCACACCCTCGAGGTGTGCCCGGCTTGGTCCGAGCAGCGCCGCGGTCTGACCGCGGTGATCGGTCAGGACCTCTCGCTTCCCGGCGTGATGAACGCCATGCTGGGGACCGAGGGGGCCTGGACAGCGGTTGCCTCCTTTTGCGAGGACGTGATGTCGCGAAAGGAGGAGGCGGAGCGCGCGCGGGAGGACGATCCTCTCGCTGCGCCGCTCCGCAGACGAAGAAGGGGTCGGAGAGGGCGCCGTCCTCCCCCTCCTCGTGGTGGCGACGGGCGGGCGACAGGCGCGGGGGCGCCTCCGCCCGCATTGCACCCGTCACCACCTTCGTCGGTCACTCCCGGGCCCGTCCCCCTCCCCACGGGGGGGGTGTGAGGGGCTCGCGTTGCGGGCAATCGTCGGCGGTGGACTGGACGTAAAGGCTGTGCCGGATTCCCAGTCCCCCACCACTAAGACGAAGCGGGAGTGCCGCTGGGTTATTTTAGTGGGTATACCGGGTCCCAGACCCGGGGAGTCCCACATAGCCCCCCATCCCCCGATGGGAGGGTATGCGTAACGCATTTTTTCCCAGCGCAAACAAAAAAAAAAAAAAAAAAAAAAAAAAAAGGTTAGGTTACACCTCACTCCCCCCCCTGACCCGAGGAGGCCCGCAGTGGCGGGCCGGCACCAGTCGGGGGTTGCGGAAGGATCGTACGTTCCCGCGACCCCCGGCGTAGGTGTGAGATGGAACACCGGGGTGGTTTTTAGTCAGTAAGAGTCTGACAGACCCCGCCGCCCGCCCCAGGGCGGCGGACATCCATGAGGATTTTCCACCCCGGAACAAAAAAAAAAAAAAAAAAAAAAGGTTAGGTTAGGTTAGGTTAGGTTTTTTTTTTTTTTTTATTTTTTTTTTTTTTTATTTAATTTTTGGCAGGAGTGGGAAATCCTCATGGACGCCCAGACTGTCCCACTGGTGAGGCGGTCTGGGCAGTGCCGGACTCTTACCGGCTAAAACCACACTCCTGCCCTAAGACACGGTTTTCTCCGATATTGCGGTCGGAGGCTTATATATTCTTGTCATTTATATGAAGCATTGCTTTATATTATTTCTTCTTTCAGTCAGCAATACAACATTCCTATTATGTTAATTCCAGTTTGGGTCTACAGAGTTGAGACAATATTGTTTCTTTTCCTTAGATTAATTTATTTCCTATTCTTATTTGACTATGGTTAACAAAGCGTTTTATTATTATTATTTATATATTTTTTTACTTTTCTTTCTAATTTTTTTTTTTTATTTATTTATTTTTTTTTTTATTTTTTATTTATTTATTTTTCTTAATTTTAACTTATTTTAACACTTAGCACAATATAGCTTACTATATTTGCGGTGTTAAATTTCTTACTCTATGTTTTATTTCTATCTATTACTGTTTTTATTATACCTAAACAAAAATCTAAAAATTTATTACGATTTTCATTATTTATCATTATTTGACTTATGTTTTCTTCGCATATCTGATCCTCTATTTCGTTTTCCAGGTTGAATCTGGCTAGCCCGAACACTGGACACTCAGTTATCAAATGCAGGATTGACTCCTCCCTGATTGGGTCGCAACTACATGCAGGTGAGTCCTTCTTCTTAAACCGGTGCAAGTATTGGGAAAAGCCCCCGTGGCCTGTAAAGAGTTGTGTGTGCAGGTATGTAATTTCGATGTTCCTGCTTAGTTTGTAGGCATGCGTGGCTGAAGGGAAAAATATTTTGGTGACGCTGGCTTTAGTCTCTCCTTGATAACGCCGTTCCCATTTATCAATTGAAGCGCTTCTGATGGTTCGCTTGATAAATGAGATGGGACATTTATCAAAATCGGGTCTTCTTTTAATTTTCAGCGCCGCTGTTTTTGCCAGTTCGTCTGCTCTTTCGTTCCCCTGTATGCCAACGTGAGCTTTTACCCAATATAGTTTAAGGTTTTTGCCAGAGTTTTTTAGCTTTTTAATATTTTTCTTAATTTCTAGCACGAGTGGGTTGCAGGTGTCGCCATTCCTCAATAGCTCCAGGGCTGACCTGGAGTCGCTGTATATGCTGAAGTCTTCTTCTGGACTATGCGCGATCATTTCTGTGGCTTTGTACATTGCGTACAACTCCGCTTGAAAGACGGTACAGTACTCCTCGAGCTTATATTTTTTGTTTTTAGTTTCGACTGTCCCATTCCACCAGGATATGGCAGCCCCAACTTTTCCTTCAATTTTGCTCCCGTCTGTAAAGATTTGTACTGCACCGTCCCCCATGCGCTGCTGTACTTCCGCTTCGCTTTCTAAGCATTGGAAGCCGAGGTCTTCCTCGTTTGCTGGATGAGGCTTCGCCAGGAAACTCGCTTTCTCCTCAACAGAACGGTCTCCAAGAATCGGCTGAGGCTTCCCTCTCTTCGCCTCGTAGAGGGATGCTGCTTCCTTGACTCTCAGGTCAAGTGGCAGCAATCCTGTCAAGATTAGAGCCGAATTCAATGAGACCGTCCTGTATGACTTGCTGATCTTCTGTGCGAAGCCCCGCATTACAGAGTTGAGCTGGTTTTGAATATATATCTTATCCGCTGCTTTGGCCCATACGCTAGCTGCGTATAAGATAACCGGCTCCACTACCGCCGTGTAGATGACCCTTATTACTTCCGGGTTTAGTCCCCAGGTTACCTTGGCTGCGCTGGACAGCTGCCTAAAGATGTTGATCGCTTTCTTGCAGACGTATGTGACGTGGCTCCGGAAGGTCATCTTCCGGTCAATTATTAATCCTAACAGCTTGATCTCCTCGACGAGCGCAATGTCAACCCCGCCCATGTGCAGCCGTGGTGTGTCGAATTTCAGCTTCTTAGTAAGCAGCATAGCTTGAGTTTTATGAGGCGCAAACTTGAGTTTGTTTCGAACACCCCACCGCTGCACATGTGCAAGGCTGGCATTCGCTTCAGTCTCCAGATTCAGTGCCGTTTTTCCAGAAAAAATAAGAACCATGTCGTCTGCAAATGCCTGGCAGTATGTGTTCCTTTCCTCTAATTCATCCAGCAGCGGGTTCAGCAGGAGATTCCAGAATGTGGGCCCCGCGATCGATCCTTGCACGCATCCTTTTGAGGTGCTCTTCTTATATTCGGCTCCAGCATATTTTACCGCGACTTTTCTATTTTCTAGGTAGTTTCCCACCAGTTTTCGTAGGTTAAGTGGACAGTGTTTCTCCGCCAGGCGACTTTTTATTGCTGGCCACCACGCACTGTCAAACGCACCCTCTATGTCCAGCGAGACAACTACCACCAGGTTTTTCTCCTTGAGCCTTAAGTCTATATGCTGTATCATGTCGTACAAAGCGTCCTCCGTACTTCGCTGCGGCACAAACCCATACTGCCGTGGGTTCATTCGGGGTAACATATGCCACCTGAGTCTCCGCACCAGCATCTTTTCCAGAATCTTACCGAGGATAGGCAAGAGTCCAATCGGTCGGTAAGATTTTGGATGGGTATAATTATCCTTCCCAGGTTTTCTTAGCACAACAACCGCCGCTTCTTTCCACTTTTCCGGGAAGCAGGACAAGTCGAGGCACTTGTTTGATAAGGCTAGGAATAATTGTTCATTGTTGCTAATAGCGGCTTCGCAGATATCAGCAGTGAAACCATCAGGGCCCGGCGCTTTCCTCGGATTAAAACTCCTTGATGCATACCTGAGCTCGGCAAGAGTGAAAGGTGGATCCATTTCGTCCTCTGGTATATCTTCCTCTAAGCGTGCCGCTGCTTTTCTTATCTCAGCGTGTTCAGGGTTGTCATCCTTTTTATCATCATCCGGGAAGAAAGTTTCGGCCAGGACCCTGGCAGATTCATCTGCGTCTAATGCCTCTCCATTTTGAACTATTGGCAGATCTTCGTGCCTCTTCTTTGTCTTTGAGATTACCCTATATATGCCATTCCAAACACTCTCCTTCTCCTGCCTCCCGCAAAAGCTTTTCCAACTATCAGTTTGTGCCTTGCTTGCTTGAGACTCATATTCTTCCTTCGCTTTCAGGTACTCCATCACGACCCATTCCCGACGGCGTGGTGCTGCGCAACGGATTCTTCGCTTCTTCGTGCACATGGAGTTTTTAAGCTGATCGAGTTCTTCATTCCACCATGGTAAGTATATTTTATCTATTTTCTTTATTTTCGGTACTGTTTCTTCGCAAGTTTCTGTAATAATTTTTGTTAACTTCTCTGTACATTTTTCTAACTCTTCTGAACTATTTATATTATCTATGTATGTTCTATCAATTTTATTTTCCCGCAATAATTTTGTAAATTTTCCCCGAAAACTTTCCCAGTCTGCTTTTTTAGTATTATATACTCTAGTGTTGCTATATTTAATTTTATTCCCAATTCCTTTCTTTGTCGTGATTTTAAGTGTTATAGCATTGTGGTCCGAACTCGTCATATCTGTGTCTACTTTCCATTCTTCCACGTGTTGAAGCATGTCGTCTGAACAGGCCGTGATGTCTACTGTGCTCTTGTATCGCTTCCCCCCTCGAATGGTGTCAAATGTTGGGATGTTCCCGCAATTAAGTACATGTAGGTTGAGTTCGTCTAGGGTTCCAGATAGGAGTCTTCCCCTTTCGTCCTCTCTCTCGCTTCCCCACCATGTACTCCACGCGTTCACATCTCCTCCAACCAGTAATTTAGCCCCTTCTGTCCTTGTAACTATTTCTCTCAGCTGATCGAGGTATGGCTCAATATCGAGATAGTCCTCGAAGTAGACGGACGCTACCACGGTGGTGGTGTCCTCCACCGTCAACCTCGCAACCGCTATGTTTTCGTTAGTCAGTGTCGGACACACCACTACGTCCACTCCACTGTCGAAAATGACTATAGCGGCTTTGATATCTTTGTTTCTAGATTTTGTTGCTTGAACCATTCTAGTCCCGGGGTAGGTCTTCATTTCACCCTTTGCTCCTACATAGGGTTCTTGTACAAGAGCGTACCTAATTTTTCTGCGCCCGGCTTCGAGAATGAGTTCCTCAGTGGCCAGTTTTTTCTTTTGGAGGTTCGCCTGCACTACACCATACCTAACATTGTTGTTGTTTGCTCCTGCCCCCGCCACAACTTTAGCAATATGATACTGCCGACCTGGCCAGTGCATCCCATTTTTTCCTTGTAGGACATTCACTATCAAAAGCGTTATGTGCTGCGTCCTTCTTATTCTGGCTGCAGTTTCTGCACTTCGGCTGTTCATTGAGGGTGAACCCAGGACACTCTGCTCTGGTATGCGGTTCACCACAGTGGCTGCAAAGGACTGCTGGTTCTGTACAGTATTTTCTGCTGTGCCCGTATCCGAGGCACTTTGTGCACTGGATCAGCGGGCTCTGGTCTCTTACAACCACCCTCTGCAGGTCCACGTGGATTCGGCCCGCCGAGGTCAGCCGCTGCCAAATCACTGGCTTGACACGCAACACCACGTGACCTGTCAGCGGGTTCCTCGCCCTTCGCCTGTACATGACCCGGATGTCACCCTCGCCGATTTCGACTCCCTCCAGGAGGTGTCCATTCTGAGATCTTATCGCCGTCATCAAGTCGTCGTCAGTTATGTAACTCATTACGTCCCTGACGACCACGAGCGGGTTTTTGTTGATGGCCTCCTCAACTTTCAGATCCCCTGTGGAGTTTTGAAGCTTTGCCGATACTTTTCTTAGTTCTTCCTTTTCGGAGCAGCTTATGACCACCGACTGGTTCTTTGCTCTACGCAGATGGTCTATCCTTAGTCCAGTGCTCTTTGCATCGACAGTCGCTCGGATTTTATCGACTACAGTCTCTGATGTATCGCCCTCGTGTGGTGATGATACTATTATCGAGTGCATATTTTTCCTAGCCGATGGCTGAGGCGGCATCGCTGCGACTTGCGCGTACGTCCCAATGCTTAGCATTTGGGCTTCTACCTTCTCAGCTTGCATCTTTGATACCTCCTTCAGTTCTTTGATTTCTACCATCTGCGCATCGAGTCTGTCGCTTAGCTCCACTTTTGATCTTTCTATTTTGGCAGGGAGTTCTTCCTTTTCATTTCTCTTTAGAATTTCTTTAACTTCCAAAATTTCGTTCAATATTTTCAAGCTGTTATCTCCAGGTCCTCCTGACTGCTTCACTTCTCTTTCGCCCTTGCTTTCGTCTTCTTTCGCCTCCGGTTTATCCATTCTTTTTACAATTTCATAGAGCGCCTTTATACAATCAGACACCGTTTGTTTTATGGTGGACTTTATGTTCCCTGACATTTCCAACTGTGCCTTTGCTTTGAGCATGAGGGCGCGTGCCTCAGCAACCGGTGTAGAAAATTTCAACTTTAGTGCTGGAGGTGATCTAGTTTTTGCCTCGATGTCAATTATGCTCTTCGGCACCTGATTAGTTTTCGAGGGGCCCGCCCTAGGTCCGTTATCTCCTGTTGGCGATGCGTCAGACCTTGGCGGCGTGCGTATCATGTCCGCGACTTATCTAACCGTGTCTTATTTTAAATATTAGGTACACACGTACTTGTCTTAATTTAGTAATAACAGCTCAATAAAGCTATAGTTACCGTCAAAATTCTTTAAAATGCGAATCCTAAATGTCAATAATATCACTGCAGAGGCAGTGATAAACTCAGGAACCGTTTAAATCTCCCCGCGTAGTAGTAAAGAAGGGTATTTTATAGCCTGAAGGCTAAAAACAGAATTTAATTTTTCATAAAAGTTTAAAAGTTTACCTGGTAAGTGACTAAAGGGTGGGTGGGAGGGCAAATTTTTGAAGTTCTATGTGAGCTAGGCTCGCGTGCGAGGTGTCAAAAGACGCGTCTCGGCGCGGGCTAACTATCTGTGAGGTTATTGGAATTTTAGCTGAACAAAAATTTTGAATTTTGCAGAAAAAACGGGTTTTTCGACCAAAATGTGAGTAAAAACCTGCAATAACACCGCCGAAACGGGACTCGAACTCGCTGAACGCGCGCCGGAGTGCAGGTAAGGCAGGTAAGTAGCTATTGAAACTATAAAAACGTAGATTTAGATTAGGATTTTGAAGATAAAAATTTATAAAGTATTTTCAAAGGGATTTTTTAATGAAAATTTTACAAGTCAATATACGAAAAATGTTTTTCGCAGATTCGTCAATTTTCACCAGTGGGAAAGTTAAACGGAGCCTAGAAACGATTAATTTTGCTGAAAACAGCTTCAAAATGCGTCACCGGGATGCAAAGATATAGCGATTTGATGATTTTGTACTATCCCTTAGGTGGATTTCGTCTGTTAGTGAAAATACCAAATGCAAAAAATTTTTGAAGTTCTATGTGAGCTAGGCTCGCGTGCGAGGTGTCAAAAGACGCGTCTCGGCGCGGGCTAACTATCTGTGAGGTTATTGGAATTTTAGCTGAACAAAAATTTTGAATTTTGCAGAAAAAACGGGTTTTTCGACCAAAATGTGAGTAAAAACCTGCAATAACACCGCCGAAACGGGACTCGAACTCGCTGAACGCGCGCCGGAGTGCAGGTAAGGCAGGTAAGTAGCTATTGAAACTATAAAAACGTAGATTTAGATTAGGATTTTGAAGATAAAAATTTATAAAGTATTTTCAAAGGGATTTTTTAATGAAAATTTTACAAGTCAATATACGAAAAATGTTTTTCGCAGATTCGTCAATTTTCACCAGTGGGAAAGTTAAACGGAGCCTAGAAACGATTAATTTTGCTGAAAACAGCTTCAAAATGCGTCACCGGGATGCAAAGATATAGCGATTTGATGATTTTGTACTATCCCTTAGGTGGATTTCGTCTGTTAGTGAAAATACCAAATGCAAAAAATTTTTGAAGTTCTATGTGAGCTAGGCTCGCGTGCGAGGTGTCAAAAGACGCGTCTCGGCGCGGGCTAACTATCTGTGAGGTTATTGGAATTTTAGCTGAACAAAAATTTTGAATTTTGCAGAAAAAACGGGTTTTTCGACCAAAATGTGAGTAAAAACCTGCAATAACACCGCCGAAACGGGACTCGAACTCGCTGAACGCGCGCCGGAGTGCAGGTAAGGCAGGTAAGTAGCTATTGAAACTATAAAAACGTAGATTTAGATTAGGATTTTGAAGATAAAAATTTATAAAGTATTTTCAAAGGGATTTTTTAATGAAAATTTTACAAGTCAATATACGAAAAATGTTTTTCGCAGATTCGTCAATTTTCACCAGTGGGAAAGTTAAACGGAGCCTAGAAACGATTAATTTTGCTGAAAACAGCTTCAAAATGCGTCACCGGGATGCAAAGATATAGCGATTTGATGATTTTGTACTATCCCTTAGGTGGATTTCGTCTGTTAGTGAAAATACCAAATGCAAAAAATTTTTGAAGTTCTATGTGAGCTAGGCTCGCGTGCGAGGTGTCAAAAGACGCGTCTCGGCGCGGGCTAACTATCTGTGAGGTTATTGGAATTTTAGCTGAACAAAAATTTTGAATTTTGCAGAAAAAACGGGTTTTTCGACCAAAATGTGAGTAAAAACCTGCAATAACACCGCCGAAACGGGACTCGAACTCGCTGAACGCGCGCCGGAGTGCAGGTAAGGCAGGTAAGTAGCTATTGAAACTATAAAAACGTAGATTTAGATTAGGATTTTGAAGATAAAAATTTATAAAGTATTTTCAAAGGGATTTTTTAATGAAAATTTTACAAGTCAATATACGAAAAATGTTTTTCGCAGATTCGTCAATTTTCACCAGTGGGAAAGTTAAACGGAGCCTAGAAACGATTAATTTTGCTGAAAACAGCTTCAAAATGCGTCACCGGGATGCAAAGATATAGCGATTTGATGATTTTGTACTATCCCTTAGGTGGATTTCGTCTGTTAGTGAAAATACCAAATGCAAAAAATTTTTGAAGTTCTATGTGAGCTAGGCTCGCGTGCGAGGTGTCAAAAGACGCGTCTCGGCGCGGGCTAACTATCTGTGAGGTTATTGGAATTTTAGCTGAACAAAAATTTTGAATTTTGCAGAAAAAACGGGTTTTTCGACCAAAATGTGAGTAAAAACCTGCAATAACACCGCCGAAACGGGACTCGAACTCGCTGAACGCGCGCCGGAGTGCAGGTAAGGCAGGTAAGTAGCTATTGAAACTATAAAAACGTAGATTTAGATTAGGATTTTGAAGATAAAAATTTATAAAGTATTTTCAAAGGGATTTTTTAATGAAAATTTTACAAGTCAATATACGAAAAATGTTTTTCGCAGATTCGTCAATTTTCACCAGTGGGAAAGTTAAACGGAGCCTAGAAACGATTAATTTTGCTGAAAACAGCTTCAAAATGCGTCACCGGGATGCAAAGATATAGCGATTTGATGATTTTGTACTATCCCTTAGGTGGATTTCGTCTGTTAGTGAAAATACCAAATGCAAAAAATTTTTGAAGTTCTATGTGAGCTAGGCTCGCGTGCGAGGTGTCAAAAGACGCGTCTCGGCGCGGGCTAACTATCTGTGAGGTTATTGGAATTTTAGCTGAACAAAAATTTTGAATTTTGCAGAAAAAACGGGTTTTTCGACCAAAATGTGAGTAAAAACCTGCAATAACACCGCCGAAACGGGACTCGAACTCGCTGAACGCGCGCCGGAGTGCAGGTAAGGCAGGTAAGTAGCTATTGAAACTATAAAAACGTAGATTTAGATTAGGATTTTGAAGATAAAAATTTATAAAGTATTTTCAAAGGGATTTTTTAATGAAAATTTTACAAGTCAATATACGAAAAATGTTTTTCGCAGATTCGTCAATTTTCACCAGTGGGAAAGTTAAACGGAGCCTAGAAACGATTAATTTTGCTGAAAACAGCTTCAAAATGCGTCACCGGGATGCAAAGATATAGCGATTTGATGATTTTGTACTATCCCTTAGGTGGATTTCGTCTGTTAGTGAAAATACCAAATGCAAAAAATTTTTGAAGTTCTATGTGAGCTAGGCTCGCGTGCGAGGTGTCAAAAGACGCGTCTCGGCGCGGGCTAACTATCTGTGAGGTTATTGGAATTTTAGCTGAACAAAAATTTTGAATTTTGCAGAAAAAACGGGTTTTTCGACCAAAATGTGAGTAAAAACCTGCAATAACACCGCCGAAACGGGACTCGAACTCGCTGAACGCGCGCCGGAGTGCAGGTAAGGCAGGTAAGTAGCTATTGAAACTATAAAAACGTAGATTTAGATTAGGATTTTGAAGATAAAAATTTATAAAGTATTTTCAAAGGGATTTTTTAATGAAAATTTTACAAGTCAATATACGAAAAATGTTTTTCGCAGATTCGTCAATTTTCACCAGTGGGAAAGTTAAACGGAGCCTAGAAACGATTAATTTTGCTGAAAACAGCTTCAAAATGCGTCACCGGGATGCAAAGATATAGCGATTTGATGATTTTGTACTATCCCTTAGGTGGATTTCGTCTGTTAGTGAAAATACCAAATGCAAAAAATTTTTGAAGTTCTATGTGAGCTAGGCTCGCGTGCGAGGTGTCAAAAGACGCGTCTCGGCGCGGGCTAACTATCTGTGAGGTTATTGGAATTTTAGCTGAACAAAAATTTTGAATTTTGCAGAAAAAACGGGTTTTTCGACCAAAATGTGAGTAAAAACCTGCAATAACACCGCCGAAACGGGACTCGAACTCGCTGAACGCGCGCCGGAGTGCAGGTAAGGCAGGTAAGTAGCTATTGAAACTATAAAAACGTAGATTTAGATTAGGATTTTGAAGATAAAAATTTATAAAGTATTTTCAAAGGGATTTTTTAATGAAAATTTTACAAGTCAATATACGAAAAATGTTTTTCGCAGATTCGTCAATTTTCACCAGTGGGAAAGTTAAACGGAGCCTAGAAACGATTAATTTTGCTGAAAACAGCTTCAAAATGCGTCACCGGGATGCAAAGATATAGCGATTTGATGATTTTGTACTATCCCTTAGGTGGATTTCGTCTGTTAGTGAAAATACCAAATGCAAAAAATTTTTGAAGTTCTATGTGAGCTAGGCTCGCGTGCGAGGTGTCAAAAGACGCGTCTCGGCGCGGGCTAACTATCTGTGAGGTTATTGGAATTTTAGCTGAACAAAAATTTTGAATTTTGCAGAAAAAACGGGTTTTTCGACCAAAATGTGAGTAAAAACCTGCAATAACACCGCCGAAACGGGACTCGAACTCGCTGAACGCGCGCCGGAGTGCAGGTAAGGCAGGTAAGTAGCTATTGAAACTATAAAAACGTAGATTTAGATTAGAATTTTGAAGATAAAAATTTATAAAGTATTTTCAAAGGGATTTTTTAATGAAAATTTTACAAGTCAATATACGAAAAATGTTTTTCGCAGATTCGTCAATTTTCACCAGTGGGAAAGTTAAACGGAGCCTAGAAACGATTAATTTTGCTGAAAACAGCTTCAAAATGCGTCACCGGGATGCAAAGATATAGCGATTTGATGATTTTGTACTATCCCTTAGGTGGATTTCGTCTGTTAGTGAAAATACCAAATGCAAAAAATTTTTGAAGTTCTATGTGAGCTAGGCTCGCGTGCGAGGTGTCAAAAGACGCGTCTCGGCGCGGGCTAACTATCTGTGAGGTTATTGGAATTTTAGCTGAACAAAAATTTTGAATTTTGCAGAAAAAACGGGTTTTTCGACCAAAATGTGAGTAAAAACCTGCAATAACACCGCCGAAACGGGACTCGAACTCGCTGAACGCGCGCCGGAGTGCAGGTAAGGCAGGTAAGTAGCTATTGAAACTATAAAAACGTAGATTTAGATTAGGATTTTGAAGATAAAAATTTATAAAGTATTTTCAAAGGGATTTTTTAATGAAAATTTTACAAGTCAATATACGAAAAATGTTTTTCGCAGATTCGTCAATTTTCACCAGTGGGAAAGTTAAACGGAGCCTAGAAACGATTAATTTTGCTGAAAACAGCTTCAAAATGCGTCACCGGGATGCAAAGATATAGCGATTTGATGATTTTGTACTATCCCTTAGGTGGATTTCGTCTGTTAGTGAAAATACCAAATGCAAAAAATTTTTGAAGTTCTATGTGAGCTAGGCTCGCGTGCGAGGTGTCAAAAGACGCGTCTCGGCGCGGGCTAACTATCTGTGAGGTTATTGGAATTTTAGCTGAACAAAAATTTTGAATTTTGCAGAAAAAACGGGTTTTTCGACCAAAATGTGAGTAAAAACCTGCAATAACACCGCCGAAACGGGACTCGAACTCGCTGAACGCGCGCCGGAGTGCAGGTAAGGCAGGTAAGTAGCTATTGAAACTATAAAAACGTAGATTTAGATTAGGATTTTGAAGATAAAAATTTATAAAGTATTTTCAAAGGGATTTTTTAATGAAAATTTTACAAGTCAATATACGAAAAATGTTTTTCGCAGATTCGTCAATTTTCACCAGTGGGAAAGTTAAACGGAGCCTAGAAACGATTAATTTTGCTGAAAACAGCTTCAAAATGCGTCACCGGGATGCAAAGATATAGCGATTTGATGATTTTGTACTATCCCTTAGGTGGATTTCGTCTGTTAGTGAAAATACCAAATGCAAAAAATTTTTGAAGTTCTATGTGAGCTAGGCTCGCGTGCGAGGTGTCAAAAGACGCGTCTCGGCGCGGGCTAACTATCTGTGAGGTTATTGGAATTTTAGCTGAACAAAAATTTTGAATTTTGCAGAAAAAACGGGTTTTTCGACCAAAATGTGAGTAAAAACCTGCAATAACACCGCCGAAACGGGACTCGAACTCGCTGAACGCGCGCCGGAGTGCAGGTAAGGCAGGTAAGTAGCTATTGAAACTATAAAAACGTAGATTTAGATTAGAATTTTGAAGATAAAAATTTATAAAGTATTTTCAAAGGGATTTTTTAATGAAAATTTTACAAGTCAATATACGAAAAATGTTTTTCGCAGATTCGTCAATTTTCACCAGTGGGAAAGTTAAACGGAGCCTAGAAACGATTAATTTTGCTGAAAACAGCTTCAAAATGCGTCACCGGGATGCAAAGATATAGCGATTTGATGATTTTGTACTATCCCTTAGGTGGATTTCGTCTGTTAGTGAAAATACCAAATGCAAAAAATTTTTGAAGTTCTATGTGAGCTAGGCTCGCGTGCGAGGCGTCAAAAGACGCGTCTCGGCGCGGGCTAACTATCTGTGAGGTTATTGGAATTTTAGCTGAACAAAAATTTTGAATTTTGCAGAAAAAACGGGTTTTTCGACCAAAATGTGAGTAAAGACCTGCAATAACACCGCCGAAACGGGACTCGAACTCGCTGAACGCGCGCCGGAGTGCAGGTAAGGCAGGTAAGTAGCTATTGAAACTATAAAAACGTAGATTTAGATTAGGATTTTGAAGATAAAAATTTATAAAGTATTTTCAAAGGGATTTTTTAATGAAAATTTTACAAGTCAATATACGAAAAATGTTTTTCGCAGATTCGTCAATTTTCACCAGTGGGAAAGTTAAACGGAGCCTAGAAACGATTAATTTTGCTGAAAACAGCTTCAAAATGCGTCACCGGGATGCAAAGATATAGCGATTTGATGATTTTGTACTATCCCTTAGGTGGATTTCGTCTGTTAGTGAAAATACCAAATGCAAAAAATTTTTGAAGTTCTATGTGAGCTAGGCTCGCGTGCGAGGTGTCAAAAGACGCGTCTCGGCGCGGGCTAACTATCTGTGAGGTTATTGGAATTTTAGCTGAACAAAAATTTTGAATTTTGCAGAAAAAACGGGTTTTTCGACCAAAATGTGAGTAAAAACCTGCAATAACACCGCCGAAACGGGACTCGAACTCGCTGAACGCGCGCCGGAGTGCAGGTAAGGCAGGTAAGTAGCTATTGAAACTATAAAAACGTAGATTTAGATTAGGATTTTGAAGATAAAAATTTATAAAGTATTTTCAAAGGGATTTTTTAATGAAAATTTTACAAGTCAATATACGAAAAATGTTTTTCGCAGATTCGTCAATTTTCACCAGTGGGAAAGTTAAACGGAGCCTAGAAACGATTAATTTTGCTGAAAACAGCTTCAAAATGCGTCACCGGGATGCAAAGATATAGCGATTTGATGATTTTGTACTATCCCTTAGGTGGATTTCGTCTGTTAGTGAAAATACCAAATGCAAAAAATTTTTGAAGTTCTATGTGAGCTAGGCTCGCGTGCGAGGTGTCAAAAGACGCGTCTCGGCGCGGGCTAACTATCTGTGAGGTTATTGGAATTTTAGCTGAACAAAAATTTTGAATTTTGCAGAAAAAACGGGTTTTTCGACCAAAATGTGAGTAAAAACCTGCAATAACACCGCCGAAACGGGACTCGAACTCGCTGAACGCGCGCCGGAGTGCAGGTAAGGCAGGTAAGTAGCTATTGAAACTATAAAAACGTAGATTTAGATTAGGATTTTGAAGATAAAAATTTATAAAGTATTTTCAAAGGGATTTTTTAATGAAAATTTTACAAGTCAATATACGAAAAATGTTTTTCGCAGATTCGTCAATTTTCACCAGTGGGAAAGTTAAACGGAGCCTAGAAACGATTAATTTTGCTGAAAACAGCTTCAAAATGCGTCACCGGGATGCAAAGATATAGCGATTTGATGATTTTGTACTATCCCTTAGGTGGATTTCGTCTGTTAGTGAAAATACCAAATGCAAAAAATTTTTGAAGTTCTATGTGAGCTAGGCTCGCGTGCGAGGTGTCAAAAGACGCGTCTCGGCGCGGGCTAACTATCTGTGAGGTTATTGGAATTTTAGCTGAACAAAAATTTTGAATTTTGCAGAAAAAACGGGTTTTTCGACCAAAATGTGAGTAAAAACCTGCAATAACACCGCCGAAACGGGACTCGAACTCGCTGAACGCGCGCCGGAGTGCAGGTAAGGCAGGTAAGTAGCTATTGAAACTATAAAAACGTAGATTTAGATTAGGATTTTGAAGATAAAAATTTATAAAGTATTTTCAAAGGGATTTTTTAATGAAAATTTTACAAGTCAATATACGAAAAATGTTTTTCGCAGATTCGTCAATTTTCACCAGTGGGAAAGTTAAACGGAGCCTAGAAACGATTAATTTTGCTGAAAACAGCTTCAAAATGCGTCACCGGGATGCAAAGATATAGCGATTTGATGATTTTGTACTATCCCTTAGGTGGATTTCGTCTGTTAGTGAAAATACCAAATGCAAAAAATTTTTGAAGTTCTATGTGAGCTAGGCTCGCGTGCGAGGTGTCAAAAGACGCGTCTCGGCGCGGGCTAACTATCTGTGAGGTTATTGGAATTTTAGCTGAACAAAAATTTTGAATTTTGCAGAAAAAACGGGTTTTTCGACCAAAATGTGAGTAAAAACCTGCAATAACACCGCCGAAACGGGACTCGAACTCGCTGAACGCGCGCCGGAGTGCAGGTAAGGCAGGTAAGTAGCTATTGAAACTATAAAAACGTAGATTTAGATTAGGATTTTGAAGATAAAAATTTATAAAGTATTTTCAAAGGGATTTTTTAATGAAAATTTTACAAGTCAATATACGAAAAATGTTTTTCGCAGATTCGTCAATTTTCACCAGTGGGAAAGTTAAACGGAGCCTAGAAACGATTAATTTTGCTGAAAACAGCTTCAAAATGCGTCACCGGGATGCAAAGATATAGCGATTTGATGATTTTGTACTATCCCTTAGGTGGATTTCGTCTGTTAGTGAAAATACCAAATGCAAAAAATTTTTGAAGTTCTATGTGAGCTAGGCTCGCGTGCGAGGTGTCAAAAGACGCGTCTCGGCGCGGGCTAACTATCTGTGAGGTTATTGGAATTTTAGCTGAACAAAAATTTTGAATTTTGCAGAAAAAACGGGTTTTTCGACCAAAATGTGAGTAAAAACCTGCAATAACACCGCCGAAACGGGACTCGAACTCGCTGAACGCGCGCCGGAGTGCAGGTAAGGCAGGTAAGTAGCTATTGAAACTATAAAAACGTAGATTTAGATTAGGATTTTGAAGATAAAAATTTATAAAGTATTTTCAAAGGGATTTTTTAATGAAAATTTTACAAGTCAATATACGAAAAATGTTTTTCGCAGATTCGTCAATTTTCACCAGTGGGAAAGTTAAACGGAGCCTAGAAACGATTAATTTTGCTGAAAACAGCTTCAAAATGCGTCACCGGGATGCAAAGATATAGCGATTTGATGATTTTGTACTATCCCTTAGGTGGATTTCGTCTGTTAGTGAAAATACCAAATGCAAAAAATTTTTGAAGTTCTATGTGAGCTAGGCTCGCGTGCGAGGTGTCAAAAGACGCGTCTCGGCGCGGGCTAACTATCTGTGAGGTTATTGGAATTTTAGCTGAACAAAAATTTTGAATTTTGCAGAAAAAACGGGTTTTTCGACCAAAATGTGAGTAAAAACCTGCAATAACACCGCCGAAACGGGACTCGAACTCGCTGAACGCGCGCCGGAGTGCAGGTAAGGCAGGTAAGTAGCTATTGAAACTATAAAAACGTAGATTTAGATTAGAATTTTGAAGATAAAAATTTATAAAGTATTTTCAAAGGGATTTTTTAATGAAAATTTTACAAGTCAATATACGAAAAATGTTTTTCGCAGATTCGTCAATTTTCACCAGTGGGAAAGTTAAACGGAGCCTAGAAACGATTAATTTTGCTGAAAACAGCTTCAAAATGCGTCACCGGGATGCAAAGATATAGCGATTTGATGATTTTGTACTATCCCTTAGGTGGATTTCGTCTGTTAGTGAAAATACCAAATGCAAAAAATTTTTGAAGTTCTATGTGAGCTAGGCTCGCGTGCGAGGCGTCAAAAGACGCGTCTCGGCGCGGGCTAACTATCTGTGAGGTTATTGGAATTTTAGCTGAACAAAAATTTTGAATTTTGCAGAAAAAACGGGTTTTTCGACCAAAATGTGAGTAAAGACCTGCAATAACACCGCCGAAACGGGACTCGAACTCGCTGAACGCGCGCCGGAGTGCAGGTAAGGCAGGTAAGTAGCTATTGAAACTATAAAAACGTAGATTTAGATTAGGATTTTGAAGATAAAAATTTATAAAGTATTTTCAAAGGGATTTTTTAATGAAAATTTTACAAGTCAATATACGAAAAATGTTTTTCGCAGATTCGTCAATTTTCACCAGTGGGAAAGTTAAACGGAGCCTAGAAACGATTAATTTTGCTGAAAACAGCTTCAAAATGCGTCACCGGGATGCAAAGATATAGCGATTTGATGATTTTGTACTATCCCTTAGGTGGATTTCGTCTGTTAGTGAAAATACCAAATGCAAAAAATTTTTGAAGTTCTATGTGAGCTAGGCTCGCGTGCGAGGTGTCAAAAGACGCGTCTCGGCGCGGGCTAACTATCTGTGAGGTTATTGGAATTTTAGCTGAACAAAAATTTTGAATTTTGCAGAAAAAACGGGTTTTTCGACCAAAATGTGAGTAAAAACCTGCAATAACACCGCCGAAACGGGACTCGAACTCGCTGAACGCGCGCCGGAGTGCAGGTAAGGCAGGTAAGTAGCTATTGAAACTATAAAAACGTAGATTTAGATTAGGATTTTGAAGATAAAAATTTATAAAGTATTTTCAAAGGGATTTTTTAATGAAAATTTTACAAGTCAATATACGAAAAATGTTTTTCGCAGATTCGTCAATTTTCACCAGTGGGAAAGTTAAACGGAGCCTAGAAACGATTAATTTTGCTGAAAACAGCTTCAAAATGCGTCACCGGGATGCAAAGATATAGCGATTTGATGATTTTGTACTATCCCTTAGGTGGATTTCGTCTGTTAGTGAAAATACCAAATGCAAAAAATTTTTGAAGTTCTATGTGAGCTAGGCTCGCGTGCGAGGCGTCAAAAGACGCGTCTCGGCGCGGGCTAACTATCTGTGAGGTTATTGGAATTTTAGCTGAACAAAAATTTTGAATTTTGCAGAAAAAACGGGTTTTTCGACCAAAATGTGAGTAAAAACCTGCAATAACACCGCCGAAACGGGACTCGAACTCGCTGAACGCGCGCCGGAGTGCAGGTAAGGCAGGTAAGTAGCTATTGAAACTATAAAAACGTAGATTTAGATTAGGATTTTGAAGATAAAAATTTATAAAGTATTTTCAAAGGGATTTTTTAATGAAAATTTTACAAGTCAATATACGAAAAATGTTTTTCGCAGATTCGTCAATTTTCACCAGTGGGAAAGTTAAACGGAGCCTAGAAACGATTAATTTTGCTGAAAACAGCTTCAAAATGCGTCACCGGGATGCAAAGATATAGCGATTTGATGATTTTGTACTATCCCTTAGGTGGATTTCGTCTGTTAGTGAAAATACCAAATGCAAAAAATTTTTGAAGTTCTATGTGAGCTAGGCTCGCGTGCGAGGTGTCAAAAGACGCGTCTCGGCGCGGGCTAACTATCTGTGAGGTTATTGGAATTTTAGCTGAACAAAAATTTTGAATTTTGCAGAAAAAACGGGTTTTTCGACCAAAATGTGAGTAAAAACCTGCAATAACACCGCCGAAACGGGACTCGAACTCGCTGAACGCGCGCCGGAGTGCAGGTAAGGCAGGTAAGTAGCTATTGAAACTATAAAAACGTAGATTTAGATTAGGATTTTGAAGATAAAAATTTATAAAGTATTTTCAAAGGGATTTTTTAATGAAAATTTTACAAGTCAATATACGAAAAATGTTTTTCGCAGATTCGTCAATTTTCACCAGTGGGAAAGTTAAACGGAGCCTAGAAACGATTAATTTTGCTGAAAACAGCTTCAAAATGCGTCACCGGGATGCAAAGATATAGCGATTTGATGATTTTGTACTATCCCTTAGGTGGATTTCGTCTGTTAGTGAAAATACCAAATGCAAAAAATTTTTGAAGTTCTATGTGAGCTAGGCTCGCGTGCGAGGTGTCAAAAGACGCGTCTCGGCGCGGGCTAACTATCTGTGAGGTTATTGGAATTTTAGCTGAACAAAAATTTTGAATTTTGCAGAAAAAACGGGTTTTTCGACCAAAATGTGAGTAAAAACCTGCAATAACACCGCCGAAACGGGACTCGAACTCGCTGAACGCGCGCCGGAGTGCAGGTAAGGCAGGTAAGTAGCTATTGAAACTATAAAAACGTAGATTTAGATTAGAATTTTGAAGATAAAAATTTATAAAGTATTTTCAAAGGGATTTTTTAATGAAAATTTTACAAGTCAATATACGAAAAATGTTTTTCGCAGATTCGTCAATTTTCACCAGTGGGAAAGTTAAACGGAGCCTAGAAACGATTAATTTTGCTGAAAACAGCTTCAAAATGCGTCACCGGGATGCAAAGATATAGCGATTTGATGATTTTGTACTATCCCTTAGGTGGATTTCGTCTGTTAGTGAAAATACCAAATGCAAAAAATTTTTGAAGTTCTATGTGAGCTAGGCTCGCGTGCGAGGTGTCAAAAGACGCGTCTCGGCGCGGGCTAACTATCTGTGAGGTTATTGGAATTTTAGCTGAACAAAAATTTTGAATTTTGCAGAAAAAACGGGTTTTTCGACCAAAATGTGAGTAAAGACCTGCAATAACACCGCCGAAACGGGACTCGAACTCGCTGAACGCGCGCCGGAGTGCAGGTAAGGCAGGTAAGTAGCTATTGAAACTATAAAAACGTAGATTTAGATTAGGATTTTGAAGATAAAAATTTATAAAGTATTTTCAAAGGGATTTTTTAATGAAAATTTTACAAGTCAATATACGAAAAATGTTTTTCGCAGATTCGTCAATTTTCACCAGTGGGAAAGTTAAACGGAGCCTAGAAACGATTAATTTTGCTGAAAACAGCTTCAAAATGCGTCACCGGGATGCAAAGATATAGCGATTTGATGATTTTGTACTATCCCTTAGGTGGATTTCGTCTGTTAGTGAAAATACCAAATGCAAAAAATTTTTGAAGTTCTATGTGAGCTAGGCTCGCGTGCGAGGTGTCAAAAGACGCGTCTCGGCGCGGGCTAACTATCTGTGAGGTTATTGGAATTTTAGCTGAACAAAAATTTTGAATTTTGCAGAAAAAACGGGTTTTTCGACCAAAATGTGAGTAAAAACCTGCAATAACACCGCCGAAACGGGACTCGAACTCGCTGAACGCGCGCCGGAGTGCAGGTAAGGCAGGTAAGTAGCTATTGAAACTATAAAAACGTAGATTTAGATTAGGATTTTGAAGATAAAAATTTATAAAGTATTTTCAAAGGGATTTTTTAATGAAAATTTTACAAGTCAATATACGAAAAATGTTTTTCGCAGATTCGTCAATTTTCACCAGTGGGAAAGTTAAACGGAGCCTAGAAACGATTAATTTTGCTGAAAACAGCTTCAAAATGCGTCACCGGGATGCAAAGATATAGCGATTTGATGATTTTGTACTATCCCTTAGGTGGATTTCGTCTGTTAGTGAAAATACCAAATGCAAAAAATTTTTGAAGTTCTATGTGAGCTAGGCTCGCGTGCGAGGCGTCAAAAGACGCGTCTCGGCGCGGGCTAACTATCTGTGAGGTTATTGGAATTTTAGCTGAACAAAAATTTTGAATTTTGCAGAAAAAACGGGTTTTTCGACCAAAATGTGAGTAAAAACCTGCAATAACACCGCCGAAACGGGACTCGAACTCGCTGAACGCGCGCCGGAGTGCAGGTAAGGCAGGTAAGTAGCTATTGAAACTATAAAAACGTAGATTTAGATTAGGATTTTGAAGATAAAAATTTATAAAGTATTTTCAAAGGGATTTTTTAATGAAAATTTTACAAGTCAATATACGAAAAATGTTTTTCGCAGATTCGTCAATTTTCACCAGTGGGAAAGTTAAACGGAGCCTAGAAACGATTAATTTTGCTGAAAACAGCTTCAAAATGCGTCACCGGGATGCAAAGATATAGCGATTTGATGATTTTGTACTATCCCTTAGGTGGATTTCGTCTGTTAGTGAAAATACCAAATGCAAAAAATTTTTGAAGTTCTATGTGAGCTAGGCTCGCGTGCGAGGTGTCAAAAGACGCGTCTCGGCGCGGGCTAACTATCTGTGAGGTTATTGGAATTTTAGCTGAACAAAAATTTTGAATTTTGCAGAAAAAACGGGTTTTTCGACCAAAATGTGAGTAAAAACCTGCAATAACACCGCCGAAACGGGACTCGAACTCGCTGAACGCGCGCCGGAGTGCAGGTAAGGCAGGTAAGTAGCTATTGAAACTATAAAAACGTAGATTTAGATTAGGATTTTGAAGATAAAAATTTATAAAGTATTTTCAAAGGGATTTTTTAATGAAAATTTTACAAGTCAATATACGAAAAATGTTTTTCGCAGATTCGTCAATTTTCACCAGTGGGAAAGTTAAACGGAGCCTAGAAACGATTAATTTTGCTGAAAACAGCTTCAAAATGCGTCACCGGGATGCAAAGATATAGCGATTTGATGATTTTGTACTATCCCTTTTTTTTTTTTTTTTTGTGGATGGGAAATCATCCAATGACCCCTCCCGCTCTGGGTGGAGCAGAAGGGAGTGTCAGACTCTTACTGACTAAAACCCACCCGTGTTCCTTCCTTAGCCCTTTGTGTTCCGGGGTAGCGGTAACCCTTTCGGACAATCCCGCTGCCCCGGCAGGCTTCGGCCCTTTCGGGCCCCTTCCTTGCTGCTGACATCTCTTTGAGGCGCGCGTGGAACACGTACGCGCCGTCCGGCACGGGCCTGGTCCTGATCGGACGGAGAGTTACCCATTACTCTCCGCCCGCAGGCCCGCGCCTACGGTGGCCGGGAGTCGTCTCGCGGCTCCCGACGCCCGGGGCGTCTCCCGCGGCGGCTGGGACGTGAGGCCCTCTCCCTCAGCCGTCCCGCCACCTCCTTCGCTAGCATGACTGCTTCGCAGAAGGAGGTGACTGCCTCCCACTCCCTCTCGCCCCGGACCATGGCTTGAACCAGGGCCGGGCGCGAGAGGTCGCCGCCGCCGCCGATCGCCTCTGCGAGAACACGGCGGTGCTCCGCCCAATTGGGGCATACCGCCACCGTATGCTCCACCGTGTCCTCCGGGCGACCCTCGCATTGGTGACACCCGGGCGTATCCTCCCGCCCGATAATGTGCAGGTACCTCCCGAAACACCCGTGTCCGGTGAGGACCTGCGTCAGGCGGTAGGTGAGGGCGCCGTGGCGCCTCTCTAGCCACTCCTCAAAGAGGGGTCTTACCGCCGCTATCGCGGCGTGCCCTGCGCTGGGTTGCGACAGTCGCTCTTTCCATGCCGCCATGAGATCGCGCCGGAGGTCGGTCCGCTCCGCCGCGATTTGCCGCGGAAGCGGAGTTTCCCCCCGGCGTAGTGCCTCCGCGCGCCACTCGTACAGGCGCGCGAGGACTATCGCCTCCAGATCCCACGGCGGCAGTCCGGCAAGGAGGCTTGCCGCCTCGCCCGAGATCGTGCGGTATCCCCGGATCAGCCTTACGGCTACCACCTTCTGGGGCGCGTTCAAATAGTGGGCGGCTCGCCGCCGCAGTGAACGCGCCCACACCGGGGCCCCGTACAGGGCCATGGACCGCACGACCCCCGCGTAAAGCCTCCGGCAGGAGGCGTTTGGCCCCCTCAGGTTGGGCAAGAGCCGCTTGAAGGCGGCCCCGGCCCGTTCCAGCTTGGGAGCCAAACGTCGGAAGTGCTCGACGAAGTTCCACCGGCTGTCGAGGACGAGACCCAGGTATCTCATCGTTGTCTCGACGCCGATGTGAACCCCTCCTGCCGTTATTTGGGATCCCGAAGGCGGCCCGTTCCGAGGCCCATGAAAAGACATGGCCTCGGACTTGTGCAAAGCCACCTCGAGACCCAACTGCCGGATCCTCTCCACGACTATCGCAACCCCGCGTGTCATCGCGTCGGCCGCCGCCTGATGCGACCTCCCCTGCGCCAGGACTAGCGTGTCGTCAGCGTAGCAAACCACGCTGACTCCATCAGGGAGATCGGCCCGCAGCACCCAGTCGTAACCGATGTCCCACAGGAGCGGCCCCAGAACCGATCCCTGTGGGACACCGCACGACATCTCTCGCCGGTTCCATTCCCCGCTGCGACCGGGGTAGATGACGGCTCTGTCCGTCAGATACGCCCCGACTACTCGACGGAGGTAGGTCGGCACCCGGTGATACCGGAGTGCCTCCCCAATGCAACTCCAGGGCAGGGTGTTAAACGCGTTGGCGATGTCGAGTGACACCGCCACGACCACCCCACCCCGGGACACCGCGTCCCCCGTCGTGAGGGCCCTCACGCGCATGATGGCGTCCACCGTCGAGCGCCCCTTGCGGAAGCCGAACTGGCTGTCCGCAAGATCCGGCCCCGTCCTCACCAGGTGCCCGACGAGGCGGCCCGCAATCACTCTCTCAAAGAGCTTGCCGACCTCGTCGAGCAGCACGATGGGCCGGAATGCGGACGGAGAGTCCGCAGGGCGCCCTGGCTTCTGTATGAGGACCAGCTTCCCCGTCTTCCAGCGGAGTGGAAACTGGCCCCTCTCCATGCATGCGCTCAAGAGCGCCTCTAGTCGGGGCCCGAGAGCCGTCGAGGCCAGGACCCAGGCCTTACCCGGCAAGCCGTCGGGTCCTGGGGCGGTATTTTTGGCCTTCAGCCTATCTACCGCCACTCTCAGATCTACCCCGGTCACCTCAGGGATGTCGTCGTCGTCCGCGTGGTCCGCTTCAGGCACCGCAAGTGGCGGAGCCATGGGCGGGGGAGTATGCTCCGCCCGTGAAGGGAACAGAGCGCTCACCACCTCCTCCACCAGCTGGGGGCGGAGACTCTGCGTCAGCGGGGGGGCCCAGGTGCGGAGTTTATTCCGCACCATTTTATAAGGGCGCCCCCATGGATCTCTGTTCAGAGTCTCCACCATCTCCTCGCGGGCCATATCCTTGGCCCGCTGGACAGCCTCGCGGAGGGCGGTCTTCGCCGCTCTGTACCCCTCGTACAGCTCCGCCTCCGTGGCTTCCGCATCCGGAGGGCGGATGCGGAGCCTGCGGTGCCTGGTGTACAGGTGTCGCGCGTCGACGCACGCCTTGCGTAGTGACTCCACCTCCCGCGACCACCAGTACACCTGACGTCGGGCGCTTCCTGGCCGGACTCGGGGCATTGCCACGTCGCATATTTCGGACATGGCCTCCCGGAACCACTCCGCCTCATCGTCGATATCGGCAGGCCTGTCCGGTGATGACACCCAGGCCTGCACGATCGAGGCTTCCAGGAGGAGCTCCCGGTCCAGCTGCTTCAGCGCCCACCGCGGACCACTCGGGGCCTGTTGGACCGGCGCGCTGGAGGTCTGGGTGGAGACGTCGAACCGGATATACCGGTGATCGGAGTAGGTCTCCACCTCCTCCATGACACGCCAGTCAATAACACTCCGTGCCAGAGCGGGGCTGGCGAACGAAATGTCCACCACGGACTCGCCCCGCATCCGCACACACGTGGGAACAGAACCCCGATTTAGGACGACCAGGCCTGTTTCCAGAGCCCAGTCCTCCACCATCCTGCCCCGCACGTCCGTGCAACGGGAACCCCAGGCCAGATTCTTGGCGTTGAAGTCCCCGAGCACTAGTACGGGGAAGCGATGGTTTCCGGCGACGACGACACTCAACTCTGTTAAAGAGTTCTGGAACTCGGCGAGAGTTCGGCTCGGAGAGAAGTACACTCCCACTACTACTATCTCTCCGAACCGTGCTGCTACGCACCCCTGTCCCTTCGTGACTCCTTCGAGGGACGGGGTGCCGGCGGCGGCCGACGAAATTAGGGCCACTGAGCCGCTCAGGTCCTCCACCCAGTCATCCCTGGGCGGGACAAAGTACGGCTCAGCGACCACGGCGATGTTGATCGACCACTGCGCCATGCTCTGGAGCAACAGGTCCTGGGCGCAGGCGCAGTGGTTGATGTTCGCCTGGAGGAGGCGTAATGGAGCCATCACTCCTCCATTTCAGCCCCCTCCTGGGCCCCTTGCGAGGGCCCCTCCACGGTGGCGGCGGCGATGGTAGCGGCGGCGGCGGTAACGGCGGTGGCGTCGGCGGCGGCGGTGGCGGCGGTGGTGGCAGCAGAGGCGGCAGCGACGGTGGTGGTGGCGGCGGTGGTGGCGGAGGGCCTCCCTTTCCTCTTGGCTCCGTCGGGTGGAACGCAGCACCTGCTCCCTGCCCGGTGCTCGGCCGGCTTGCCGGCAGCCGCACATGCGACGCAGTGCGGCGCGGCGCTGCACGAGCCGGCCGTGTGTCCGGGCTGACCGCAGCGGAAGCACAGAGTGCTGCGGTCCACCTCCGAGGTGCACTGGACGCCTACGTGGTGCCCCACATGGCATCGGAAGCACCTCAGAGGTTTGTACTATCCCTTAGGTGGATTTCGTCTGTTAGTGAAAATACCAAATGCAAAAAATTTTTGAAGTTCTATGTGAGCTAGGCTCGCGTGCGAGGTGTCAAAAGACGCGTCTCGGCGCGGGCTAACTATCTGTGAGGTTATTGGAATTTTAGCTGAACAAAAATTTTGAATTTTGCAGAAAAAACGGGTTTTTCGACCAAAATGTGAGTAAAAACCTGCAATAACACCGCCGAAACGGGACTCGAACTCGCTGAACGCGCGCCGGAGTGCAGGTAAGGCAGGTAAGTAGCTATTGAAACTATAAAAACGTAGATTTAGATTAGGATTTTGAAGATAAAAATTTATAAAGTATTTTCAAAGGGATTTTTTAATGAAAATTTTACAAGTCAATATACGAAAAATGTTTTTCGCAGATTCGTCAATTTTCACCAGTGGGAAAGTTAAACGGAGCCTAGAAACGATTAATTTTGCTGAAAACAGCTTCAAAATGCGTCACCGGGATGCAAAGATATAGCGATTTGATGATTTTGTACTATCCCTTAGGTGGATTTCGTCTGTTAGTGAAAATACCAAATGCAAAAAATTTTTGAAGTTCTATGTGAGCTAGGCTCGCGTGCGAGGTGTCAAAAGACGCGTCTCGGCGCGGGCTAACTATCTGTGAGGTTATTGGAATTTTAGCTGAACAAAAATTTTGAATTTTGCAGAAAAAACGGGTTTTTCGACCAAAATGTGAGTAAAAACCTGCAATAACACCGCCGAAACGGGACTCGAACTCGCTGAACGCGCGCCGGAGTGCAGGTAAGGCAGGTAAGTAGCTATTGAAACTATAAAAACGTAGATTTAGATTAGGATTTTGAAGATAAAAATTTATAAAGTATTTTCAAAGGGATTTTTTAATGAAAATTTTACAAGTCAATATACGAAAAATGTTTTTCGCAGATTCGTCAATTTTCACCAGTGGGAAAGTTAAACGGAGCCTAGAAACGATTAATTTTGCTGAAAACAGCTTCAAAATGCGTCACCGGGATGCAAAGATATAGCGATTTGATGATTTTGTACTATCCCTTAGGTGGATTTCGTCTGTTAGTGAAAATACCAAATGCAAAAAATTTTTGAAGTTCTATGTGAGCTAGGCTCGCGTGCGAGGTGTCAAAAGACGCGTCTCGGCGCGGGCTAACTATCTGTGAGGTTATTGGAATTTTAGCTGAACAAAAATTTTGAATTTTGCAGAAAAAACGGGTTTTTCGACCAAAATGTGAGTAAAAACCTGCAATAACACCGCCGAAACGGGACTCGAACTCGCTGAACGCGCGCCGGAGTGCAGGTAAGGCAGGTAAGTAGCTATTGAAACTATAAAAACGTAGATTTAGATTAGAATTTTGAAGATAAAAATTTATAAAGTATTTTCAAAGGGATTTTTTAATGAAAATTTTACAAGTCAATATACGAAAAATGTTTTTCGCAGATTCGTCAATTTTCACCAGTGGGAAAGTTAAACGGAGCCTAGAAACGATTAATTTTGCTGAAAACAGCTTCAAAATGCGTCACCGGGATGCAAAGATATAGCGATTTGATGATTTTGTACTATCCCTTAGGTGGATTTCGTCTGTTAGTGAAAATACCAAATGCAAAAAATTTTTGAAGTTCTATGTGAGCTAGGCTCGCGTGCGAGGTGTCAAAAGACGCGTCTCGGCGCGGGCTAACTATCTGTGAGGTTATTGGAATTTTAGCTGAACAAAAATTTTGAATTTTGCAGAAAAAACGGGTTTTTCGACCAAAATGTGAGTAAAAACCTGCAATAACACCGCCGAAACGGGACTCGAACTCGCTGAACGCGCGCCGGAGTGCAGGTAAGGCAGGTAAGTAGCTATTGAAACTATAAAAACGTAGATTTAGATTAGGATTTTGAAGATAAAAATTTATAAAGTATTTTCAAAGGGATTTTTTAATGAAAATTTTACAAGTCAATATACGAAAAATGTTTTTCGCAGATTCGTCAATTTTCACCAGTGGGAAAGTTAAACGGAGCCTAGAAACGATTAATTTTGCTGAAAACAGCTTCAAAATGCGTCACCGGGATGCAAAGATATAGCGATTTGATGATTTTGTACTATCCCTTAGGTGGATTTCGTCTGTTAGTGAAAATACCAAATGCAAAAAATTTTTGAAGTTCTATGTGAGCTAGGCTCGCGTGCGAGGTGTCAAAAGACGCGTCTCGGCGCGGGCTAACTATCTGTGAGGTTATTGGAATTTTAGCTGAACAAAAATTTTGAATTTTGCAGAAAAAACGGGTTTTTCGACCAAAATGTGAGTAAAGACCTGCAATAACACCGCCGAAACGGGACTCGAACTCGCTGAACGCGCGCCGGAGTGCAGGTAAGGCAGGTAAGTAGCTATTGAAACTATAAAAACGTAGATTTAGATTAGGATTTTGAAGATAAAAATTTATAAAGTATTTTCAAAGGGATTTTTTAATGAAAATTTTACAAGTCAATATACGAAAAATGTTTTTCGCAGATTCGTCAATTTTCACCAGTGGGAAAGTTAAACGGAGCCTAGAAACGATTAATTTTGCTGAAAACAGCTTCAAAATGCGTCACCGGGATGCAAAGATATAGCGATTTGATGATTTTGTACTATCCCTTAGGTGGATTTCGTCTGTTAGTGAAAATACCAAATGCAAAAAATTTTTGAAGTTCTATGTGAGCTAGGCTCGCGTGCGAGGTGTCAAAAGACGCGTCTCGGCGCGGGCTAACTATCTGTGAGGTTATTGGAATTTTAGCTGAACAAAAATTTTGAATTTTGCAGAAAAAACGGGTTTTTCGACCAAAATGTGAGTAAAAACCTGCAATAACACCGCCGAAACGGGACTCGAACTCGCTGAACGCGCGCCGGAGTGCAGGTAAGGCAGGTAAGTAGCTATTGAAACTATAAAAACGTAGATTTAGATTAGGATTTTGAAGATAAAAATTTATAAAGTATTTTCAAAGGGATTTTTTAATGAAAATTTTACAAGTCAATATACGAAAAATGTTTTTCGCAGATTCGTCAATTTTCACCAGTGGGAAAGTTAAACGGAGCCTAGAAACGATTAATTTTGCTGAAAACAGCTTCAAAATGCGTCACCGGGATGCAAAGATATAGCGATTTGATGATTTTGTACTATCCCTTAGGTGGATTTCGTCTGTTAGTGAAAATACCAAATGCAAAAAATTTTTGAAGTTCTATGTGAGCTAGGCTCGCGTGCGAGGTGTCAAAAGACGCGTCTCGGCGCGGGCTAACTATCTGTGAGGTTATTGGAATTTTAGCTGAACAAAAATTTTGAATTTTGCAGAAAAAACGGGTTTTTCGACCAAAATGTGAGTAAAAACCTGCAATAACACCGCCGAAACGGGACTCGAACTCGCTGAACGCGCGCCGGAGTGCAGGTAAGGCAGGTAAGTAGCTATTGAAACTATAAAAACGTAGATTTAGATTAGGATTTTGAAGATAAAAATTTATAAAGTATTTTCAAAGGGATTTTTTAATGAAAATTTTACAAGTCAATATACGAAAAATGTTTTTCGCAGATTCGTCAATTTTCACCAGTGGGAAAGTTAAACGGAGCCTAGAAACGATTAATTTTGCTGAAAACAGCTTCAAAATGCGTCACCGGGATGCAAAGATATAGCGATTTGATGATTTTGTACTATCCCTTAGGTGGATTTCGTCTGTTAGTGAAAATACCAAATGCAAAAAATTTTTGAAGTTCTATGTGAGCTAGGCTCGCGTGCGAGGTGTCAAAAGACGCGTCTCGGCGCGGGCTAACTATCTGTGAGGTTATTGGAATTTTAGCTGAACAAAAATTTTGAATTTTGCAGAAAAAACGGGTTTTTCGACCAAAATGTGAGTAAAAACCTGCAATAACACCGCCGAAACGGGACTCGAACTCGCTGAACGCGCGCCGGAGTGCAGGTAAGGCAGGTAAGTAGCTATTGAAACTATAAAAACGTAGATTTAGATTAGGATTTTGAAGATAAAAATTTATAAAGTATTTTCAAAGGGATTTTTTAATGAAAATTTTACAAGTCAATATACGAAAAATGTTTTTCGCAGATTCGTCAATTTTCACCAGTGGGAAAGTTAAACGGAGCCTAGAAACGATTAATTTTGCTGAAAACAGCTTCAAAATGCGTCACCGGGATGCAAAGATATAGCGATTTGATGATTTTGTACTATCCCTTAGGTGGATTTCGTCTGTTAGTGAAAATACCAAATGCAAAAAATTTTTGAAGTTCTATGTGAGCTAGGCTCGCGTGCGAGGTGTCAAAAGACGCGTCTCGGCGCGGGCTAACTATCTGTGAGGTTATTGGAATTTTAGCTGAACAAAAATTTTGAATTTTGCAGAAAAAACGGGTTTTTCGACCAAAATGTGAGTAAAAACCTGCAATAACACCGCCGAAACGGGACTCGAACTCGCTGAACGCGCGCCGGAGTGCAGGTAAGGCAGGTAAGTAGCTATTGAAACTATAAAAACGTAGATTTAGATTAGGATTTTGAAGATAAAAATTTATAAAGTATTTTCAAAGGGATTTTTTAATGAAAATTTTACAAGTCAATATACGAAAAATGTTTTTCGCAGATTCGTCAATTTTCACCAGTGGGAAAGTTAAACGGAGCCTAGAAACGATTAATTTTGCTGAAAACAGCTTCAAAATGCGTCACCGGGATGCAAAGATATAGCGATTTGATGATTTTGTACTATCCCTTAGGTGGATTTCGTCTGTTAGTGAAAATACCAAATGCAAAAAATTTTTGAAGTTCTATGTGAGCTAGGCTCGCGTGCGAGGTGTCAAAAGACGCGTCTCGGCGCGGGCTAACTATCTGTGAGGTTATTGGAATTTTAGCTGAACAAAAATTTTGAATTTTGCAGAAAAAACGGGTTTTTCGACCAAAATGTGAGTAAAAACCTGCAATAACACCGCCGAAACGGGACTCGAACTCGCTGAACGCGCGCCGGAGTGCAGGTAAGGCAGGTAAGTAGCTATTGAAACTATAAAAACGTAGATTTAGATTAGAATTTTGAAGATAAAAATTTATAAAGTATTTTCAAAGGGATTTTTTAATGAAAATTTTACAAGTCAATATACGAAAAATGTTTTTCGCAGATTCGTCAATTTTCACCAGTGGGAAAGTTAAACGGAGCCTAGAAACGATTAATTTTGCTGAAAACAGCTTCAAAATGCGTCACCGGGATGCAAAGATATAGCGATTTGATGATTTTGTACTATCCCTTAGGTGGATTTCGTCTGTTAGTGAAAATACCAAATGCAAAAAATTTTTGAAGTTCTATGTGAGCTAGGCTCGCGTGCGAGGCGTCAAAAGACGCGTCTCGGCGCGGGCTAACTATCTGTGAGGTTATTGGAATTTTAGCTGAACAAAAATTTTGAATTTTGCAGAAAAAACGGGTTTTTCGACCAAAATGTGAGTAAAAACCTGCAATAACACCGCCGAAACGGGACTCGAACTCGCTGAACGCGCGCCGGAGTGCAGGTAAGGCAGGTAAGTAGCTATTGAAACTATAAAAACGTAGATTTAGATTAGGATTTTGAAGATAAAAATTTATAAAGTATTTTCAAAGGGATTTTTTAATGAAAATTTTACAAGTCAATATACGAAAAATGTTTTTCGCAGATTCGTCAATTTTCACCAGTGGGAAAGTTAAACGGAGCCTAGAAACGATTAATTTTGCTGAAAACAGCTTCAAAATGCGTCACCGGGATGCAAAGATATAGCGATTTGATGATTTTGTACTATCCCTTAGGTGGATTTCGTCTGTTAGTGAAAATACCAAATGCAAAAAATTTTTGAAGTTCTATGTGAGCTAGGCTCGCGTGCGAGGTGTCAAAAGACGCGTCTCGGCGCGGGCTAACTATCTGTGAGGTTATTGGAATTTTAGCTGAACAAAAATTTTGAATTTTGCAGAAAAAACGGGTTTTTCGACCAAAATGTGAGTAAAAACCTGCAATAACACCGCCGAAACGGGACTCGAACTCGCTGAACGCGCGCCGGAGTGCAGGTAAGGCAGGTAAGTAGCTATTGAAACTATAAAAACGTAGATTTAGATTAGGATTTTGAAGATAAAAATTTATAAAGTATTTTCAAAGGGATTTTTTAATGAAAATTTTACAAGTCAATATACGAAAAATGTTTTTCGCAGATTCGTCAATTTTCACCAGTGGGAAAGTTAAACGGAGCCTAGAAACGATTAATTTTGCTGAAAACAGCTTCAAAATGCGTCACCGGGATGCAAAGATATAGCGATTTGATGATTTTGTACTATCCCTTAGGTGGATTTCGTCTGTTAGTGAAAATACCAAATGCAAAAAATTTTTGAAGTTCTATGTGAGCTAGGCTCGCGTGCGAGGTGTCAAAAGACGCGTCTCGGCGCGGGCTAACTATCTGTGAGGTTATTGGAATTTTAGCTGAACAAAAATTTTGAATTTTGCAGAAAAAACGGGTTTTTCGACCAAAATGTGAGTAAAAACCTGCAATAACACCGCCGAAACGGGACTCGAACTCGCTGAACGCGCGCCGGAGTGCAGGTAAGGCAGGTAAGTAGCTATTGAAACTATAAAAACGTAGATTTAGATTAGGATTTTGAAGATAAAAATTTATAAAGTATTTTCAAAGGGATTTTTTAATGAAAATTTTACAAGTCAATATACGAAAAATGTTTTTCGCAGATTCGTCAATTTTCACCAGTGGGAAAGTTAAACGGAGCCTAGAAACGATTAATTTTGCTGAAAACAGCTTCAAAATGCGTCACCGGGATGCAAAGATATAGCGATTTGATGATTTTGTACTATCCCTTAGGTGGATTTCGTCTGTTAGTGAAAATACCAAATGCAAAAAATTTTTGAAGTTCTATGTGAGCTAGGCTCGCGTGCGAGGTGTCAAAAGACGCGTCTCGGCGCGGGCTAACTATCTGTGAGGTTATTGGAATTTTAGCTGAACAAAAATTTTGAATTTTGCAGAAAAAACGGGTTTTTCGACCAAAATGTGAGTAAAAACCTGCAATAACACCGCCGAAACGGGACTCGAACTCGCTGAACGCGCGCCGGAGTGCAGGTAAGGCAGGTAAGTAGCTATTGAAACTATAAAAACGTAGATTTAGATTAGAATTTTGAAGATAAAAATTTATAAAGTATTTTCAAAGGGATTTTTTAATGAAAATTTTACAAGTCAATATACGAAAAATGTTTTTCGCAGATTCGTCAATTTTCACCAGTGGGAAAGTTAAACGGAGCCTAGAAACGATTAATTTTGCTGAAAACAGCTTCAAAATGCGTCACCGGGATGCAAAGATATAGCGATTTGATGATTTTGTACTATCCCTTAGGTGGATTTCGTCTGTTAGTGAAAATACCAAATGCAAAAAATTTTTGAAGTTCTATGTGAGCTAGGCTCGCGTGCGAGGTGTCAAAAGACGCGTCTCGGCGCGGGCTAACTATCTGTGAGGTTATTGGAATTTTAGCTGAACAAAAATTTTGAATTTTGCAGAAAAAACGGGTTTTTCGACCAAAATGTGAGTAAAAACCTGCAATAACACCGCCGAAACGGGACTCGAACTCGCTGAACGCGCGCCGGAGTGCAGGTAAGGCAGGTAAGTAGCTATTGAAACTATAAAAACGTAGATTTAGATTAGGATTTTGAAGATAAAAATTTATAAAGTATTTTCAAAGGGATTTTTTAATGAAAATTTTACAAGTCAATATACGAAAAATGTTTTTCGCAGATTCGTCAATTTTCACCAGTGGGAAAGTTAAACGGAGCCTAGAAACGATTAATTTTGCTGAAAACAGCTTCAAAATGCGTCACCGGGATGCAAAGATATAGCGATTTGATGATTTTGTACTATCCCTTAGGTGGATTTCGTCTGTTAGTGAAAATACCAAATGCAAAAAATTTTTGAAGTTCTATGTGAGCTAGGCTCGCGTGCGAGGTGTCAAAAGACGCGTCTCGGCGCGGGCTAACTATCTGTGAGGTTATTGGAATTTTAGCTGAACAAAAATTTTGAATTTTGCAGAAAAAACGGGTTTTTCGACCAAAATGTGAGTAAAGACCTGCAATAACACCGCCGAAACGGGACTCGAACTCGCTGAACGCGCGCCGGAGTGCAGGTAAGGCAGGTAAGTAGCTATTGAAACTATAAAAACGTAGATTTAGATTAGGATTTTGAAGATAAAAATTTATAAAGTATTTTCAAAGGGATTTTTTAATGAAAATTTTACAAGTCAATATACGAAAAATGTTTTTCGCAGATTCGTCAATTTTCACCAGTGGGAAAGTTAAACGGAGCCTAGAAACGATTAATTTTGCTGAAAACAGCTTCAAAATGCGTCACCGGGATGCAAAGATATAGCGATTTGATGATTTTGTACTATCCCTTAGGTGGATTTCGTCTGTTAGTGAAAATACCAAATGCAAAAAATTTTTGAAGTTCTATGTGAGCTAGGCTCGCGTGCGAGGTGTCAAAAGACGCGTCTCGGCGCGGGCTAACTATCTGTGAGGTTATTGGAATTTTAGCTGAACAAAAATTTTGAATTTTGCAGAAAAAACGGGTTTTTCGACCAAAATGTGAGTAAAAACCTGCAATAACACCGCCGAAACGGGACTCGAACTCGCTGAACGCGCGCCGGAGTGCAGGTAAGGCAGGTAAGTAGCTATTGAAACTATAAAAACGTAGATTTAGATTAGGATTTTGAAGATAAAAATTTATAAAGTATTTTCAAAGGGATTTTTTAATGAAAATTTTACAAGTCAATATACGAAAAATGTTTTTCGCAGATTCGTCAATTTTCACCAGTGGGAAAGTTAAACGGAGCCTAGAAACGATTAATTTTGCTGAAAACAGCTTCAAAATGCGTCACCGGGATGCAAAGATATAGCGATTTGATGATTTTGTACTATCCCTTAGGTGGATTTCGTCTGTTAGTGAAAATACCAAATGCAAAAAATTTTTGAAGTTCTATGTGAGCTAGGCTCGCGTGCGAGGCGTCAAAAGACGCGTCTCGGCGCGGGCTAACTATCTGTGAGGTTATTGGAATTTTAGCTGAACAAAAATTTTGAATTTTGCAGAAAAAACGGGTTTTTCGACCAAAATGTGAGTAAAAACCTGCAATAACACCGCCGAAACGGGACTCGAACTCGCTGAACGCGCGCCGGAGTGCAGGTAAGGCAGGTAAGTAGCTATTGAAACTATAAAAACGTAGATTTAGATTAGGATTTTGAAGATAAAAATTTATAAAGTATTTTCAAAGGGATTTTTTAATGAAAATTTTACAAGTCAATATACGAAAAATGTTTTTCGCAGATTCGTCAATTTTCACCAGTGGGAAAGTTAAACGGAGCCTAGAAACGATTAATTTTGCTGAAAACAGCTTCAAAATGCGTCACCGGGATGCAAAGATATAGCGATTTGATGATTTTGTACTATCCCTTAGGTGGATTTCGTCTGTTAGTGAAAATACCAAATGCAAAAAATTTTTGAAGTTCTATGTGAGCTAGGCTCGCGTGCGAGGTGTCAAAAGACGCGTCTCGGCGCGGGCTAACTATCTGTGAGGTTATTGGAATTTTAGCTGAACAAAAATTTTGAATTTTGCAGAAAAAACGGGTTTTTCGACCAAAATGTGAGTAAAAACCTGCAATAACACCGCCGAAACGGGACTCGAACTCGCTGAACGCGCGCCGGAGTGCAGGTAAGGCAGGTAAGTAGCTATTGAAACTATAAAAACGTAGATTTAGATTAGGATTTTGAAGATAAAAATTTATAAAGTATTTTCAAAGGGATTTTTTAATGAAAATTTTACAAGTCAATATACGAAAAATGTTTTTCGCAGATTCGTCAATTTTCACCAGTGGGAAAGTTAAACGGAGCCTAGAAACGATTAATTTTGCTGAAAACAGCTTCAAAATGCGTCACCGGGATGCAAAGATATAGCGATTTGATGATTTTGTACTATCCCTTAGGTGGATTTCGTCTGTTAGTGAAAATACCAAATGCAAAAAATTTTTGAAGTTCTATGTGAGCTAGGCTCGCGTGCGAGGTGTCAAAAGACGCGTCTCGGCGCGGGCTAACTATCTGTGAGGTTATTGGAATTTTAGCTGAACAAAAATTTTGAATTTTGCAGAAAAAACGGGTTTTTCGACCAAAATGTGAGTAAAAACCTGCAATAACACCGCCGAAACGGGACTCGAACTCGCTGAACGCGCGCCGGAGTGCAGGTAAGGCAGGTAAGTAGCTATTGAAACTATAAAAACGTAGATTTAGATTAGGATTTTGAAGATAAAAATTTATAAAGTATTTTCAAAGGGATTTTTTAATGAAAATTTTACAAGTCAATATACGAAAAATGTTTTTCGCAGATTCGTCAATTTTCACCAGTGGGAAAGTTAAACGGAGCCTAGAAACGATTAATTTTGCTGAAAACAGCTTCAAAATGCGTCACCGGGATGCAAAGATATAGCGATTTGATGATTTTGTACTATCCCTTAGGTGGATTTCGTCTGTTAGTGAAAATACCAAATGCAAAAAATTTTTGAAGTTCTATGTGAGCTAGGCTCGCGTGCGAGGCGTCAAAAGACGCGTCTCGGCGCGGGCTAACTATCTGTGAGGTTATTGGAATTTTAGCTGAACAAAAATTTTGAATTTTGCAGAAAAAACGGGTTTTTCGACCAAAATGTGAGTAAAAACCTGCAATAACACCGCCGAAACGGGACTCGAACTCGCTGAACGCGCGCCGGAGTGCAGGTAAGGCAGGTAAGTAGCTATTGAAACTATAAAAACGTAGATTTAGATTAGGATTTTGAAGATAAAAATTTATAAAGTATTTTCAAAGGGATTTTTTAATGAAAATTTTACAAGTCAATATACGAAAAATGTTTTTCGCAGATTCGTCAATTTTCACCAGTGGGAAAGTTAAACGGAGCCTAGAAACGATTAATTTTGCTGAAAACAGCTTCAAAATGCGTCACCGGGATGCAAAGATATAGCGATTTGATGATTTTGTACTATCCCTTAGGTGGATTTCGTCTGTTAGTGAAAATACCAAATGCAAAAAATTTTTGAAGTTCTATGTGAGCTAGGCTCGCGTGCGAGGTGTCAAAAGACGCGTCTCGGCGCGGGCTAACTATCTGTGAGGTTATTGGAATTTTAGCTGAACAAAAATTTTGAATTTTGCAGAAAAAACGGGTTTTTCGACCAAAATGTGAGTAAAAACCTGCAATAACACCGCCGAAACGGGACTCGAACTCGCTGAACGCGCGCCGGAGTGCAGGTAAGGCAGGTAAGTAGCTATTGAAACTATAAAAACGTAGATTTAGATTAGAATTTTGAAGATAAAAATTTATAAAGTATTTTCAAAGGGATTTTTTAATGAAAATTTTACAAGTCAATATACGAAAAATGTTTTTCGCAGATTCGTCAATTTTCACCAGTGGGAAAGTTAAACGGAGCCTAGAAACGATTAATTTTGCTGAAAACAGCTTCAAAATGCGTCACCGGGATGCAAAGATATAGCGATTTGATGATTTTGTACTATCCCTTAGGTGGATTTCGTCTGTTAGTGAAAATACCAAATGCAAAAAATTTTTGAAGTTCTATGTGAGCTAGGCTCGCGTGCGAGGTGTCAAAAGACGCGTCTCGGCGCGGGCTAACTATCTGTGAGGTTATTGGAATTTTAGCTGAACAAAAATTTTGAATTTTGCAGAAAAAACGGGTTTTTCGACCAAAATGTGAGTAAAGACCTGCAATAACACCGCCGAAACGGGACTCGAACTCGCTGAACGCGCGCCGGAGTGCAGGTAAGGCAGGTAAGTAGCTATTGAAACTATAAAAACGTAGATTTAGATTAGGATTTTGAAGATAAAAATTTATAAAGTATTTTCAAAGGGATTTTTTAATGAAAATTTTACAAGTCAATATACGAAAAATGTTTTTCGCAGATTCGTCAATTTTCACCAGTGGGAAAGTTAAACGGAGCCTAGAAACGATTAATTTTGCTGAAAACAGCTTCAAAATGCGTCACCGGGATGCAAAGATATAGCGATTTGATGATTTTGTACTATCCCTTAGGTGGATTTCGTCTGTTAGTGAAAATACCAAATGCAAAAAATTTTTGAAGTTCTATGTGAGCTAGGCTCGCGTGCGAGGTGTCAAAAGACGCGTCTCGGCGCGGGCTAACTATCTGTGAGGTTATTGGAATTTTAGCTGAACAAAAATTTTGAATTTTGCAGAAAAAACGGGTTTTTCGACCAAAATGTGAGTAAAAACCTGCAATAACACCGCCGAAACGGGACTCGAACTCGCTGAACGCGCGCCGGAGTGCAGGTAAGGCAGGTAAGTAGCTATTGAAACTATAAAAACGTAGATTTAGATTAGGATTTTGAAGATAAAAATTTATAAAGTATTTTCAAAGGGATTTTTTAATGAAAATTTTACAAGTCAATATACGAAAAATGTTTTTCGCAGATTCGTCAATTTTCACCAGTGGGAAAGTTAAACGGAGCCTAGAAACGATTAATTTTGCTGAAAACAGCTTCAAAATGCGTCACCGGGATGCAAAGATATAGCGATTTGATGATTTTGTACTATCCCTTAGGTGGATTTCGTCTGTTAGTGAAAATACCAAATGCAAAAAATTTTTGAAGTTCTATGTGAGCTAGGCTCGCGTGCGAGGTGTCAAAAGACGCGTCTCGGCGCGGGCTAACTATCTGTGAGGTTATTGGAATTTTAGCTGAACAAAAATTTTGAATTTTGCAGAAAAAACGGGTTTTTCGACCAAAATGTGAGTAAAAACCTGCAATAACACCGCCGAAACGGGACTCGAACTCGCTGAACGCGCGCCGGAGTGCAGGTAAGGCAGGTAAGTAGCTATTGAAACTATAAAAACGTAGATTTAGATTAGGATTTTGAAGATAAAAATTTATAAAGTATTTTCAAAGGGATTTTTTAATGAAAATTTTACAAGTCAATATACGAAAAATGTTTTTCGCAGATTCGTCAATTTTCACCAGTGGGAAAGTTAAACGGAGCCTAGAAACGATTAATTTTGCTGAAAACAGCTTCAAAATGCGTCACCGGGATGCAAAGATATAGCGATTTGATGATTTTGTACTATCCCTTAGGTGGATTTCGTCTGTTAGTGAAAATACCAAATGCAAAAAATTTTTGAAGTTCTATGTGAGCTAGGCTCGCGTGCGAGGTGTCAAAAGACGCGTCTCGGCGCGGGCTAACTATCTGTGAGGTTATTGGAATTTTAGCTGAACAAAAATTTTGAATTTTGCAGAAAAAACGGGTTTTTCGACCAAAATGTGAGTAAAAACCTGCAATAACACCGCCGAAACGGGACTCGAACTCGCTGAACGCGCGCCGGAGTGCAGGTAAGGCAGGTAAGTAGCTATTGAAACTATAAAAACGTAGATTTAGATTAGGATTTTGAAGATAAAAATTTATAAAGTATTTTCAAAGGGATTTTTTAATGAAAATTTTACAAGTCAATATACGAAAAATGTTTTTCGCAGATTCGTCAATTTTCACCAGTGGGAAAGTTAAACGGAGCCTAGAAACGATTAATTTTGCTGAAAACAGCTTCAAAATGCGTCACCGGGATGCAAAGATATAGCGATTTGATGATTTTGTACTATCCCTTAGGTGGATTTCGTCTGTTAGTGAAAATACCAAATGCAAAAAATTTTTGAAGTTCTATGTGAGCTAGGCTCGCGTGCGAGGTGTCAAAAGACGCGTCTCGGCGCGGGCTAACTATCTGTGAGGTTATTGGAATTTTAGCTGAACAAAAATTTTGAATTTTGCAGAAAAAACGGGTTTTTCGACCAAAATGTGAGTAAAAACCTGCAATAACACCGCCGAAACGGGACTCGAACTCGCTGAACGCGCGCCGGAGTGCAGGTAAGGCAGGTAAGTAGCTATTGAAACTATAAAAACGTAGATTTAGATTAGGATTTTGAAGATAAAAATTTATAAAGTATTTTCAAAGGGATTTTTTAATGAAAATTTTACAAGTCAATATACGAAAAATGTTTTTCGCAGATTCGTCAATTTTCACCAGTGGGAAAGTTAAACGGAGCCTAGAAACGATTAATTTTGCTGAAAACAGCTTCAAAATGCGTCACCGGGATGCAAAGATATAGCGATTTGATGATTTTGTACTATCCCTTAGGTGGATTTCGTCTGTTAGTGAAAATACCAAATGCAAAAAATTTTTGAAGTTCTATGTGAGCTAGGCTCGCGTGCGAGGTGTCAAAAGACGCGTCTCGGCGCGGGCTAACTATCTGTGAGGTTATTGGAATTTTAGCTGAACAAAAATTTTGAATTTTGCAGAAAAAACGGGTTTTTCGACCAAAATGTGAGTAAAAACCTGCAATAACACCGCCGAAACGGGACTCGAACTCGCTGAACGCGCGCCGGAGTGCAGGTAAGGCAGGTAAGTAGCTATTGAAACTATAAAAACGTAGATTTAGATTAGGATTTTGAAGATAAAAATTTATAAAGTATTTTCAAAGGGATTTTTTAATGAAAATTTTACAAGTCAATATACGAAAAATGTTTTTCGCAGATTCGTCAATTTTCACCAGTGGGAAAGTTAAACGGAGCCTAGAAACGATTAATTTTGCTGAAAACAGCTTCAAAATGCGTCACCGGGATGCAAAGATATAGCGATTTGATGATTTTGTACTATCCCTTAGGTGGATTTCGTCTGTTAGTGAAAATACCAAATGCAAAAAATTTTTGAAGTTCTATGTGAGCTAGGCTCGCGTGCGAGGTGTCAAAAGACGCGTCTCGGCGCGGGCTAACTATCTGTGAGGTTATTGGAATTTTAGCTGAACAAAAATTTTGAATTTTGCAGAAAAAACGGGTTTTTCGACCAAAATGTGAGTAAAAACCTGCAATAACACCGCCGAAACGGGACTCGAACTCGCTGAACGCGCGCCGGAGTGCAGGTAAGGCAGGTAAGTAGCTATTGAAACTATAAAAACGTAGATTTAGATTAGGATTTTGAAGATAAAAATTTATAAAGTATTTTCAAAGGGATTTTTTAATGAAAATTTTACAAGTCAATATACGAAAAATGTTTTTCGCAGATTCGTCAATTTTCACCAGTGGGAAAGTTAAACGGAGCCTAGAAACGATTAATTTTGCTGAAAACAGCTTCAAAATGCGTCACCGGGATGCAAAGATATAGCGATTTGATGATTTTGTACTATCCCTTAGGTGGATTTCGTCTGTTAGTGAAAATACCAAATGCAAAAAATTTTTGAAGTTCTATGTGAGCTAGGCTCGCGTGCGAGGTGTCAAAAGACGCGTCTCGGCGCGGGCTAACTATCTGTGAGGTTATTGGAATTTTAGCTGAACAAAAATTTTGAATTTTGCAGAAAAAACGGGTTTTTCGACCAAAATGTGAGTAAAAACCTGCAATAACACCGCCGAAACGGGACTCGAACTCGCTGAACGCGCGCCGGAGTGCAGGTAAGGCAGGTAAGTAGCTATTGAAACTATAAAAACGTAGATTTAGATTAGAATTTTGAAGATAAAAATTTATAAAGTATTTTCAAAGGGATTTTTTAATGAAAATTTTACAAGTCAATATACGAAAAATGTTTTTCGCAGATTCGTCAATTTTCACCAGTGGGAAAGTTAAACGGAGCCTAGAAACGATTAATTTTGCTGAAAACAGCTTCAAAATGCGTCACCGGGATGCAAAGATATAGCGATTTGATGATTTTGTACTATCCCTTAGGTGGATTTCGTCTGTTAGTGAAAATACCAAATGCAAAAAATTTTTGAAGTTCTATGTGAGCTAGGCTCGCGTGCGAGGTGTCAAAAGACGCGTCTCGGCGCGGGCTAACTATCTGTGAGGTTATTGGAATTTTAGCTGAACAAAAATTTTGAATTTTGCAGAAAAAACGGGTTTTTCGACCAAAATGTGAGTAAAGACCTGCAATAACACCGCCGAAACGGGACTCGAACTCGCTGAACGCGCGCCGGAGTGCAGGTAAGGCAGGTAAGTAGCTATTGAAACTATAAAAACGTAGATTTAGATTAGGATTTTGAAGATAAAAATTTATAAAGTATTTTCAAAGGGATTTTTTAATGAAAATTTTACAAGTCAATATACGAAAAATGTTTTTCGCAGATTCGTCAATTTTCACCAGTGGGAAAGTTAAACGGAGCCTAGAAACGATTAATTTTGCTGAAAACAGCTTCAAAATGCGTCACCGGGATGCAAAGATATAGCGATTTGATGATTTTGTACTATCCCTTAGGTGGATTTCGTCTGTTAGTGAAAATACCAAATGCAAAAAATTTTTGAAGTTCTATGTGAGCTAGGCTCGCGTGCGAGGCGTCAAAAGACGCGTCTCGGCGCGGGCTAACTATCTGTGAGGTTATTGGAATTTTAGCTGAACAAAAATTTTGAATTTTGCAGAAAAAACGGGTTTTTCGACCAAAATGTGAGTAAAAACCTGCAATAACACCGCCGAAACGGGACTCGAACTCGCTGAACGCGCGCCGGAGTGCAGGTAAGGCAGGTAAGTAGCTATTGAAACTATAAAAACGTAGATTTAGATTAGGATTTTGAAGATAAAAATTTATAAAGTATTTTCAAAGGGATTTTTTAATGAAAATTTTACAAGTCAATATACGAAAAATGTTTTTCGCAGATTCGTCAATTTTCACCAGTGGGAAAGTTAAACGGAGCCTAGAAACGATTAATTTTGCTGAAAACAGCTTCAAAATGCGTCACCGGGATGCAAAGATATAGCGATTTGATGATTTTGTACTATCCCTTAGGTGGATTTCGTCTGTTAGTGAAAATACCAAATGCAAAAAATTTTTGAAGTTCTATGTGAGCTAGGCTCGCGTGCGAGGTGTCAAAAGACGCGTCTCGGCGCGGGCTAACTATCTGTGAGGTTATTGGAATTTTAGCTGAACAAAAATTTTGAATTTTGCAGAAAAAACGGGTTTTTCGACCAAAATGTGAGTAAAAACCTGCAATAACACCGCCGAAACGGGACTCGAACTCGCTGAACGCGCGCCGGAGTGCAGGTAAGGCAGGTAAGTAGCTATTGAAACTATAAAAACGTAGATTTAGATTAGGATTTTGAAGATAAAAATTTATAAAGTATTTTCAAAGGGATTTTTTAATGAAAATTTTACAAGTCAATATACGAAAAATGTTTTTCGCAGATTCGTCAATTTTCACCAGTGGGAAAGTTAAACGGAGCCTAGAAACGATTAATTTTGCTGAAAACAGCTTCAAAATGCGTCACCGGGATGCAAAGATATAGCGATTTGATGATTTTGTACTATCCCTTAGGTGGATTTCGTCTGTTAGTGAAAATACCAAATGCAAAAAATTTTTGAAGTTCTATGTGAGCTAGGCTCGCGTGCGAGGTGTCAAAAGACGCGTCTCGGCGCGGGCTAACTATCTGTGAGGTTATTGGAATTTTAGCTGAACAAAAATTTTGAATTTTGCAGAAAAAACGGGTTTTTCGACCAAAATGTGAGTAAAAACCTGCAATAACACCGCCGAAACGGGACTCGAACTCGCTGAACGCGCGCCGGAGTGCAGGTAAGGCAGGTAAGTAGCTATTGAAACTATAAAAACGTAGATTTAGATTAGGATTTTGAAGATAAAAATTTATAAAGTATTTTCAAAGGGATTTTTTAATGAAAATTTTACAAGTCAATATACGAAAAATGTTTTTCGCAGATTCGTCAATTTTCACCAGTGGGAAAGTTAAACGGAGCCTAGAAACGATTAATTTTGCTGAAAACAGCTTCAAAATGCGTCACCGGGATGCAAAGATATAGCGATTTGATGATTTTGTACTATCCCTTAGGTGGATTTCGTCTGTTAGTGAAAATACCAAATGCAAAAAATTTTTGAAGTTCTATGTGAGCTAGGCTCGCGTGCGAGGTGTCAAAAGACGCGTCTCGGCGCGGGCTAACTATCTGTGAGGTTATTGGAATTTTAGCTGAACAAAAATTTTGAATTTTGCAGAAAAAACGGGTTTTTCGACCAAAATGTGAGTAAAAACCTGCAATAACACCGCCGAAACGGGACTCGAACTCGCTGAACGCGCGCCGGAGTGCAGGTAAGGCAGGTAAGTAGCTATTGAAACTATAAAAACGTAGATTTAGATTAGGATTTTGAAGATAAAAATTTATAAAGTATTTTCAAAGGGATTTTTTAATGAAAATTTTACAAGTCAATATACGAAAAATGTTTTTCGCAGATTCGTCAATTTTCACCAGTGGGAAAGTTAAACGGAGCCTAGAAACGATTAATTTTGCTGAAAACAGCTTCAAAATGCGTCACCGGGATGCAAAGATATAGCGATTTGATGATTTTGTACTATCCCTTAGGTGGATTTCGTCTGTTAGTGAAAATACCAAATGCAAAAAATTTTTGAAGTTCTATGTGAGCTAGGCTCGCGTGCGAGGCGTCAAAAGACGCGTCTCGGCGCGGGCTAACTATCTGTGAGGTTATTGGAATTTTAGCTGAACAAAAATTTTGAATTTTGCAGAAAAAACGGGTTTTTCGACCAAAATGTGAGTAAAAACCTGCAATAACACCGCCGAAACGGGACTCGAACTCGCTGAACGCGCGCCGGAGTGCAGGTAAGGCAGGTAAGTAGCTATTGAAACTATAAAAACGTAGATTTAGATTAGGATTTTGAAGATAAAAATTTATAAAGTATTTTCAAAGGGATTTTTTAATGAAAATTTTACAAGTCAATATACGAAAAATGTTTTTCGCAGATTCGTCAATTTTCACCAGTGGGAAAGTTAAACGGAGCCTAGAAACGATTAATTTTGCTGAAAACAGCTTCAAAATGCGTCACCGGGATGCAAAGATATAGCGATTTGATGATTTTGTACTATCCCTTAGGTGGATTTCGTCTGTTAGTGAAAATACCAAATGCAAAAAATTTTTGAAGTTCTATGTGAGCTAGGCTCGCGTGCGAGGTGTCAAAAGACGCGTCTCGGCGCGGGCTAACTATCTGTGAGGTTATTGGAATTTTAGCTGAACAAAAATTTTGAATTTTGCAGAAAAAACGGGTTTTTCGACCAAAATGTGAGTAAAAACCTGCAATAACACCGCCGAAACGGGACTCGAACTCGCTGAACGCGCGCCGGAGTGCAGGTAAGGCAGGTAAGTAGCTATTGAAACTATAAAAACGTAGATTTAGATTAGAATTTTGAAGATAAAAATTTATAAAGTATTTTCAAAGGGATTTTTTAATGAAAATTTTACAAGTCAATATACGAAAAATGTTTTTCGCAGATTCGTCAATTTTCACCAGTGGGAAAGTTAAACGGAGCCTAGAAACGATTAATTTTGCTGAAAACAGCTTCAAAATGCGTCACCGGGATGCAAAGATATAGCGATTTGATGATTTTGTACTATCCCTTAGGTGGATTTCGTCTGTTAGTGAAAATACCAAATGCAAAAAATTTTTGAAGTTCTATGTGAGCTAGGCTCGCGTGCGAGGTGTCAAAAGACGCGTCTCGGCGCGGGCTAACTATCTGTGAGGTTATTGGAATTTTAGCTGAACAAAAATTTTGAATTTTGCAGAAAAAACGGGTTTTTCGACCAAAATGTGAGTAAAGACCTGCAATAACACCGCCGAAACGGGACTCGAACTCGCTGAACGCGCGCCGGAGTGCAGGTAAGGCAGGTAAGTAGCTATTGAAACTATAAAAACGTAGATTTAGATTAGGATTTTGAAGATAAAAATTTATAAAGTATTTTCAAAGGGATTTTTTAATGAAAATTTTACAAGTCAATATACGAAAAATGTTTTTCGCAGATTCGTCAATTTTCACCAGTGGGAAAGTTAAACGGAGCCTAGAAACGATTAATTTTGCTGAAAACAGCTTCAAAATGCGTCACCGGGATGCAAAGATATAGCGATTTGATGATTTTGTACTATCCCTTAGGTGGATTTCGTCTGTTAGTGAAAATACCAAATGCAAAAAATTTTTGAAGTTCTATGTGAGCTAGGCTCGCGTGCGAGGTGTCAAAAGACGCGTCTCGGCGCGGGCTAACTATCTGTGAGGTTATTGGAATTTTAGCTGAACAAAAATTTTGAATTTTGCAGAAAAAACGGGTTTTTCGACCAAAATGTGAGTAAAAACCTGCAATAACACCGCCGAAACGGGACTCGAACTCGCTGAACGCGCGCCGGAGTGCAGGTAAGGCAGGTAAGTAGCTATTGAAACTATAAAAACGTAGATTTAGATTAGGATTTTGAAGATAAAAATTTATAAAGTATTTTCAAAGGGATTTTTTAATGAAAATTTTACAAGTCAATATACGAAAAATGTTTTTCGCAGATTCGTCAATTTTCACCAGTGGGAAAGTTAAACGGAGCCTAGAAACGATTAATTTTGCTGAAAACAGCTTCAAAATGCGTCACCGGGATGCAAAGATATAGCGATTTGATGATTTTGTACTATCCCTTAGGTGGATTTCGTCTGTTAGTGAAAATACCAAATGCAAAAAATTTTTGAAGTTCTATGTGAGCTAGGCTCGCGTGCGAGGTGTCAAAAGACGCGTCTCGGCGCGGGCTAACTATCTGTGAGGTTATTGGAATTTTAGCTGAACAAAAATTTTGAATTTTGCAGAAAAAACGGGTTTTTCGACCAAAATGTGAGTAAAAACCTGCAATAACACCGCCGAAACGGGACTCGAACTCGCTGAACGCGCGCCGGAGTGCAGGTAAGGCAGGTAAGTAGCTATTGAAACTATAAAAACGTAGATTTAGATTAGGATTTTGAAGATAAAAATTTATAAAGTATTTTCAAAGGGATTTTTTAATGAAAATTTTACAAGTCAATATACGAAAAATGTTTTTCGCAGATTCGTCAATTTTCACCAGTGGGAAAGTTAAACGGAGCCTAGAAACGATTAATTTTGCTGAAAACAGCTTCAAAATGCGTCACCGGGATGCAAAGATATAGCGATTTGATGATTTTGTACTATCCCTTTTTTTTTTTTTTTTTTTTTGTGGATGGGAAATCATCCAATGACCCCTCCCGCTCTGGGTGGAGCAGAAGGGAGTGTCAGACTCTTACTGACTAAAACCCACCCGTGTTCCTTCCTTAGCCCTTTGTGTTCCGGGGTAGCGGTAACCCTTTCGGACAATCCCGCTGCCCCGGCAGGCTTCGGCCCTTTCGGGCCCCTTCCTTATGCTGACATCTCTTTGAGGCGCGCGTGGAACACGTACGCGCCGTCCGGCACGGGCCTGGTCCTGATCGGACGGAGAGTTACCCATTACTCTCCGCCCGCAGGCCCGCGCCTACGGTGGCCGGGAGTCGTCTCGCGGCTCCCGACGCCCGGGGCGTCTCCCGCGGCGGCTGGGACGTGAGGCCCTCTCCCTCAGCCGTCCCGCCACCTCCTTCGCTAGCATGACTGCTTCGCAGAAGGAGGTGACTGCCTCCCACTCCCTCTCGCCCCGGACCATGGCTTGAACCAGGGCCGGGCGCGAGAGGTCGCCGCCGCCGCCGATCGCCTCTGCGAGAACACGGCGGTGCTCCGCCCAATTGGGGCATACCGCCACCGTATGCTCCACCGTGTCCTCCGGGCGACCCTCGCAGTGGTGACACCCGGGCGTATCCTCCCGCCCGATAATGTGCAGGTACCTCCCGAAACACCCGTGTCCGGTGAGGACCTGCGTCAGGCGGTAGGTGAGGGCGCCGTGGCGCCTCTCTAGCCACTCCTCAAAGAGGGGTCTTACCGCCGCTATCGCGGCGTGCCCTGCGCTGGGTTGCGACAGTCGCTCTTTCCATGCCGCCATGAGATCGCGCCGGAGGTCGGTCCGCTCCGCCGCGATTTGCCGCGGAAGCGGAGTTTCCCCCCGGCGTAGTGCCTCCGCGCGCCACTCGTACAGGCGCGCGAGGACTATCGCCTCCAGATCCCACGGCGGCAGTCCGGCAAGGAGGCTTGCCGCCTCGCCCGAGATCGTGCGGTATCCCCGGATCAGCCTTACGGCTACCACCTTCTGGGGCGCGTTCAAATAGTGGGCGGCTCGCCGCCGCAGTGAACGCGCCCACACCGGGGCCCCGTACAGGGCCATGGACCGCACGACCCCCGCGTAAAGCCTCCGGCAGGAGGCGTTTGGCCCCCTCAGGTTGGGCAAGAGCCGCTTGAAGGCGGCCCCGGCCCGTTCCAGCTTGGGAGCCAAACGTCGGAAGTGCTCGACGAAGTTCCACCGGCTGTCGAGGACGAGACCCAGGTATCTCATCGTTGTCTCGACGCCGATGTGAACCCCTCCTGCCGTTATTTGGGATCCCGAAGGCGGCCCGTTCCGAGGCCCATGAAAAGACATGGCCTCGGACTTGTGCAAAGCCACCCCGAGACCCAACTGCCGGATCCTCTCCACGACTATCGCAACCCCGCGTGTCATCGCGTCGGCCGCCGCCTGATGCGACCTCCCCTGCGCCAGGACTAGCGTGTCGTCAGCGTAGCAAACCACGCTGACTCCATCAGGGAGATCGGCCCGCAGCACCCAGTCGTAACCGATGTCCCACAGGAGCGGCCCCAGAACCGATCCCTGCGGGACACCGCACGACATCTCTCGCCGGTTCCATTCCCCGTTGCGACCGGGGTAGATGACGGCTCTGTCCGTCAGATACGCCCCGACTACTCGACGGAGGTAGGTCGGCACCCGGTGATACCGGAGTGCCTCCCCAATGCAACTCCAGGGCAGGGTGTTAAACGCGTTGGCGATGTCGAGTGACACCGCCACGACCACCCCACCCCGGGACACCGCGTCCCCCGTCGTGAGGGCCCTCACGCGCATGATGGCGTCCACCGTCGAGCGCCCCTTGCGGAAGCCGAACTGGCTGTCCGCAAGATCCGGCCCCGTCCTCACCAGGTGCCCGACGAGGCGGCCCGCAATCACTCTCTCAAAGAGCTTGCCGACCTCGTCGAGCAGCACGATGGGCCGGAATGCGGACGGAGAGTCCGCAGGGCGCCCTGGCTTCTGTATGAGGACCAGCTTCCCCGTCTTCCAGCGGAGTGGAAACTGGCCCCTCTCCATGCATGCGCTTAAGAGCGCCTCTAGTCGGGGCCCGAGAGCCCCTGAGGCCAGGACCCAGGCCTTACCCGGCAAGCCGTCGGGTCCTGGGGCGGTATTTTTGGCCTTCAGCCTATTTACCGCCACTCTCAGATCTACCCCGGTCACTTCAGGGATGTCGTCGTCGTCCGCGTGGTCCGCTTCAGGCACCGCAAGTGGCGGAGCCATGGGCGGGGGAGTATGCTCCGCCCGTGAAGGGAACAGAGCGCTCACCACCTCCTCCACCAGCTGGGGGCGGAGACTCTGCGTCAGCGGGGGGGCCCAGGTGCGGAGTTTATTCCGCACCATTTTATAAGGGCGCCCCCATGGATCTCTGTTCAGAGTCTCCACCATCTCCTCGCGGGCCATATCCTTGGCCCGCTGGACAGCCTCGCGGAGGGCGGTCTTCGCCGCTCTGTACCCCTCGTACAGCTCCGCCTCCGTGGCTTCCGCATCCGGAGGGCGGATGCGGAGCCTGCGGTGCCTGGTGTACAGGTGTCGCGCGTCGACGCACGCCTTGCGTAGCGACTCCACCTCCCGCGACCACCAGTACACCTGACGTCGGGCGCGTCCTGGCCGGACTCGGGGCATTGCCACGTCGCATATTTCGGACATGGCCTCCCGGAACCACTCCGCCTCATCGTCGATATCGGCAGGCCTGTCCGGTGATGACACCCAGGCCTGCACGATCGAGGCTTCCAGGAGGAGCTCCCGGTCCAGCTGCTTCAGCGCCCACCGCGGACCACTCGGGGCCTGTTGGACCGGCGCGCTGGAGGTCTGGGTGGAGACGTCGAACCGGATATACCGGTGATCGGAGTAGGTCTCCACCTCCTCCATGACGCGCCAGTCAATAACACTCTGTGCCAGAGCGGGGCTGGCGAACGAGATGTCCACCACGGACTCGCCCCGCATCCGCACACACGTGGGAACAGAACCCCGATTTAGGACGACCAGGCCTGTTTCCAGAGCCCAGTCCTCCACCATCCTGCCCCGCACGTCCGTGTGACGGGAACCCCAGGCCAAATTCTTGGCGTTGAAGTCCCCGAGCACTAGCACGGGGAAGCGATGGTTTCCGGCGACGACGACACTCAACTCTGTTAAAGAGTTCTGGAACTCGGCGAGAGTTCGGCTCGGAGAGAAGTACACTCCCACTACCACTATCTCTCCGAACCGTGCTGCTACGCACCCCTGTCCCTTCGTGACTCCTTCGAGGGACGGGGTGCCGGCGGCGGCCGACGAAATTAGGGCCACTGAGCCGCTCAGGTCCTCCACCCAGTCATCCCTGGGCGGGACAAAGTACGGCTCAGCGACCACGGCGATGTTGATCGACCACTGCGCCATGCTCTGGAGCAACAGGTCCTGGGCGCAGGCGCAGTGGTTGATATTCGCCTGGAGGAGGCGTAGTGGAGCCATCACTCCTCCATTTCAGCCCCCTCCTGGGCCCCCTGCGAGGGCCCCTCCGTGGTGGCGGTGGCGGCGGTGGCGGCGGCGGCGGCGGCGATGACGGCGGTGGCGTCGGCGGCGGCGGTGGCGGCGGTGGCGGCAGCAGAGGCGGCAGCGACGGTGGTGGTGGCGGCGGTGGTGGCGGAGGGCCTCCCTTTCCTCTTGGCTCCGTCGGGTGGAACGCAGCACTTGCTCCCTGCCCGGTGATCGGCCGGCTTGCCGGCAGCCGCACATGCGACGCAGTGCGGCGCGGCGCTGCACGAGCCGGCCGTGTGTCCGGGCTGACCACAGCGGAAGCACAGAGTGCTGCGGTCCACCTCCGAGGTGCACTGGACGCCTACGTGGTGCCCCACATGGCATCGGAAGCACCTCAGAGGTCTGGGTTCCAGCAGCTTGACCTGCGCCGAAACCCAGCCGACCAGAAGCCTTCGGCCCTCCACAATTTTTCTGGCCGCCGTCACGGGGCAGCTTACCGTTACGGTTCGCATGCCCGTGAAGTCAGGACGTATGGTGCCCGCCTTCACCTGGTCGGCCAGACACCCGCCCGTCCTGACGACGGCGGCCACCACCTCTCCCTCCGTTACGGAGTCATCCAGGCCCAGGATGCGCATGTCTGCGCACTTGACGGGCCTGGATACTCGAGCCTCATCCGCATTCAGGGACGCCCTTAGCTTCTCAGCTAGGGCGTCGGCGGTGAGGCCACTCGTTGCGCCGGGGATCTCCAGCATGCGGGCGCCAGTGGCGGTCACCCTATGCCGGAGGCCCCCGGTGATCCCCAGCTCCTTGAGGTCCACCGTCGCTCTGGCCTTAGTGAGCACGTCGCAGTACGTCACGCCCTTCTTGACCGCGTCCGGCTGCAGTGTTATCACCACAGCCGCGGTCTTCGGGGCGCGAAGCCTAGCTGCGACGGCTCGCTCCTTGCGGCGCCGCCTTTGCGCCTTTTTCCTGGCCGCCTTGGCCGCCTTCTTCTTCTGCCCGACCACCTGCCATTCGGCGTCGGTCGCGGCAGAAGTGGGAGTGTTCTGGGGGCCGGGCGTAGGCTCTGGGGCCTTCGCCTTCCCTCCCCCCCCGCCCCTCTTCCGGGCCGGCGCCGGGGTTTTGCCAGCAGGAGCCGGCCTTACCGTCGCCGGGGCTCCGCCTGCAGGCACCGGTTTAGCCGGCGCCGGGGCTCCGCCAGCCGACGCCGGTTTCGCCCTCGCCGGGGCTCCGCCAGCAGACGCTGGCTTGGCCGGCACCTGAGCCCGGCCTGACGGCCCGGGTTTAGAGGCGGCCGTTGCCGCTGCGGCCGCGTACGAGGCCGCCTTCGGCCCCGGGGCCGCCGCCTTGCCCGCCAGAGGTGGGCGCAGGACTATGCCCTCCAGGACGGAAAACCGCGCCTGGAAGGCCGCCAGCTCCTGCCGAACCAGGTCCAGGACCTGGTTCTCCACCGGGATAGGCCGGCTCGGTGATTCCGCCTGCGCCCTGCCGGTGCTCCTCAAGGTGGCCAGGTCTGCCCGGAGCCTCCCGTTCTCCTCTCGGAGATGCTCCATCGCGGCCGTCAGGCGGGCGACCTCGGCTCGCAATTCGGCCACTTCGCCGGCCGAAGGGCCGACGTAGTTGGCCGCCTCCGCTGCCTCCATGATGGAGGCCGTTGCCGAGACTATGGCCCTGTTCTTTGAAGCTTGCAGCTTCTTCAGGGACACGTCCCGGATCGCGGCCTCCACGACCGCCGCAAACCTGCGCTTGCGGTCCGCACCGGGGCCATCAACCGGACCCGTCTCATCGCCTGAGGACCCCGAGGCGACCGCGCGACCGGCCTCCGCCTCCTTTATTGGCTCCTCCGCCAGTTCTGCCGCCTCCCGGGCAGTGAGCCCCCTCCCCTTGCCTCGCTCCCGGACTCCTCCCCGCCTGCTGGTGGGGATTTTTCGAGCTGAGGCCAGCTCCCCGTCAGAGGAGGACCCCTGGTCGTCCTCTGACCTTGGCCGCTTGCTGCGAGACTTTTTCGCAGCAGCGGCCACCTTCTTGGCACGGCTGGGGCTCCCTGAGCCTCCCGTGCTTGCACCTCCAGATGCGGCGTCGGACTCCGACCCCGCATCACTCCTCACCTCTTCCGTTTCTTTGTTGTGGTTTTTAATGTTTTCCATAGTTGTTCCCACGAGTATATAACATGTTTTATTGACTCAAATAATTGTGGTTCGCACTAGCGACTAAATCAAGCTACCCATTAGCCAAGCTTAGTACCTCCCTCACGGTGCGCCGCCGCTTGGAGGTTTGGGGAATTTTTTATAGAGGTTAATCTTCCTCGCGGTCCGGGCGGTTAAGCCAAGACCCTCGACCCCCTTCAACAGCCAGAGACATGACCTTAACTGTCTCCAGGGCTACGAGATTAGCGGTGGCAGCAGGGTTACCCCTCCTGCCTGCCCGGCGGCAGGGTAAGTGCACACCGGGCCCGCTCTGACCCCCCACCACAACTGCCGCTCAGCTACTCAGAGCGGCACGTGTGGAGCGATCCTCCTGGCAGAACATTGGCATGCGGACAGCGAGATTCCACTGGGAAATAATCCCAGAGGAAAATCGCTGCCCGCACCCCGGGATGCACCGGCCCGAACACTGGTCTTCCCCCCGGACGTATCCAGAAAGGAACCCCAGTACCCAGGCACACGTGGAGGTTTTCTGCCCGAGCACCCCTTTGTACTATCCCTTAGGTGGATTTCGTCTGTTAGTGAAAATACCAAATGCAAAAAATTTTTGAAGTTCTATGTGAGCTAGGCTCGCGTGCGAGGTGTCAAAAGACGCGTCTCGGCGCGGGCTAACTATCTGTGAGGTTATTGGAATTTTAGCTGAACAAAAATTTTTGAATTTTGCAGAAAAAAAACGGGTTTTTCGACCAAAATGTGAGTAAAAAAAAAAAAAAAAACCCTGCAATAACACCGCCGAAACGGGACTCGAACTCGCTGAACGCGCGCCGGAGTGCAGGTAAGGCAGGTAAGTAGCTATTGAAACTATAAAAACGTAGATTTAGATTAGGATTTTGAAGATAAAAATTTATAAAGTATTTTCAAAGGGATTTTTTAATGAAAATTTTACAAGTCAATATACGAAAAATGTTTTTCGCAGATTCGTCAATTTTCACCAGTGGGAAAGTTAAACGGAGCCTAGAAACGATTAATTTTGCTGAAAACAGCTTCAAAATGCGTCACCGGGATGCAAAGATATAGCGATTTGATGATTTTGTACTATCCCTTAGGTGGATTTCGTCTGTTAGTGAAAATACCAAATGCAAAAAATTTTTGAAGTTCTATGTGAGCTAGGCTCGCGTGCGAGGTGTCAAAAGACGCGTCTCGGCGCGGGCTAACTATCTGTGAGGTTATTGGAATTTTAGCTGAACAAAAATTTTGAATTTTGCAGAAAAAACGGGTTTTTCGACCAAAATGTGAGTAAAAACCTGCAATAACACCGCCGAAACGGGACTCGAACTCGCTGAACGCGCGCCGGAGTGCAGGTAAGGCAGGTAAGTAGCTATTGAAACTATAAAAACGTAGATTTAGATTAGAATTTTGAAGATAAAAATTTATAAAGTATTTTCAAAGGGATTTTTTAATGAAAATTTTACAAGTCAATATACGAAAAATGTTTTTCGCAGATTCGTCAATTTTCACCAGTGGGAAAGTTAAACGGAGCCTAGAAACGATTAATTTTGCTGAAAACAGCTTCAAAATGCGTCACCGGGATGCAAAGATATAGCGATTTGATGATTTTGTACTATCCCTTAGGTGGATTTCGTCTGTTAGTGAAAATACCAAATGCAAAAAATTTTTGAAGTTCTATGTGAGCTAGGCTCGCGTGCGAGGTGTCAAAAGACGCGTCTCGGCGCGGGCTAACTATCTGTGAGGTTATTGGAATTTTAGCTGAACAAAAATTTTGAATTTTGCAGAAAAAACGGGTTTTTCGACCAAAATGTGAGTAAAGACCTGCAATAACACCGCCGAAACGGGACTCGAACTCGCTGAACGCGCGCCGGAGTGCAGGTAAGGCAGGTAAGTAGCTATTGAAACTATAAAAACGTAGATTTAGATTAGGATTTTGAAGATAAAAATTTATAAAGTATTTTCAAAGGGATTTTTTAATGAAAATTTTACAAGTCAATATACGAAAAATGTTTTTCGCAGATTCGTCAATTTTCACCAGTGGGAAAGTTAAACGGAGCCTAGAAACGATTAATTTTGCTGAAAACAGCTTCAAAATGCGTCACCGGGATGCAAAGATATAGCGATTTGATGATTTTGTACTATCCCTTAGGTGGATTTCGTCTGTTAGTGAAAATACCAAATGCAAAAAATTTTTGAAGTTCTATGTGAGCTAGGCTCGCGTGCGAGGTGTCAAAAGACGCGTCTCGGCGCGGGCTAACTATCTGTGAGGTTATTGGAATTTTAGCTGAACAAAAATTTTGAATTTTGCAGAAAAAACGGGTTTTTTCGACCAAAATGTGAGTAAAAACCTGCAATAACACCGCCGAAACGGGACTCGAACTCGCTGAACGCGCGCCGGAGTGCAGGTAAGGCAGGTAAGTAGCTATTGAAACTATAAAAACGTAGATTTAGATTAGGATTTTGAAGATAAAAATTTATAAAGTATTTTCAAAGGGATTTTTTAATGAAAATTTTACAAGTCAATATACGAAAAATGTTTTTCGCAGATTCGTCAATTTTCACCAGTGGGAAAGTTAAACGGAGCCTAGAAACGATTAATTTTGCTGAAAACAGCTTCAAAATGCGTCACCGGGATGCAAAGATATAGCGATTTGATGATTTTGTACTATCCCTTAGGTGGATTTCGTCTGTTAGTGAAAATACCAAATGCAAAAAATTTTTGAAGTTCTATGTGAGCTAGGCTCGCGTGCGAGGTGTCAAAAGACGCGTCTCGGCGCGGGCTAACTATCTGTGAGGTTATTGGAATTTTAGCTGAACAAAAATTTTGAATTTTGCAGAAAAAACGGGTTTTTCGACCAAAATGTGAGTAAAAACCTGCAATAACACCGCCGAAACGGGACTCGAACTCGCTGAACGCGCGCCGGAGTGCAGGTAAGGCAGGTAAGTAGCTATTGAAACTATAAAAACGTAGATTTAGATTAGGATTTTGAAGATAAAAATTTATAAAGTATTTTCAAAGGGATTTTTTAATGAAAATTTTACAAGTCAATATACGAAAAATGTTTTTCGCAGATTCGTCAATTTTCACCAGTGGGAAAGTTAAACGGAGCCTAGAAACGATTAATTTTGCTGAAAACAGCTTCAAAATGCGTCACCGGGATGCAAAGATATAGCGATTTGATGATTTTGTACTATCCCTTAGGTGGATTTCGTCTGTTAGTGAAAATACCAAATGCAAAAAATTTTTGAAGTTCTATGTGAGCTAGGCTCGCGTGCGAGGTGTCAAAAGACGCGTCTCGGCGCGGGCTAACTATCTGTGAGGTTATTGGAATTTTAGCTGAACAAAAATTTTGAATTTTGCAGAAAAAACGGGTTTTTCGACCAAAATGTGAGTAAAAACCTGCAATAACACCGCCGAAACGGGACTCGAACTCGCTGAACGCGCGCCGGAGTGCAGGTAAGGCAGGTAAGTAGCTATTGAAACTATAAAAACGTAGATTTAGATTAGGATTTTGAAGATAAAAATTTATAAAGTATTTTCAAAGGGATTTTTTAATGAAAATTTTACAAGTCAATATACGAAAAATGTTTTTCGCAGATTCGTCAATTTTCACCAGTGGGAAAGTTAAACGGAGCCTAGAAACGATTAATTTTGCTGAAAACAGCTTCAAAATGCGTCACCGGGATGCAAAGATATAGCGATTTGATGATTTTGTACTATCCCTTAGGTGGATTTCGTCTGTTAGTGAAAATACCAAATGCAAAAAATTTTTGAAGTTCTATGTGAGCTAGGCTCGCGTGCGAGGTGTCAAAAGACGCGTCTCGGCGCGGGCTAACTATCTGTGAGGTTATTGGAATTTTAGCTGAACAAAAATTTTGAATTTTGCAGAAAAAACGGGTTTTTCGACCAAAATGTGAGTAAAAACCTGCAATAACACCGCCGAAACGGGACTCGAACTCGCTGAACGCGCGCCGGAGTGCAGGTAAGGCAGGTAAGTAGCTATTGAAACTATAAAAACGTAGATTTAGATTAGGATTTTGAAGATAAAAATTTATAAAGTATTTTCAAAGGGATTTTTTAATGAAAATTTTACAAGTCAATATACGAAAAATGTTTTTCGCAGATTCGTCAATTTTCACCAGTGGGAAAGTTAAACGGAGCCTAGAAACGATTAATTTTGCTGAAAACAGCTTCAAAATGCGTCACCGGGATGCAAAGATATAGCGATTTGATGATTTTGTACTATCCCTTAGGTGGATTTCGTCTGTTAGTGAAAATACCAAATGCAAAAAATTTTTGAAGTTCTATGTGAGCTAGGCTCGCGTGCGAGGTGTCAAAAGACGCGTCTCGGCGCGGGCTAACTATCTGTGAGGTTATTGGAATTTTAGCTGAACAAAAATTTTGAATTTTGCAGAAAAAACGGGTTTTTCGACCAAAATGTGAGTAAAAACCTGCAATAACACCGCCGAAACGGGACTCGAACTCGCTGAACGCGCGCCGGAGTGCAGGTAAGGCAGGTAAGTAGCTATTGAAACTATAAAAACGTAGATTTAGATTAGAATTTTGAAGATAAAAATTTATAAAGTATTTTCAAAGGGATTTTTTAATGAAAATTTTACAAGTCAATATACGAAAAATGTTTTTCGCAGATTCGTCAATTTTCACCAGTGGGAAAGTTAAACGGAGCCTAGAAACGATTAATTTTGCTGAAAACAGCTTCAAAATGCGTCACCGGGATGCAAAGATATAGCGATTTGATGATTTTGTACTATCCCTTAGGTGGATTTCGTCTGTTAGTGAAAATACCAAATGCAAAAAATTTTTGAAGTTCTATGTGAGCTAGGCTCGCGTGCGAGGTGTCAAAAGACGCGTCTCGGCGCGGGCTAACTATCTGTGAGGTTATTGGAATTTTAGCTGAACAAAAATTTTGAATTTTGCAGAAAAAACGGGTTTTTCGACCAAAATGTGAGTAAAGACCTGCAATAACACCGCCGAAACGGGACTCGAACTCGCTGAACGCGCGCCGGAGTGCAGGTAAGGCAGGTAAGTAGCTATTGAAACTATAAAAACGTAGATTTAGATTAGGATTTTGAAGATAAAAATTTATAAAGTATTTTCAAAGGGATTTTTTAATGAAAATTTTACAAGTCAATATACGAAAAATGTTTTTCGCAGATTCGTCAATTTTCACCAGTGGGAAAGTTAAACGGAGCCTAGAAACGATTAATTTTGCTGAAAACAGCTTCAAAATGCGTCACCGGGATGCAAAGATATAGCGATTTGATGATTTTGTACTATCCCTTAGGTGGATTTCGTCTGTTAGTGAAAATACCAAATGCAAAAAATTTTTGAAGTTCTATGTGAGCTAGGCTCGCGTGCGAGGTGTCAAAAGACGCGTCTCGGCGCGGGCTAACTATCTGTGAGGTTATTGGAATTTTAGCTGAACAAAAATTTTGAATTTTGCAGAAAAAACGGGTTTTTCGACCAAAATGTGAGTAAAAACCTGCAATAACACCGCCGAAACGGGACTCGAACTCGCTGAACGCGCGCCGGAGTGCAGGTAAGGCAGGTAAGTAGCTATTGAAACTATAAAAACGTAGATTTAGATTAGGATTTTGAAGATAAAAATTTATAAAGTATTTTCAAAGGGATTTTTTAATGAAAATTTTACAAGTCAATATACGAAAAATGTTTTTCGCAGATTCGTCAATTTTCACCAGTGGGAAAGTTAAACGGAGCCTAGAAACGATTAATTTTGCTGAAAACAGCTTCAAAATGCGTCACCGGGATGCAAAGATATAGCGATTTGATGATTTTGTACTATCCCTTAGGTGGATTTCGTCTGTTAGTGAAAATACCAAATGCAAAAAATTTTTGAAGTTCTATGTGAGCTAGGCTCGCGTGCGAGGTGTCAAAAGACGCGTCTCGGCGCGGGCTAACTATCTGTGAGGTTATTGGAATTTTAGCTGAACAAAAATTTTGAATTTTGCAGAAAAAACGGGTTTTTCGACCAAAATGTGAGTAAAAACCTGCAATAACACCGCCGAAACGGGACTCGAACTCGCTGAACGCGCGCCGGAGTGCAGGTAAGGCAGGTAAGTAGCTATTGAAACTATAAAAACGTAGATTTAGATTAGGATTTTGAAGATAAAAATTTATAAAGTATTTTCAAAGGGATTTTTTAATGAAAATTTTACAAGTCAATATACGAAAAATGTTTTTCGCAGATTCGTCAATTTTCACCAGTGGGAAAGTTAAACGGAGCCTAGAAACGATTAATTTTGCTGAAAACAGCTTCAAAATGCGTCACCGGGATGCAAAGATATAGCGATTTGATGATTTTGTACTATCCCTTAGGTGGATTTCGTCTGTTAGTGAAAATACCAAATGCAAAAAATTTTTGAAGTTCTATGTGAGCTAGGCTCGCGTGCGAGGCGTCAAAAGACGCGTCTCGGCGCGGGCTAACTATCTGTGAGGTTATTGGAATTTTAGCTGAACAAAAATTTTGAATTTTGCAGAAAAAACGGGTTTTTCGACCAAAATGTGAGTAAAAACCTGCAATAACACCGCCGAAACGGGACTCGAACTCGCTGAACGCGCGCCGGAGTGCAGGTAAGGCAGGTAAGTAGCTATTGAAACTATAAAAACGTAGATTTAGATTAGGATTTTGAAGATAAAAATTTATAAAGTATTTTCAAAGGGATTTTTTAATGAAAATTTTACAAGTCAATATACGAAAAATGTTTTTCGCAGATTCGTCAATTTTCACCAGTGGGAAAGTTAAACGGAGCCTAGAAACGATTAATTTTGCTGAAAACAGCTTCAAAATGCGTCACCGGGATGCAAAGATATAGCGATTTGATGATTTTGTACTATCCCTTAGGTGGATTTCGTCTGTTAGTGAAAATACCAAATGCAAAAAATTTTTGAAGTTCTATGTGAGCTAGGCTCGCGTGCGAGGTGTCAAAAGACGCGTCTCGGCGCGGGCTAACTATCTGTGAGGTTATTGGAATTTTAGCTGAACAAAAATTTTGAATTTTGCAGAAAAAACGGGTTTTTCGACCAAAATGTGAGTAAAAACCTGCAATAACACCGCCGAAACGGGACTCGAACTCGCTGAACGCGCGCCGGAGTGCAGGTAAGGCAGGTAAGTAGCTATTGAAACTATAAAAACGTAGATTTAGATTAGGATTTTGAAGATAAAAATTTATAAAGTATTTTCAAAGGGATTTTTTAATGAAAATTTTACAAGTCAATATACGAAAAATGTTTTTCGCAGATTCGTCAATTTTCACCAGTGGGAAAGTTAAACGGAGCCTAGAAACGATTAATTTTGCTGAAAACAGCTTCAAAATGCGTCACCGGGATGCAAAGATATAGCGATTTGATGATTTTGTACTATCCCTTAGGTGGATTTCGTCTGTTAGTGAAAATACCAAATGCAAAAAATTTTTGAAGTTCTATGTGAGCTAGGCTCGCGTGCGAGGTGTCAAAAGACGCGTCTCGGCGCGGGCTAACTATCTGTGAGGTTATTGGAATTTTAGCTGAACAAAAATTTTGAATTTTGCAGAAAAAACGGGTTTTTCGACCAAAATGTGAGTAAAAACCTGCAATAACACCGCCGAAACGGGACTCGAACTCGCTGAACGCGCGCCGGAGTGCAGGTAAGGCAGGTAAGTAGCTATTGAAACTATAAAAACGTAGATTTAGATTAGAATTTTGAAGATAAAAATTTATAAAGTATTTTCAAAGGGATTTTTTAATGAAAATTTTACAAGTCAATATACGAAAAATGTTTTTCGCAGATTCGTCAATTTTCACCAGTGGGAAAGTTAAACGGAGCCTAGAAACGATTAATTTTGCTGAAAACAGCTTCAAAATGCGTCACCGGGATGCAAAGATATAGCGATTTGATGATTTTGTACTATCCCTTAGGTGGATTTCGTCTGTTAGTGAAAATACCAAATGCAAAAAATTTTTGAAGTTCTATGTGAGCTAGGCTCGCGTGCGAGGCGTCAAAAGACGCGTCTCGGCGCGGGCTAACTATCTGTGAGGTTATTGGAATTTTAGCTGAACAAAAATTTTGAATTTTGCAGAAAAAACGGGTTTTTCGACCAAAATGTGAGTAAAGACCTGCAATAACACCGCCGAAACGGGACTCGAACTCGCTGAACGCGCGCCGGAGTGCAGGTAAGGCAGGTAAGTAGCTATTGAAACTATAAAAACGTAGATTTAGATTAGGATTTTGAAGATAAAAATTTATAAAGTATTTTCAAAGGGATTTTTTAATGAAAATTTTACAAGTCAATATACGAAAAATGTTTTTCGCAGATTCGTCAATTTTCACCAGTGGGAAAGTTAAACGGAGCCTAGAAACGATTAATTTTGCTGAAAACAGCTTCAAAATGCGTCACCGGGATGCAAAGATATAGCGATTTGATGATTTTGTACTATCCCTTAGGTGGATTTCGTCTGTTAGTGAAAATACCAAATGCAAAAAATTTTTGAAGTTCTATGTGAGCTAGGCTCGCGTGCGAGGTGTCAAAAGACGCGTCTCGGCGCGGGCTAACTATCTGTGAGGTTATTGGAATTTTAGCTGAACAAAAATTTTGAATTTTGCAGAAAAAACGGGTTTTTCGACCAAAATGTGAGTAAAAACCTGCAATAACACCGCCGAAACGGGACTCGAACTCGCTGAACGCGCGCCGGAGTGCAGGTAAGGCAGGTAAGTAGCTATTGAAACTATAAAAACGTAGATTTAGATTAGGATTTTGAAGATAAAAATTTATAAAGTATTTTCAAAGGGATTTTTTAATGAAAATTTTACAAGTCAATATACGAAAAATGTTTTTCGCAGATTCGTCAATTTTCACCAGTGGGAAAGTTAAACGGAGCCTAGAAACGATTAATTTTGCTGAAAACAGCTTCAAAATGCGTCACCGGGATGCAAAGATATAGCGATTTGATGATTTTGTACTATCCCTTAGGTGGATTTCGTCTGTTAGTGAAAATACCAAATGCAAAAAATTTTTGAAGTTCTATGTGAGCTAGGCTCGCGTGCGAGGTGTCAAAAGACGCGTCTCGGCGCGGGCTAACTATCTGTGAGGTTATTGGAATTTTAGCTGAACAAAAATTTTGAATTTTGCAGAAAAAACGGGTTTTTCGACCAAAATGTGAGTAAAAACCTGCAATAACACCGCCGAAACGGGACTCGAACTCGCTGAACGCGCGCCGGAGTGCAGGTAAGGCAGGTAAGTAGCTATTGAAACTATAAAAACGTAGATTTAGATTAGGATTTTGAAGATAAAAATTTATAAAGTATTTTCAAAGGGATTTTTTAATGAAAATTTTACAAGTCAATATACGAAAAATGTTTTTCGCAGATTCGTCAATTTTCACCAGTGGGAAAGTTAAACGGAGCCTAGAAACGATTAATTTTGCTGAAAACAGCTTCAAAATGCGTCACCGGGATGCAAAGATATAGCGATTTGATGATTTTGTACTATCCCTTAGGTGGATTTCGTCTGTTAGTGAAAATACCAAATGCAAAAAATTTTTGAAGTTCTATGTGAGCTAGGCTCGCGTGCGAGGTGTCAAAAGACGCGTCTCGGCGCGGGCTAACTATCTGTGAGGTTATTGGAATTTTAGCTGAACAAAAATTTTGAATTTTGCAGAAAAAACGGGTTTTTCGACCAAAATGTGAGTAAAAACCTGCAATAACACCGCCGAAACGGGACTCGAACTCGCTGAACGCGCGCCGGAGTGCAGGTAAGGCAGGTAAGTAGCTATTGAAACTATAAAAACGTAGATTTAGATTAGAATTTTGAAGATAAAAATTTATAAAGTATTTTCAAAGGGATTTTTTAATGAAAATTTTACAAGTCAATATACGAAAAATGTTTTTCGCAGATTCGTCAATTTTCACCAGTGGGAAAGTTAAACGGAGCCTAGAAACGATTAATTTTGCTGAAAACAGCTTCAAAATGCGTCACCGGGATGCAAAGATATAGCGATTTGATGATTTTGTACTATCCCTTAGGTGGATTTCGTCTGTTAGTGAAAATACCAAATGCAAAAAATTTTTGAAGTTCTATGTGAGCTAGGCTCGCGTGCGAGGTGTCAAAAGACGCGTCTCGGCGCGGGCTAACTATCTGTGAGGTTATTGGAATTTTAGCTGAACAAAAATTTTGAATTTTGCAGAAAAAACGGGTTTTTCGACCAAAATGTGAGTAAAGACCTGCAATAACACCGCCGAAACGGGACTCGAACTCGCTGAACGCGCGCCGGAGTGCAGGTAAGGCAGGTAAGTAGCTATTGAAACTATAAAAACGTAGATTTAGATTAGGATTTTGAAGATAAAAATTTATAAAGTATTTTCAAAGGGATTTTTTAATGAAAATTTTACAAGTCAATATACGAAAAATGTTTTTCGCAGATTCGTCAATTTTCACCAGTGGGAAAGTTAAACGGAGCCTAGAAACGATTAATTTTGCTGAAAACAGCTTCAAAATGCGTCACCGGGATGCAAAGATATAGCGATTTGATGATTTTGTACTATCCCTTAGGTGGATTTCGTCTGTTAGTGAAAATACCAAATGCAAAAAATTTTTGAAGTTCTATGTGAGCTAGGCTCGCGTGCGAGGTGTCAAAAGACGCGTCTCGGCGCGGGCTAACTATCTGTGAGGTTATTGGAATTTTAGCTGAACAAAAATTTTGAATTTTGCAGAAAAAACGGGTTTTTCGACCAAAATGTGAGTAAAAACCTGCAATAACACCGCCGAAACGGGACTCGAACTCGCTGAACGCGCGCCGGAGTGCAGGTAAGGCAGGTAAGTAGCTATTGAAACTATAAAAACGTAGATTTAGATTAGGATTTTGAAGATAAAAATTTATAAAGTATTTTCAAAGGGATTTTTTAATGAAAATTTTACAAGTCAATATACGAAAAATGTTTTTCGCAGATTCGTCAATTTTCACCAGTGGGAAAGTTAAACGGAGCCTAGAAACGATTAATTTTGCTGAAAACAGCTTCAAAATGCGTCACCGGGATGCAAAGATATAGCGATTTGATGATTTTGTACTATCCCTTAGGTGGATTTCGTCTGTTAGTGAAAATACCAAATGCAAAAAATTTTTGAAGTTCTATGTGAGCTAGGCTCGCGTGCGAGGTGTCAAAAGACGCGTCTCGGCGCGGGCTAACTATCTGTGAGGTTATTGGAATTTTAGCTGAACAAAAATTTTGAATTTTGCAGAAAAAACGGGTTTTTCGACCAAAATGTGAGTAAAAACCTGCAATAACACCGCCGAAACGGGACTCGAACTCGCTGAACGCGCGCCGGAGTGCAGGTAAGGCAGGTAAGTAGCTATTGAAACTATAAAAACGTAGATTTAGATTAGGATTTTGAAGATAAAAATTTATAAAGTATTTTCAAAGGGATTTTTTAATGAAAATTTTACAAGTCAATATACGAAAAATGTTTTTCGCAGATTCGTCAATTTTCACCAGTGGGAAAGTTAAACGGAGCCTAGAAACGATTAATTTTGCTGAAAACAGCTTCAAAATGCGTCACCGGGATGCAAAGATATAGCGATTTGATGATTTTGTACTATCCCTTAGGTGGATTTCGTCTGTTAGTGAAAATACCAAATGCAAAAAATTTTTGAAGTTCTATGTGAGCTAGGCTCGCGTGCGAGGCGTCAAAAGACGCGTCTCGGCGCGGGCTAACTATCTGTGAGGTTATTGGAATTTTAGCTGAACAAAAATTTTGAATTTTGCAGAAAAAACGGGTTTTTCGACCAAAATGTGAGTAAAAACCTGCAATAACACCGCCGAAACGGGACTCGAACTCGCTGAACGCGCGCCGGAGTGCAGGTAAGGCAGGTAAGTAGCTATTGAAACTATAAAAACGTAGATTTAGATTAGGATTTTGAAGATAAAAATTTATAAAGTATTTTCAAAGGGATTTTTTAATGAAAATTTTACAAGTCAATATACGAAAAATGTTTTTCGCAGATTCGTCAATTTTCACCAGTGGGAAAGTTAAACGGAGCCTAGAAACGATTAATTTTGCTGAAAACAGCTTCAAAATGCGTCACCGGGATGCAAAGATATAGCGATTTGATGATTTTGTACTATCCCTTAGGTGGATTTCGTCTGTTAGTGAAAATACCAAATGCAAAAAATTTTTGAAGTTCTATGTGAGCTAGGCTCGCGTGCGAGGTGTCAAAAGACGCGTCTCGGCGCGGGCTAACTATCTGTGAGGTTATTGGAATTTTAGCTGAACAAAAATTTTGAATTTTGCAGAAAAAACGGGTTTTTCGACCAAAATGTGAGTAAAAACCTGCAATAACACCGCCGAAACGGGACTCGAACTCGCTGAACGCGCGCCGGAGTGCAGGTAAGGCAGGTAAGTAGCTATTGAAACTATAAAAACGTAGATTTAGATTAGGATTTTGAAGATAAAAATTTATAAAGTATTTTCAAAGGGATTTTTTAATGAAAATTTTACAAGTCAATATACGAAAAATGTTTTTCGCAGATTCGTCAATTTTCACCAGTGGGAAAGTTAAACGGAGCCTAGAAACGATTAATTTTGCTGAAAACAGCTTCAAAATGCGTCACCGGGATGCAAAGATATAGCGATTTGATGATTTTGTACTATCCCTTAGGTGGATTTCGTCTGTTAGTGAAAATACCAAATGCAAAAAATTTTTGAAGTTCTATGTGAGCTAGGCTCGCGTGCGAGGTGTCAAAAGACGCGTCTCGGCGCGGGCTAACTATCTGTGAGGTTATTGGAATTTTAGCTGAACAAAAATTTTGAATTTTGCAGAAAAAACGGGTTTTTCGACCAAAATGTGAGTAAAAACCTGCAATAACACCGCCGAAACGGGACTCGAACTCGCTGAACGCGCGCCGGAGTGCAGGTAAGGCAGGTAAGTAGCTATTGAAACTATAAAAACGTAGATTTAGATTAGGATTTTGAAGATAAAAATTTATAAAGTATTTTCAAAGGGATTTTTTAATGAAAATTTTACAAGTCAATATACGAAAAATGTTTTTCGCAGATTCGTCAATTTTCACCAGTGGGAAAGTTAAACGGAGCCTAGAAACGATTAATTTTGCTGAAAACAGCTTCAAAATGCGTCACCGGGATGCAAAGATATGGGTTAGGTTAGGTTAGGTAGGTTAGGTTCCCCCCCGGTGGGTTCCCGCATTGTCGAGGCGGGGGGGCTCAGTAGCCGTGGCTTGGTCACCCACGGTGAAGCGAAGAGGAACCCGAGGAGGGGCCGCTCGTCAGGGCTTTTGCCTGTAAGCCGACGACGTAGCGGCCAACAAGTAGGTTGCGGTGCCGCTTGGGCGACATCGCAACTGAGGCGGGCCGCGATGTCGTATGTGAGGGAGGCATCGCGGCTGAAGGTTGGAGGCCGCGGCGGGAGAGGAGTGCCGGTATTGCGGTGCGCCGCTCTCCCTACCTTCCGCGGCCTTGACGGGGTCGCCACCGTTGATGGCGGACGCGGTGGGGCCGCAGGGGAGGAGGAGTGTTGGTATTACGTTGGCCACTCTCCCTATCCTCTGCGGCCGAAAATTGGCAGGCGGCGGGGCCAACGACCTGTCCCGCCGCAAGGGGACCAAGGGTGCCCAGACACGGGGTCGTCTGGCGCCCATGTGCTGGTTTGGTCCCTGGGGTGGTCACGGCGTGCTATGTGTTCTGGTGCGCCGGTGATGGGGAGCACTCCCCAGAGGAGGGTCCGGTGACGGACAGCCGCGGCGGGTTCACGGATGAGTGCTAACGCGTGCCCGTGTTCCCGCCATAAGCGGCGGAGGAGGACACCGTGGAGTTTTAGTGGGTAAGAGTCCCACATAACTGCACTATCTCCCCGTGGTAGTGCAGTATGCATGAGCATTTCTCCACGTTAAAAAAAAAAAAAAAAAAAGGTAGGTTAGGTTAGGTTAGGTTAGGTTCCCCCCCGGTGGGTTCCCGCATTGTCGAGGCGGGGGGGCTCAGTAGCCGTGGCTTGGTCACCCACGGTGAAGCGAAGAGGAACCCGAGGAGGGGCCGCTCGTCAGGGCTTTTGCCTGTAAGCCGACGACGTAGCGGCCAACAAGTAGGTTGCGGTGCCGCTTGGGCGACATCGCAACTGAGGCGGGCCGCGATGTCGTATGTGAGGGAGGCATCGCGGCTGAAGGTTGGAGGCCGCGGCGGGAGAGGAGTGCCGGTATTGCGGTGCGCCGCTCTCCCTACCTTCCGCGGCCTTGACGGGGTCGCCACCGTTGATGGCGGACGCGGTGGGGCCGCAGGGGAGGAGGAGTGTTGGTATTACGTTGGCCACTCTCCCTATCCTCTGCGGCCGAAAATTGGCAGGCGGCGGGGCCAACGACCTGTCCCGCCGCAAGGGGACCAAGGGTGCCCAGACACGGGGTCGTCTGGCGCCCATGTGCTGGTTTGGTCCCTGGGGTGGTCACGGCGTGCTATGTGTTCTGGTGCGCCGGTGATGGGGAGCACTCCCCAGAGGAGGGTCCGGTGACGGACAGCCGCGGCGGGTTCACGGATGAGTGCTAACGCGTGCCCGTGTTCCCGCCATAAGCGGCGGAGGAGGACACCGTGGAGTTTTAGTGGGTAAGAGTCCCACATAACTGCACTATCTCCCCGTGGTAGTGCAGTATGCATGAGCATTTCTCCACGTTAAAAAAAAAAAAAAAAAAAAAAAAAAAAAAAAAAAAAAAGGTTAGGTTAGGTTAGGTTAGGTTAGGTTAGGTTAGGTTAGGTTAGGTTAGGTTAGGTTAGGTTAGGTTAGGTTAGGTTAGGTTAGGTTAGGTTAGGTTAGGTTAGGTTAGGTTAGGTTAGGTTAGGTTAGGTTAGGTTAGGTTAGGTTAGGTTAGGTTAGGTTAGGTTAGGTTAGGTTAGGTTAGGTTAGGTTAGGTTAGGTTAGGTTAGGTTAGGTTAGGTTAGGTTAGGTTAGGTTAGGTTAGGTTAGGTTAGGTTAGGTTAGGTTAGGTTAGGTTAGGTTAGGTTAGGTTAGGTTAGGTTAGGTTAGGTTAGGTTAGGTTAGGTTAGGTTAGGTTAGGTTAGGTTAGGTTAGGTTAGGTTAGGTTAGGTTAGGTTAGGTTAGGTTAGGTTAGGTTAGGTTAGGTTAGGTTAGGTTAGGTTAGGTTAGGTTAGGTTAGGTTAGGTTAGGTTAGGTTAGGTTAGGTTAGGTTAGGTTAGGTTAGGTTAGGTTAGGTTAGGTTAGGTTAGGTTAGGTTAGGTTAGGTTAGGTTAGGTTAGGTTAGGTTAGGTTAGGTTAGGTTAGGTTAGGTTAGGTTAGGTTAGGTTAGGTTAGGTTAGGTTAGGTTAGGTTAGGTTAGGTTAGGTTAGGTTAGGTTAGGTTAGGTTAGGTTAGGTTAGGTTAGGTTAGGTTAGGTTAGGTTAGGTTAGGTTAGGTTAGGTTAGGTTAGGTTAGGTTAGGTTAGGTTAGGTTAGGTTAGGTTAGGTTAGGTTAGGTTAGGTTAGGTTAGGTTAGGTTAGGTTAGGTTAGGTTAGGTTAGGTTAGGTTAGGTTAGGTTAGGTTAGGTTTTTTTTTTTTTTTTTTTTTTTTTTTTTTTTTTTTTTTTTATTTTGCTTTTCCCCGTTCGTGGGTAAACAGGATCTTGGTAATCTAAGTTTCGCATCCATTCTAGTTCTCGCATTTGTTCCTCTCGCACTTTCATGCCTCATACTGTGTCTTTCTTGCTTTCGTCTCTTTCATTCTTGGCCGGGTGGGACTCCCGCTATTCTATCTACTTTTCTTTATTTCAGGGGGGTTTTATGTACTCCTTCATTTATTGACATAATTTCTAAATTATGTTAAAACATGTGTATTTTTGCTTTGTCAGTTTTCTGGTCTGTCTGTTTTTTATATTAGTTCATATTGACTTTTACAATTTTATCGACTTAATCTATTTCTACTACAAATAACTTTGATTTAGTGGCTTAAATATAGTCATTTGATCTTATCTTTATGTTTTAACTACTTATGTATATTATTCTTATTTCTATACATTTTTATTTATACTTTTAAATATGTAACAGATTGTTCTTATCTAACTTAACTTATTTCTATGGTATCTTAAAGCATATGTGTTCTTATTTTAATACATTCTTTTTCTGTTTTTCTGTTATTTATTTTTATTTCATACTAGGTTTTACGATTTTATCAACTTATTCTATGTTTAAACTAAAAAAGGCTTATACTTATGATTAACTTATCCTTTTATTTTCTAATACAATATATTTGTGGATCATATATTAGGTTTGTTGTTCACCGTAGACCAAGTACTTACATATTTTACATTTTTTATGGGCCAAGGTTAAGGTTTATGGATCGGATTTTATGGTTGGGACTTAGGGGGTTGGACCTATTTATTTTCTATAATTTTTTATCTTTTCTCCATTTTATTTACGGCGATAATATATATATACATACTCAGATTATACATATTTATTGCCTTTTCTTACACTAGGGTTTTGTTTCTTTAACGTTTTGGGTGTGTGTTGGTGTCCTGTGTGTATCTTGTGTCCCGTGTGTGTTATTGATATATACATATATATTTAAAATACATACATTTATATATCTAGGGAACAGTTTAGGCGTATGCCGTTGTCGTCCGAGCCAGGTAGTCCCATTTCTTGCGGACCGGGCACTCCGCACTAAAAGCATTGTGATCGGTCTTCTGGAGCTTCGAGTGCAGGCAGTTACAGCACTGCGGTTCATTCCCCGCAACAAAGTCCTCGCACTGCTCGCGCAGATGCGGTCCTCCGCAGTGACTGCACCTGTCCGCACTCCCGGTACAAAATTTTCGGCCATGTCCAAATGCTAAGCATTTCGTACATTGGATGAGCGGTGACTGATCCTCCACCCTTACCCTTTGCAGGTCCAGGTAAAGAGCCCCAGCTTCCGTCATCCTCTGCCATACTTTGGGTCTGACTTGGACGACCACGTGCGCTGTCCTGGGATTTCTGGTCCTTTTCTTATATTTTACTGTGATTTCCATTTCCTCTCGGTCCAAGCCCACAAAAATGTCGTCGTTCTGGGAGTAGAGTGCCTTCACCATCTCCTCATCGTCGCTGTCCAAAAAGACATCCTTAAGGACAACGAGCGGATTTTTATTAGTCATGGCCTCAGCTCTCAGTCCTCCACCTCTACTGTCAATGCGGTCTTTTACTCTCCTGAGCTCCGCTTCTGAGTCGCATCCTAGAATGACCGTCTGGTTTTTTGCCTTTCGGACTTTATTTATTCTCAAACCAGTTCCCCTGGCGTCTACCGCGTCCTTCACTCGGGCGAGCACCCCGTCGGCAGTCTCCAGGCTACCTTCCAAGGTAACCGCCAGCGAATGAAGCACCGGCCGACGCCCTGGTTTGGTTGCTGTGACTTGGGCGTAAGTCTGCGAGTCGGTCTTTGGCTCGCATACGACCTCCCTTATGGCCTCCTCTATTCTGTCCGACCTGGCGGCGACCACGTCGACAACATTTCCGACTCTGACCTCGAGGTCAGCCGCGGCATGTCCAACGATCTTCACACCTTCTCTTGTGAGGTCTATGCTATCTTGCGCCGCTTCGATCTTGTTGCTGACCTCGTCGATTTTGTCGATGATTTTGTCGATGATGTCGCATCCATTGTCGGAGCAGTTATTGTCTAGGTCTTGGAAGCCTTTTGCTACTTTCTCTTCGAGATCGTTTAGCCTCAGCCTTAAATTTGTCTCTATGTCTTCCAGCCTTTCTAGGATCTTCCCCGGCATTCTGGTTGAAGTAGGCGTGGTGTCAATTTTTGCGGATGGGGCTGTTTTTGGGGCTGTCTCCAGGTTCTTTAATCGCCTGCTTAATTCGAACAAAGTCCGTAGGCACTTATCCGACTGCGTCTCCAGGAAGATCTTGATGTCTCTCCTCATCTGAGGGTAATCTTTGACCCTAGTTGGTATATCTTCAAAAGTCTTCATGATCTCCTGGAGAAGCTTGTCGTTGGACGATGTGGCGTAAATGTCAGTCTGCTTTTCATACGCCTCCATCAGGTCTATAGATCTTCTCTTTCGTTCAGGTCTCCTGATGAAGGTCTTGGCGGCGTCCAGCGCCTGCCCAGGCGGACCCGCGGGGCTGGGAGTAGTGGCTGGAGTGGCAGCGCCAGAGGCACCGGCCGACGACATAAATAGCTTTCCGGCTGTTTCCGCCACGGTTCCTTGAGCAGCCTCTTTTCTGCCGAACGTCAGGGCTAGTCCCTTCGGCGCCGCGCCCACTCCAGAGGGTCCCTCGTTTTTCGGGTGAGCAGGCGACGTTGAGTCTTGCGATTCTCTGGCGACGGCTCCTGGCCCTCTTCTCAAAGGGGTGCGAGTTGCGGGAATCATTGTATTGTAGGATTGTGTGTATAGGGCACAGCGAATGGAACGGGGAAAATTGTCAATGATAAATGTGATGTAAATTTTCTGACCCTGTATAGGGGGGTGAGTGTTTGTTTATATAGTGTTTTGTACTATATATAATATATAGTTCCGTTTTAAATCCTTGTAAATAAGGAGTCGAGATCTTACACTACTAATAATCCTATCCTAGTTGCAGCTCCCAGGGTATAGTTGATAATAAATAAAATATATAATAAGTAAATATAATATTATTTAATATAGTGAAGGTATTTCTTTATTTTAACAGGGCCAATGTAGAGGTCTTTTCCTCCCGATTCCAAAGACCCCAAACTCGGTAGGTCTACGACCTCTGGTGCCAAAGTTAGGGTCCGGGGGGTAAGACAAAACCGGGGGGGGGAGGGGGGTGCAATCACTGGATAGAGCCCGCCGAGCCCGTTTCAACAAACCCAAACACGAGGTAGCTAGCCCCAAGGGTCCCGGAGGAATCAGAGTTTAAAACTTCCGGCTACCATCCAAGATGGCGGCCAGAATGTGGTTAAAAGCCGATAGCTCAGCAACCCCCAGGCCGAACCCCCCCGTGCCGGGGCTTATCTTACCGAGCTCGACGAGATCTATGCAATGATATGACTTTCAGGCTGAAAAAATTTTTTCTGCTGAAAACGCCTGAAAGCCAGTCCACAGCAAGACAAGCTCCAGCCAAGAAAGTTAAGCGGAGCCCAAAAACGATTTATTTTGCTGAAAACAGCTTCAAAATGCGTCACCGGGATGCAAAGTTATAATGTTTTGATACTCTATATGGAGTAAGTCTAAATTAAATATAAAATAAATGTATAGGCAAAACAATAGGCAAAAACAATGTTTATTTTAATTTTGCAATTTAGTCGGAGCCAGAAGACAGGTCTCTTTGTGCTGATTTCAGGGACCCCAAACTTGATATGTCTAGGGCTTCTGGTTTGGAAGTTGGGCCCGGGGGGGCGAGGTAGCCCTGAGGGGTGTAGGAGGGGAGGTTATAAAAGTATTTATAGAGTTACAGAGGTTGCCAGAAAGGTGGTCAAGGGGGCTCTGAAGGAGCCTAGGGTCACAAGGTGCCACGGGGTCACGGGGGGGGGGGGGGGGGGGGGGGGGGCTGGGGGGGGGTGTGATGTTTTAGGATGTAAATGTGTGCGGACTTTATGGGTATAATGTATAGTTAAACTACTAGTTAGTGTTTGGGGTCAATAACGGAGGGGGTCAAATAGGGGGTCTAGGGGTCTTATCGAAATATAGGTTCAATCTGGGAGGGGGGTTATAGGGGGGGGGAAAATTTCGTCAAAATTTTGATATTCCCAGCCGTTCCCGAGATATTTGGGGTCAACGAATTCCAAAAGTGGGTGACTGGGGCACTGCTGCTGCACACAGTACTACACATAAAATATTTATTAAAGGTGAGTGGAGAGGGGACGGTAATGGAATAGTTGGTTTGCGGCGGGGAGAGAAGTGAGGGGGGTTCCTTGAGGAGGTTATAACGTATACTTAAACATTAATACATAGTGGTAATAATGTAGGTTCGCGGAAGATGCTTGTGGAAGGCAGAGAGGGGAAGGGGGTATCTAATTATTTAAAAAAAGAAAGTAATAAAAATTTTTTGGGGGGTTCGAAAGAGGGTGTTCAGGAAAGAGTTGCTGTATATCTATACTATAGTATAGATATCCAGACTATCGTCAAAAATGGGCTATCTCGCTCCGTTTCCGAGATATGAGCGTTTTAGTTTTTCTTAGGTCCCAGGTTCAGTTCCCGGTTGGTGACAAAATTTTTTAAAACGAAAATTTATTGATAAAAGAACAATTAATTTGGGAATACCGTTTTTACTAACTATTATGAGATAAATAACTTAACATAAAATAAAAATAATTAAACAAAAAACTATGACGTAAATAATAATATTTTTCCATAAAGACCGTGAGAAACAAATTGTTTTGCGGCCGGAAATTTTTCTGATGTTCAGTAAAGTTATTTTAGGTCCTAAAATTACAGTCCGAAAATTTTTCTTTCTTCTTACACGGGTTTACAGACGTCCTAGCTATCTTCCCTGGAAGTTTCAGCCTAGGTTGTCACTGATAATTTTATTTTATTTTGGCTGGAAAATTTTTATATCTTTTTCACAGCTACACGTTAAGTTTGTATTGTCAGTAAACTGGTATTCCCTATCAAAAATCTGGCTTTCAAAATACCTCCAGGGTCCTCTCCTCTTTTTCCTTTTCGGGGTGTTGTCAGTGGTGCTGGATAGTGGTCAGGGTTAACTTTATGCCTCCAAACCGGGACCACGCCTCGTGGATTGATATTTTCCCTTTTATTTCCGCGCGTCTGCACGGGAAAAATCTGGGACTTTCTCGGGATTGTAGGTCTAAAGGAGGCCGCACTGATGGTAATTTAAAATCACTGTGTCGCCGCTTTAGTTTTGGAGATATTTGACATTTTATGTTTAGTGTTCCAGAAAATTCACTTTTTTGGTGATAACTTTCACTAGCTTTCACTTATCACAAAACTTTTTTCACGACCGTGATCGCCTCGCGATTGCGCGTGTTTTGATGTATAACACTTATAACTTTGAGCACTTTTTGCTACTTTTAGCGATTTTAGCTTGCGGAGCGCGGTTTTTTCGTGGCAGTCGGGGCGGCGGTTGAAGCCAGACTGGTTAGGTTAGGTTAGGTTAGGTTAGGTTAGGTTAGGTTAGGTTAGGTTAGGTTAGGTTAGGTTAGGTTAGGTTAGGTTAGGTTAGGTTAGGTTAGGTTAGGTTAGGTTAGGTTAGGTTAGGTTAGGTTAGGTTAGGTTAGGTTAGGTTTTTTTTTTTTTTTTTTTTTTTTTTTTTTTTTTTTTTGTTTTGGCAGGAGTGGGAAATCCTCATGGACGCCCAGACTGTCCCACTGGTGAGACGGTCTGGGCAGTGCCGGACTCTTACCGTTACCGGCTAAAACCACACTCCTGCCTTAAGACACGGTTTTTCTCCGATATTGCGGTCGGAGGCTTATATCTTCTTGTCTTTTATAAGAAGCATTGCTTTATTTTATTTCTTCTTGCAGTCGGCAATACAACATTCCTATTATGTTCATTCCAGTTTGGGTCTACAGAGTTGAGACAATATTGTTCCTTTTCCTTAGATTAATTTATTTCCTATTCTTATTTTACTTTGGTTAAAAAAGCGTTTTATTATTATTATTTATATATTTACTTATTTTTCTTTCTAATTTTTTTTTTTTTTTTTTTTATTTTTTTTTTTTTTATTATTGTTATTATTATTTTTTTTATTTTTTTTTATTTATTTCTCTTAATTTAAACTTATTTTAACACTTAGCACAATATAGCTTACTATATTTGCGGTGTTAAATTTCTTACTCTATGTTTTATTTCTATCTATTACTGTTTTTATTATACCTAAACAAAAATCCAAAAATTTATTACGATTTTCATTATTTATCATTATTTGACATATGTTTTCTTTGCATATCTGATCATCTATTTCGTTTTCCAGGTTGAATCTGGCTAGCCCGAACACTGGGCACTCAGTTATCAAGTGCAGGATTGACTCTTCCTTGATTGGGTCGCAACGACATGCAGGTGAGTCCTTCTTCTTAAATCGGTGTAAGTATTGGGAAAAGCCCCCGTGGCCTGTGAAGAGTTGTGTGTGCAGGTATGTGATTTCTATGTTCCTGCTTAGTCTGTAGGCATGTGTGGCTGAAGGGAAAAATATTTTGGTGACGCTAGCTTTTGTCTCTTTTTGATATCGCTGTTCCCATTTATCAATCGAAGCGCTTCTGATGGTTCGCTTGATAAATGAGACGGGACATTTGTCAAAATCGGGTCTTCTTTTGATTTTCAGCGCCGCTGTTTTTGCCAGTTCGTCTGCTCTTTCGTTCCCTTGTATGCCAGCGTGAGCCTTTACCCAATAGAGTTGAAGGTTTTTGCCAGAGTTTTTTAGCTGTTTAACATTCTTCTTGATCTCTAGCACGAGAGGGTTGCAGGTGTCACCATTTCTCAATAGCTCCAGGGTTGACCTGGAGTCGCTGAATATGCTAAATTCTTCTTCCGGACTATGCGCGATCATCTCCGTTGCTTTGTGCATTGCGTACAGCTCCGCTTGAAAGACGGTACAGTACTCCTCGAGCTTAAATTTCTTGTTTTTTGTTTCGGCTGTCCCATTCCACCAGGATAGGGCAGCTCCAACTTTTCCTTCAATTTTACTCCCGTCTGTAAAGATTTGTACTGCACCGTCCCTCATGCGCCGCTGTACTTCCGCTTCGCTTTCCAAGCATTGGAAGTCGAGGTCTACTTCGTTAGCTGGATGAGGCCTCACCAGGAAACTAGCTTTTTCCTCAACAGAACGGTCCCCAAGAACTGGCTGAGGCTTCCCTCTCTTCGCCTCATAAAGGGATGCTGCTTCCTTGACTCTCAGGTCAAGTGGCAGCAATCCTGTCAGGATTAGAGCCGAGTTCAATGACACCGTTCTGTATGACTTGCTTATCTTTTGTGCGAAGCCCCGCATAACCGAGTTGAGCTGGTTTTGGACGTATATCTTATCCGCCGCTTTGGCCCATACGCTAGCTGCGTATAGGATAACCGGTTCCACTACCGCAGTGTAAATAATTCTTGTTACTTCCGGGTTTAGTCCCCAGGTTACCTTTGCTGCGCTGGACAGCTGCCTAAAGATGTTAATAGCTTTTTTGCAGACGTATGTTACGTGGCTCCGGAAGGTCATCTTCCGGTCTATTATTATTCCCAGCAGCTTGATCTCCTCAACAAGCACAATGTCGACACCGCCCATGTGCAGCCGTGGTGTGTCGAATTTTAGTTTCTTAGTAAGCAGCATAGCGTTAGTTTTATGTGGTGCAAACTTTAGTTTGTTTCGAACACCCCACTGCCGCACATGTGCGAGGCTGGCATTGGCCTCAATCTCCAGATCCAAAGCTGTTTTACCGGAAAATATAAGGACCACGTCGTCTGCAAACGCCTGGCAGTATGTGTTCTTGTCCTCTAGTTCGTCTAGCAGCGGGTTTAGAAGGAGATTCCAGAACGTGGGCCCTGCGATCGATCCTTGTACGCATCCTTTCGAAGTCGTCTTCTTATATTCAGCTCCGGCATATCTCACCGCAACCCTTCTGTTCTCTAAGTAGTTTCCCACTAGTTTTCGGAGGTTTAGAGGACAGTGTTTCTCCGCCAGACGACTTTTTATTGCTGGCCACCAAGCACTGTCAAACGCCCCCTCTATGTCCAGTGAGACAACTACTACCAAGTTCTTTTCCCTCAACTTCAGGTCTATATGTTGCTTCATGTCGTACAGCGCGTCCTCCGTACTTCGCTGCGGCACAAAACCGTATTGCCGTGGGTTCATTTGGGGAAGCAAATGCCACCTCAATCTCCGAACGAGCATCTTCTCCAGTATTTTTCCGAGAATAGGCAGGAGTCCAATTGGTCGGTAAGATTTTGGATGGGTATAATTATCCTTTCCAGGTTTTCTTAATACGACGACCGTTGCCTCTTTCCACTTCTCCGGAAAGCAGGACAGTTCGAGGCATTTGTTTGTTATGGCCAAAAACACTTGTTCATTATTACTAATGACGGTCTCACAGATATCAGCAGTGAATCCGTCAGGGCCCGGCGCCTTCTTTGGATTAAAACTCCCTGATGCATACCTAAGTTCGGCAAGAGTGAAGGGTGGATCCATTTTGTCCTCTGGTTTGCCTTCCTCCGAGCGTACCGCTGCTTCTCTTATTTCGGCGTGTTCGGAGTTGTCTTCCTTTTCTTCGTCATCCGGGAAGAAGGTCTCTGCCAGGACCCTGGCGGACTCATCTGGGTCTAATGCCTCACCATCTTGGACCATTGGCAGGTCTTCGTGCCTCTTTTTAGTCTTTAGTATTACTCTATAAATACCGTCCCAGACGCTCTCCTTGTCCTGCCTTCCGCAAAAGCCCTTCCAGCTTTCAGTCTGTGCCTTTCGTGCTTTATTCTCATAATCTTCCTTTGTTTTCAGGTACTCCATCACGACCCATTCCCGACGACATGGAGCTGCGCAACGGATTCTCCGCTTCTTCGTGCACATGGAGTTTTTAAGCTGATCGAGTTCTTCGTTCCACCATGGTAAGTATATTTTATCTATTTTCTTTATTTTAGGTACTGTTTTTTCGCAAGTTTCTGTAATAATTTTTGTTAAATTCTCTGTACATTTTTCTAGCTCTTCTGAACTATTTACATTATCTATGTATGTTCTATCAATTTTATTTTCCCGCAATAATTTTGTAAATTTTCCCCGAAAACTTTCCCAGTCTACTTTTTTAGTATTATATACTCTAGTGTTGCTATATTTAATTTTATTCCCAATTCCTTTCTTTGTCGTGATTTTAAGTGTTATAGCATTGTGGTCCGAACTCGTCATATCTGTGTCTACTTTCCATTCTTCCACGTGTTGAAGCATGTCGTCTGAACAGGCCGTGATGTCTACTGTGCTCTTGTATCGCTTCCCCCCTCGAATGGTGTCAAATGTTGGGATGTTCCCGCAATTAAGTACATGTAGGTTGAGTTCGTCTAGGGTTCCAGATAGGAGTCTTCCCCTTTCGTCCTCTCTCTCGCTTCCCCACCATGTACTCCACGCGTTCACATCTCCTCCAACCAGTAATTTAGCCCCTTCTGTCCTTGTAACTATTTCTCTCAGCTGATCGAGGTATGGCTCAATATCGAGATAGTCCTCGAAGTAGACGGACGCTACCACGGTGGTGGTGTCCTCCACCGTCAACCTCGCAACCGCTATGTTTTCGTTAGTCAGTGTCGGACACACCACTACGTCCACTCCACTGTCGAAAATGACTATAGCGGCTTTGATATCTTTGTTTCTAGATTTTGTTGCTTGAACCATTCTAGTCCCGGGGTAGGTCTTCATTTCACCCTTTGCTCCTACATAGGGTTCTTGTACAAGAGCGTACCTAATTTTTCTGCGCCCGGCTTCGAGAATGAGTTCCTCAGTGGCCAGTTTTTTCTTTTGGAGGTTCGCCTGCACTACACCATACCTAACATTGTTGTTGTTTGCTCCTGCCCCCGCCACAACTTTAGCAGTATGATACTGCCGACCTGGCCAGTGCATCCCATTTTTTCCTTGTAGGACATTCACTATCAAAAGCGTTATGTGCTGCGTCCTTCTTATTCTGGCTGCAGTTTCTGCACTTCGGCTGTTCATTGAGGGTGAACCCAGGACACTCTGCTCTGGTATGCGGTTCACCACAGTGGCTGCAAAGGACTGCTGGTTCTGTGCAGTATTTTCTGCTGTGCCCGTATCCGAGGCACTTTGTGCACTGGATCAGCGGGCTCTGGTCTCTTACAACCACCCTCTGCAGGTCCACGTGGATTCGGCCCGCCGAGGTCAGCCGCTGCCAAATCGCTGGCTTGACACGCAACACCACGTGACCTGTCAGCGGGTTCCTCGCCCTTCGCCTGTACATGACCCGGATGTCACCCTCGCCGATTTCGACTCCCTCCAGGAGGTGTCCATTCTGAGATCTTATCGCCGTCATCAAGTCGTCGTCAGTTATGTAACTCATTACGTCCCTGACGACCACGAGCGGGTTTTTGTTGATGGCCTCCTCAACTTTCAGATCCCCTGTGGAGTTTTGAAGCTTTGCCGATACTTTTCTTAGTTCTTCCTTTTCGGAGCAGCTTATGACCACCGACTGGTTCTTTGCTCTACGCAGATGGTCTATCCTTAGTCCAGTGCTCTTTGCATCGACAGTCGCTCGGATTTTATCGACTACAGTCTCTGATGTATCGCCCTCGTGTGGTGATGATACTATTATCGAGTGCATATTTTTCCTAGCCGATGGCTGAGGCGGCATCGCTGCGACTTGCGCGTACGTCCCAATGCTTAGCATTTGGGCTTCTACCTTCTCAGCTTGCATCTTTGATACCTCCTTCAGTTCTTTGATTTCTACCATCTGCGCATCGAGTCTGTTGCTTAGCTCCACTTTTGATCTTTCTATTTTGGCAGGGATTTCTTCCTTTTCATTTCTCTTTAGAATTTCTTTAACTTCCAAAATTTCGTTCAATATTTTCAAGCTGTTATCTCCAGATCCTCCTGACTGCTTCACTTCTCTTTCGCCCTTGCTTTCGTCTTCTTTCGCCTCCGGTTTATCCATTCTTTTTACAATTTCATAGAGCGCCTTTATACAATCAGACACCGTCTGTTTTATGGTGGACTTTATGTTCCCTGACATTTCCAACTGTGCCTTTGCTTTGAGCATGAGGGCGCGTGCCTCAGCAACCGGTGTAGAAAATTTCAACTTTAGTGCTGGAGGTGATCTCGTTTTTGCCTCGATGTCAATTATGCTCTTCGGCACCTGATTGGTTTTCGAGGGGCCCGCCCTAGGTCCGTTATCTCCTGTTGGCGATGCGTCAGACTTTGGCGGCGTGCGTATCATGTCCGCGACTTATCTAACCGTGTCTTATTTTAAATATTAGGTACACACGTACTTGTCTTAATTTAGTAATAACAGCTCAATAAAGCTATAGTTACCGTCAAAATTCTTTAAAATGCGAATCCTAAATGTCAATAATATCACTGCAGAGGCAGTGATAAACTCAGGAACCGTTTAAATCTCCCCGCGTAGTAGTAAAGAAGGGTATTTTTATAGCCGGAAGGCTAAAAACAGAATTTAATTTTTCATAAAAGTTTAAAAGTTTACCTGGCCAGTAAGAAAAGGGTGGGTGGGAGGGCAAATTTTTGAAGTTCTATGTGAGCTAGGCTCGCGTGCGAGGTGTCAAAAGACGCGTCTCGGCGCGGGCTAACTATCTGTAAGGTTATTGGAATTTTAAATGAACAAAAATTTTAAATTTTGCAGAAAAAACGGGTTTTTCGACCAAAATGTGAGTAAAAACCTGCAATAACACCGCCGAAACGGGACTCGAACTCGCTGAACGCGCGCCGGAGTGCAGGTAAGGCAGGTAAGTAACTATTGAAACTATAAAAACGTAGATTTAGATTAGAATTTTGAAGATAAAAATTTATAAAGTATTTTCAAAGGGATTTTTTACTGAAAATTTTACAAGTCAATATACGAAAAATGTTTTTCGCAGATTCGTCAATTTTCACCAGTGGGAAAGTTAAACGGAGCCTAAAAACGATTAATTTTGCTGAAAACAGCTTCAAAATGCGTCACCGGGATGCAAAGTTATAATGATTTGATGATTTTGTACTATCCCTTAGGTGGATTTCGTCGGTTAGTGAAAATACCAAATGCAAAAAATTTTTGAAGTTCTATGTGAGCTAGGCTCGCGTGCGAGGTGTCAAAAGACGCGTCTCGGCGCGGGCTAACTATCTGTAAGGTTATTGGAATTTTAAATGAACAAAAATTTTAAATTTTGCAGAAAAAACGGGTTTTTCGACCAAAATGTGAGTAAAAACCTGCAATAACACCGCCGAAACGGGACTCGAACTCGCTGAACGCGCGCCGGAGTGCAGGTAAGGCAGGTAAGTAACTATTGAAACTATAAAAACGTAGATTTAGATTAGAATTTTGAAGATAAAAATTTATAAAGTATTTTCAAAGGGATTTTTTACTGAAAATTTTACAAGTCAATATACGAAAAATGTTTTTCGCAGATTCGTCAATTTTCACCAGTGGGAAAGTTAAACGGAGCCTAAAAACGATTAATTTTGCTGAAAACAGCTTCAAAATGCGTCACCGGGATGCAAAGTTATAATGATTTGATGATTTTGTACTATCCCTTAGGTGGATTTCGTCGGTTAGTGAAAATACCAAATGCAAAAAATTTTTGAAGTTCTATGTGAGCTAGGCTCGCGTGCGAGGTGTCAAAAGACGCGTCTCGGCGCGGGCTAACTATCTGTAAGGTTATTGGAATTTTAAATGAACAAAAATTTTAAATTTTGCAGAAAAAACGGGTTTTTCGACCAAAATGTGAGTAAAAACCTGCAATAACACCGCCGAAACGGGACTCGAACTCGCTGAACGCGCGCCGGAGTGCAGGTAAGGCAGGTAAGTAACTATTGAAACTATAAAAACGTAGATTTAGATTAGAATTTTGAAGATAAAAATTTATAAAGTATTTTCAAAGGGATTTTTTACTGAAAATTTTACAAGTCAATATACGAAAAATGTTTTTCGCAGATTCGTCAATTTTCACCAGTGGGAAAGTTAAACGGAGCCTAAAAACGATTAATTTTGCTGAAAACAGCTTCAAAATGCGTCACCGGGATGCAAAGTTATAATGATTTGATGATTTTGTACTATCCCTTAGGTGGATTTCGTCGGTTAGTGAAAATACCAAATGCAAAAAATTTTTGAAGTTCTATGTGAGCTAGGCTCGCGTGCGAGGTGTCAAAAGACGCGTCTCGGCGCGGGCTAACTATCTGTAAGGTTATTGGAATTTTAAATGAACAAAAATTTTAAATTTTGCAGAAAAAACGGGTTTTTCGACCAAAATGTGAGTAAAAACCTGCAATAACACCGCCGAAACGGGACTCGAACTCGCTGAACGCGCGCCGGAGTGCAGGTAAGGCAGGTAAGTAACTATTGAAACTATAAAAACGTAGATTTAGATTAGAATTTTGAAGATAAAAATTTATAAAGTATTTTCAAAGGGATTTTTTACTGAAAATTTTACAAGTCAATATACGAAAAATGTTTTTCGCAGATTCGTCAATTTTCACCAGTGGGAAAGTTAAACGGAGCCTAAAAACGATTAATTTTGCTGAAAACAGCTTCAAAATGCGTCACCGGGATGCAAAGTTATAATGATTTGATGATTTTGTACTATCCCTTAGGTGGATTTCGTCGGTTAGTGAAAATACCAAATGCAAAAAATTTTTGAAGTTCTATGTGAGCTAGGCTCGCGTGCGAGGTGTCAAAAGACGCGTCTCGGCGCGGGCTAACTATCTGTAAGGTTATTGGAATTTTAAATGAACAAAAATTTTAAATTTTGCAGAAAAAACGGGTTTTTCGACCAAAATGTGAGTAAAAACCTGCAATAACACCGCCGAAACGGGACTCGAACTCGCTGAACGCGCGCCGGAGTGCAGGTAAGGCAGGTAAGTAACTATTGAAACTATAAAAACGTAGATTTAGATTAGAATTTTGAAGATAAAAATTTATAAAGTATTTTCAAAGGGATTTTTTACTGAAAATTTTACAAGTCAATATACGAAAAATGTTTTTCGCAGATTCGTCAATTTTCACCAGTGGGAAAGTTAAACGGAGCCTAAAAACGATTAATTTTGCTGAAAACAGCTTCAAAATGCGTCACCGGGATGCAAAGTTATAATGATTTGATGATTTTGTACTATCCCTTAGGTGGATTTCGTCGGTTAGTGAAAATACCAAATGCAAAAAATTTTTGAAGTTCTATGTGAGCTAGGCTCGCGTGCGAGGTGTCAAAAGACGCGTCTCGGCGCGGGCTAACTATCTGTAAGGTTATTGGAATTTTAAATGAACAAAAATTTTAAATTTTGCAGAAAAAACGGGTTTTTCGACCAAAATGTGAGTAAAAACCTGCAATAACACCGCCGAAACGGGACTCGAACTCGCTGAACGCGCGCCGGAGTGCAGGTAAGGCAGGTAAGTAACTATTGAAACTATAAAAACGTAGATTTAGATTAGAATTTTGAAGATAAAAATTTATAAAGTATTTTCAAAGGGATTTTTTACTGAAAATTTTACAAGTCAATATACGAAAAATGTTTTTCGCAGATTCGTCAATTTTCACCAGTGGGAAAGTTAAACGGAGCCTAAAAACGATTAATTTTGCTGAAAACAGCTTCAAAATGCGTCACCGGGATGCAAAGTTATAATGATTTGATGATTTTGTACTATCCCTTAGGTGGATTTCGTCGGTTAGTGAAAATACCAAATGCAAAAAATTTTTGAAGTTCTATGTGAGCTAGGCTCGCGTGCGAGGTGTCAAAAGACGCGTCTCGGCGCGGGCTAACTATCTGTAAGGTTATTGGAATTTTAAATGAACAAAAATTTTAAATTTTGCAGAAAAAACGGGTTTTTCGACCAAAATGTGAGTAAAAACCTGCAATAACACCGCCGAAACGGGACTCGAACTCGCTGAACGCGCGCCGGAGTGCAGGTAAGGCAGGTAAGTAACTATTGAAACTATAAAAACGTAGATTTAGATTAGAATTTTGAAGATAAAAATTTATAAAGTATTTTCAAAGGGATTTTTTACTGAAAATTTTACAAGTCAATATACGAAAAATGTTTTTCGCAGATTCGTCAATTTTCACCAGTGGGAAAGTTAAACGGAGCCTAAAAACGATTAATTTTGCTGAAAACAGCTTCAAAATGCGTCACCGGGATGCAAAGTTATAATGATTTGATGATTTTGTACTATCCCTTAGGTGGATTTCGTCGGTTAGTGAAAATACCAAATGCAAAAAATTTTTGAAGTTCTATGTGAGCTAGGCTCGCGTGCGAGGTGTCAAAAGACGCGTCTCGGCGCGGGCTAACTATCTGTAAGGTTATTGGAATTTTAAATGAACAAAAATTTTAAATTTTGCAGAAAAAACGGGTTTTTCGACCAAAATGTGAGTAAAAACCTGCAATAACACCGCCGAAACGGGACTCGAACTCGCTGAACGCGCGCCGGAGTGCAGGTAAGGCAGGTAAGTAACTATTGAAACTATAAAAACGTAGATTTAGATTAGAATTTTGAAGATAAAAATTTATAAAGTATTTTCAAAGGGATTTTTTACTGAAAATTTTACAAGTCAATATACGAAAAATGTTTTTCGCAGATTCGTCAATTTTCACCAGTGGGAAAGTTAAACGGAGCCTAAAAACGATTAATTTTGCTGAAAACAGCTTCAAAATGCGTCACCGGGATGCAAAGTTATAATGATTTGATGATTTTGTACTATCCCTTAGGTGGATTTCGTCGGTTAGTGAAAATACCAAATGCAAAAAATTTTTGAAGTTCTATGTGAGCTAGGCTCGCGTGCGAGGTGTCAAAAGACGCGTCTCGGCGCGGGCTAACTATCTGTAAGGTTATTGGAATTTTAAATGAACAAAAATTTTAAATTTTGCAGAAAAAACGGGTTTTTCGACCAAAATGTGAGTAAAAACCTGCAATAACACCGCCGAAACGGGACTCGAACTCGCTGAACGCGCGCCGGAGTGCAGGTAAGGCAGGTAAGTAACTATTGAAACTATAAAAACGTAGATTTAGATTAGAATTTTGAAGATAAAAATTTATAAAGTATTTTCAAAGGGATTTTTTACTGAAAATTTTACAAGTCAATATACGAAAAATGTTTTTCGCAGATTCGTCAATTTTCACCAGTGGGAAAGTTAAACGGAGCCTAAAAACGATTAATTTTGCTGAAAACAGCTTCAAAATGCGTCACCGGGATGCAAAGTTATAATGATTTGATGATTTTGTACTATCCCTTAGGTGGATTTCGTCGGTTAGTGAAAATACCAAATGCAAAAAATTTTTGAAGTTCTATGTGAGCTAGGCTCGCGTGCGAGGTGTCAAAAGACGCGTCTCGGCGCGGGCTAACTATCTGTAAGGTTATTGGAATTTTAAATGAACAAAAATTTTAAATTTTGCAGAAAAAACGGGTTTTTCGACCAAAATGTGAGTAAAAACCTGCAATAACACCGCCGAAACGGGACTCGAACTCGCTGAACGCGCGCCGGAGTGCAGGTAAGGCAGGTAAGTAACTATTGAAACTATAAAAACGTAGATTTAGATTAGAATTTTGAAGATAAAAATTTATAAAGTATTTTCAAAGGGATTTTTTACTGAAAATTTTACAAGTCAATATACGAAAAATGTTTTTCGCAGATTCGTCAATTTTCACCAGTGGGAAAGTTAAACGGAGCCTAAAAACGATTAATTTTGCTGAAAACAGCTTCAAAATGCGTCACCGGGATGCAAAGTTATAATGATTTGATGATTTTGTACTATCCCTTAGGTGGATTTCGTCGGTTAGTGAAAATACCAAATGCAAAAAATTTTTGAAGTTCTATGTGAGCTAGGCTCGCGTGCGAGGTGTCAAAAGACGCGTCTCGGCGCGGGCTAACTATCTGTAAGGTTATTGGAATTTTAAATGAACAAAAATTTTAAATTTTGCAGAAAAAACGGGTTTTTCGACCAAAATGTGAGTAAAAACCTGCAATAACACCGCCGAAACGGGACTCGAACTCGCTGAACGCGCGCCGGAGTGCAGGTAAGGCAGGTAAGTAACTATTGAAACTATAAAAACGTAGATTTAGATTAGAATTTTGAAGATAAAAATTTATAAAGTATTTTCAAAGGGATTTTTTACTGAAAATTTTACAAGTCAATATACGAAAAATGTTTTTCGCAGATTCGTCAATTTTCACCAGTGGGAAAGTTAAACGGAGCCTAAAAACGATTAATTTTGCTGAAAACAGCTTCAAAATGCGTCACCGGGATGCAAAGTTATAATGATTTGATGATTTTGTACTATCCCTTAGGTGGATTTCGTCGGTTAGTGAAAATACCAAATGCAAAAAATTTTTGAAGTTCTATGTGAGCTAGGCTCGCGTGCGAGGTGTCAAAAGACGCGTCTCGGCGCGGGCTAACTATCTGTAAGGTTATTGGAATTTTAAATGAACAAAAATTTTAAATTTTGCAGAAAAAACGGGTTTTTCGACCAAAATGTGAGTAAAAACCTGCAATAACACCGCCGAAACGGGACTCGAACTCGCTGAACGCGCGCCGGAGTGCAGGTAAGGCAGGTAAGTAACTATTGAAACTATAAAAACGTAGATTTAGATTAGAATTTTGAAGATAAAAATTTATAAAGTATTTTCAAAGGGATTTTTTACTGAAAATTTTACAAGTCAATATACGAAAAATGTTTTTCGCAGATTCGTCAATTTTCACCAGTGGGAAAGTTAAACGGAGCCTAAAAACGATTAATTTTGCTGAAAACAGCTTCAAAATGCGTCACCGGGATGCAAAGTTATAATGATTTGATGATTTTGTACTATCCCTTAGGTGGATTTCGTCGGTTAGTGAAAATACCAAATGCAAAAAATTTTTGAAGTTCTATGTGAGCTAGGCTCGCGTGCGAGGTGTCAAAAGACGCGTCTCGGCGCGGGCTAACTATCTGTAAGGTTATTGGAATTTTAAATGAACAAAAATTTTAAATTTTGCAGAAAAAACGGGTTTTTCGACCAAAATGTGAGTAAAAACCTGCAATAACACCGCCGAAACGGGACTCGAACTCGCTGAACGCGCGCCGGAGTGCAGGTAAGGCAGGTAAGTAACTATTGAAACTATAAAAACGTAGATTTAGATTAGAATTTTGAAGATAAAAATTTATAAAGTATTTTCAAAGGGATTTTTTACTGAAAATTTTACAAGTCAATATACGAAAAATGTTTTTCGCAGATTCGTCAATTTTCACCAGTGGGAAAGTTAAACGGAGCCTAAAAACGATTAATTTTGCTGAAAACAGCTTCAAAATGCGTCACCGGGATGCAAAGTTATAATGATTTGATGATTTTGTACTATCCCTTAGGTGGATTTCGTCGGTTAGTGAAAATACCAAATGCAAAAAATTTTTGAAGTTCTATGTGAGCTAGGCTCGCGTGCGAGGTGTCAAAAGACGCGTCTCGGCGCGGGCTAACTATCTGTAAGGTTATTGGAATTTTAAATGAACAAAAATTTTAAATTTTGCAGAAAAAACGGGTTTTTCGACCAAAATGTGAGTAAAAACCTGCAATAACACCGCCGAAACGGGACTCGAACTCGCTGAACGCGCGCCGGAGTGCAGGTAAGGCAGGTAAGTAACTATTGAAACTATAAAAACGTAGATTTAGATTAGAATTTTGAAGATAAAAATTTATAAAGTATTTTCAAAGGGATTTTTTACTGAAAATTTTACAAGTCAATATACGAAAAATGTTTTTCGCAGATTCGTCAATTTTCACCAGTGGGAAAGTTAAACGGAGCCTAAAAACGATTAATTTTGCTGAAAACAGCTTCAAAATGCGTCACCGGGATGCAAAGTTATAATGATTTGATGATTTTGTACTATCCCTTAGGTGGATTTCGTCGGTTAGTGAAAATACCAAATGCAAAAAATTTTTGAAGTTCTATGTGAGCTAGGCTCGCGTGCGAGGTGTCAAAAGACGCGTCTCGGCGCGGGCTAACTATCTGTAAGGTTATTGGAATTTTAAATGAACAAAAATTTTAAATTTTGCAGAAAAAACGGGTTTTTCGACCAAAATGTGAGTAAAAACCTGCAATAACACCGCCGAAACGGGACTCGAACTCGCTGAACGCGCGCCGGAGTGCAGGTAAGGCAGGTAAGTAACTATTGAAACTATAAAAACGTAGATTTAGATTAGAATTTTGAAGATAAAAATTTATAAAGTATTTTCAAAGGGATTTTTTACTGAAAATTTTACAAGTCAATATACGAAAAATGTTTTTCGCAGATTCGTCAATTTTCACCAGTGGGAAAGTTAAACGGAGCCTAAAAACGATTAATTTTGCTGAAAACAGCTTCAAAATGCGTCACCGGGATGCAAAGTTATAATGGTTCGCTCAGGTTAGGTTCGCTCAGGTTAGGTTCGCTCAGGTTAGGTTCGCTCAGGTTAGGTTCGCTCAGGTTAGGTTCGCTCAGGTTAGGTTAGGTTAGGTTAGGTTAGGTTAGGTTCCCCCCCGGTGGGTTCCCGCATTGTCGAGGCGGGGGGGCTCAGTAGCCGTGGCTTGGTCACCCACGGTGAAGCGAAGAGGAACCCGAGGAGGGGCCGCTCGTCAGGGCTTTTGCCTGTAAGCCGACGACGTAGCGGCCAACAAGTAGGTTGCGGTGCCGCTTGGGCGACATCGCAACTGAGGCGGGCCGCGATGTCGTATGGGAGGCATCGCGGCTGAAGGTTGGAGGCCGCGGCGGGAGAGGAGTGCCGGTATTGTGGTGCGCCGCTCTCCCTACCTTCCGCGGCCTTGACGGGGTCGCCACCGTCGATGGCGGACGCGGTGGGGCCGCAGGGGAGGAGGAGTGTTGGTATTACGTTGGCCACTCTCCCTATCCTCTGCGGCCGAAAATTGGCAGGTGGTGGGGCCAAAGACCTGACCCGCCGCAAGGGGACCAAAGGTGCCCAGACACGGGGTCGTCTGGCACCTATGTGCTGGTTTGGTCCCTGGGGTGGTCACGGCGTGCTATGTGTTCTGGTGCGCCGGTGATGGGGAGCACTCCCCAGAGGAGGGTCCGGTGACGGACAGCCGCGGCGGGTTCACGGATGAGTGCTAACGCGTGCCCGTGTTCCCGCCATAAGCGGCGGAGGAGGACACCGTGGAGTTTTAGTGGGTAAGAGTCCCACATAACTGCACTATCTCCCCGTGGTAGTGCAGTATGCATGAGCATTTCTCCACGTTAAAAAAAAAAAAAAAAAAAAAAGGTTAGGTTAGGTTAGGTTAGGTTAGGTTAGGTTTTTTTTTTTTTTTTTTTTTTTTTTTTTTTTTTTTTTTTTTTTTTTTGTGCTTTTCCCCGTTCATGGGTAAACAGGATCTTAGTATTCTAAATTTCTCATTCATTCCAGTTCTCGCATTTATTCCTCTCGCACTTTCATGCCTCATACTTTGTCTTTCTTGTTTCCGTCTCTTTCATTCTTGGCCGGGTGGGACTCCCGCTATTCTATCTACTTTTCTTTATTTCAGGGGGTAGTATGCACTCCTTCATCAATTCTATCGACTTAATCTATTTCTAATACATATAACTTTGATTTACTAGCATAAATATAGTCATTTGATCTTATCTCTACGTTTTAACTACTTATGTATGTTATTCTTATTTCTATACATTTTTATTTATACTTTTTAAATATATAACAGATTGTTCTTATCTAACTTTACTTATTTCTATGGTATATTTAAGCATATGTGTTCTTATTTTACTACATTCTTTTTCTGTTTTTCTGTTATTTATTTTTATTTCATACTAAGTTTTACGATTCTATCAACTTATTCTATGTTTAGACTAAAACAAGGCTTATACTTATGTTTAGCTTATCCTTTTATTTTCTAATACAATGTATTTATGAATTATATATTAGGTTTGTTGTTCACCATAGACCAAGTACTTATTTTACATTTTTTATGGGCCAAGGTTAAGGTTTGTGGTTCAGATTTTATGGTTGGGACTTAGGGATTGGACTTATTTATTATCTTTAATTTATTGTCTTTTCTCCATTTTATTTGCGACAATAATATATATATATATACATAGATTATACATATTTATTGCCTTTTCTTGCACTAGGGTTTTGTTTCTTTAACGTTTTTGGGTGTGTGTTGGTGTCCTGTGTGTGTTATGTGTCCCGTGTGTGTTATTGATATATCCTTTTACTATATATTATGTTTCTTATTCATCGTAGACCAGGTACTTATTTTACATTTTTTATGGGCCAAGGTTAAGGTTTAGGGTTTAGGTTAGGTTAGGTTAGGTTAGGTTAGGTTTTTTTTTTTTTTTTTTTTTTTTTTTTTTTTTTTTTTTTTTTTATACTTCTACCTCCGAAATGAAACGGAGCCTATGCTCGCTAATTTAATTATCATCCATACCAGTTCTCGCTTCTATGCCTCTCGTACTTCCATTCTTCATACTTGATCTTTCTTGCATTAAAAATCTCTCATGCTTTTCATGGGTGGGATTCCCAACTACTGCTATTTTTTTCTAATCTTTCTGATTATTTTTAGTTTATCTTTATTTACACTTATTCTGCTTCGGGTTTAGATAAGGAAATGGGTAGACAGTTTTTTATTTACACATGTTTCGTTTCAACTTAATTTATGTAGTTCCTTTTAACAATTATATTTTTACAGGAACTAGGGTATCTGTAATTCTATTTTGTTATTAAATACATTAGTTTTTACATAATAATTTCAGAAAGGAAAAGGGAAGACATTTTTTTTTTTATTCTTATGATACACTTAATCTTAGCTTAAATTCTAACAGTTCCTTAAAAAGAGCATTAATCTAGTTTTACAGAGACGGGGAGCATTACATCCATTCACAGCTGTTATTCTAACCTATATCAATTAACATACTATTTATTATTTCCTATTTTACATTTATTATTTTATGACTATTATTGCTATGCTCGATCCTAATATAATATACTATATTATGACAGCATATTTACTTGTGCAGTTTTATTTCTATCTATTACTATTTTTGCGATACATTTACTGTAGTCTAAGAATACTTCTCTATTTTTGCTTTTAATTATGTCTTTTATGTTTTGCCGTGTTATTTTTATTCTCATAGCTTGTTCAGCGTTGAAGCGGTGCCTGTCAAATTGAGGGCAGTCGAATAGTATATGCGGGACCGTCTCGCTCGCATCTGGGTCGCAGATGCACGATGGACTCTCCTTAAGCTTGAAACGGTTCAAGTACTCGGAGAATCCACCGTGCCCTGTCATAATTTGCGTGTTAATGCTGTTTGTTCCCATACTTCGAATTATCCCATAAGCTGTTCGCACATCTGGGAAAAATAGTTTCGTGACAGATGCCGTGTCACCAGTTCCGTATCTAAGGTTCCATTCATCAAGCGTCGCCATACGTATGCTCCGCTTGACGAATGAGACCGGACACTGGTCGTAATCTGGTTTTCTTTTGGAGTTTTCAGCGGCCTCCTTTGCTAGTTGGTCGGCTCTTTCATTTCCCTGTAGCCCCACGTGAGCTTTGATCCAGAACAAGGATACCACCTTGTTCTGGCGGGATGCGGATCTAATATTATCCCTAGCTTCTACAGCAAGAGGGTGGCGTGACCCGGGATTCACTAATGTTTGTAGAGCCGCCATTGAGTCGCTGAAAATTCCAAAAGAAGATGCCTTGAGCCTGATTACTTCCCTGGTTGCCCTTGCTATTGCCAGGAGTTCAGCCTGGTAAACCGTGCAGTAATTTGATAGAGCAAGTTTGAGGGCTCTGGTCTCAGCATCAACATTCCATACGGACAGTGAAGCGCCGACCCCTCCTCCGATCTTGCTCCCATCCGTAAAAATGCGGATATCCACACTGCACTCGTCCAGCTGCTCTTGGTTCACCAGGCTGTCGAACTTCAAAATATCACGTGCCGCAGGATGAGGATCCTCTATTGCCGCGGTCATTCGCTCGACCTCCCTGTCCCCCAGTGATGTCTGGGGCACTCCCCTCTTGGCTTCATACAGTGATGCCGCCTCACGAACTCTCAGGTCGAGGGGGAGCAACCCAGACAGCACCAGTGCTGAGTTCAAGGAGACCGTGCGATATGCCTTGCACATCTTTTGGGTGATTCCACGCTGAACGGTCCCGAGTTGTTTTTTAATGCCCAACTTTCCAGCTGCCGACGCCCAGACGCTTGCAGCGTAAAGTATTATGGGCTCAATAACCGCCACATACATCATCCGTATCACTTCTGGGTGTAACCCCCAACTTACCTTTGCAGCTCTACACAGTTGCTTGTAGATCGCGATTGCCTTCCTACAAGCGAGTGAGACGTGTTTGTTGAAGGTCAATTTTTCGTCGATCGTTACACCCAGAAGCTTTATTTCGTTCGACATTTCAATGCCAATCCCCCCCATGCTTAGGCGTGGTGTGTCATATTTCAATTTTCTGGTTATTACCATGGCTACTGTCTTATGCGGCGCGAATTTGAGTTTGTTCTCGACACCCCACGCCAGAACATGATTGAGAGCGGCATTGGCACATGCTTCTATCTCCTGTGCAGTCTCTCCGTCAAAGACCAGGACGACATCGTCCGCAAACGCCTGGATGTACGTTCCCCTGTCTTCTGCTGATTTTAAGAGGGGGTCTAGGACTAGATTCCAAAAGATTGGGCCCCCAATCGAGCCTTGGACACAGCCTTTATTTGTGCCCTTTTCATATACCTCCCCACCGTACCTGATCGAGACCTTGCGGTTCCTTAGATAGCTGTCTATGACCCGCCTAAGATCAATTGGACATTTTTCCTCCGCCAGACGAACCTTTATGGCTGGCCACCACGCGCTATCAAATGCCCCCTCTATGTCCAAAGAAACGAGCGTCACTATACGTTTTTGGTCAAGTTTCTTGTAGACATGCTGCATGAGATCGTAGAGGGCATCCTCCGTGCTTTTCTGTGGCATGAATCCGTACTGGCGGGTACTCATCTTTGGCAGAAGGTGAAATTTTAAGCGGGCCACCAGCATCTTTTCAAAGATTTTCCCCAATATAGGCAACAGCCCAATCGGCCTATATGATTTGGGGCTGGAATAGTTCTCTTTTCCAGGCTTCTTGAGAATCACGACTGTTGCCTCTTTCCAGGCAGTGGGGAAGCAGTGACATTCTAGGCACTTGTTGAGGAGCCTTAAAATCAGTTCCGGGTCGTTTCCCACGGCGTGACGACAGATGTCGGCGGTAAAGCCGTCTGATCCTGGTGCCTTCTTCGGGTTAAAGGATTCCATCGAATTTTTTAACTCTGCCATCGTAAACGGTGGGTCACAAGAGTCATTTTGCTCGCCAGAGTTTACAGTTTCGGCCTTAATTCGAATGGATCGGTGATGTGCATTGTCGCATTCTATAAGGTCTTCCGGATAAAATGTTTCCGCTAGCAGCTTCACGGAGCCTTTCGCATCCAGCACATCACCATTCCTTTCCAAGGGCAGGTCCTCCTCTCTACGCTGCGTCCTACCTATTATTCTATATATTCCCTCCCAAACCCCCTCCCTATCCTGTCTCCCACAGAATTCCTTCCAGCTCTCGGTCTGGGCTTTGGCCGCTTCTGACTCATACTCTTCTTTCTTTTTTAGGTACTCTTCTACGACCTTCGACCTCCGGATTGGGGCGGCGCAGCGGATTCTACGCTTCATGGTGACGACAGTCTTCTTCATCTCAACGAGTTTCTCGGACCACCACGGCAAGGTAAGTTCTTCTTTGACTTTTATAGTTGGTATGGTTTGTTTACACGTTTCATCTATTGCTTTAGTGAGATTTTCTGTTGCTATATCTATTTGCTCTATGCTGTTAATTTTTTCTATTTCAGTTATGGTGAATTTAAAATCTATTTTCAACTGGCCAAATTTCTCATGAAATTTGGACCAGTTCGCTTTTTTAGTGTTATATTTGCGAGTAGTTCGCTCAACTTTAACACCCTTTGATTTTTGTAGCAAGATTTTGAACGTGATGCCGTTGTGATCCGAGCTCGTGAGTCCTTCGTCAACCCTCCAGTCGTCTACCATGTCCAAGATGTCATTGGAGCAGGCGGTGATATCTACGTGACTACTGTACCGCTTACCTCCCCGGATAGTATCGAAGGTCGGAATTTCCCCTCTATTAAGTATGTTTAGGTTTAGCTCGCCGAGAGTACCTGCTACCTCTTCCCCCCTGAGGTCAGCCGTTGGACTGCCCCACCACATACTTTTGGCATTGGCATCGCCTCCTACGATCAGCTTTTTGGAACCGACTGCACGCTCAATCTGTTTGAGGTGTTCCAAATAATGCTCAATTGGCTGGTCTGGCTCAAAGTAAAAAGAGACAAGCGTGATCTCCCAAGCACTGGTCTGGATTCCTACCACAGCGATATTGTTTGTGGTAAGTTTTGGGTACTGTTTGACTGTGAAGTCACTGTTAAAGATAGCTATTGCTGCCTTAACAGTCCCGTCTCCTGTTCCAGTGTTTTGGAAGATCCTAACGCCCCTGTGACTCCTCATTACTTTCGCCCCACCCACATACGGTTCTTGAAGAAGGGCTAGAGCTATCCCGCGTTCCGTGGCTTCTTTAAGAAGCTCATTGGTTGCTAGCTTTTTACGTTGGAGGTTTGCCTGTATTGCTCCGTAGGGAGTATTCGCCTTTAAGGTGCCCTTAGCAGTTTTAATTTGGTATATCTGTTTATTTAGTTTATTTTTATCTCTATTCTGGACATTTTCAACGACTTTTATCAATATGCTACTGTTATATATTATGTACAAATATGAATCCTAAGCATATGTTCGTTTACTTATTCCTTAAAATAGTTTTGTTAGCAATCTTTACGCAAAATTCAATAAACTTATCTCTTGTTACCTTTTTTGTTATTAATTCATTAAAATTTTCAATCTTTATTTCTAATCCCAATTCCTGCTCAATTTCATATCTTTCCGGACCGTAGACTGGGCAGTCGGTCAATATATGTACCACTGTTTCCTGTTTTTCGGAACCACATATACACGATGGGCTCTCCTTGCACCTAAACCTGTTTAGGTATTCCGAGAACCCACCGTGCCCTGTTAATATTTGCGTCAGTGTTCCTATCGGTTTCAGTGTTTTTATATATCTAAAAGCTTGGATGGCATCCGGGAAAAATAATTTTGTTACGCCGGCTGCTTCTTCGGATCTGTATCTCCGATTCCATTCGTCAAGCGTGTCGGCACGGATCTGCTGCTTGACGAATGAAATCGGACATTGCTCATAGTCGGGTTTGGTTTTTGCCGTAAGGGCGGCGTTCTTGGCCAGCTGATCTGCTCTTTCATTCCCCTCCAGTCCTGCGTGAGCTTTGATCCAAAAAAGTTCAACTTTTTTGGATTGATCCTTACATTGACGTAGGTTTTCTCGGATTTCCACTGCGAGGGGATGAAGAGAGCGATGGTTGGTGACCGCTTCCAGCGACGACTTAGAGTCGCTGTATACGCCGAAACTGTGTCTTGGGCTGCGCAAGATTTCTCTTGTAGCCTTGCATATAGCCAGCAATTCAGCCTGGAAGACGGTACAGTGGGACGACAGCTTAAGTTTTTGGGTTTTGGTTTCAGCATCATTGCTCCAATGAGACAATGATGCCCCAACCTTGCCCTTGATCTTACTGCCGTCCGTATATATCCGCACTGCTTGAGTGCAGTGGTTGTTGTGTTGCTCCTGGTCTGCCAGGCATATGAATTGCAGGCTTATATATTTGGCTGGGTGAGGAATTCTGTCGAACGCGGTACGTCGCTCAACCTCCCTATCTCCCAGTGCTGGCCGAGGTACCCCCCTCCTTGCCTCATACAGGGCCGCTGCCTCTTGTATTCGGAGGTCAAGGGGAAGTATCCCAGCCAGCACCAGTGCTGAGTTCAAGGAGACTGTGCGATAGGATTTGCACAGTTTCTGGGCAAATCCCCTTTGGACCGCGTTTAACTGCTTGCGTACCATCAGCTTTTCGGTTGCTAGTGCCCACGCGCTTGCCGCATACAGGATTGTCGGTTCAACTACTGCCGTATAGATGGAGCGTATGACATCCGGATTGAGTCCCCAGCTGATCCTGGCTGCCCTCGACAACTGCTTGTATAAGTTTAATGCCTTTTTGCATACATTAGATGCATGGGCATTAAACGTTAGCTTGTTGTCGATGGTCAGCCCTAGGATTTTGATTTCCCGCGACATACCAATGTCGACCCCGCCCATGCTCAACAGCGGGGTGTCATATTTAAGTTTCCGCGTGATTATCATGGCGTTCGTCTTTTGCGGTGCGAATCTTAACTTATTTCTGACTCCCCACTGGTGAACACATTCGAGAGCGCCATTGGCACGTCGCTGGACTTCCATCGCTGAGTCCCCATCGAATACCAAAACGACGTCATCGGCGAAGGCTTGGCAGTAGTCTCCCCTTTGTACCAGGCTTTTCAATAGGGGGTCAAGTAGCAGGTTCCAAAGAATCGGACCCCCTATCGATCCTTGCACGCAGCCTTTGTTTGTTGCCCTGGTGACCTCCTGTCCCGCATATCTCACCCTGACCTTCCTGTCTTCCAGGTAACTATCCATCACTTTTCTGGTATTTACCGGACATTTGGTTTCCGCCAACCCGGTTTTTATGGCCGGCCACCATGCACTATCAAAGGCTCCCTCTATGTCCAGCGATATCATGACGATCAATTTCTTGTCTTTTAATTTTTTGCGTACGAGTTCTAGCAGGTCATAGAGGGAGTCTTCGGTGCTTCTCTGTGGCATAAACCCATATTGGCGTGTACTGAGTCCGGGTATGATGTGCCATTTCACCCTACCTATAAGCATTTTCTCCAGAACTTTTCCCATCACTGGTAACAGTCCTATTGGCCTATATGATTTAGGAGCTGTATAGCTCTCCTTCCCGGGTTTCCT